>VDFB02373365.1:55139198-55215647 GCA_007258455.2 Sequoia sempervirens | reverse complement strand
TTGGTTTTATCACACCATAGAAGCAAAATTCATGATCTTCTGCAAAAATGTAGGGCTTTGAATTCAACAGAGTTCCCATAGAAGAGGACCTGAAGATTGCCTTCCAGCAAGGCTATGGAGCTGTGGCTAAACGCCTAAGAGTCTTGACTGGGCAAACACAATCTTCCATTGCATCCGACACGCAGGTAAATAAACTCAATAAAGTTTATTTAAAATTGAATACTTGTGCAATCTATTCAATATTAATTTCCACCATAAAGTAATTACATGCCTATTTGTTTTAACCATTCAAGCAATGATAATACTGCACATGACATTGGAATGTAGCCTGGTGAGGGTGGAGCAAAATGTGCAGATGAAGGTCATGGTGTGCATCTCGATACTTTAGAGCATGTAGAGCGTGATCAACATGTTGAGCATGACTAGGCTAGAGAAGATCAGGAATATGATGTGGCCCCATCAGGTAAAGAGGACCACTCTAAAGTTCTTTTAAACATATTTAATTGCAATTGGTGTATTAATTAATGTAACCTTTCGTGTTTCAACTTTAGAGCATGTAGAGCGTGATCAACATGTTGAGCATGATCAGGCTAGAGAAGATCAAGAACATGATGTGGCCCCATCGGTAAAGAGGACCACCCTCATGTTCTCTTAAACATATTTAATTTCAATTGGTGTATTAATTAATGTAACCTTTCATGTTTCAACTGCAGATCAGGATTTAGAGGGTGTTCAACATGTTGAGCATGAGTCTATAACAAAATTTCAGGAACATGATGTGGACCCATCAGGTAAAGAGAACCACTCTAATGTTCTTTTAATTAATGAAATACTTGTAACAATAATAATAAAACATATCGGTTTAACATTTCTTTCTTATTGCAGCAGACCCCCCTTACAGCAGCGTCCACGTCATGAGAAGAAGACTACGCGTACATTAAGATCTGGAAGCAGATGCAACACTAAAGGGGATAGATATTGATTTAGAAAACGATACTCCACTTCAACTTTATGTAGCTTTCAAAAAGAAAAAAAAGAAGTGATTGTAATCATATCATGACAACCATATTTTTGATAATATGTAAAAACTGAAAGAATAATATTATATGTTAATGAATGAATGTGAATATGTTAATTAATGAATGTTATATGTTAATGAATGAATGTTATATGTTATTAATGGATGAATGAATGTTATATGTTATTAATGTATGAATGAATGATTAATGTTATATGATTGGGTATGGGGAATTGAGAGTGATGTGAGGGGGGGGGGAGGGGCAAAATGAGCTTCCACCATCACGTGGTTGGCCCTGTTAAGTAGAGAATATTAAACTATTCTTGAAACAAAGAGAAGCTTAATAAGGTAATGCACTTTTCAATATAAGAAATGCATCGTTTGAAGCATCAAACCAATATGCAGTCTGTATGTATGATCAGTCGTCAGTCTCCACAATGGTACATTTCCACGAATATTTAAAAAAAAAAAAAATTGATGCTTCATCACAATTTTGACGAAAACCACCGACAAATCAACATAAAGGTTCGAACAAGTTTCTATAGCTGTGACGAAGGTTTCATCGTAACTCCTTGCCCATTTCGTCACAATTTCGACAAACTTTTGGCATTGTTTCCACGCTACTCCTTGCCCATTTCGTCACACTTTCGATGAACTTTTGGTCTTCTTCCAACGCTACTCCTTGGTATTTTCGTCGCAAAGTCGATGAACTCTTGGTGTTGTTTCGACGCTACTACTTGCCTATTTCATCACACGTTCGACAAACTTTTGGTGTTGTTTCAACGCTACTCCTTGCCCATTTCGTCGAACTGGCAATGAACTTCTAGTGTAATTCATCAGTGGATACACAAAGTGTTCGTCGATATTCCGACGAAAGTCTGAGCCATTTCACGATGCCGACGACCGACGATTCTTCGCCGTTATTTCGACGTTTAATTCGTCATCAGCCTTTCAACGAAAAAAATATGACGCAAATATTTTCACCATTTCGTCGCGTTTCTGACAAAGCTTTGTTGAACGACCGACGAACGGCCATCGAAAAATGGTGTAAAATTCAGTAGTGACATATACGACCTCTAATACGCCAAATGCTAATAGTATTGACATCAATGACAACCACATATCAGTAACATATCCACAACATCCAACAATCTCCCCCTTTGGCATTGATGGCAACACATGATGTGAAAAATACCATCAACCCAACACACTTGCTTCCCTTTGGTTTTGGCTCTTCTCCTCAATTTCTCTTTGACCTTTAAAAGGATTTTTCACATTGCACTTCTCCCCCTTTGAAATCAATGGAAAAGGTAACCATGACCTTTCCATATACACACTCTAAACCACATATCTGCACAGTTGAATACTCCCCTTGAGTAGTAGCCACGAAAAACATCAGCCTGGATTAGAATATAGCAATATAGCTCACAGATTGATGCAAGTAAATGCATCTCTTAGTTCTTATCAGGAGGGGTAATTACCCCTAGCATTCCTCTAAGATACTCAAAAGTATCCTTCGGAAATGGTTTAGTAAAGATGTCTGCAATCTGTTCTTTCGTAGGCACATACTCCAATCTGACTTCTTTCTCATTCACTTTCTCCCTCAAGAAGTGAAACTTGATTGATATATGTTTAGTCTTAGAGTGCAGTACCAGATTCTTTGAAATATTTATCACACTTGAATTGACATAGTATATGGAAATAGGCTCTTCATATATCGACCTGATATCTTTCAACATTTGTTTCATCCATATTAATTGAGTACAATTGTTTGCAGTAGCAATATATTCTGCTTCAGCAATAGATAGAGAAATGGAATTATGGTTCTTGCTCAACCAAGACACCAACTTCTTTCCTAGAAAGAAAGCACCACCACTAGTACTTTTCATGTCATCTACATCACCAGCCCAATCCGCATCAATATATGCACTCAAAGTCAGATCGTCATCCTTTGGATACCAAAGTCCAAAGTCAACTGTTCCTTTCATATATTTGAAGATTCTCTTAATAGTAGTCACATGTGATTCTTTTGGATCAACCTGAAATCTGGCAACCATACATACAACATTCATAATATTTGGTCTAGTCTAGGATAAATAAAGCAATCCACTGATCATTGACCTGTATCTAGTTTGATCCGCCTTAGGAGAATCATCATTCTATGTTAGCTTACATCCGGTCATCATGGGAGTACCAACAGGCTTTGAATCTTCCATCCCAAATTTCTTTAGTAGCTCTCTCACATATTTGGACTAAGATATGAATATCCCCTTCTCTAACTGGGTCACTTGCAATCCTAGAAATAACTTCATCTCTCCAATCATACTCATCTCAAATTCATCCTTCATCTCATCAGCAAACTTCATACATAGATTGTCATTTCCTCCAAAAATGATGTCATCAACAAAGACTTCTATAACTAACTCTTTATCATGATCCAATTTGAAATATAAGTTGCTATCAACAGTACCTTTAGTGAATCCAAGCTTTAGTAAGTATTTGTCCAATCTAGCATACCAGGCTCTAGGGGCTTGCTTGAGTCTATATAGAGCTTTCTTTAGGTGACAAACCATATCTTCCTTGTTAGTTAGCTGAAATCAATCTGGTTTTTCAATGTATAGTTCTTCTTCTAGTTCTCCATTCATAAATGTTGACTTCACATCCATTTGATAGACTTTATAGTCCTTATATGCAGCATAAGCAAGAAATAATCTAACAACTTCGATTTTCATACCAGTCTTTCTTTATTCCGGACCACTTCACCTTGTTCATTCAACTTGTTCCAAAACACCCATTAATTAGTACCAATCACATTTTTGTCTTTAGGTCTAGGAACCAGTATCCACGTGTCATTCTTTTCAATTTGTGTCAGTTCTTCCTTCATAGCTTCCATCTAGTGTTCATCTTGGCAGGCTTCATTGACATTTTTAGGTTCAATCTTGGAAATCAGGCAGTATTCTTCTGAAATCTTTCTTCTAGTTTTCACTCCTTTATTCTTATCTCCTATAATTTGGATTTCAGAATGGTTTAGCTTTACATACCTTAGAGTTTTGGAATTTTCTTGAACTTTTGATTATTTTGATCTTCCATTTGCACCTGCACTTGTCTCTACTTCTTTACTTGATTTACTAGAACAAATTGAGGTTGTTTTACCGGAACAACTGGAACAACTGGAACATATGGCACAATTTGAAGTTGATTATGTGTTTTAACATTCTTCCCTTTGTGTTGTCCTCATCTGAATCATATCCACAATAGCTAGATGATTTGATAGAATCCTCATCAACTCTAACATTTGCACTCTCAACCATCTTTCTTAGTCTTTTGTTATAGCATCAGTAGGCCTTTCTTTTAGTAGAGTAACCTAAAAGGATTCCTTCATTGTTTCTTGCATCAAACTTGCATATATCATCATCTCTCTTGATATAACATTTTCTTCCAAAGATCTTGAAATATTTAACAGTAGGCTTGTAACCAAACCATAGCTCGAAAGGAGTCTTACCAGAATTTCCATTAACATTTACCCAATTTAAAGTGTACACAGTAGTGCTTACAACTTCACTCTAATAGCTCTGGGGGACATTTCCTTCGATCATCATTGTTCTAGTAGCATCCAAATTTTTTCTATTCTTTCTTTTTGCAACTCCATTTTGTTGAGGGGTTTGAGGAGAAAATAATTGTCTTCTAATTCCATGTCCTTCACAAAAAGAGTGGAACTCCCTGGAGTTAAACTCACCACCTCTGTCAGATCTCAGACACTTGATTTTCAGAACTTTCTCATTTTCTGCCATAGCCTTGAAACTTTTGAACTTTTCCAATGCTTCACATTTTTCTCTTAAGAAGGAAACCTATATCATTCTAGAGTAATAATCAATAATTAACATAAAGTACCTTTCTCCATGAATACTTCTGACTCTGGAGGGACCACAGAGGTCACTATGTAACAACTCCAACAAGTCATTTGAATGAAACTGTTTGCTCTGGAAGGAGACTCTATTCTGTTTACCCATCTGACATTCCTTACAAATTGTATTAGTAGGCTTCACTAACTTAGGTAGATCTCTTACTACTTGAGTGGAACTTACTTTGACAATGTTATCAAAATTTACATGACACAGCCTCTTATGCCACAACCAACTTTCATCTATGTGAGCAATTAGACAACTCCCACTAGCAGTATTCAGGTGAAAAATATTACCTTTTTTCTATTTACCAGTAGAAATCATATTGCTATAACTTTCACGTATCTTACATCTTCCATATTTGAATTGTAGATCATAGCCTTTGCCCATAATCTATCCAACACTTAAAATATTGTGCTTCAAGAATTCAACATAAAGAACATCATCAGTGTTATCCTTACCACCAAGACAAATAGAACCTCTGCCACAAATCACACCAGCATTGTTGTCTCCAAATCTTACAATACCACCATCATACTTCTCTAGACTTACAAATTTGTTTTTATCTCCAGTCATATGATGTGAGCATCCATTGTCAATAACCCACTCATCCTTTTCTTCAACTCGGGTTGCAAGAGCTTTCTCATCTTTAGTAGATTTAGTATCCATAGGACTATTTTCAACAGTAGCAATGAAAACCCATTCATCTTCATTTCCATTATCCTTATCAGATTCATCATCAATCACTCCTTCAACAAAGTAACATTTCTTTTGGAATCTAGACTTGTTAGGCTTAGTTCTAGGAACTCTTTTAGGACATCTTGATGCAAAATGACCTATTTTACTGCATGAAAAATTTTTAATAGGTAACACTCATTCATACTTACCTTTTCCTCTGCCTTCTTTACAATCAGCACTTCCAGTTCTTCCACTTCTCTTTCTTTATCTTCAAGTTATTTTAGTTCTTCATCATACTTGGATATCTTTTTGGAACATTCTCCTAGACCATATCTTTGCTTGTTACTTCCAGATACAGTAAGCTTGAATGTTGATTCAGTTTTCATAACAGATTCACCAAATTCACTTAATTCAAAAGTAGCAAGCTTACCAACTAGCATGTCTCTTAACATCTTTGTTACCGATCTAAGCTCTTCAATGGCGCGAGCCTTCACTTTGTAGGAGGGAGGCAAGGATCTGAGTATATTAGCCACAATTTCATCCTCATCCAGAGAACCATCGACACATGTAATACCCATCACTATTCCATTTACTCTTTGCATAAAAGAAGTGATATTTTCATCTTCACCCATCTTCAAATTATCATACTTTCCTTTTAAACTCTGTAGCTTAGCGATCTTCACCTATGCCTCTCCTTCATACAAATTTTCTAGCTTCATCCAAATCTCATGAGCTATCTATAGTCCTACCACATTAGCCATCTCTGAATCTGTCAGAGCACTCACCAAAGCTTCAATAGCCCTAATACTATTTTTAGCATCTTTGATCTCATCAGTAGTGGAGGGACCATTCTGAGGAATAACATATGGATCTTTTGTAATCTTCCAGTAGGCTTCACCAATACACCTTAGGTGACATTGCATCCTAACTTTCCACAATGAGTAGTTAGTTCCATCAAATATTGGACTATCCTTCTTGAATGTTTCCATCTCAGATCACCTCAAGCTTTTAGAATTCTTTAGAGGAACCTGCTTTGATACCAATTGTTGGTATCTTTGTCATTGCACCAAAAGATCGACCCATCAATGCCCGCTACAAACACTAGACTTACTCAGATCCACAGGAGGTGGTTAAGCCATGTCAGGAACCCTGAAGGGGGACGCTGGTGATTAGTCCAACATAACTCAAGACATCATTAACATTTCAGATGAGAAGGAGAAATAATCTCTAACTGGAACTAAATCCCCTAATCCTAATGACATCTAGTCTATGATAGTTGAAGGAAAAATGAAGAAGATCAGTGAGCTATAGAATGCTACCTCGCCTATTGAAAAATTGAAAATTGATGATGCTATGGTAGATCATCTACTTTGGAAAGGTATTGAAGTATCTGTTGCTTCTGATTTCTTTCCAAACAATCTAATTGAGATTGTTGAAGAAAGGATGTTGCTTGAAGGTCCAGAAGGATGTAAGATGGGAATCTTGGTTGAAAGAAGATGTGGAAAAGCTAAGTAGGGATTGTCTATATTTATTGTGGAAACAAAGAAGTGTATTAAAGAAATTTTAGATATTTACAAGTATTTTCTTCAGTGGCCTGTAGCTATAGATAACTTCAAAAGTAGAATTGAAGTGATTGAAGTTGAAGTAAACAACATTGGAAAGAATTTTGATATATTTGAAGATAAGAAGGGAAGCAAAGAATAAGAGTTGGTGAACTACAGGATGAACTAATCATTACAAAAAGATAGAGAGATGATGTGACAAAGACCTTCTGGCTACTTAAAGAAATTGTTGAAGTCTGGTTAGAGCATCTTTCCAAAATTCTTATTGATGCAGAAGATGTTGAGAATCAATGTTCTGTTGTAGCTTGGTCACCCTCTTTTACTTTGTTGGGATTATTGGAAAGTACATGCACAATATTGGAGTCTGTTGTATTCAACTGGAAGAAGTCACATCCAATTCTCAATGAAAGGTATAAGAAAGTATTCTAGGTGAAGAATTTCATCTTCACTTAATTTCTATTTTCTTAAAAGTTCTGGATTATTGGAAGTTTTTGAAGTTTTTGGAAATCTTTTGAAAATTTTATGTCGCCATGTTTTTCACTCATTTTTGGTGCCCTTTTCTATTGATGTCAAAGGGGGAGAGTGTTGGAGATAGGGAGAAAGTTAAAAAATTTTGAGGAAAAGAAGGAGAATTTTGTTTACATGTTGCCATCAATGACAAAGGGGGAGATTGTTGGAAGAATGAGTAGGTTATCTATATGTTTTCATTGATGTGACCATGTTGGAAGCTTGGTCTGGTACTCTTAAACTGGTGCATACAACAGACTTATCCTTTCCAGTGGTTGATCCGATATTTTTGGTGCCTCTTCGGTATTCTAGTCTACATTTCTCTGCAGTTGACAATTTCTAATTGTGGTTTTGGGAAATTACTTATGGATGTTAAAGGAATGCATGATTAGGTTATTTCATGTTCTAGTGCTTGTATGATGAAGTGACATTATTCCGGTTGCATTGAAGACTATTCCTGGCCAACTTGTTAAGTTAATTTTGATATGATATGAAAAATTATGTGTGATATGTTTCTTGGTCCAAGCTAGCATAATGTAATGTGTTAACGGTTAAATTGCATTTTGAAAATATTTTGTGATCTATTGGAGTTGATAGATGATATCTTTTAAATTTGAATTGCATCTAATTAGGAAAACCTAATTGATGCTTGCGATGGAGATTGGATATAAATATATGGCGACTAGTTTCTGAAGAGTAGAGAGTGTGTGTGAATGATAGACAATAGAGAAGAGATATAAGAAATAGTGAGTGAGTAATGAATGTAAAGGTGTGATAAAAAAGGAAGCAATTGATGTAAAATGAGTGAATAATGAAGGGTGTAAAGTCTGAATACTGAGCATCTCTGGAACTGTACCAATACATGATAGGTGCATCTTTCCAATTCATTTTGGGTTGTTAAGCCTTATTCTGTTTTGTATAATCTTGTGTAGGTAGTGAGCCTCCTTGTTGGACACTAAGTCCTTTTTGTAGGCAGCAAGCCTTTTTACTTGGATAGTGAGTCCTTTTGGCAGTGAGCCTCTTTTGAAAATACTATATAGTGTGAGTTAACCCTCACTGTGATTTTTCCCTCATTGGGTTTTCCACGTAAAAATCTGGTGTGTTGGCAACACAAGGGAAGACAACTGAGAAAGGGGGTGAATCAGTTGTCACAAAATTTAAAACTTAATCAACTCATTAACATTATTCTCTAATCTTATTAATAACCATGAAATCATAAATCATCAACACATTAGAAACACACATAACACCAATATTTTTATGTGGAAACCCTATTAGGTGAAAAACCATGGTGGAGGTAAGTCCACAAGATTATACCCTGTTAAAAGTATAAGAAATGAAAATATGGAGAATGCACTTGAATTTAGGCACACTTCATAGAGCTCATTGCTCAATTGCAATAGGGCTAACCGCCCAAAGGAAGACACACTGTCTTACAAAACGAATCTGATTACATCCGTAGGGATTTGAACTAATAAAATAACATATGCTAATGCTTGGTCACAGTTCTAGTTAAGCACATGAACAATTCTTCACTCTTCTCCACTCTTCTTCACACTCTGCTCTACCTTGAAATGATTTTGATCAATATTCACACATATACACAGAGAAGCACACTCTGGCATCCACTCACAAACTTCAATTCAAATAAACAATCACTCTTATATATCCGCAACAAGAAATTTTATCCCTACATGTTGGCTTCAACAAAATAATAAAATGAATATAAATTGTTGGCTCAAAATACTAAAGATTATTAATGTGAATGAACCAAGGTTGACCACAACTTAGTGAAGACCCAAATCAACATCTCCACATGAAAACACTTCAATTAATTACTCCTTGAAGATCTACAACACACTACAACCACCATGTCGACCAAGAACAAGAAAAACATGAACATGCAAGAGAAAATCACCAACCACAAGCACAACGATCAATGTAGACATGCAACAAAGATAGAGCACAATCTAGAAGCATCCACAAACATCAAAAATCACTAGAGAAGCATCCACAACAACTGAACTAACTGAAATTGCATCATCTTCAATCAAGAACACAAACTAAAGCTACAAAAAACTGTCAAATTATAAATCTTCATAACTCGATCAAATCTTCACGTGGATCTCTAAAACTTCACATGGATAAACTAGATACACTTAGCAACAAACCCTTTAGTCCACAACCTCTGATCATCAACGTACATAAATTACCGACATACTAAACTTCACTTCACCACTAACAACCTGCAACTCATCTCATTACAATTTTCTCAATATCCTCGACATATACATCTTCTAATGAATTAATGCTAATAGTGCTGACATCAATGACAACCACATATCAGCAACAAAACCACAAGATCCAACAATCTCCCCCTTTGACATTGATGGAAACACATGACGTGAAAAACACCATCAACACAGCTAACTCTTAACACTTACTCCTCCTTAGGTTTTGACTCATTTTCTCCTCAACTTTCACATGATCTTCTTTTCCCAAAATTTTTTTCACATGGTCTTCTCCCCCTTTGAAATCAATGACAAACATTTCTTCTATACAAGCTCTGAACCACATATCTAAATGACACAACCATGATAGGAGGGTCCTCAAGGAGAACAATCTGAACTGTGCAACAAGAGTAACACAATGAAAGCAATATAGAATATGGAGGCAGATGCAGATGCAAACATTCTCATTAACAAAAATATTGATTACATTCGGTCGACAACATCTAGGCTTATAGATTCCACTCACAGGCTCGATATAACATGTTTAATATTACAACATTCCAATGTACTCCTACATGTGAGCAAGATCTTACATTTCAAAACCCTTATTCTAACTTCCTCTTTTTTCTTCTCATGATCGATTACAAGATTTATACTATATCCACAATTTTGGAAACATCCACGTTGGCCAAAGATCATCACATTAACCAAGGGAGGAAAATTTAATGTGCACATGAATAGGTCTGCCTCAAATTTGGATTACTCTATCAACATGTGCATAAAATGAAGAGTGGACCTATAAGGAAAGTCAAGGAAACTCCATGGAACATTTCAAATCACACTGTTAAGATCCACAAGTCATGGGGATGATCCACAATGATCAAATTAGCCAATAGGCTTGAAAGTTATTCCGGTGTCAGGTCAAGAGATTTCCATGAAATTCCGGAAATGATAACTTGCCGAAAAAAGATCCAATCATTCCCAAATCTTGGAATAAGGAAAATTAACATGTCCTTGATGTACACCAAGATCCACATGGTTTGGTGAGCAACTATGAAGAAATACCGAATCTGCCAACTTGAACTGAATAAAGAACAAAAATAAGAATAAAAAATATTTTTTGGTTGATGTAAGATTGCCAAGAACCAAGGATTATCTTGTATCAGACATCCGGAGTTATTGAAAAGTGAGTCCCTCACTTTTTTGGGGCTAAAGGAAAACCTAGACGGTCTACCTCAGCCTGGGAAATCCAAGAAGAATCTTCCACTGGTCTACCTTTCCATTTCACAAGATACTCTTTGTATTGTCTTCCTCGAGTCTTTCTCCCATCTCTGATATTCAAAATCTCCTCAATCTCATCTGACTTCTATTTAGGAAACTGATTCTCCAATTCTACTATATTGTCTTCACTAAATTCTACTTCATAATACTAATGTATATCTGCAATGTTGAATATAGGTGATATACCCATGCCATCCAATAACTCCACTTCATATTCATTTCCAGAGTCAAACTTCTTCAAAATCTTACAAGGTCGAAACTTCCTCATCTTTAGCTTGTTGTATGTGCCAACTGGAAATCTCTCCTTCCTCAAATATATCATCACTTCATCTCCAACTTTGAATTCCTTATGTTTCCTCTTTTCATCTATTTTCTCCTTATACTTTTGGCTCATGTCTTCCAATTGTTAATCACTTGTGTATGTACTTTCTTCATATGTTCTACAAATTCTTTTGCTTCTACACTCCTCTTATCTTCCATACTGATGTCTCTCAATTCTAATATTCCTCTAGGATGAACTCCAATAACAATCTCAAAAGGTGTCTTCCCTGTACTCTTGTTCACTGAATTATTGTAAGCAAACTATGCTTGTGCAAGGACTAAATCCCAACCTCCAGTCTTCTCTCCAACCAAACATCTCAATAAATTCCCTAAAGTCTTGTTCATTACCTTTGTTTGTCCATTTTTCTATGGGTGAAATGTAGAACTAAAATTCAAATCTATCTTCAGCTTCTTCCAAAGTGTTCTCCAAAAGTAACCAACAAACTTTACATCCCTGTCTGAAACAATACTCCTAGGTAATCCATGCAATCCGACCACTTCCTTGAAAAACAAGTCTGCTACATGCACTGCATATGTTTTCTTCTTATAAGGTATGAAATGTGTCATCTTAGAAAATATATCTACCACCACAAATATAGAATCATTACCTCTTTGTGTCTTTGGTAAACCAAGTATGAAATCCATACTGATGTCCTCCCACGGTCTCTCCAGAACTATCAAAGGCTTATTCAATCCAATATTCTGATTACTTCCCTTTGCAACTTGACAAACTCTGCAACTTTGAAAAAATATCCTAACATCCTTATGAATCTATGGCCAAAAGTAATTCTCACTCACTAATGCCATTGTTTTATCAATTCCAAAGTGTCCTGACATTCCTTCACTATGCTTTTCTTTCACCAAGTTATCCCTCATTGGAATTCGGGGTATACACAACTAATTACCTATGAAAAAAATATCCTCCTGAATGAAATAATCCAACCACTGGCTTCTATCAAAATAGGTTCTTTACAAGCTTTCTAAGGTTCTGCAAAATTCGAGTCTTCCTCATACAAGTTCTTCAATTCATCAAATCCTAATACTTCCACTCTCATCTCTATTAGTAAATTCCTTATCCTACTCAAAGCATCAACAACTCTATTTGACTTTCCATTCCTATGCTTCAAAATAAAAGTATAACTCTGCAAGAACTCTACCCATCTCAGGTGTCTTTGATTCAACTTACCTTGATTTTTGAAATATTGCAATGCTTGATGATCCATATAAAACACAAGCACCTTAGGCAACAAGTAATTTCTACACTTTTTCAAGGCTTAAACTATAGCATAAAATTCTTGATCATACATTGAATATCTTCTCCTAGCACCATTCAACTTCTCAATGAAATAAGCTACATGTCTCCTTTCTTGACTCAATACTGCTCCAATTGCATTTCCACTTGCATCACAGTCTACTTGAAATACCTTACTGAAATATGGTAAAGCCAACACAGGCTGCTCAGTCACCTTCTGCTTCAACAATTCAAAACTACAGTTTGCTCCAGACGTCCATCTAAAATCTTTCTTATCTTCCCTCATTGTTTCTATCATAGAACTACAAATAGAACTGAAATTCCTAATGAACTTTCGGTTGAAACTAGCCAACCCATGAAATGATCTTACCTCTCCAATGCTATCTATTGTAGGCCATTAAACAATTTCTTTTACCTTCTCATGATTCATCTTCAATCCATCCATAGATATCACAAATCCCAGATATACCAATTCCTCCTTCATGAAACTACACTTCCAAATGTTTATCAGCAACTGCTCCTCTCTCAACCTCTGCAAAACTTGTCTTATATGCAACAAATGGTCTTCCCTACTCTTACTAAAAATTAAGATGTCATCCAAGTAAACAATCACAAACTTACTCAATAATTTCTTCAATACTTCATTCATCAACCTCATGAAAGTACTCGGTGCATTTTTCAATCCAAAAGGCATCACCAACCACTCATACAATCCTTCATTTGTCTTGAATGTATTTTTCCACTCATCTCCTTCTCTGATTTTGATCTGATGATATCCACTCTTCAAATAAATCTTTGTAAAGTATCTAGCTCCACTCAAACAATCCATGATTTCATCCATCCGGGGCAAAGGAAATCTATACTTCACCGTGATCTTGTTTATGGCTCTAGAATCCATACACATCCTCCATTCTCCATCCTTATTAGGCACTAGCACAACAGGTATTGCACATAGACTTAAGCTTTCTCTAATCAAACCCTTCTTCAACAATTCTTCCACTTGTCTATTCAACTCTTCATTCTCTGCCAGTGTCATCTAGTGTGCTGCTTTATTAGGAAAATTAGCTCTAGGAATTAGATCCATGCAATGACTAATACTTCTCAAAGGTGGTAATCCAGTAGGTACATTGTCTGAGATGATCTCCTCAAACTCTTTCAGAAACTCCTTTATCTCTTTCAATTGTTCTTCTTCATGCTTCAAATCTTGGGTCTTCTTAGGAACTAAGGCATAACACACATTCTCATGTCTCAATCCATCAAGGAATCTCCTTCCATCAACCAAATAAACTCTAGTACTCGTACAAACCTCAACTGTAGGGACATCTTCCAAAGGAAACAAATCTGCTTCATCCCATTACCAACCAAAGTATATATATTCTTCTTTCCATCATGAATAGCTTTTCTATCATACTGCCAAGGCCTTCCCAAAAAAATATGACATATATCCATAGGCATGATATCACACAGAACTTCATCATGGTAATTTCCTATCTTCAAATTCACCAAACATTCTTCACTTACTAGTATCTTATGCTCATCTTGAATCCATGCTATCTAATAGGGCTTTGGGTACTTCAACCTTTCCAACTTCAATTTAGTCACCATCTCTTTAGAAACCAAGTTCTCAGAACTTCCACTATCCACAATCACCTTGCAACATTTACTAGCTACCTTGCATCTAGTCTAAAACAAATTCTTTCTATGTAATGGCTCCTTTTCTAACTCACTCTGACACAATAATCTTCTATTCACCAACACTTCTCCCTCTTTTGGTTTATTAGATGATCTAGCATGTTCTTCCTCAATAAATGTTGTTCTCCTATTGTTCTCTATCTTTCTGCTTATCTCCCCCTGATTACATTCAAAAGCTCTATGTCCTTCTCCACCACACTTAAAGCAAGTTCCCCTAAATACTCTTTTCTCCTTATTGTCCTTTCTACATCCTTCATTCAGGTAACCACCATATCCTCCTCTTCTATAGGAGTTTCCATCACCTCTATGATACGAATTATCATTCTTACTAACCTCCTTATCCTTATTCTAATTTGAAAAAGGTCCTCTTCCTCCTCCAACAAAATTTATTCCTCTGAAATCTTCCACCTCTTCCTCTCTGTCTTTGCTCATGTCTTTTATTCAACTTCTCTTATGCTTTTAGGGCACACTGATATGCCTCTTCCACACCCCACAATTTAATCAAACTAATCTCATCCTATATAGACGACCTCAAGCCATTCACATACCTAGCTACTTGTTCAATCTCATCCTCTGAATGTCCAGATCTAATATTCAACTTATAGAACTCCTCAATATATTCCATTACACTTGAATATTTCTACTTCAAAATTTGCAATTTTCAGAACAAGCTAATCTAATAATCTGCAGGCATAAACTTTTTCTTTAACTTATTTACCATCTAATCCCATGAATTTATCTTTTCTTTCCCTCTTCTCTACCTATCTATCTGCAAATTTTCCCACCAAAGGGATGCATGTCCTCTCAACTTTGTACAGGCATATTTCACCTTCTTATCTTCAGTAGTACCTTCAAATTAAAAATACTTTTCCATCTCTATTATCCAATCAAGCAATTCTTTTGAATCCAACTTACCATTATAATCTGGTGGATTGAAATGTGGTCTTGTATTCACTCTGGTTAGGGCTCTTATGAACCTCTCTTCTCCTTGATCTAGACTAGGCTGCTCTTCTCTTCCTCTTTCATCCTGAACTTCTACCTCTTCATCACTCACATCATCAACTGGCTGACCTCTTCTTTGGGCTATTTCGACTACATCTAATCTAAAAGTAATTCCTCTCAACATCTCTATTAAAGTTTGGTCTGTATTTCCATGCACTCCATTTCCTCTAACATTTCTTCTTCCCGTCATCTTTACACAAGTCCTCTGCAGTGTCAGGTCAGATGCTCAATCCACCACCCCACAACAAATCTTCTATAGGACTCTGTGAATTCTGATGACCCCACATGGATTGAACCTTGCTCTGATATCAATCTGATGCAACCACAATAAGAGGGTCCTCAAGGAGAACAATTTGAACTATGCATCAAGAGTAACACAATGGAAGCAATATAGAATATGGAGGAAAATGTAGATGCAAAAATTATCATTAACAAAAATATTGACTACATTCAGCTCATAGGCCCAATATAACATGTTAAATATTACAACATTCCAATGTACTCCTACATGCGAGCAAGATCTTACATTTTAGAAACCTTATTCCAACTTCCTCTTTTTCCTTCTCATGATTGATTACAAGCTTTATACTATATCCATGATTTTGGAAACATCTGCATTGGCCAAAGATCATCACATTAACCAAGGGAGGAAAATGTAACATGTGCATGAATAGGTTGGCCTCAAATTTGGATTACTCTATCAACATGTGCATAAAATGAAGTGTGGACCTATAAGGAAAGTTGGGGACACTCCATGGAACATTTCAAATCACACTGTTAAGATCCGCAAGTCACGAGGATGATCCACAATGATCAAATTAGCTGATAGGCTTGAAAACTATTCTGGTGTTGAGTCAAGAGATTGCCATGAAATTTTGGAAGCGATAACTTGTCGGAAAAAGATCCAATCATTCCCAAATCTTGGAATAAAGAAAATGAACATTTACACAATGTACACCAAGATCCACAAGGTCTGGTGAGCAACTATGAAGAAATACCAAATCTGCCAACTTGAACTGAACAAAGAACAAAAATAAGAATAAAAAATATTTTTGGTTGATGCAAGATTGCCAAGAACCAAGGGTTCTCCTGCATCACTAAACATCTAAAAATCTAACTACTCCCCCTGAGTAGCAGCCATCACAACATCTATCTGGATCAAGATATGACTTTGAAATGCACGAACTGATGCAATGCAATGCATCCTTAGTTTTGATTAGGAGGGGTAATCACCCCTAACTTCCCTCTGAGATACTCAAAAGTATCCTTAGGCAACGGCTTGGTAAAGATGTCTGTAATCTGCTCCTTAGTAGGCACATACTCCAGTCTGGCTTCCTTTTCAATTACCTTTTCTCTCAAAAAGTGAAACTTAATAGATATATGCTTTGTCATTGAATGCAACACAAAATTATTAAAAATGTTAATAGCACTTTAATTATCACAAAATATAGCAATATGCTCATTATACACAACTCTGATATCCTTCAACATCTATTTCATCCACAGGACTTGAGTACAATTGTTAGCAACATCATTGTATTCAGCCTCTACAGTAGATAAGGAAATGGCATTTTGCTTCTTACTTAACCAAGAAATCAGCTTCCTACCCAAGAAAAATTCTCCACCACTAGTACTTTTCCTGTCATTTACATCTCCTACCCAATCAACATCAGTAAATGCACTCAAAGTAATATCATCATCTTTAGGATACTATAGGCCAAATTCAATTGTCCCCTTAAAGTATCTAAAAATTCTCTTCACAACAACCGCATGAGATTCCTTCAAATCAGCTTGAAATCTTGGAACAATACATACAACATTCATGATATCAAGACTAGTTTGAGTTAAATACAACAATCCACCAATCATTAATTTGTATCTAGTCTGATTTTCCTTCAGAGAATCATCTTTTTTTTAACTTGCATCCGGTCACCATGGGTGTACCAACTTTCTTTGAATCTTCCATACCAAACTTCTTCAGTAATTCCTTCACTTACTTGGACTGAGATATAAAAATCCCTCTGTCTAATTGTGTTATTTGCAATCCCAAAAATAATTTCATCTCACCAATCATTGACATTTCAAATTCACTCTTCATCTCATTAGCAAACTTCAAGCACAAACCATCATCTCCTCCAAAAATGATATCATCAATCAAATCTTTATTACCATTCTTAAAATACAAATTACTATCAGTAGTACCTTTGTTAAATCCAAGCTTCAACAAATACTTGTATAATCTAGCATACCATGCTTTAGGGTATTTCTTGAGTCCATACAATTCTTTCTGCATCTAACACACCATATCTCCATTATCAGTCAATTGAAATCCATCAAGTTGCTCAACATACACCTCTTCTTCCAATTCACCATTTAGAAAAGTTGACTTGACATCCGTTTGATAAACCTTGCAATTCTTGTAAGCAGCATAGGCAAGAAATAATCTTACAACTTCAATTATAGCAATAGGGGAAAAAGCCTCTTCAGAATCAATTCCTTCCATCTATGAATATCCTTTGCATAACAGTCTTGATTTGTTTCTAACCACTTCTCCTTGCCCATTTAGTTCCAATGACATTCTTATCCTTAGGTTTGGGAACAAGGACCCATGCATCATTCTTCTCAATATGTTTTAGTTCCTCTTTCATTGCTTCAACCCAATGCTCATCTTTACATGCTTCATTCACACTAATAGGCTCAGTCTTTGAAATCAATCAACATCCTTTTGCAATCTTTATCCTAGTTTGGACACCTTTGTTCTTATCACCTATAATCTTATCTTTTGAATGATTCAATCTTACATACTTCAGAGTCTTCTTAGGTTGTTCTTCAATTTTGGGCTCTCATGTTCTTTCTTCTGCAACTTCACTGGTTTCTTCTTCCTCTTGATTTTCCTAATCCATGGGAATGATTTGTACTTGATTTGTAGTATGAACTTGCTTTCCCTTGTTTGTACTGACATTCTAATCGTTAGAATCATATCCACAAGTTCTGGATGGTGTACCTAAGTCTTCATCAACCTTGACATTTGCACTTTCAACCATTTTCCTTAATCTTTTATTGTAACACCTATAGGCCTTGCTAATAGTAGAATAACCCAGAAAGATACCTTCATCACTCCTAGCATCAAAATTTCCTATGTATTCATCTCTCTTGATATAACATTTGCTTCCAAATATCTTGAAATATTTAATAGTAGGTTTTTAACCAGTCCATAGCTCAAAAGGGGTCTTACTAGTATCACCTTTGATTTGTACCCAGTTGAGTGTGTACACAACAATACTCACAACTTCTCTCTAGTAGATATGAGGGACATTTCCTTTCAGCATCATAGTTCTAGCAACATCTTCATTTGTTTTGTTCTCCCTTTCCACAACTCCATTTTACTGAGGGGTCCGGGTGAAGATAATTGTCTCTTTATTCCATGTTCTTCAAAAAAAGAATTAAATTCACCAGAAGTGAATTCACCACCTCTATCTGATCTCAGACATTTAATCTTTAGACCTGTCTTTGTCTCAACCATAGCCTTAAAGGTCTTGAACTTTTCCAGTGCTTGAATTTTTTCCCTTAATAAAGTAATCCACACCATTCTTGAATAATCATCAATGAGTAATATGAAATACCTGTAACCTTGTAAACTTCTAACCTTAGAGGGACCACACAAATCAATATGCACAAGCTCTAATAATTCATTTGAACAATGTTGTTTGCTTTGAAATTAAATTATAGTTTTCTTTGCTAACTAACATTCCTTGCATATGGCATTAGTAGGTTTCACCAACTTAGGTAGATCTCTCACAACCTTAGTAGAACTTATCTTGAAAATATTATCAAAGTTAACATGACACATTCTCCTATGTCATAATCATCAACTTGAGCAATCAAACAACTTTTACTAGCAGAACTCAAGTAAAAGATATTACCTTTTGTTTTTGTACCTAATGCAATTACATTTTCGGAACTCAGTATTCTACACTTTCCATCCTTGAATTGAAGATTGTATCCCTTATCAACCATCTGACCAACACTTAAGAGATTATGCTTCAAGCCTTCCACATACAGGACATCATTAGTATTATGCTTACCATCAAGAGAAATGCATCCTTTTCCACAGATCACACTAGTTGTATTATCACCAAATCTCACAACACCACCATCATACTTTTCCAAGCTTATGAAATTACTTTTATCTCATGTCATATGATGTGAACATCCACTGTCAATCACCCATTCATCTTTCTCTTCAACTTGAGTAGCTAGGGCTTTCTCCACTTTTGTACAACTAGCAGATTTAGTAGATACAAGATTATTTTCCTTGATAGCAATAAATACCCATTCATCATCACTTTTATTTCCTTTATTAGATTCATCATTTGTCACCCCTTCATCAGCAGTATAGTAACACTTCTTTTGAAATATAGGATTTTTATGTCTTGGTTTAGGAGCTCTTTCTGGACACCTTGTTGCAAAATGACCTATCTAATTGCAAGAAAAATATTTAAGAGGAAATTTTCCTTCATACCTACCTTTTCCTCTCGGTACTCTTTTGGAAATAAGCGCTTCCAACTCTTCCAATCTCTTTATTTTTCTTCAATCTATTTGATTTCATCCTCATACTTAAATGTCTTTCTAGATGAACTCTCACTTGGATCATATTTGTGTCTATCTCTTTCAGAAGTAGTGGCCTTAAATGCATATTCAACCTTAGGAAGGGCATCACCAAATTCACTCAACTCAAAAGCGGTAAGCTTACCAACCAACATGTCTCTAGTTACATTTGTTACAGTCTGAAGCTCTTCAATAGCACTAGCTTTGACTTTGTAAGAATCAGGCAAGGATCTAAGCACTTTAGTAACGATATTTGATTCCTCTATTTTTCCACTAGCACATCTAATACCACACACAAGGTCATTCACTCTTTGCATAAAAATAGTAATGTTCTCATCATCACCCATTCTTAACTTTTCATATTTTCCTTTTATACTTTGAAACTTAGCAATCTTCACATTAGTATCACCTTCATACAGGGTTTCCAACTTTTTCTAGATCTCATAAGCAGTCTTCAGATCCATAACATTTGTCATTTGTGAATCAGTCAAGGCACTCAACAATGCTTCCTTAGCCCTAATATTACACTCAACATCTCTAACCTCAGCAGTAGTAGTAGGACCATTCTAAGGAATAACATACCTATTACATGTAATGTTCCAGAAGGGTTCACCAATGCATCTCAAATGACACTCCATTCAAGTCTTCCATAGAGAATAATTTGTTCCATCAAATCTCAAACCATCCTTCTTGTAAGTCACCATCCCGGATAACCTCAAGTTGTTAAACTTCTTCCAAGGAACCTACTCTGATACCAATTGTTGGCAACACAAGGGTAGACAACTGAGAGGGGGGTGAATCAGTTGTCACATAATTTAAAACTTATTCAACTCATTAACATGATTCTTTGATCTAATTAATAACCATGAAAGAATAAATCATCAACACATCAGAAACACACATAACACCAAGATTTTTTACATGGAAACCCTATTAGGGGAAAAACCATAGTGGAGGTCAGTCCACAAGATTATATCTTGTTAAAAGTATAAGAAATGAAAATATGGAGAATGCACTTGCATTCAGGCACACTTCCTAGAGCTCACTACTCAATTACAACAGGGCTAACTGCCAAAGGAAGACATACTGTCTTATAGAAAGAATCAGATTACATCTGTAAGGATTTAAATTGATTAATAACATCTACTAATGCCTGGTCATAGTTCCAGTTAAGCACATGAACACTTCTTCACTCTTCTCCACTCTTCTTCACACTCTGCTATACCTTCGAATGATTTAGATCAATATTCACACATATACACACAAAATCACACTCTGGAATTCACTCGCACACATCAATTTGAATAAACAATCGCTCTTATATATCCGCAACAAGAAATTTCATCCCCACATGCTAGCTTCAACAAAATAATAAAATGAATATAAACTGCTGGCCCAAAATACTAAACATTATTAATGTGAATCAACCAAGGTTGGCCACAACTTAGTGAAGACCCAAATCAACATCTCCAACACGAAAAAACTTCAATTAATTACTCCTCGAAGATCCACAACACGCTACAACTACCATGTTGGCCCAGAACAAGAAAAACATGAACACGCAAGAGAAAATCACCAACCACGAGCACAATGATCAATGCAGATGTGGAACAAATATAGAGCATGATCTAGAAGCATCCATAGTAACTGAACTAATTGAAATCACATCATCTTCAATCAAGAACACAAACTGAAGCAAAAGAAAAATTATCATAATATAAATCTTCATAACTTGATCAAATCTTCATGCAGATCTCTAAAACTTGATGTGGATAAACTAGATACACTCAAAAAAAATCCCTTTAGTCCACAACCTCTGATCATCAGCATATAGAATTTATCGACATACTAAAATTCACTTCACCATTGACAACTTGCAGCTCATCTCATTACAATTTTCTCAATATCCTCGACATATACAAATTCTAATGAATTAATGATTATATGTTGACATCAATGACAACCACATATCAGCAACACAACCACAATATCCAACATGGTGTTCTTTTTGTTGATTTACTTTTTGTTATTTTTGTTTCATGCTCATATTTAATAATAGAATAGTGCGGTAGAAGAATTGATAAGTGATAAATTTTAAGTTGTTATTTATGTGACAATTGATTCACCCCTCTCTCAGTTGTCATGTGCCTATTTAACACTTTCTTCTTTCCCTTTTTGTACTAGTCTCTTCTTGAGAGACTTCTGATTTCCTTTTCTGGACCAATTGATGTTCTTCCTCTTCCTCTTCCTCTTCCTCTTCTTCTGGATTGACATACTTATCCCTTGTTTCTTTTTATTTCTTTCTTCTTTTTGATCCTTTTGTTGCTCAGGGAGGGTAGATGTTTTTATCTACTTGGAAACACCTGTTGGTTTTGTTCTAGAGGGCTTTATAATTGTATGTCTAGAGACTAAGGTCCTACCTAACCTTCTTGATCTCAGTGGAGTCTGTGGAAGACCAAATGTACCTTTGGATTTCTTTGTAGGGTCCTTAAGGGTACCAAACTCCTTTTCCAACTCAAATTTCATCTTTTCAACCTTTCCTTAAATATCCTTCTTTTTTCTTTTCTAGGTTTTCTTTACTTGAATTCTCTTTATAAGTACTAAACCTTTCAATTGTTGTATCTCTATATTTTCTCAATACAATCTTTGCAAGAAAAATGCATTTAAACTCATCTACCTTATAAGGTAGCTTCAAAACCCAAATAGTTCTAGGTTTAATTGCTTCCATGTAGAAGTAATGTTTGCTAACCATAAATGTGAATTCATTCTTATAATTTTCCATAACTTTACTTGGAATCCTTTCTCTTTCTTGCATTCAGGCTTGAAAAGGTTTAAAGAATCCCCACAAAATTGAATCACAACACTCTTTACTAGGAAATCTCCTCAAATGATCTCTAATTTGCAAAGTTATAGGAATATTATCTTTCCATACAACATTCTTCACTTTGAGAAACTCATGGAGAAAGTAAAACATTAAGCAAATGATAAGAGTACCATACCAAAAAGGGTATTTTGACTCTTTTTCTTCTGTAGATTTTCCAACAAATGTAATCCTAGGAGCTCACAAAGATAAAATTCTTTCCTTCTTTCACCATCTGATAAGCCATGTGTATTGTAGTGGTAGTGATAGAATTCTTTCTATTTTTGTATAATATCTTGTAACCAATAATCATTGTAACATATCTAGCTTCCATATCTTCAATTTCATTTAATATTAGGGCATGCTTGTCAAACTTGGTTGTGGTAAGATTCATCACCACTTCATTCTTTACTACCTTCAATGCCAGGATAGGTCCTATGGAGCTCAAACCAATAACAACCCTAATTTCCTCTTTGTTTATCATATACAATAAGTCCAACCACATGAATTTATTATGAATTCTACTCAGAACATACTTCACCTACTCATTATCATAGAAAAAATAGGAATATCCACATCCAATTTTTTCTCTATCAAGCTGGCATACTCTAGTTTCAACTTTAAATCATCTCTAGTTAGCACTTTTTCCCTGAACTCCATTAGTTTCAAGTGATCATATTCATTCATATATGATTGAATGTAAATTTGTACATCTTTTGTGTGCAACGCATCTGAAGGAACCCTAGACAATGCCCCTTCTTTATCTGTTTCTATTGATTTGTGTAGATGCTTCTTAAATTTAGGTCTCGGTATTTCAAGAACATCAATAACTTGAGTAAACATTATGAACTTCTTTGAGCTAGGGTTTGAATGAAATTGTAAATACCTTGTGGAAATTTACCGAAAGGGTTTCATTCAACACTTCAGATCCCATTTGCTTTGCTCTCCTCTTCAAATTCTTCAACAAAAATTTCTTTTAGAATGTGAAAAATGAAATATAAACACTTTATCTATGACCTAAAAATTGCATTAAATGCAACAATGAAAGTTAGGTCAAGTATTGTCAAGCCTTCACTGTATTATCATAGGAACTCCCAAACATTCCACAAATCTCAACACCAAGATATTTATCACTAGAGATTTCACTAATGGATCAAGCAAACCAACCTATACATGCACCAATATGTTGAAGACGTCAATATCTCATCTTTGGTAGGGGTTTAGAAATTTTTCTGTTAAAACTCCCTCTAAGCCAAATGCTTTCTATCTAGTTTCTTTTAGAAATATCTACACTAAAATTTGGCATAGACTCATTCTTGAAATCATTATCTTCCTTCTCCATCCAAATCTTGTTCATCTCCTTCTTTACCTCAACCAAATCAATCTTATTTTGTGGAATAGAAGTTTTCACATTCTTTCCTTTGCAAAACTTAGCTATGTGTATTGGTTTATTGCATTTATAACATGTGACACTTTGTTGCAGAGAAAATCTACTCCTTTCCATTTTAGATCTACATTCAAAATCCTTATGCCCAAACCCATTACATGTGTAATAGTAACCAAGTAATTATTGAGGCATCATACCATTATTGTAACCATTCATCAATTATCTTCTGCATTCACTAGCCTTATGATCAAATCTATTGCATGCATAACATTGATGGGAAAATGATTGAAAATTATAATTCATCCTACTTCTACATTCTACAACTCTATTCCCAAATGTATTGCAATAATAATAGCAACCATTAAAAGATGGGTAACTTTGTGCAACTGGTTGTTTGATAGGAGGTCTCTTAAAATCTTTCTTCTAGTTCTAGAAATTTTTGACATTTCTCTTCCTATCTCTAGTATTCCTTTGTTTATTATTCTCGTTTTCAGATTTTTTAGAGTCTAATCTTCCTTTGGGATTTCTCCTTTTTAAAACCCTAATCCTTCTCTTTCCTTAGAGGCCTTTTGACTAGCAAGCATATCATCAAGCAAGGTGGAGCTCTTCTTGAATTTGTCTTCTTGACTCTTTGATTTATTTATATCTTTCCTCAAAGACACAACTTCTTCTTCAAGCTTTGAGCATTCTATAGATTTTTCTTTCAATTTGGCATTCAAGTAGTCTTTAACTCTTTTTCCTTATTCAACTTACACTTTCAAATTAGTGATTATCTCATTTAATTTTTTAATTTGCTCATTTGTCTCCTTGAGTTTCTCTTTAACTTTCTTGACTTGATTACTCAAATTCTTGATACACTCATCTACTTCCTTAATATTTTCTTGTAGATCTCTATTCTCACATTCTACTTTATCTAGGTCATCAAGAGTAGATTTCAGCTCTCCTTCCATATCAACTTCATAGTCTTCTTCAGTAAATCCTTCCATAATAATTTCTTTCAGAGGGATAGGATGCCTCCAAGACCTACCTCCGTTGTTAAAAAAATTGAAGGAACCTTGCTCTGATACCAATTATTTAACACTCAAAATATTGAGAGGGGGGTTAATCAGTATTCCCTAAAATTAATTAACTTAAAATTGCATTCAAAGCATCTCAATGAACCTTTAGAAATGTAAAGGAACAATTAAATCATGCATCACAACAATCAACACAAGAACACTAAATTTACATGAAAAACCATTGAAAGGGAAAAACCACAATGAGAATTAGCTCACAATATATCATAACAAGTTATAATAGATTACAAGAGGCTCATTACTTGAAAGGCTCACTTCCTTGAGGATTAACTATCTAAAAAATAGGAGGGATCACTACCCAAGGAAGATCACTTCTTCCAAAATTACACAATATATACAAAGGGATGGCTCCTCACTAAAATTTGAACTGCTTACAATGCATTTGCTATATGTCGAAGATATAGTTCTAGTTAGGCTTAGAAAACTGACTTAGCACACTTCATTCCTCACTATCACAATTCACACTTCACTTCATACCTCACATCTCTTATATCATCTCCATATAATCAAATGAATTGACCTTTTATATATGTATATATTTCACAAATAATCATATAATCAATTAGGTAGGACTAATTAGATTAAATGTGTGACATCACAACCTATCAGCTCAAAACTCCATCATACTATGAGATAAGAGGGATTCGTTGCACACGAGTCTCTTCATTCTCAAGAGATCACCAGGGAACAAACTACCCTTATCCACCTCAACTCAAACGAAATGAATAAATTGCAAAGAAAATAAGTACAGGTTGACTTTCACAAAAAACTACTTCAGATCCCGAGAGAGTGAAGCTTTTGTATTTCTACCTCCGATAGAGGAGCTCTTGGCCAAAACATGTCAGTGTAGATTCAGGACACCAATGCGGTGTGTTGTTTTCTATGTGGTGCATTGGCGTCCTAAGCAATAGAAAGCTTAGGAGCTCGGGAGGATAGAGTAAAATATCACTTCTCAACTCAGATCTAAGGTCTACCTAACAAAATGATCAAACAGGGAACACAAACTTCAAATAAAGCACAAAGAGAACTTGGAGAAAAGTTACTTTGAACTAGACCTTTGAGTCTTAACTCCAAGCTCCACTTTGCAACCTACACATAGAAGAACGATGGGAAAAGGTTGGGGCTATATAGGGGTCTGCTTAAGTCAGCAGTGATTTTTTAGTGGCTAATATTCACCAATTGGCTAATAGTTTGAGTTGTAAAATGGCCTAAATTGCCCCATTTTTACAAAAAAAATTATATTTTGATTTAATTCGCCAAAGAATCTATTTTATTAAAAAAATTAACTTAAAAATTTTCCACATTATTTGATACATTATTAGATCAGATCCACCTAAATTTTATAAGTTATAGTAGAAATATATATTAATTCGCCAATACTATATATCATAATTAGAAGTTACTTTAGGTCCATATTTTTAATCTTTAGTTTCCACCATTGATTTATAATATAATCTAATGGCCCTATTTGTATTCTTTGAGGTAAAATTTACTCACGATTTCTAATGCTCATGGGGCCCAAAATTTCCTTTGCATCATTGTGTTTCAACGATCCAAAAGCAATTTTGGGTTGTAGGTACATTTTACCTCACAAAATACAATGAGGGTCATTAGATCAATTATCCAAAAGCAATTTTTAGCCCCATGAGTATTATAGATTGCATACACATTTTACCTCGCAAAATACAATGAAATTCATTATATTATATTTTAAATCAATGGTGGCAAGCAAATATTATAGTCTATCCCTTAAACCCATTGATAAATTCCCCCCTTAGGCCCCTTTTATTGCATAAGAATTATTTTTTTAGATTAGAAGGATTTTGCACCATAATCAATATATTTTCCTATTATTTTTCAAGATTTGCTAATATTTTCTACAAAATTTTAGTGATGTAAAAAAAATCACCAATAATTTTTTTTTTAGAGAAAAGGAAAGATTTTCCTATAGAAATTAATATTTTTTCCAAAAAAATAAAATATTCACCAAGATTTAATATCTTTTTTGGAGGGGGGTTTCTTAAAGTTATCACTATTAGTTAGACCATCGTTTTGGTGTTCCCACCTCCATGGAAAACCAGATAGGAAAGGAGAGTAATCAAAATGGAAAAAGTGTGGTGAAAGAAAAACTTGCTTCAGGAGTAGAACCTGCACCACTAAGTAGCGAATGAGCAAGTAAATAGAAAATAGTGAGAGAGAGAGTGTTACCCATGGGCCTAGACCCTCTCTAGAGAACAAAAACACACCATTGAGTGCTTGCTTGAGAGTTGTAGCTATTGGAGGGACCTCAGTCTGGAATGGCTTCACTTGTGAGAGTGTTGCTATCAAGAATGAAGAGAACTCAAGAGTGAAAATTGAAGAGAGAGCTTGACTGAATGACTTGAACCCCTATAATGAGAGAAAATGAGGGGTTTTGTTGCATGCAAGGGCAAAAAAGAGCCATTACACCTGAAATATTGACTACCAAAATATGTGTCAGGAGTCAAGATTAGAGATTCTCTATTTCAGACTCAGAAAATTGGCAGGATGCTAGCACAACACAGACATTTGCACGTTGTGCAGGCATCCAAAGCATCAATTTTTGGGAGACGTGTCATTAGCCTTTTGTTGCTTCACCAATGGTCCACATGGGGTCAGAATTGTGAAATTTTGGCCAATGGAATTTTTGTCATTAATTCTCTTAGGCATCATAAATGCTAGGACAAGTGCTAAAATGTGGAATTTCCCCTAGGTGCAATTCTGCAACATTACATTTTGCCCCCACTTTAGTGGGCTCAATTTTGGAAAAAATCAACCACACTAAAGTAGAGAAGAAAATTTTTACCCAAACTTGAAATTTTATGAATTTGTGAGCCAAGATAAAAGGGGCCTTAGAGGCCGCCGAGGTTGAGCTAGTCGGTACTGAAGGTTCCCCCAACAACCGAGCTCAACAAGCAGTGCCAGATCAGTTGAAAATTTTGCATGAAATTATACCTTGCAAAACTCAAATTTTAGGTTAATTTTGAAAATTGGAAGAAGCTACAATGATGAGAAGAATGATCAAGAAAAATTAGTTGATTCAAAAGAAAAATATGCTAAAGAGGTTACTATATTCCCCCTCCTAAGTTTTCCCCCAGCTAGGTGGGGTAGATTCAGGAGAATTCGGGTGTTGACGATGATGTAACTTGCAACAATAGTGCAGATAAAATCCTCACAGACAAACTGCAAAGAACCTATCTTTACTTGAAATACTAAACCAGGGCAACCTAAGGTGTCTTTTTAATGGTAAAAGGTTGACTTAGCTTAATCCCAAGGCTCTAGTAGTTAGGTCTTGACCATCCTATGTTTGCTTCAGGGTATGATGTGATATTGTTGTTAATCTCAAGGGGTCTATGATTATCTCTAGTTTCATTAAGAATCATAAGCATTGGATAGAATATTTCCAGTTCAATCATAAAATAATCTCATGAAATTAAAATATTTGCAATAATATTTCATGAACATCAAACAATTTTTTGCTATCACGTAAGCAGATTTAGCTTTAAGCATTCAACAACTTCATAGAAATGATATTTTCAATAAATTTCCATTCATTCATATTTTTTGGGAACATTTTTAGAAATTTAAACATCTAATCTAAAAGAAGTATTAAAAATACCGAAAAATAAAATTTCTCCTAGTTATTCTCCATGCATGCCCCAAGATTTAATCAAATCAAAACAAACCACTTTATATTTCACTAGATTATTTCATAGCTAGGCATAAAACGATGAGAGCTTTTAAAGAAGGGGATTTTAGTTTGGACACCGAGTAGGTTCTGTATGCACCCTTAAATGATGCAACACATAGTCTTGTTTGACTGAACTAACAAAACCAGCTACAAAAGATACATGAGATAAGTAGCTATCAAATTGGCTTCGATATTGATTAAGTTCTATGTGCATACAATTGTTTAGTTTGGAATGATTGATAAAATAGGAAAAAAGAACAAAACTTAGAAAAGTTTTGGCTCTTCCGACATCCATAAATTTTGAACTTAAAAAAAAATTAAAGCAATAAATGACCTTTTATAGGAACAAGGCATCAAGAGTTCAAACTTAAAGTCTATCAAGAAAATTAGAAATAGAAAATCAAAATGTAGCATGTGGCATGTGATAGTTGTCATCAGAATCTTCTAGATAAAGTCAAGGCTTTGACTTATTCAATAGCAACACCCTTCAACTTCAAACTCTAGTGCACAATACTCCACATAAAACAAGGCTATCATTATTCTTTAAAATATCGGACATGAAACTTCCACTAGGGCTAGGAACAACCTGCAAAATCAACTTTAACAAAATGTCTTTGTGACACTTCCACTATCCAATATCTAGTACTTCCTCATATCACTTAGAGCTCGGGTTTCGGGAACCTTTCTTCATTTTTCTTTAGCTAATACTCTCATAAAGCACTTAATATTTGATGCATTTGATCTTTTGAAATTCCCTATATTTCCTTCCAACTAAACTTGAGCCTAGCGTAATCTTCTGATATTTGGAGTATGTTAGCATTCCTTTGCACTTTCTTTGTTTCATACCTGACTATAGTGTTTTTTCAATGTATGATCTCATCAATGACTTCAAGAGTTAACAACTAAACAGGGTTTTTATTTATTCTCTCAATCCATTCCTTGAAAGATTTTGCTTCTTTACCCTCCCGTCCTAGTGTTTGAGGATCATAATCTTGCCATGCTAAAACTTCAATAAAATCTTGATCTTTATCAATCAACTTACTGCATTTCTCGGTGACCTTTTCAAATCCTTCTATACATTGTACTAAAGTGTCACCTTCCCAACTTAACTGTTTCTTCCATTTTTCACATAATGGAACTTCTCATTCAAAAATAATTATTTTTCTTATCAATTATTGGACATCTATTTGCATGAGAGCTTCTACATTTCGCCTCTCAGCATCAACATGTTCCTAGTGAAATCTACATTCTCCTTCCAATGTTCTATATTTTTCAAACCAATGGTGTGCTTCCTTGTATTTCTCAATCGCATCTATAATGAGTTCTCCTTTTCTTACCCAATACTCAATCCATTCCTCAAATACATTCATCCTATGGCGAATTGTTGCAATTGCATCCACCTATTCTTGTGACATAAGTACTGGATTTTGAGGAAATTCAGTCTATGTTTGAGAAAATTGGGTTAATGATTTTACAAAATTAGCTAGGATAGCAACCCATTCTTTCAACTCTCTTTTCTTCTTTTTACTCGTTTGTACCCTAAAAACAGTTGTTTCTACATTAATTTTCATTTCTTCCAATTCTTGTGTCTAGGATGAGTGTCCAACATTGATACTTGTTATCTTATATTCCTTAGGTGTTATCTCATGTTTATTTTTATTTGCTACTGGGGTAGTTATATGGATTCTTCTACCTCCATCCACATTCTTTTGTATGACATGTTTCGTTTTAGCTCTTCGCCTAGGCTTAGGAGTCTCAACTTCTTGCATAAATTTTTTAAGATCCATAAGTAGCAATTCCACTTCCAATGGGGAAGTTAATTCTTTGATTAACCAATCAGGTGTATCTTCATTGTGTTCTACCTCTATATTTATGCTTTGTTCCTAGTTTTTGGTATGTTTATGAATTTATTCTCTTACATCTTTGACTTTATCTGTTACATCCTCTGAAATAGGAACATCTTCAGTATTCTCTAGCATAGATATTGGATTATCGAGATTCAACATTTTCTTTTCAGTTTCAAGACTTGTATTTTCTTGTCTAGCCAAGTGTTCAACATCCATTCCTAGGACATCACCTTCTTCATTTCCTGTCACATCAGAATTTTCTTCATCTCTAACCTTATCACCTGAAATTTGTGAAGGTTTTTCATTTTCAATTTCAAGCTAGTGCTCTTTTGATCTCTCAGAGACCTGTGGTTGCTCATTATCATTTTGATCATTCCCTAGCGAAGGCTAGGAATCAAAGGTATCTTCAATAACTATATCATCAGTAGGATTTTTTCCTACAATTTCTCATGTTTCCATTTCAAGAACATCAGGGTTCCCCACTTTTGAAGCGAGTGTTCCTTTTATGAATTCTTCTTCAAATTTTGTAGGAATTGACCCTATATTTGGAATTTCTTCCACCACTGGTTGCACCATGGGTTTATCTTTAAACTTCTTTTCTTTTACTCATTCCCACATGGAACCCCACTTATCCATTTATTCCTTAATCTTAGCTTCATCTGCCTCAAAAAATTCATCTAAACCATAGGAGTTTTTCCTAGTGCCTCTTTTATAGTAGCCATATTAACTGAAGGGGGAGAACTAAATAATGTTGTAGCTCTCTAAGATGCAGACCTTGCTTGTGTACCAATATTTTCTATTATCCCCACCTCTTCATCAATAGTAGGCTTGGCTCTTAGTTTTGTTGTGGAAGAAGATGCCACTTTTGGTTTTACTATTCAACATATTTATGCTTACTAGCTAGTTTTAATGAAACTCCTTGGCTTGGAGCCTCAAGGATTCTTTCTTCAATATGTATACCAGTAGTTGCTTCACCAGCTTTCCTCTTTTTCTTAGCAGGATCCCCATACTTAGACTCATTTTCTTCTCTTTTTTTTCTTTCTTCTATCTTGTGATTATGTGGGTTTTATTCCTTTCTTTCTTAAAAATTTACAAAAATCATCTATCCAATGTTGAGTTTGTAGTAGAACCGGTACAAAGAAGTCTTCAACTGATGTTACTTCTTAATTTTCATAATCTAGGTTTGGAATAGGTTCATCATACTCTATTTTTATTGTAAGCCTTATTAAACACTTCACCATCATCTTCCTCCATCTGATCCAGAACATCATGAATCTTGAGAATTCACATAGATTCTAATGGCAATCTTTCATATTTTCTTTTTCTTACTATGTGCTCGTCTTCACAATTTAGCCAATAATCTTCTAGATGTTGAACATGAGCACGATAACCAACTATATTCTTGGAAATGTTCTCTTCTAGATCATAAGAATTTATTTGGAGTGGAAAGTACTCCAAATTATACATTTTCAACTCCTCTTCACACAAATTGGTTGCTCTAATTGTACTGCATTTATAGTTCCCTATTACAATAAGAAATATGAAAGAAGCCTTTTTGTGATTCATGCTATAAATAGCTTGGGATGGCTTTAACCATCTTACCAATTCTAGTAACACCATTTTATTTGAAGGGTACCTGGGCAACATGAAAGAATTTTTGTCAAACCCTTCCACCCTAATGTAGCTGAAAGTTGGAAACTGAATGTACCAACCTCTAATCAGTTTAATAACACTTTGTGCTTCCAAAGACAATCTTTTGGTTGTCACCTTCCATTGTTCTGACCAGCTTCATGGAAAACACATCATTAACTCTCTGGTAATGTTCCTTGTATCCATGGATAATAATTTGGGGTAAATGAACATATATTAAACTATTTCCTACTTCTCTGCCCAGAGTAGCAATCCTTTTCAACCCTTGCTTATTTTCCCTTAAGGCACAGGAATAAATCACATATGATGACATATAAAAACATTTGTACTTTGGAAATGCTTTTATTTGATTGTGCAATCTGTTGTTAATAAATTTCCCTCAATGCATTGGAAGAGGGCCTTGCATCAATTTGGAAATGATTACAAACATTCATGATTCAAATTTATTGGCATCTTGTAATCTAGCTATCCTGCTCAGCATAGTTATGATATCTTGAACATCTCGATTAAACATAGACCTTAGAATTGTATTTTTCTACTTTGTAATATTTTCCTAGTACCACTGTGTGTTCATAATTTCTTTGTTTTGTTCTTCAGCTCTTAGGTAGGTTTTGGATTTCGCCTTCATATCAATATGGTACATCTGAGTAAATGTAGGAAGCCCAAATGTATATATAATTCCTCTCTCAGAGAGATTTGCATAAGTTCTTCCCTCCTTCTCAATGGCTCTTTTGTTTGGGTCTTAGTGGTTTAAACATTCCATAACCAATTCAGGGGCCTCCAATGCTGGTGAAAACCCTCCTACTAAAAGTAACCCACTTGCTATAACATTCCTTATACACTGAGAAGAATTTTCTTTCCATGGCCATGTGAGGAATTTGACATCAAAAGACCATCCCATATGAGTATCATTAGCTATCCCACTAATTGGTATAGCCTGTGAAGTGCAGTAGTTGAATTCATCTTCTGGTTTTGCTTCAAAAGTACTCATTTTTGTCAATGTATTTTGCATTTTTAAACATGTGCCTTGTGTATGAGTTTGGGTTAAATTTATCCAAATTTTTAATAATTCATAAAACTTTCAATTCACCTTTCGAATAAATTCAAATCAAAATAATCAACATATTAGTTTTTAAAGAGGAATACCATTTTATCGATACTTTCATGCATGGAAATGATTAATAGAATGTTTTCTATTCAAGACATACTTGGTTTTACTAGTGATGACAATATTTTTAAAATGCAACCTTGGAACCCTTGGTAGTTGTGTTCTCAGCTTCTCAAAATTTACCTTTCTTTGCATGCCAAAGTATTAGTCTCGTTCATTCAATGTCCTTTACAAGTTTGCAGAATGACGTGAAGTAGAGTTTTGTAAAAGCAACTGCATGCTCTAGGTGATGTCAAGTACATGTGTGTAGTTCACCACCTTCATTAATTACCTGTTATAATTCATCAAATTTGTGAATAAAGGTGAAATAATGGTGAATTAGGGTTCAGATTATGAACACCTAGGTTTTTGCGTTGGATCACTACTAGATGAAAAGACGGTGTGAAGGCTTATGTGGAACTCTTGTGTCACTTTGATTTTTGTGAGGAAAAATCCTTTAAGAGACGTGATCATTTACGATCACTAGGATTGACAACTTGGAAAGATTATTGGGAACCAAGACATTTACCTCCAAGCTTTAAAGAAAATTGGGAGTAAAGAGAGGAACTAGGAACCAGGTTCAAGAGAGATCAAAATTGATTCAAACATTTCATAACAGAACCTCTAATTTCCATTATTTGGATAAAGAAAATGAAAAGCAACCATCATACTAACTGATGTAGGAAAATGTGACCACCGAGATTGGCAGCTTCCAGGTGATGACTTACCGAGTGGGACTAAGACCAATCAAAGATACAAAATCCTTGATGCAACTACAACTTCAGGATTCCGATTTCTAGTAAATTGATAAAACTTTGTGAAAAGACCGGGACACCAAACCTAAGAAATAAAAAGGACTAAAGCAAAGATCAAGAAAATTGAAAATGAAACTTGCAATTTTACCAACCCCCAAAATAATGCCAATGCACGCGAAAGTGAGAGGAAAAAAGAAAGAAAAGGGGTCCACATTTTTCCAAGGGGAAAAATGGGGTGTGTTGTGAGACCACACAACAACTAGCAACCAAAAAACCAAAACAAAACAATAGAAAGTCAATTCTGGACCTAAAAACCATGCTCCAACATTTTTAGTCTTCTACTTATAAATGGTCAAATCTTCACTCTAACATTCCAATTCTACTTCAACTAGCATACACGATTAAGTATTATTGAGCTCATGTGTGTGCAATTGATTATTTCCACTACAGCAAACTGAGAGCATAGAAATTATTTGCATTGACTTACATAATTTGGAAATTCCCTTTTAAGCCAACCATGGATAGAGCCTTGCTACCAGTTAGGCATCTATAGCCCTGACAAGGTTATATCTATAATTCCCCCAAACATAGCTCTATTGTTAGTCAAGCGTCTGTAGCCCTGATAGAGGTATTTGGATAGCCTAAAGAGTTGATTTCTTTTTTTTTATATATTTCTTTTATAGCTCATTTCAACATTTTCTTTTTTTTATATTTCAAGGATAGCTCATTTCAACTTGCAAGCAATGAAGCCTGCTATTAAGTTGGGAATCACAATGGTAGCAAAGGTAGCCTTTTGATTTTTCACTCAATGCAAATAAATGCTATCACAAATTTCAATAGAATGATTTAAAATATGTATGTGTTTGTAGCTCAACATCAATTGAATGATTTATGCTAACTAGAGTAAAAAGAACCAAACAATTCCCTAATTATTTATAATTAAAGGATTGCTTCTAGTTGGAACATAGATCGAATTTCCAGAATTGATGTCCTATTACCCTATTCACCTTCAAAAAATTTCAACCATTGTATAGCCCAACGATGCAACACCCAAAAAAAACAAAGCAACAAATGACTATTTACAAAGCAACAACAAAACTAAAAAAATACTATTTACAAAACTATTTACAAAAAACTGTTTACAAAAAAAAACTATGGCTGGAAATAATGCTTCACAAATTTCCCATTTACAAGCAATGGGACGTCTTCACCAGTCAAAGTTTTGAGCCTATAGGTGCTATCACCTAAAATTTCAGAAACTTGATAAGGACCCATCCATAGCTTGTCAAACTTACCATGCTCATCTTTACGTTTATGGGCTTTGCTCCAATATAAGACTAAGTTGGATATTCTAATTTTTTTTAATCTAGCCCTTTTGTCAAACCATCGTTTTACCACAGATTGATGCCTATAAAAATGATCTATAGCTTAGGTAAAATTTTCATCTAAATGCATTAATTGCAATAGCCAAGCTTCAGTTTGATCATCTAAACCAATGTATTCTTGAGAAAATTTCCAAGTAGGGATTTTCAAGTTTATCGGCAATAAAGGATCTACCCCATAAACTAGGTGGTAAGGAGAGTTTCTCAGCATGGATTTCATCCTAGTACGATCTACCCAAAGGGAGAATTTCAATAAAGAATGCCATTCTCTAGGATTCTTCTCAACCAATTTTTTAATTATATCTAATAGATTTTTATTTGATGACTTTGTTAATCCATTTCCCTGTAGATAATAGTTAGATGAGAATTTTAATGTTATACCATATTCAAATGCCCAATTGGAAAACTTTAATGAAGAAAAAGTAGGGCCATTATCACATACAAGTGCGTATGGTACTCCAAACCTAGTAATGAGATTTTCTTCCAAAAATTTGATTACCACCTCTGTGGTGCATTATTTTCTAGGACACGCTTCGGTCCATCTGGTGCAATAATCTATAACAGTTAATATAAACCTGTGACCTGCAAAAAATGGAGGATTGATGGTACCAATGAAATCTAGTCCCCATTATGAAAAAGGGTGAATCTCCATCACTGGTTGTCATAGCTAAGCATTGAATCTTGCTTTATTTGCTGTAGTTTGACATGTATAGTAGTGTTTCACATGTTCATATGTATCCTTAAAAATTGTTGGCTAGTAATAACCAGTTGTCAAGATGAGGTATGCAATGGCTAAAGGTGCTCCATGAGCTATTCCAAACTTATCATGCAATTCCTTTAACACTTCGTTCACTTTCATTCTATCCAAACATCTTAAATAGATTCCTTCATGATTTCTTTTGAATAGAGCTCCTCCTTTGATCATGTAAATTTTTGATTTTATCTTAAGATATCTTCTTTGATTTCTTTGTATATGATCAGGGCAAGTATGGCTGACCAAATAATGCCATATATTTGAATACCAATCTTCTTGATCTTTTACATCCAAAGTATATTGTTGGCTAGAGATTTGGAGATCTATTTCTGTGATAGAATCGACCAAAGCTTGCCCCCAAACTAGTTTCATGGGTATAATTTCTAAATCAAATTCTTCCAAAATTGTAACCTATTTGGCTCTCTTTTCTATGAGCTCACTTTGTATTAACAACATTTTAATTGTAGCATCTAAAACAATAGCTTTGAATATACTCCTAAGGATGTAATGCCTAAGTTTTTGTACTACTTTGACCAAAGCAAAGGCTTGTTTCTCGACATTTGTGTATCTTAGCTACTTCTTTAAATGGAGCACTCATAAAAGCAATTGTATTTTCTTCTTTGTTCTCACCCTTATGTGTTAGTATTGATGCACAAGTATGACCAAAAGCAAAAGAGTAAATATAAAAAGGTTTAACATAATCTAGACTTACTAGTACTGGTGCTTCCACAATTGCAGCTTTTATATTTTTGAAGGCGAGCTTAGCCTCATTTTTCCACTTTATTTTTGTATCTTTCTTCAACATATCATTGAGTGGTTTTACTATCTCATCAAATCTAGTGATAAATTTTTGGACGAAATTGATCTTACCAAAATATGATTTCAATTCTTTTTTACTTCCCAGGGGTTGTAACTTGAGCAAGGCACACAGTCTAACAGGGTCTATTGAAATACCTCTTTCAGAAATAATGTGTCCCAACAATTTACTTTTAGTCACCCTGAAAATACATTTCTTAGGATTTAGTGAGACTCCATAAGTTTCACACTTTTCCAATATTGCACTGAGATCTCAAACATAATATCCTTTGTTATTTGAAAATACTGTGAGGTCATCCAAGTAGATGATAATACATTTTCCTATCAAATCTCAAAAAGCATAATCCATAGCTCTCTGAAATGTAGCTCCAACATTTATCAATCCAAATGGCATCCTTTTGTAAGAAAAAGTTCCCCACTTCATGGTGAATGTTGTCTTCATCCAATCTTCCTTTGCTACCATTACTTGATTATATCTAGAGAATCCATCCAAAAATGACATCATCTATGAACCATTGACTATTTGTAACACTTCTTCCAGTGAAGATAGTGGATAATTATCTTTTTCAGATGCCTTGTTAAGATTCTAGAAATCTATGCATAGTTGTATGTCCCCATTCTTCTTCCTTTTAGGTACCAAATTTTCCACCCAAGTAGAATTTCTAATAGGAAATATTATTCAGGCTAAGAGAAGCTTTTGGAATTCCTTTTGGATCAGTGGTTCTAAGAGTGCATTTAATAGCCGTTGTTTCTGTTTAAAAGGCTCTACATCAGGCTTTAATGGTATTGTATGTGTGATGATGGAAGTATCATATGTTTTCAAATCTTCATATGTCCATGCTATAACCTTCCAATAATCTTTGAGTGCCTTAGTGATATTTCTCTTCTCTTCTTCAGTATAGACCTTTCCTATAGGAACATTCTTAGGATCTTCTTTAGTATGCAAATTGTATAACTCGGATTTCCCTCCATCACTTTGGGGAAAATATTTCTTTCGAACTATCTGATCGATATCAAACACTCATTCCAACTCAATTATTACTTTTGGAATATTACTACCTTTAGCTTGATCTAATTCTTCGTCTTGAATTTCACCATCAACACGATCTATTTCTTCAATTATTTGTGCTTCAAAGATCCCAAAGTTAGTAATGAATTCCAATATGTGTCGATCATCTTCAAACACCTACAAATTTGTAACATTATCGGGAACCAAAGGTAACTGTACTAGTTCAACTATGAATCTCTCAAATCAGAGGCATCTAAAGGTTCTAAAGCACTGGAAATAGTATCCAAAGCATTGGCTCTTTGATTAAATCTTCTTGGAATGTGAGTAATGTTAAAAGCATCGAAATATTCTATTAGATCTCATACTCTATGTTGGTAATTGGACAATCACATGTAATGAAAAACGTATTGCTTTCAAACTTGTTTACCTACCAATTCAGAGTCACCAAACACTTGAATAATTTTGACTTTATTCTTGATTGCAAGCATCAAACTATGGATAAGAGCTTCATATTCTATCATGTTTTTAGTACATTGAAATTGTAATTTATAAGCAACAAGAAAATATTTACCTTAAGGGTTGATGATTTCAACTCCAATTCCAATTCCTTGTTTCAATTTGGATCCATCAAACTTAAGAATATAGTCTTGATCATTCATAGCTTGAAACTTACCATTATTAAGAGTTGTCGAATTAACCTTTTCAATTTGTGTAACTTGGACTTTGCATCCAGGTATTTTTGGTTCAGAACTTTTGATCTTATCATGTTCTAGACAATACTGGCTCTTGATTTTGTGGATTATTTCCAATCACATCGTACAACTGTCTTCTTAATGTGTAGAATTGTGTAACCTACACCAATCCTGCAATAAAAAAAAAATTAGTGAAATTTCAATTTTATTTCTCTTTCGAGCTTTTGTAACAATATTCTTCCAAAATTTATCATAATGACTACTTTCTTCTTCAAAAGAATCACAATTTGATTCAATTAAAACATCAGTTCTAGGAGTTATCTGATTATGCTTTTCAACATTGCATGTAAATACTTCTTCTATTTTAACTCCTAAGCTTCAAATTTTATAAACCCCTAGTTCTACATCAATATATAGAACTTCATTTTTTTTATCGTAATTAGTGATCATGTATTTCATGCATGGTTCTCTTTCAATTCTGATTTGATTAGGAACTCCTTTCCATGGTAACCACATATGTGAGAAATTTGTGGCCATATATCCATTCAAAGTCTTTGACCAATCCCTGCTCAATAACATGTCGTAAGTATCAGGTATCTCAACGGCCTAAACATCTATATAATACTAAATCTTGGGATCTAATGCTAGCTACATGTGAATATTAGTTAACTCTCCAACTACATTTACTTCACTTTTGTCAAGTTGAGTAACTATCTTTAAATAAATTTCTAGAGTTAACCCTAGCTTTTGACATATGGACAAAGGCATCACATTAGTAGATGCTCCAGTGTCTACTAGACAATTATGGGGATTTTTACCAAATATTCTTAGTGTGAGTAAAAATGGTGGGGATTCTAGTTTTCCTTTGTAAAAGGTTACTTGTGCATCCGCCATATGAAAAATGTTCTTGTCTTTTTCCTTAATGGAATTATCTTTCACCTAAGATTCTCTAAATTTTCTTTCCTTTGGAAGATCTTCTAAAGTGTTTAAGAAAGATTTCCTGATCACAGCTGTTTTCAGCAATTTTGATAAAGAAATGCTTATTTTTACCTTTTTTATTTCTTCCACTAAATAATTAGTCAAGTTTTTTTGATAAGTGAAATCTACCTTTTCACTTCATGAAACATTTGATGAATTATAATGAGAGGTTACCTTGGGTAACCCTAGAGTATTGCTTGATTTATCATCAAGTGGAGTATTAAAGTTGTTAGTTGGGATTGGCATGGTCAACAACCCATTGAATTTACTTCCACCATTTTTCTTACTTCTCAAGTTATAATTATGTCCTTTATGATACTGTTGAAAAGCATGAATTTTTTCAACTTCATCCTGAGGTTCATTTTCATCTTGATAAGGAAACATATATGTTTCTAAAGTCATGGATGAACTATCTCCTTCATATTCATGAGTATAACTCCTAACAACAATAGGTGACTTGACACATTTGTAACATTCAAGAACTAAAGAAAAATCATATACTAATGGAACCAATTCATTTCCTTTAGGAGGATGGGATTCACACTGTTCGTTGTAATGTGTAGCAACCAAAAAAATATCTGAAGTAGTTTTAAACTATGGATAGTCCACTTCAGCATGAGCATTTGTATTATGAATTCTACACCAATTATTCATCGCAAGGTCAACTAAATTCACCTTTGATGTGGATCTATCATGAGAAGGATTAGTGTTATCTAAAGGTGTGGACATCCCTACATTGTTTGGTCATGTGTTCCAAGGTCTAAGTGGTCTAGGAGTGTTATACACTTGACTTTACAAATTTTGATTGTTATTTTGAGAATAAAAGTTTTGATCTCTTAATTGTGTAACCTATACATGGTTAATCTTTTGATTTTAGTTGCAATTTCTCTAATTTCTTCCTTATCATCTGAAATTTTAACATTTTGACTTTCCTGAGTTTGTGAGAAGAAAGAATTTCCATTAGGATGTACCTTTGTGATGGCTGGACTAGGGTAAGGGACTAAAGCTTGAATATTTCCTGGTTGAAAGTATTATGAGGAAGTATCTCATTCTAGACCACTAAAGAAAAAGCATTAGGATTCATTGGATGATTTAAAGGGACTCCATTCACACATGGGACAAGATAGTTATTTAATCCATTTCTGCCATTTTTAGGTAATCCACTTCTGAGGTGTTTCATTTCTAAATTTACACTTATGGCTTTAGCATAGGCTTTGGGTAAAGTAGTAGGAGGATTTTCCCTTCACTTTATAAACATAGTAGTCAATAGATCTATTGTTGTATAATAAACTGCAATAGAAGACAAATTATCCACTACATAAGGTGCCTGTAACCTAGAATAAGCTTTTTGGAACCTATCATTAAAAGTAGTTATAGGTTCTCCATAAAACCTCTTGATTTGAGCAAATTGATGATATAACAAGGCAGGATCAACCGGTTTTCTAAATTTGGCCAAAAATTGACTTTCCATGTCTTGCAATGATCTAACTAAGTTACGAGGTAAGTTGATATACCACTAGTAAACTTCATCACTTAAGGTATACGAGAACAACCTACACACAACATCTTCATGTTGAATCCTTGCTCTAAAACATGTATCCCTAAAGATACTAATATGTTCTACATATTTGTGAAGATAATATTTTGGACACATCTTGTCATAATTTTTTGGTGAATCATTATACACATAAAATTGAATTGGTGACTCTAGGTTGAAGAAATCCATCACTATGTAAGGTGGCAGAGGTATAATCAATAGTCGAATTTTGTGAGTTTTCACTTACACTTCCATAATTTTGAGGTCTAGATGACGTTCGACCACTAAGCTCAACTAAAGTTACACGAGGATCACCAGACTAAGATCTAGTGACTCTACGAAAATCCAGTTTCAAACCTAATGAAACCAAAAGAATAACAATGAGGCTCCTCTGTCTAGCACTAGTTCCTACTACCAATGATGTCACTCGTAGCAACAGTGTAGATAAAATCCTCACAAGAAAACCATGAAGAGCCTATCTTTACTTGAAAGACTGAACTAGGGAAACCTAAGGTGTCTGTGTAATAGGAAAAGGTTGACTTAGCTTAATCCCAAGGCTTCGGTAGTCAGGTCTTGACCATACTAGGTTCGCTTCAGGGTATGATGTGATATTGCTATTAATTTGAAGGGGTCTATGGTTATCTCAATTTCATTAAGAATCATAAGCATTGGATACGAGATTACTAGTTTGATCATAAAATAATCTCATGAAATCAAAAGATTTGCAATAATATTTCATGAACATCAAACAATTTTTTGCTATCACTTAAGTAGATTTCACTTTAAGCATTCAACAACTTCATAGAAATGAAATATTTTCAATAAATTTCCATTCATTCATCTATTTTGTGGAACGTTTTCAAAAATTTAAACATCTAATCTAAAACAAAGCATTAAAAATAATGAAAAATAAAATTTCTCCTAATTATTCTCCACGCATGCCCCAAGATTTATTCAAATAAAATTAAACCACTTTATACTTCACCAGATTATCTCATAGCAAGGCATAAAATGATGCAAGCTTTTAAAGAAGGGGGTTTTAGTTTGGACACAAAGTAGGTTCTGTATGCACCCTTAAACGGTGTAGCACACAGTCTTGTTTGACTAAACTAACAAAACTAGCTACAAAAGATACATGAGATAGGTAGCTATCAAATTGGCTTCGATATTGATTAAGTTCTATGTGCATACAAGTTTTTAGTCTCGAATGATTGAAAAAATAGGAAAAAGGAACAAAACTTAGAAATTTTTTGGCTCTTTTGACATCCATAAATTCTGAACTTAAAAAAAAGGTAAAGCGATAAATGACCTTTTATAGGAACAAGGCCTCAAGAGTTTAAACTTAAAGTCTATCAAGAGAATTAGAAATAGAAAATCAAAATTTAGAACGTGGCATGTGCCAATTGTCATCAGAATCTTCTAGACAAATTCAAGGCTTTGAATTCTTTAGCATCAACACCCTTCAACTTCAAACTCTGGTGCATAATACTTTGCATAAAACAAGGCTATCAACATTCTTTAGAATATCAAATAGGAAAATTCTATCGGGATCAGGAACAACCTGCAAAATCAACTTTAACAAAACAACTTTGTGACACTTCCGGTATCTGATATCTGGTACTTCCTCATATCAGTTAGAGCTCGGGTTCTAGGAACCTTTCTTCATTTTTCTTCAGTTGATACTCTTGGAAAGCACTTAACATTTGATGCATTCACTCTTTTGAAATTGTCTATATTTCCTTCCAACTAAACTTGAGCCTGGCGTAATCTTATGATATCTGGAGTATGTTAGCATTCCTGAATATAGTGTTTCTGCAATGCATGATCTCATCAATTACTTCTCGAGTTAACAACTAAATAGGGTTGTTATTTATTCTCTCAATCCATTCCTTGAAAGATTTTTCTTCTTTACCCTCTTGTCCTAGTGTCCAGGGATCACAATCTTTCCATACTAACACTTCAATAAAATCTTGATCTTTATCAATCAACTTACTGCATTTCTCAATGACCTTTTCAAATCCTTCTATACAATGTACTAAAGTGTCACCTTCCTAGCTTAATTGTTTCTTCCATTTTTACATAATAGAACTTCTCATTTTGAAATTATATTTTCTCTTATCAATTATTGGACATCTATTTGCATGAGAGCTTCTACATTTCGCCTCATAGCATCAACCTATTCATGGAGAAATCTACATTCTCCTTCCAATCTTCTAGATTTTTCAAACCAATGGTATGCTTCCTTGTATTTCCCAATTGCATCTATAATGAGTTCTTCTCCTTGCCTTACCCAATAATCAATCCATTCCTCAAATACATTCATCCTATGGTGAATTGCTGCAATTACATCCACTTGTTCTTGTGACATAAGTATTGTATTATGAGGAAATTCAATCTGTGTTTCACCATATTCGGTTAATGATTTTACAAAATTCTCTAGGCTAGCAACCCATTCTTTCAACTCTTTTTTCTTCTGTTTACTCTTTTGTACCATGGCAATAGTTGTTTCTAAATTCATTTTCATTTCTTCTAATTCTTGCATCTAGGATGACTGTCCAACATTGATACTTGTTATCTTATACTCTTTAGGCATAATCTCATGTCTATTTTTATCTACTACTAGGGTAGCTATATGGATTTTTCTACCTCTATCAACATTCTTCTATATGACATGTTTTGTTTTAGCTCTTCGCCTAGGCTTATGAGTCTCAATTTCTTGCATAAAATTTTTAAGATCCAGATGTACCAATTCCACTTCCAATGGGGAAATTAATTCTCTGATTAACCAATCAGGTGCATCTTCATTCTATTCTACCTCTGTATTTTTGCTTCATTCCTAGTTTTTAGTATGTTCAAGAACTTCTTCTCTTACATCTTTGACTTTATCTATTACGTCCTTTGAAATAGGAACATCTTCAGTATTCTCTAGCATAGATTCTAGATGATTGAGATTGAACACTATCTCCTTAGTTTCAAGACATGTATTTTCTTGTCAAACCAGATGTTCAACATCCATTCCTAGGAGATCACCTTGTTCATATCTTGTCACATTAGGATTTTCTTCATCTCTGACCTTATCACCCAAAATTTGTGAAGGTTCTTCATTTTCAATTTTAACCTTGTCCTTCTTTGATTTCTCAAAGACATGTAGTTGCTCATTATCATTTTGATCATTCCCTAGCGAAGCTTGGGAATCAAAGGTATCTTCAATAACCATATCATCAATAGGATTCTACCCTATAGTGTCCCCTATTTCCATTTCAAGAACATCAGGATTCCCCACTTTTGAAGCGAGTGTACCAGTATTTTTTGTTATCCTCGCCTCTTCATCAGTAGTAGGCTTGGTCCTTGGTTTTGCTATGGAAGAAGATGCCACTTTTGGTTTTACTTGTGATTGAACCTTTCCTGATTCAGAATCTTTACGCTTACCAGCTGGTTCTAATGAAACTCCTTGGCTTGGAGCCTTAGGGGTTCTTCAATATGTATATCAGCAGTTGCTTTACCAGCTTTCCTCTTTTTCTTAGCAGGTTCCCCAAACTCAAACTCATTTTCTTCTCTTTTTTTCTTTCTTGTATCTTGTGAGTATGTGGGTTTTATTCCTTTCTTTCTTAAAACATTACAAAAATCATCTATCCAATGTTGAGTCTGTAGTAGAATCGGTGTAGAGAATTCTTCAACTAAGGTTATTTCTTCATTTTCATAATTTGGAACTTGAATAGGTTCATCATAGACCATGTTTCATTTTAATCCTTATTCAACACTTCACCATCATCTTCCTCCATCTGATCCAAAACATTATGAATCTTGAGAATCGTGTAGATTCTAATGACAATATTTCATATTTTATTTTTCTTAGTATGTGCTTGTCTTCATAATTTATCCAATAATCTTCTAGATGTTGATCATGAGCACAATAACTAGCTATATTCATGGAAATATTCCCACCTAGGTCATAATACTTTTTTAGAGTGGAAAGTACTCCAAATATACATTTTCAATTCCTCTTCACACAAATTGGCTGCTCTAATTGTATTGAATTTATAGTTCCCTATTACAATAGGAAATCTGAAAGAAGCCTTTTTATGAGCCATGCTATAAAGAGCTTGGGACAACTTTAACTGTCTTACCAATTCTAGTAACACCATTTTATCTATAGGGTACCTAGGCAGAATGAAAGGATGTTTGTCAAACCCTTCTACCCTAATGTAGGTGAAAGTTGGAAACTGAATGCACCAACCTCCAATTGATCTAATAACACTTTGTGCTTCCAAAGAAAATCTTTTGGCCTTGTCACCTTCCATTGTTTTGACCAGCTTCATGGAAAACACATCATTAACTCTCTGGTAATGCTCCTTGTATCCATGGATAGTAATTTAAGGTAAATGAGCATATATTAAATTGTTTCCTACTTCTCTGCAAAGAGTACCAATCCTTTTCAACCCTTGCTTATTTTCCCTTAAGGCATAGGAATAAATCACATATGACGACATATAAAAACATCTTGACTTTGGAAATTCTTTTATCTAATTGTGCAATCTATCACTAATAAATTTCCCCCAATGCATTGGTAGAGGGCCTTCCATCAATTTGGATATGATTACAAACATCAATGATTCAAATTTACTGATATCTCGCAATCTAGCTATCCTGCTTAGCATAGTTATGATATCTTGAACATTTGGGTTGAACATAGACCTTAGAATTAGATTTTTCTGCTTTGTAACCTTCTCCTAGCACCATTGTGTGTTCATAATTTCTCTGTTGTGTTCTTCAACACTGAAGTAGGTTTTGGATTTCGCCTTCATATCAATACGGTACATCTAAGTAAATATAGGAAGCCCAAATGTATATATGATTTCTTTCTCAGAGAGATATGCATAAGTTCTTCCCTCCTCAACAACTCTTTTGTCTTGGTTGTATTGGTTTAAACATTCCTTAACCAATTTAGGGGCATCCATTGTTGGCAGAAACTCTCCTGCTAAAAGTAACCCACTTGCTATAACATTCCTTGTACACTGAGAAGGATTTTCTTGTTGTGCCCATGTGAGGAATTTGACCTCAAAAGAGCATCCCATATGAGTATCATTAGCTATCCCACTGATTGGTACAACTTGTGAAGTGTAGTGCAGTATTTGAATTCATCTTCTTGTTTTTCTTTAGAAGTACTCATTTTCTTTTATGTATTCAACATTTTCAAATATGTTCCTTATGTGCGAGTTAGGGTTAAATTTAACCAGTTTTTTAACAATTCATAAAACTTTCAATTCACCTTTTGGTTAAATTCAAATCAGAATAATCAACATTTAAGTTTCTAAAGGGGAATACCATTTTCTCGAGACTTTCATGAATGAGAATGAGTAACATAATTTTTGTTATTCGAGACATACCTAATTTTGCTAGTGACGAAAAATATTTTCAGAATGCAACCTTGGAACCCTTGGTAGCTGTGTTCTCAGTTTCTCAAAATTTACCTTTCTTTACACGCCACATTAGTCTCATTCATTCAATGTCCTTTGTAAGTTTGCAGTATGATGTGAAGCAGAGTGTTGTAAAAGAAACTATATGCTCTAGGTGATGCCAAGTATGTGTGTGTAGTTCACCACCTTCATTAATTACCTATTATAAAGAATTAAATTCTCAAATGAAGGTGTAATCATGGTGAATTAGGGTTTAGATTATGAACACCTAGGTTTTTGTGCAGGCTCAATACTAGAGGAAAAGACGGCATGAAACGCTTACATGGTTTTAGGACTGAAAAAACCCCACATATTTTCATCATCCTCTATCAATTTATCTCCTAGTCCTTACAAAATTTCACTAGACTCAATTTCATGATTTAGGAAAATCGTTGAGGTTTGTGTAAAAACATCCATTTTTGTATCCAGCACGCACAGACAATCACATTCACATAATCCCTTGAAGTCCCATAGACATTATCAACTAAGCAATACTCTATCGGTGGAACTCCCATCACCACCCCACCGATAGCTCGATAAGGCCAGTTCATATCCTTACATCGATGTAACATCTTTCCATCAGGCTAACTTCCAAGGTAGTCTCCTCGACGGGCTGATAAAGACAACAAAGATTATCACACCGTTGCAGCTTTAGTGCATTGACGGAAAGAATGATGAAAGTCCCTTGATAGCCTGATATAATCACAGAGTATAAAAAATTAACACTTATTAGTGAAACTAGGATGCATCGGCGTAGCATAGTTTGATGTCTTACTGGTAGACCAAAAGAAAGACACTCGTCAGTGGAGAAGGTGACCATCAGTGGAAAATGAACCAAGGTCCCAATGATATAGCGATGAATGATTACTACTAGTTGATGTGACATCCAATAGCATCATTGAGATATTTAACATAAATGCTCTCCTTGATGACAAGACTGAAACAAGTGGTATATTAATTAGCCAAAACAGAAGTGAATTGCACCACAAATTAATCATACAATTGCAGAAACTAGAAAGGCTACGCTAAGGGAAAAAGTAGAAAGGATGAAACCCAAAGCTCTTACACAGTAAAACCAGGGGAAGTGAAAATTCACGTAAGTACTTCACTCTTAGCTAGAAAGTGCATTTTTTCAGAGATTGCAATGGAGGAAAATGTGGAAAAATCTAAGGCAAAGAAACAAAAAATTGAAAAGAGAAACTTAAACCAAGATTTGATAGATCAGTGTCCGGGGTCAGGGCCGAGGCCCAAGAGAAGTGTTCAAATAAGTAAGTTATTAGACAAAAATAGGGGTCTGGGGGCTGTTTGGATGCCACACCAGGGTTATGAGATTTTTATGTATCACTACAGACATCAATTCAGATTTCAACTAGTCTATAACCCATGGAGACTGAACTTAGGATGACTTGTGGTGCCAAATGTGTTCGTCAATGTAGAATTAATGAGATCTCTAGAAAATTGGTATAACACCAAGAAGAGAACTATCCAGTCACCAAAAGGGGTTGATATGCTTGTTATCTCCCAAGACCTAATCTCTTATGTATTTCAGTTAGAAGGTCCCATGAACTTTCCATTCACCGTTAGAGACTTTTTGACAGAATATCGTTGCATGGATACTAGTTACAAGAGATGGAAGCTACCTTTGCACAGACCTAAGAATGAGCAAGGTCAACTCAGGAAATTTTTGAGCAATGAAAACCCTCCTTTTCATATAGATTTGTTTGAAGAGTACTTCCAATATACCTATTACTCAACTGGTCAAGCCTTGGGAATTGAGGTTCCACCACTTATCTCTATTGCACTGATGGTTGTACCAGTTGATATACAAAGTAAAAATCCTAGGTCATTTGACTATGCAAACTATTTGGTGAAGTCCCAAAATCAAGGGCTTGAAAGGATAAAAACAATAGTGATTGCATATATTTCAAACACTATTCCTTGTCAATGCATTTACTTTTATATGAGGGACATGCCAGAAATGTATGGAGTAAAGAACTGAGGATTAGAGATACAAATGAAAATGGAAACTTTAGGGCTATACAAATATGGGCATCACTATGGGATAGTCGATGTGATAGGTCTCATTACTTCTATTTTGAAGATTTTTTTGTTAAACCACTAATGAAGTTACTTGGATACTCATGATCACAATTTATCCCCTGAGGTGAAAATATTTTTGAGACCAAAGAAGAATGACCCAAAAATCAAAGTAAATCATAATTGGGGAGACTGGTATGCTTTCTCCGATTGCATGATAGTAAGGGTTTATGGATTTGAAGGGGTTCCACATTTGCTACCCTGAGTGGTTCCTAATAGAGTTGCTTATTTGGAGATTATACGGAAATTGGAAAAGTCTGATGCTAAGCACCTCAAAAGTCATAATAAACAATGAATCATTCCCAACACCCTTTGTTTTGGACACTTCATAATATGTGTCATTGAAGGATATGAATAAATTCATGCTAAATTAGCCTATTACAAACTTCCCCTTGGGTATGAAAGAGAAATTTGATGTAGAGTGATTTATTCATCAAGCAAGAATAACTCAAAGCTTGTCGAGATATGAGCATTGGTTTGCACTTGGTGATGTGATCACGAACCGAGATGAAGCTTTCACTAGTGAGAGAATGGCTTCATATAATAAAGTTATGCTTGCAGAGGAATGGAAGAGAAAGAATGTCCCATCATATAGAGAAGCATTTGCTAATATACAAGATCCCTTGGCTAGGATTGAGTAGCTTATTGCTCATATGAATGAAATAGTGAAAGATGTGCCCAGATATGTTTTTGATACATATCATACAAATTACACAAGAATACAAGCTGAGGATGTGGAGCATTTAGATCACATACCCTCACAACCCACTCCTGATGTGTGTTTTTCCTTTGACAACAGTGAAGAGGAAGAAAGTGATGTGGAGAGTAATGGAGAGGAGCAACCAGTGGAACAAATAAAGGCCCCTATGATTACACAATATGAGCCTCCTCAGGAACTTGTAAAATTTGAAACATCAGATGAGTTATCTAATGACATTAGGGTCAAGGCTAGTCATGAATTCATTTTTGATAATGATTTTGTTAAAACTCCTGAATTTAAATAATTTGTCTATGAGTATAAGGGGAAGAAAATGACACAAAAGGAGCAAGAAATTACTCTTGAAAAGGAAGCTACTACTTTAGATGAATTGAAAAAGGGAGTTTGACAAGGAAATGCAATCCATCACACCTGAAAGAGGTAGAGAATTACTCCAAGAGGCTAGGGTGTTACTTCTACTAGGATGGGACATGAGCTCTGCAATTGTGTTTGATAGTTTTAGAATAAGAGAGGATACAACAATGAACTTAACAAAGGAGGCCAGTGATAAGATACATTCAGGATTTGGATATAATCCATTAGAAACTATGAAACTGAATGTCAATGTGGCAAAATTCACTAGAGCACAAATTGAAAATTTGGTCAAAGAGAATGACAAATTGAAAAAGCAGTTATCACATGAAATGGAGAAGTTATCTTCCTTTTCTACTCCAGAATTGTACTCCCCATGGTTCAAAAAATATAAGAGAGTGTTAGATGCATTAGCTGATGCATCTTATTGGAAAAATTCCCATTTAAAGGCTTAGGAAAATTGTAAGGTACTGGAAAAGTAAATGAAAGTCATCAAGTACAATATTGTGTTTGAGATAATCAAGGAAATATTTAACAAGATGATGAAGCAAGCTGATGATTATTGGAGAGTGTTCAATCAAGTATAGTCAACAATAGAAGAGAATATTCGATTGCAAAGGACGATTTATAAGAACTTATGGATAAACAAATTTTGAAGGAGTAGTAATTTCAGAGATATAATAGTTTGGTGGAGTCTCATAGCCAATATCATAGTAGACTCAAAGATGACCTTTGTTGTTTTAATTTGGTTCTTGCACTCCATGATGGTACAGGGAATCTTCGAGAAAGGGATGTTTAGAAAGCAAAATTTACAGAGTTTCTAAAAAATGCATTTCAAGAAATCAACGATGAGGATATGGTCTTGCAGAATATGCATAAAAAATTTGAGAAATTCATGCACATAGAGTATGATATGAAGGAGGTCATATCCAATGCCAAAACTCATGCAGAACAGGGATATATTGATCACCTCTCAGTTTTCAATATGTTTATCAATCGGGCAGTGGATAATCCGGGCACAACTGAGCAACAATCAGAATCGGTCGATGGTAATCATGTGGACCCTATCATATAGTAAAGGTCTTGAACATGTCTTAGATGACCATGGGATTTTACTTGGATATTAATAGATTGGTACACATGTTTATGATTGTGTTAGTTTCTTAAATTAAGTTCAGTTTCAAAATCATGTTTTTTATCAAGAGTCGTGTCTTTTGGTCTAAAGCTTGTTGCCTCTCGTATATATAAGAGGGATCAGGACCAAAAGAAGGATATAGGAGAAGATAATAGTAGAATAGGGATATATATAGAGAATAGAAGGCTTCCACAATATTTACATTTCAAAAGACTATGTTGCAAGTTTGATTTTGAGGAAATCAATGAAAGATCTATAATTTTGTGGCTTCATATTGGTATCAATTGTTTGTTGAGAATATGCAATTGTGTGGTTGTATCTAATCTAATAGTTTCTTATTATTTAAATTGATATATCAAGTATGTATTCAATTTATCAAGGCACATTTTTTGTTCTTGTGTGATGTGATTAATTGGTTTCTCCAAAAGAATTAAAATCCTTCTAGTTAATCACAGTGATCTGGAAGTGCTGTTTGGATTAGTAAGAAGAACCATATAATTAGGATTGCCATTTTGTCTCCAATTTGATATCATCTATTGTTCCTGTGTGATTTATTCAATTGGTTCTTTCAAGTAAAGATTAAAATCCTTTTGATAAATCATAAGTAATCTAGTTGTGTCAGTTGGATCCATGAGTAGAGTTTGCCAATCACTTTCCTGTATGTTTATACAAGATATAAACTAACATAAGTGTGCCAAATAGTTTGAATTAGAACCAACACAAGTCATACATTCTAGATCATCATTTGACTCCATTTAGCCAACAAGGCACTTGTCTTATCCATTTCATCATTTAGTTTTATCAAATTTATTTTCAAAACCTTACATCTATTAACTAAACATAATAAACTTCACCTTGATATGCTTATACAATTTATACCAAATTAGGTTTGTGTCTCTCCACTCCCAATTACCATTGTGGATAGATTTCTCAAGTGGGAAACACATAGTTTAGGTCTGCCTCATTTGCATAGGTACACCCACCTAGGTCTAGTAGAGGCTGAAGAGAAGAAGGTTCAAATAAACCAATTGGCCTTGTTCATTAGCTTGAAATGTAACAAGAGCTTGGAAACCTCTTGAGGTTTTTGTACCAGCATTTTTTAGAACTAACAGATTGGCGACTCTGCTGGGGAGCCAGTTCTAAACCCAAGCCTTCCTTCATAGGGTCACTCCAAATTTAAAAGACTTCGCTGGGAATAAACTCAAGCATTTTCCTACTTTCAGAAAGTATGTGGCGACTCTAGATAAATTTTATGACAGATAAAGTAAGCATTAGATAAAAAAGGATAGACGACAGACATCAGAGATACTTTATATCATCTAATATGAACGAAAGAAGATCCTTACACCAACATAGTCCCAAGAAGAACATTGGGAGATGGACTGAAAAACATGGATCTCCTCCCACAAAAACAAACACAAACAAGAACAAGTTTAAGGTGACATCTAGCCAAGCAGATGTCATAAAAGAAGGAAATTCATCAGAACAAGCCTTTAATGCACACAATAGCTTTGCCCCATTGTATGGGTTGAAAGATCACAACAATGATCCATGTGGAGATCCCCACACTCCATTTGAACAAGAAAACGGTGATAATCCCATTTATCAAATTGAAGTGGACCAAGAAAAGATGCAGGAGTCCCATTACCAGAGAGATGAAGAACAGAGATAGAGGTAGGAGGAGTATGAATATGAAATGGTTCATAGACAAGAAGAAGGAAACCAATGTGGGTTCATGAATAAATCAACTCCTGTTGAATATTTTTAGCACATGACTAATCAAGAATTAGAGATACAAATGCAATGGAATGAACAGGAGCTTGAAAGAAGACAGTGGTCGATAAAAAGAAATATGGAGTTGAGTCAACAATTGTCTCAACTAAATGTTAATACATCAAAACCACCAAAGTATGTCCCTCCACATAAAGAGGGTGGTAATAAAAATCCACAAGGGACATCTCAAAACACAAGAGCACCATAAAATGTAAACCAAAGGAAACATTATTAGCCTAATATGCCATCTCAGAGATCCAAACATCCACAACAACACAACAGGAAATTAGTACTGACTTTGGAGCCGGATTTTAGTGTATTTTGAGCCATGAATTGAACAATTTGGTTGGCGCTAAACTCAACACAAACAAGCATGGTCAACTCGGCACTAGCTTTTGCGTCAGCTTTTCCACCATATTTAACACTATATTTAGCGCTAGGAAATCGTAGTGTCTCCGAAAGCGCCTAAAATAGCACCGAGAAGTGATATCAGAAATTGCGCTGAAATTGGTGCCCAATTTGGCTTCCGATTTTTCTTCCATGTCTACTCCCATTTTTGCTTCTAATTTTGTTCCTAGTTTTGCTTCCAATTTGATGTCCAGTTTTGCTTCCAGGTTTTCCTCCATGTTTACTTCCAATTTTGCTTCCGATTTTCCTTCTAGTTTTGCTTCTAGTTTTCTTCCGGTTTTCCTTCTAGTTTTGCTTCCAGTTTTCCTTCTAGTTTTTCTTCCGGTTTTTCTTCTAGTTTTGCTTCCGGTTTTTCTTCCAAGTTTGCTTCGGGTTTTGCTTCCAGTTTTGCTTCTAGTTTTGCTTCTAGTTTTACTTCTGGTTTTTCTTCCAAGTTTGCTTCTGGTTTTTCTTCCAGTTTTGCTTCAAGTTTTGCTTCCATTTTTGCTTCCAGGTTTTCTTTTGGTTTTGCTTCCAATTTTGCTTCTGGTTTTTCTTCCAAGTTTGCTTCTAGTTTTGCTTTCAGATTTGCTTCCAGTTTTGCTTCCAAATTTGCTTCCAGTTTTGCTTCTAGGTTTGCTTCTAGTTTTGCTTCCAATTTTGCTTCCAAGATTGCTTCCAAGATTGCTTCTAGTTTGGATTCCATTGTTGCTTCCTTTTTTGCTTCTAAAAATGTTTCTTGTTTTGATTCCATTTATTAATTTAATATGTTTTATTTCAATTTAATTAGTTAAATATATCGTGCCTCTTAAATAACTCATATGATTATAGAGTAAGTAATTTAATTATTTAACTCATATGATTAAATAACGATATAATTATTGTAACATGATCATCATCTATAATTAAAACAAGTGAGTCAAATATCTATAATTTAATTGAATTTGACAACATCCATCCTAAGCAGTAAATTAAAATCATCATACTTAATAAATATCAATCCAAAAATCATTGACCGCACTTAATATATATAAATTAACAAGTCAATATTGAGAAAATCATCATTATATATAACTAAAACAAGTGAAAGTGAAATATGCTAGTACATCAAAAACATGTCAAAATGATACATGTCCAATAGTCGACACAAGTGAAAATGATACATGTACAAATGATATAAATAAAATTGATAAATTATGTAACTAAAATTGATACAAGTCAAGATGATACATGTCCAAATGATATAGTGAAAATGATACATGTCAATCTGATACAACTCAACAATATAGTACTGTAGGCTGTGAAAATGATACATATGATAGTAACCATGAAAAGAGTCATCATAACGATATATCAACAATGATCCATGATGTAGTCTATATGATCATGAATGTCACTGGTTACTATCACCAACTATCTCATCATCATCATCATCACAATCGTGATCATCATCATCATCGTCGTCGTCGTCGTCATCATCATCATCATTATCATCCGCCTCGGTGTCTTCCATATCTGTGTCATCATCATCCTCTACATGTGATATGTACTGGTAAAACCAATATTTTGTGGATCTATATCATGTTGAGGATCATCTTCATCTTTTGGAAGACCCGTGTTCTGCAAAATAAAACATTTAAAATGAAAAGTCATTACTTATTTCATGCAATAATTTATTTTTATGTTATATATCTAATATTACAACATATGAGACTAAACCATAATGATATTACATCATATCAAAGTGCACATACCATAATAAAATTTCAAAAAAGTTACAGCTAATACTGGTGAGTCAGGAGAAACTTCAGCTTTCAAAAACAAAGCCAATTAGGCTGGCAGACTTGTGGATCAAGCCAGCATTTGGTGGAAGAGGAAGAAAGATGATTGGAACTTTGGAGGCCCACCATAATGGATTTCAGTAATATTCAACCATGAGAGTAGAAGAGAGAGTTGATATCATCTATCATAACATTAAGCATGCATTCTTCCAGCCAATGAATAAGGAGATGATTACTTTGCTTCATTTTCATTTTCATAACCATATCATGGCATGGGAACCAAGAAGACTAAGGATGTCCAAATTTATGTGGAGGTAATGGATATGGTCCAAAATTTAGGAGGGGCAAGAAGGTCAATCTATGATCCTGATGAAATTGAGGAAGAACAACAAGAGAGGGATAGGAAAATAAAATCAATACAGAGTTTCACGGATTTGTTAAGTGAGTAAGAGAGCTATGGGAGTAGCCTCATCTAAAATATTTTGAACTAGAGTTTGATATACCATTTAGAGAGCCTGGTTTTCATGGAGTTCCTTTCAAAGCCTCTGCTTTTATTGTTCCTACGGTAAACTGTTTCGTAGAGTTGGTGGAATTACCTTTCTTAGTAATCCCTATTAGTGAGATTGAGATTGTTAATCTTGAGAGAGTAAGACTTGAGAAAAAGGCATTTGATATGGCTATTGTTTTTAAGGACTTCAAGAAAGATGTAATCCACATTGGCACCATTCCTCAATCTTCACTTGATGGCATCAAGGAATGGTTGAACTCCATGGATATAAAGTATTATGAAAGCAAAATGAACTTGAACTGGCAGCCAATTTTGAAGAGTATTACTGATGATCTAGATAAATTTATTGAAGATGGTGGTTCAGAATCTTTAAATATGGAGGCTAGTGATTCTGATTCTGATAATTCAGAGGAGTCAGATCAAGGATATGAACCCTCTGATGTAGAAGAGGAATCAGAATCATATTTCATGTAGCCACCGTGAAGAGTGTGAGTGTTACAAGCCAACAAGATGGAGGGAATTCTTATATAAGGATAATTTTCAATGTTTCAAGTATCGGCTTTAATTCCAACTACAATTGCAACATTAAAATTCCTTAGTAGTATTTATGTTAAGGAAATTCCCTTTAGATGCAAGGATTCAAAGCACATCAACCATGTGGTACAAATGATTAAATCCCAAATATGATCTATAGCAATGAAAGAGTCTAAAAAGGAAGATAGAGCTACACTAGTGACTCAGGAGAAACTTTAGTTTTCAAAAGAAAAGCCAATTAGGCTGGTAGACGTGTGGATCAGGCCAACATTTGGTGGAAGAGGACAAAGGATGACTGGAACTCTGGAGGCCCACCATAATGGATTTCGGTATTCAAGAGAGAAAAAGAGAGAGCTGATATCATGTATCAAAACATTAACCATGCATTCTTCTAGCCAACAAAGAAGGAGATGATTACTTTGCTTCATTTTCATTTGCATAACCATATCATGGTGTGGGAACCAAGAAGACCAAGGATGTCCAATTTTATGTGGAGGTAATGGATGTGGTCCAAAATTTAGGAGGGGAGATCCTGATGTTTGCCAAGAGGCATAAAGTCAGATGAATTAAGTTCACCTACATGTCTGCCAAAGTTTACTTCCAATTTTTATGACTGTTTTTCTTGACTATCAGAGTTTACTTACAAATTTAAAATTTCTTTCTAGTCATTTTGATGAGGATATATTTAGCCAATGTGTAAGCACCTTTTTTTGTATCACAACCATAGTAACAAGACTCAAACTCGCCTCATACTCAACTAGGGTGACTCGACTTGGGAACTTAGGGACTCGACACAGACTTGAAAAAATGAAAAAACCCTAGAAATTTAAAGATTTTTAAGGATTTAAAACTTGTTTCATGCACCCTTTATTAAATAGACCTTAAATACACAATAATATCATTAAATAGAAGAAAATTTGATCACATACACAAGTATACATCGATCACTTAAGTATAAACAAAAAATTTAGCTGAAGGAAATACACATACGCAAGTATACTACTATTATGCCCTTAATAAATTTTTACCTGGTTGTAATGCCATTTGAGTAGTCTTAGTCTTATGCTCCAAATTGATTAAAGAAATGTGGAAGTGTTAAGCTCCAAATTTCCAATACTAATTATATCTATAACGAGAAATTGTCTCTGTCACATTCACAATAGAAAGGAACTTGTTGGAAGTAGTATGCTCTAAATTTCCAATACTTAGTGAATCTAGATCCATAATTAGTAATGTCCAAACAAAACTTGTCCCAGCAGCCATAGGGAAATGGGAAAAGTTAATGGGTAATAATTAATGGGCTATGCAGGATGCTATCATATTGTCAACTGATTACCTAAGCCTTCCATCATGCACTCTTGAACTGGTGAGGGGGAGTCTAAAAGAGCTTACATTGCTTCTTACCATTGAATTTAATGCAAAAAATATTCCACATCTTAAACCACCAAATGGTCATGTGTTCATATTTCCTTTCGTAATTGGGGAAGAGGAAGCCATCCTCCTTCTAAGTTGGATTCAACATTTACTACACACATCTATTAGGTCTCTTCCTACAAAATTCAAGACAAGTATCATGGAAATAAAATGGTTGAAAACCTCTAGAGGATATCAATCTCATAACATGTGTTTCTTGTTAGATTATGAGTGGTCACAGGCTGGTCTGTAGTAAACTAGTCTTTCTTTCATTGGTTCTTCAATGGTAAGAAGCAATGTAAGCTCTTTTAGACTCCCCCCGCTAGTTCAAGAGTGCATGGGGGAAGGCTTAGGTAATCAGCTGACAATATGACAACCTCCTGTGTAGCCCATTGATTATTACCCATTAACTTTGCCCATTTCCCTATGGCTACTAGGACAAGTCTTGTTTGGACATTACTAACTATGGATCTAGATTCACTAAGTATTGGCAATTTAGAGCATACTACTTCCAACAAGTTCCTTTCCATTTTGACACACTATTAATGTGATAGAGACAATTTATAGATATAAATATTAAACAATGTTGCAGCCTACAATAAGCCAATAACACATAAAAAAATTAACATTCAAAGTTTAAACTTTATGATTAAATTATTAAACTAAAAAACTGGGTTAGCTTTAAGTTAGATTTTTTGGATAGCTCTACTGGGTGTTGAAGACATTCCATTTATCTTTTGAATGTTAAGAAGTCAGAGTTTCAAGGATTTTCCAAGTGAGTAAGAGAGCTATAGGAGCAGCCTCATCTAAAAGATTTTGAACTAGAGTTTGATATACCATTTAGAGAGCTTGGTTTTCATGGATATAAAGTATTATGAAAGTAGAATGAACTTGAACTGGCAACCAATTTTGAAGACTATTATTGATGATCTAGATAAATTTATTGAAGATGGTGGTTGGGAATTTTTTAATATGGAAGCTAGTGAGTCTAATTCTGATAATTCAGAAGAGTTAGATCAAGGATATGAACCCTCTGATGTAGAAGAGGAATCAAAATTAGATGAGGAAGGTTCAAAAGATGAATCTCTTGTGGAGTTAGAGGAGGAAAAAGAAGAAGAAGAATATTTTGAAGAGGAGGAAGGTAAAACATGGGATGAATTAGAAGCCGAAGCCATAAATTCAATCATTTACTTTTAAACTAATTAATATGCAATCATTTACTTTTTCCAAGGAAATTAAAAAATATATCATTTAACATATTAAATATACTTACAAATTGTTGAAGGAATGTTTTTCTAAATTATTGAAGAATTAGCTAATTTTACCGGCGTTGGATGTATGTTTGGCATTAATGTTGATAGTCGACAATTTTCTATGTAATGAAGTTTCTTCTTGCATTTCCTTCGATGCTTCTTGGTTTGCAGGAGTAAGGAGAGTGTTAGGATGACAGTGTGAAGTAGTCTAGTGGCTAACGTACCAAAGAAGAAATTGAGGCCAACTTCACTCTGAAAGTGAGGAGGAAATTAGATCCTTTTGATGCCAAAGTGACGGTGAAGAGACTACGTGGCTTGTTCCTATACAAGGATGTGAAGGTGGCACAATTTGTGCAAATCATTTTGGGTAATGGCTTCAAAGATTTGAAGCACAGATATCAGACTAATATGGATATATACTCTCTTATCATGGCATGGGGACTGGACTTAGGAGAGTCGGTGGAGGTTGTAAGGAAAGTGATGAAAGTGTTGGTGCATAGGGATTTCTTAGTGAACATGGAGAGTATCCTGGAAAGGGCTATACTAGGAAAAGCATTTGTGAGCGAAGGCATGGAAGGTGTGGACTCGGAAGTAGCAGAGATAAATCGCCCTTTCATTAGGTGGCTAGAAGGAAGAACCAAATTCGTGTGGAGAGAGGGTGCGAAATGAGGGTGGAAAGCTTTGAAATTGTGCATTGAATTAATGGAGACTAAGGAGATAATAGCGGGACCCAAAGCCATCGCTGGAGAGGAGTTGTGTGAGAAGAAGGGTTTGCATCCGAGAAAGAAGGTGAAGTCACTCATGAAAATGTGGCCATTGAATTTGGGCAACACTTCTGGAACTTCCGCGTAAACTAGTTCATTGTGTTTAAGCTAGATGTTGATGTATAAGCTTAAGGGGTTAAGCCTTGTTTTTGGTTTCAATACTGTAAATAGCTAGTGTTTGGGTAGCAGTTAGTTGGATAGTTTTCAAGTAGTTGTGGTAGGGCTTTTTGATCCATAGGTTTTTATTTTGTTTTAACAAACATGATGTGATGGTGCTGGAAGAAATTTTTATTCAGAGCTTTGTATATTTTCATTTATCTTAAATAAAATAAAAATATTATCACCAATCGAAGAATTTTTTTTTAAATATCGTTTAATAAATTTGATATGATCTTATGAGAAAATTCAAATACCTACATACTCTCCTCACCGAACTTCCTCTGTGCATCCTGGCTTCATGCTCTCTTCAGTTGTTGGTAGCACCCTACTCTCTTCCTTCGGGCGACATTTATCCCTTTTATGTCGTTTGATTTCTTCCTTCATTTGGGAAATTTTTAAAAAAATTATTTTGATTTCTTCCTTCGCGTGGCATTTTTCCCTTTTTTTCCCTTTTTTGTTGTCTGATTTCTTCCTTAACACCAACTTGAACGCAAAATTTTTGCCGTTAATGTAATTAGTTTGGGGTGCCTAAGGTGGCGCCAAGTGTGCCTACTTGAGCACCTATAATTGTGTGTTTTATCTTGGTCCTGCAAGGTGCTTCATCCTTCTCGGTGGTAGTGTGGTGAAAGCTTTTGTGGTGGCACGTGAGTCTTCCTTCTGTTCCTGGCGGTGTTGAGGTGACTCCCGCAAGTCTTCTACCATTGGCGTGCGGTAGTGTGATGACCACCGTTGTCCCACGACTCCTTCATTAGCTCGATGCGGTAGAGTGGTTTTTACCGCAGTCCTGCAAGTTGCTTCTTCCTTCTCGGCGGTAGTGTGGTAAAAGCTTCTGTGGAAACATTTTTATTCACAGAGGAAGCCATGTAGAGAGGATGTGGACGGGGTAAAAATACTAAATTACTGAGAGGAAAGTGGGTGGAAATAGATGAGAAAAAAATGATTAAGCACTAAAGTTATTATGATATTTTTTTGTGTGAAAAAATTACTAATGACCTTTTCATAAATGTTATGAGTAATATTCCTAGATAAATTGTGTGCAAATTTTTACATAACTATCATGGACTGTGAAAATTGAATGTTATTAATTTTCATAAATGTGTATGATAGCATATCATGCCATTGGTAATTAGGGCAGATTCTTGTCTTACAGTTGACTTAAGGAATGCCATAAGTCGATTGTCAACACTTACAAGGTATGTGGTTATATGAAACATTCATGTGTGAGAGACATAGAGATATTATATTGCATTTTAATTTATGACTAAAGGTTCATACCAATTTACTATTATTATATTAGGTGGGTGACCTCCAAGGAGATCCATGAATCCCAAATGCCTAAACTTTGAAATGCTTTAGTAATATTATGTTGTACTTGGACAATTGAAAACCTATTTTATTCTCCTAGCAAGCTTTTTTATTTTCCATTATAATTCTAGACCAAACAACATTTGCGGGGATGGCCTTTTACACCAATCTTAATTTGTATGAAGTTCACGAACCTGATGTCAAGCAATAAATTCCTTTCATAGATAGGAAATGTAAAGGATTCATTTAAGAAAAGATAAGTAGTCTCTTTCTGAGGGTTATCCACTTGCAAAAAGTAAAAAGCACATAAAAAAATTATACAGTAGAAAATTAGATTGAATCATTTTTTGATAAAGAAAAATAGGTTTTCAAGGGGCCTCGAAACCCTTTACAATGATGCCAAGCTGCAAGAGAAATTAAACCACTAAGCCTAGCAGCCCAAAAAACCAAAAAGATAACATATCATGGAACATTAGCAACCCGTTAGCAAATCCAAAAGAAAAAAAAATCAACAAACCTGCTGAACCAAAAGAGGAAGCACCAACTACAACAAATTATCTAAAACATTAGCCGAGGCCATGTTCTCCTTGATGACCTCCTCATGGATATTGATAACATCCTTCAGCTCCTCAACATAAACAACATCCCTCTTTTTCATCTTGCTCCTCGTCCTAAGGCACGAACCCACTTGCATGTCCTCCAACACAAGAGTAGAAGCTTCCACTTTCTCCACCAAGTAAGAGCCACTAATATCTTCAATCCTTTCCTCCATATTATCAAAGTCAAGTATTTTTCCAGTCCAATTCAGCACTTTCTCATTCATAACAGAAAGACCCATAGCAATGGTCTTCAAAGAGTTATTGCTGATATTGACCACCATTTTCAAGTCCTCTAAAATCTTTCCCATTTTATCCTCCAGACTTGCCACTTTTTCCTTTAACATTTTATTAACAATAACTTCCAAAGAGGAAATTCTTTCCTCATGAGAAACCCCCAAATGATCAACATCGGCCAGTAGCTTATCAAGCTTAATATGCATTGATTTCACTTTTCCTTTTTTTTCCCACTCCTTTTGGTTACCTCTTAGCATAGCAACACAAACATCATGCCAATTTTTCATTTGAATATTGAGATCCTTAACTAGGGAAAGCAGGTTTCTCATCCCATCTTCAGCCATTCTACAAAACATATTCATGTCAATTTAATCCTAGTTAACCGGAGGCTGACCCTTCTGCTCCAAGTCAACAGGGGCATCAAAACAATCCCTATTTTGTTCATCCTCTTCTTCGGCTAGGGAATCCTCAAAATACACAACATCCACCTTTATCCTCTCCTTATCTGGAAGATTCTCCAAATCAGCTAATGCCTCCAAATGTTCCTTCTTCACTCCTTCTCCACAGTAGAAAAAATCTAAGAACAATTAATCACATCAATCCCCTGCATATCCACGGGGCCAATCTCATTAGGCTTCACCTCCATCTTAGAGTTTCCCATATCAGCAGGGCCACTCAACTGACCACCCAAATTAACCAGCACCTTAATCCCTTGCAATGGGGAGCTCTCTAGCAGACCATCCTTACCAGGAATAGGGTTCTCCAATGAAGCATTTTGAACGCAATCAAAATTTGAAGGATCCACATCACCAACAGGATGACAACCCTTCAAACCCTCTTTTCCAGAAGACAACATAGGATTCACATTCAAACTAGGGGCAACCACCTCAATTTTCCTTTTGGCGAAAGCTTTAACTTTATTCATGCCTTTTGTTTTCCCCTTCGAAGATTTTCTAATAGAATTAGCCATAGTCTCCCGCAACTCCACATCAGTCTCATAGCCCTTACCCCATTCTTCCAATTTCTCATCCCTTTCCTCAGAGCCTCCTTCATCAATAGACATATCCTCATATTCTGACTCTTCCTCCTCTGAACTACCAACCCATTCACCGGCAAAGTCCCCTGTTTCATACCCATCATCTTTAACTTCCTTCTTACCAGGAGTTTTAGGGGAGACCAAGATCAACTTTAGCTTGACATGAGAAAAAATCAAACACATAAGCCCTTGATGAAGAACTACCTTCTTAAGGTTCTTTTTTTGGTCTTCAATACTCTTCTCCATAGAATGTAACAGGTAAAAAGGAAATGAGACCAAAACATTATGCCTAAAATGATTTAAGAGCATAAAATGGTGAGTGTAAACCACATAGAATCTACCTTCAAGGGTGAAGTAGTACATACTGGCCAACATGAGGTCCCTCCAAAGAAGCTTCAGAGACTTCCTAGCATAACCTCCACTTCCAAATTCCTTAACCTTCTTCCTCTCGTCGTGTTTAAAGAAATTTACAAAAGCCTTCTTAGCTGCTCCCCTGTCTCTGAAAAAATTTCTCTGAGCAACTGAAAGACCAGATACCTCCGCAATAAAATCCTCTTCAATTTGAAACTCAATGCCCTAGTAACGCTGATACTTCCCATTCCATCCTTTCACAAAGAAATCATTACATCAGGGTCCGGACCTTGAATTCTCTACATAAATTGAGTAACCCCCCCCAAATTCCAAGTGCTCCCACACAGTAGCATTTTTCTAAAACTCTTCACAGGAACTTGGCTCAATTCTGCAATGGTCACCACCCATAGTGATAGGAAACAAACGAAAAACCCAAGAACACCTAGAAGAAATGAAAAAAGTAAAATGAACCAGGCGCTACTCAAAACAATACAACAAACACCCACAATAGGTGTGGGCTTATCATTCCAAGTAACCCTACCAAAACTACTAGTCCATCCTTCTACGGAAACCAAGCAAATAATAATGAAACTAAAAGAGCAAAGGGTCAACGTGCAAAACCAAACTTAAAATCATAATGAAAAACCTTTCCCTGAGAACATCTCACCCAGAAACAAGCCAGCTGGTCATCATTAGAAATACACTTCAGATTAAGAGGTAGCGATATGAAAGAATCCCACTCAGATCTCTTAGCCACTCCCACATTGGCAACCCGATCACCCATCATGTTCTCTTCACAAAAAACATGTGTGATTTTGATCTCCTCAAAAGAGTTAATAATAGATATCGAGTCATTAATAAAATTGGCAATTGAACATGAAGGAGGACATTTCATCATGAGACAATTAATCACATTAAGAGAGTCCCCCTATAGCCATAGTTTAGAAACACCTTGTTTCTTAGCCAAAACTAATCCATGATAAGTTTTTTCCGCCTCCGCATAAAAAAACAATTATACGATAGAATATTATATTCAATCAGTTATGTCTTATTTCACTTGCACACTTATCTGAAAGACATAGGGCATTCACCATACATTTCCCTTGATAAAGAAAACATGTGCTTTCATTTATTTTTACTGTATATCTCAGAAGTGAAATTGTTGTTACATAATGATGCGTCAAGTAAATAATATATACAAAAAAAATGCAAAGAAAATGTTTGAAATTTAACATGCAACCTATTGTGTTGTGCTGAAAGAAATCAAGATTAACTAGGACAAGAAATAAAAATAAAATTTTGATGATTGTACTTAAAAGTGAACAGGATATGAAAAGTGTGGACAATGATGGTGTTGAAATTGAAAACCTTGATTATGATAACATTACTATTTTATGTCATTAGAGATAAAGAGCACATACAATTTTATATACATAGAAAATGAAGATTTGAAACTAGTAAACTAAAAATGTAAACACTGTAAGATTTTTCCTTAAACAATAATTCACATACTCACTTACAAAAAGGGTGAAGCATTTTTTATTCAAACTCTATTTTCTTTAATAGACATAACAGTAAAAGAATATTTACAAGTACAAGAATATATACACTGTTTCATAGAAAATAAGGAATGTTTCATAGAATATATCTTTAGAATGTAGGAACTTCCTCTATCGGATATTTGGAAATTCCTACACACAAGTTCTGCTTCGGAGCGAAAACAACTGGAAGTGTTTCACACCGGCTCAAGGTACAATCATAAATTAATGCATGTTGTTGATTATTTTAGATGGAGATTGGAGAAAATGTAGAGCCTGAGCATTGAACTAGCAAAAGAAGAAGATATATACGTGGATGTGGCCCTAAAACTGTTAAAGAAACAATTCAAACAAGCGATTGTACAAAGACAAGCGGATTTATGATTTTATCTTAGAATGTACAAACTTTCTCTATCGGATATTAAAGATGTCAAGTTGGATAAGAAACTGGATAAGCAGATTTATGATTTTATCTTTAGAATGTAGGAACTTCCTCTATCAGATATTTGGAAATTCCTACACTCAAGTTCTGCTCTCGAGCGAAAACACCCGAAAGTGTTTCAGACCAGCTCAAGGTACAATCCAACCTGGTTATGACGCTGATAGCAATCCAATTTTTCCTGAACTATCCATACCCGAATGTTGCATCACAATCTATTCTTCCTATACATAAAAATGCCACATATTAACCCCTTCTAAATAAAACTCAAAATACCATGAAACAATGAGTCCCCTATATTAGTAAGTAAGTAGGCAGTCTATAGGGAATAGTTTGATTTTATACAAGGATGCTCATGAAAGGAATCTTGAAGTGACAGTGAGTGATTTGTTTGAGATTGCAGCTGATGGTGCAATATCCAGTCTTAAAGGCAGTTAGCAAAGTAGTAAATGTGCAAGAAAATCATATTGTACACAAAAAAAAATTTCACAATGTTATCTTGCATAATGCCTTAGTTTGAAGACAAAAATATTATTGTATCTTGATGAAAGTAGTGACCTTAATGGTCAATCACTGGCAACCATGATTTTAAAACATGCTATTGTGCTTATGGAGGCAACATTTTAAGCAAGGCGGTGAGTGGTGGTTTGGAACAATGGCAGGTATGAAGGAGTTGCTTTATATGCATACTATGCAGTATAGATTTAGACAAAGTTCTTAGAAGAGATTGAAGGTGGATTATGGAACTCAAGGGTTACCATGATAAAGATTAAAGCAAAGACTGAGATCTATTTAAAATCCACTATCATGAAGATATTAAAGATGTGAAATGCAAAACCCTAACAGCTGGATTAATGAACACAATGTGAAAGAGGACAGTGTGCTAGGGAAGATTTAGGAGATCTCCACATTATCGAAACATAGGAAAATACATCATTTTTTAAAAAAAAAATTAAAAGAAATTATTCTAAACCCTATATAGGACACATTGATCTTCAAAAGCATTTGATTTATTTTTTTAAATTAAAAGAAGTCATCCTAAACCCTATATAGGATACATTGATACTTCAAAAGAATTTGAAGGAACTTGAAATTATGCAAACATATGTCAATTAAATACCTGTATTACAAGTAGTATCACAAACATTGCAACCCTTGTTGATTAGAGCGGGAATGAGATAAACAACAATGAATCCTATGCCTTCTATCACACACATCTCCTTACCATTCTCTGTCATTCTTTACTAAAAAACTTCTCCATTTTGGTGGGATATGCTTGAAAATAAGGTTTCAACAAAGGTTTTATTGTATGTTTATTAAAATGAAAACTCCATTCTAGTGGGCTATGCCTAAAAATAAGGTTTCAATGAAATTTTTAGAGTATGTTTATTAGATTTTTAGAGTATTTTGGCGGGCTATATTCAAATGATTTATTCAAATGGATTGTGACTAACGTGTTTTGCTACATTTAGTGTTGTAAATTGTAATGATGCCACAATTACCATACTACCGCCATCTCTTATTATACCCGCTATGGTATGGCGGTGTTCTGCACTTCCCTTTTGCTGTTTACCACTCTACCACATATGTTGCTCACCTTCCTGGTGGTATAGCAGTGTATGCTTTTGATCATTACTTGAAGAGTGTCAATGAGATAATCTTATTTGTCTTACTGATATCTCAATGTTTCATCAACATTAGACCTTATGTTCCTCTGATATTGGTTGTTGGTGTCAATGAGACAAGTTAATATCTCTTGTTGATATGCCATTGTCTCATCGATATTTTCCTTCAGCGGTATTTCTTTATATATCGGTGTAACTCTGCCATGTCAAGGAGACTCGTGATTATTGCTATAGTATGGCGGTGTTTTTCCCTTCCCTTCTGCTATTTACCGCACTACCACCTTGCTCAAGGCTTCTTACTGCTGGGTTGCGGTGTATACTACTCTACCGCATATGTTGCTCACCTTCCTAATGGTATAGTGGTGTATGATCTTGATCATTACTTTAGGAGTGTTGATGAGACAATCTTATTTGTCTTACCGATATCTCAATGTCTCATCGACATTACTTCGTTATATCCAAGAGTTGTTTTTTGCCGAGCACTTGTAGATATACCTTGTTAATGTGATGCAAGTGATTGTCTCCTCAATATGCCTGTATCTTGTTGACATTTCACTATTTTACATCATTGATGAGACATATAAATAAGACTCTTTGACATAGGGGTGTCTAAACTGGTGCTAAACCAAAAGCTAAACTCGAAGCTAAAGTCGGAGCTAAAAGTGGCACTAAACTAGAAGCTAAACTCAGAGCCAAATGCAGCACTAACAGTGGCGCCACACTCGAAGCCAATATCAGCGCTAATGTCGGTGCGGAGTAGCGCCAAAATTAGTGTTGACTTGTCTTGATCAACGTAAATAAATGCCAAAAATAGCGCCAACATTTTAAAAAAATTGGCAAAAAATACATTAAAACATTGGGTGGAAGCAAAAAATGGAGCAAATTTCAAGGATTTGTTGTAGTGATCCAAATGCTACCAATGCTCCCCAATACAAACCACCTCCAGGTCAGCAATATCCCCCACAATATCAGCAACATATGCCCCATACCTCTAGCAACACATCCAACAAAATTCTTATTATCAGCCTCAATATGGGTATCAGTACTGCCCTAATTTGTCACCTTTGAACTTGCCTCCATAAAATCCTACAAACCCATGTAGACAATTTGATCTAATAGGGTATCAATTGTACCCATACCCAATGGACAGTAATTGGAGAAATATGGTTCCCAAGTTCACCGGGAATAATGTGATATCAATAGAAGAACATATCAGAAATTTTAGTGCCTTTGTTCAAGATATTGGAGGGAGTATGAGGATGTAAATATGAGATTATTCATTAGAAGAGGTGAGGGATTGGTTCAATAGCCTACCTAATGGTTCAATTAATTCTATATCAGACTTCCAAGATTAGTTTTTGGAGCAATATGGGAATTAGTGTGCACCTGAGTTTGCTTTGCATGAATTGATAAGTATCCAGAAACATCTGAATGAGTCAGTTTATGACTTCAACCAGAGGTTCTCTGAATTGCACAATAAGATACCACCTAGGTCCAAACTGACTGACCCTGCAACATTAAGCATTTACTTGAAAGCCTTTGATCTGAAGATATGATATGAGCTTAGAAATAGGTTCCCTAGAAATCTAGTTGAAGCACAAAAAATAGCTTTGACTATTGAAAACAATAGAAAGGATGTTGGGATGATTGGTAAAAGAGATAATCTTAGAGTTGACCAAAATTTTAACAACCCTCAGAACAGGCAAGAGAATGCATACATAAATGAAAGACCAAGGTTGCATGATATGCCATATAACACAAACTGGAAGGATGGAAAGCCATTATTGATAGGCCTAAGAATAAGGAGACTCCTGATCCCTTAAAGAAGAAGGGAGCATACATGGTTAAAAATAATCCTTGGTGTCAAGTTTGCAAATTGCCACATTCCCCTGATCACTATGTTGTAGCTCAATCAATACAAGAGGAAGAAATACCAATGGACAATGATGAAGAGGATCATACAATATATTTGACCTCCCACACCCTCCATACCATTGAGCATGGATATTCATCACTACTGTATTTGACTCCAAATTTCGATGAATGTTTGTTGAAATATTGACAACTATTGTTGAAATATCGACAAAACACTAATATAAATTTTGTCGCTATTTTTTCATCGCTTTTTCGATGAACTTTTAAATGTCGAAACCACAACCAAGCATCGCCGGTCATTGTCATCGAAATAACATCAAACATTCGTCAAAATTTTGATGAACATCTTGCGACAAACTAAAAAACTTCCAACAAAATTGTTGTACATGCGACGAAAATATTGTCGAAAGTGCGACGAAAATATTGTCGCATGTATAGCAACTTCGTTGAAAGTTTTATGGTTCGTCGCAAGATGTTCGTTGAAATTTTGACGAATGTCTACAATTTTTTTTAAGAAAAATATTCGTTCAAATGTATGCTATTACATACATTCGAAAAAAATTTGTAATTCCTATTATTGACCTATTATTCGTGTAGATTTTTGTGATATGTTGTTGTATTTAAGGACATTCTTTATTCATTCGAAAATGATGAAGAGGATATAAGAATCATTAGAAGATTATTTATATGAGAGCATTACAATAAGATCCTAATTGCATTGTTATCATTGCATCATCATTATAAACATACTATATGTTTTTTTGTCTATGTTTGTTTGTCTTTGATCTTGGTTCATTATCACTTGTAGAAATGGAACGTTGACTATATTGTTGTTATGGAAGCGAGCCAACTTGTAGAAATGGGTACACATGAGGAGTTATTAATTGCCAACGACTTGTATGCTCATTTGAACAAGGTAGGACCTCTGCTCATAGGCTTTATGAGATGATATTTTGGCCACCTGCAAGCATTAATCAAGAGGGAAAGACTTTGGGTAGTGTGTAAGGCAATATTGAATTTAGGAATGATCCTACTTTAGGAGTTCTTCTAGATGGTGAGAATATCAAAAGCCTTAAAATTGAATGGTTAAGAAGCCAAATTGAATTTGTAACACAAGAACCTACTCTACTGAGCTTGGGCATTAAGGAGAACATTATTTATGGACGATCTGCAACTTTCGATGAAATTGAAGAGGCAACAAAGTTTGCACATACCCACACATTTATCACTTCACTTCCTAAAGGATATGAAACACAGGTTGGTAGTAATGGATTGACCCTGATAGAAGAGTAAAAGATAAGCTTGCAATCGCAAGGGATGTGCTTTGCAACACACTCCACTAAACAAAAACTTTGTTGTTATATAGGAAATACTACAATATGCATGTGGATAGTGCAACTATTTTTGTACTTTTCACACTACAACAGATTGGACCCATTTTTGGACAAGTTATAGCTCTTGACTTGTGCCATACTCGAGAATTGGCATATCATATTTTCCATAAATTTGAGAGGTTTATCACCATTTAATGGACTTGAAGGTGGTTGTATTCCATGGTGGATGTCCATGAGATTTTCAAAATGACCCCTCATGAAAAGCAAGTCATGATGTTCTCAGCCACTCTGAGCAAGGTGATTTGACCTGTCTACCTTGATTCCCTATCTACTTGGTCTAGATAATTCTGATGTCCTTTGTCAATTATGCTTCCTAGTGTGTTGGGGTTTCTGGCTCAGGAGCAAATGAATGTTCTCTTACGAGATGAGTTTCAGATAGTGACTCTCCCTACCATTTGAACTCCCAATTAGGAATTCCATGTTGTTTGGATGTCATTTCCACATCCTTTGGGATGTAAGAGTGTTTTAGTTTGGTTTATGGTAAGGGGAAATGCTCAAGTTTCCTTGGACTAGGAAATCCAAGCATGCATGGTATAGAGGGTCAGTGGTTTGGTACTCTTCCACTATGTTTGGAGGAAACTCTACCCTCTCGTATGCTCATTGTATTGTCATGTGATAATGCTTGAGTCTTTTGCTTGTGTCATCATGCTTTATGCATTAACATCACATTATTGAGTGTCATCATGTTGTGTTGTGACATCTCTAATGTGCAGGTGTATAGGATGGCACATTGGTGTTCCAATTGTATTAGGAAAAATTTGTTCATCCATTCTGTAACCACTAAAACTTAAACATTACATATTTTATTTATTAATAAAAATACTCTTTATTGAAATATTGCTTACAATTTTATTTATAATATTATCACATCTTGATGCACAAAGTGGTCTCATATACATAAATACTACTATATAATTGTTGAGCTCAATGCATAGTAGATCTTATAAAAGAGCTTTGCCTTACCCTTTCCTTCTTATATGCATATATAATGTAAGGTGAAGAATCTATTTAGTTGCACAAGGGGGATCTAGCATGCCCAAGAAGTGTGATGGCTAGGCTATAGGTCCTAAAAAGCCACAGTTACATTACTTTTAAATAAAGTATAATTTGGTCATGAGGGATTTTCAATCTAGTACTACGGTTCTAATTTTTGTGGCCTATGGCATTTGATAAGTTAAATGGGTGTAGAGTGGAAATTTCACAAATCCAAAAAATATTCTATGACAATATCTCACACACAACAATCTAGTATAGAAATTCAACATAACATAGACAAATGTAACAAAAGGAAATAGGATCAAAGTAGTCTTCCTTAATATCACATGTTGATGTATAATCCTCTCTACATTGAATCCCAAGAGAGTGATTGTGTTTCCTCACGGAATCCAATTGTATAGAACATTAGAGTAGGAGTGCACATGACTATTGGGGAACAACCAATTATGTTGGGATAACCTATCATAGTTAAAAACATAGAGTATTCACCTTCAAACATAACAACTCTTGTATATTTCCTCCTCAAATTTACTATTTTAGTCTTACTTAATTTCAGTGTTTAATATTATAAATATATCATCTCCCTTGTATCAAATCACAATCCTTAACAACTATTGTGGGAAGGATGGACTATGTTTAGAGAAGCAGAGCAATAATTAGAGTTCTTAAAAATTATCATGCTTATTACGACATTATTTGCATTCTTGCTCTCTTTGCATTATTTGCATGTTTTTATTAGTTTTCCAAACTCGGCCTCATTATTCGAAAACATTTTCACTATCAGGTCTAACTTTGAAGCTTTCTTTGGAGCCTCCTCAAACTCCTTAGCTTTATTGGTTTACTACTTTTCATTCTTCACCTCAAGATCCTTGGCTCTCATTAGACTATTGAAGTCAATTGGTTCTCTCTCAAGCTGTTTGTTCTTTTCTTTGAGTTTGAGACAATATAGCTCTGTTTGCTTTGCAGCTTCTGTCAATTTCTGTCTGAAGCTTGCTGTCCTCTTGCCATATGTAGTGCATCTTGAAGATTATCTCATTACAAAATTCCTTATAGAAAGAAGGTTTTAAAAGGCTAACTAGTCATTAGTGTTTTAGAGGGTTGAGTCCTCCATAGGTTGTTCTATCCAGCCACTCTATATATATGCTTTGTATGCATTCATCCAAAGGGCTTTCTTTGACTCATACCTTTAGCATTTCATTCTCATCAAGTTGTCTACATGGGATTCCAAGTGCTCTATCCAATTCCTTGGTTGTCTTTCTATCCAACTCTCTAAGATGGTAGGCATAAGTTTTCCACATCCCATAAACTTAGTGTAAGAATGTTTTTGGCTTCAACCATGTGTATTTTTGTATTAATGAGTGCATGAATCTCCTCTTTTTGATGATGGATCATTAAACATAATAAAAAATATTCATGGAAAAAAACTTGTAATCCAATCCACACAAAACCACGTTTTCCCTACTTTAAAATAGTTTATACAAGTGCATCCATATAAGAGGCTTGTCTTCCTCTTATATAGAATGATAACTTCACATGCACAAATCATCCTACAAGACTCTCTCTCACACAACGAAATAATCACAAACATAACAATGGAACACTTGGGAACATGAAACAAAATATGCTTCAGTAATATCACTTCATGTACAATACTCTCTATGATGGAAAGCCTTGGTGACTCCTCGTGTGCATTCCGACTATGCAGAACATGAGAGTAGAGGACTAGATATGACTGTTGGAGAACAATCATACTAAAAAACTGTTGGTGTAATTAATTAATTAATTATTACACTAGCATAAGTTAACTTAGGTCTTGCATTTAATCATTAAGTCCTAGGTTGCATTATTAGATAAATCATTTAATAAATAGGGAAATATTCCCTTTCCTAGTTTGTGGGATAAGATTCCTTCTAGAACTTATCTCATCATTTAATGATCATCACCATAGGGTTCACATGTTGTCACATGTTGTTAGATTATGACACATGTCAACATCTCATGCATATTAGGGTTTACCTCTTGCCTATTTAATCAGGCATCTTGTTCATTTGTAATATATCAATCATATATCATATCAATTATCATATCAATAGAATCTTCAATCAGCATTCCATTGTTGCAACACTTCTTTTGTGGTTGATTATCTTTCATGGCTAAAGTCCTTCATTGAAGATTCTAGAGCTTCAGGGGTTGTGCAATTCATCATCTCAACAAAAACTAAGAGTAATCCGACTTTTATCATGGCAAAGCTTGTACATCCCATTCTCAAATCTACCATCATATAATTATTCACATATAAGTATAGTCTTTATTCAAATACGAAAACAAGGGGATGAGGCTAGGATCATGTTCGAGGCAGGTTATGGTGGAATAGGTAATCCTTATACCTAACTTAATTAATGGAAACTTCCTTTTGGTATGATTTTCTTCTCAGTCAGTGCAGCTCCCCATAATTTCAGAGATATCTTTTGTATAAGGTTGCTTGAGTCATATCCAAATCTGCTACAGATCAATATGGAAGATTATGCACTTGTAAACTAACTATCCCAACTAGTTATTGTATGCAACCTAAAATGGTCACCTAGACTTTGGGCCCCATTTATTTAATTTGTCAACATCAACTTTCTGAATCAATGATTGTTGCATTTTCAAATCAAATTTCTTAATCAATTCATAACTATTTCAAATGTTTCAATTTTCCCTAAGGTTTGAATGCTTCATTAATTTTATTTAATCAAAAGAAATAAATCCCTTTTAATAAATAAAATAATGTTATTTAATTGAAGTTAATATTACTTAAATAAAATGATGCTATTTAATTAAATCTATTTTAATTAAATAATTTTATTTTATTTTATTAATATTCATTTCTAAATTACATAATCTTATTTTTTATTTTATTAAAAGAGATATTATCATCTTAAATAAAATAAAATAAATGAAATATCCTCTCAAGAATATCCCTGTGATGAAAAAAGGGGAAACAATCAGTTAAAAGGGAAATAAACTAAAAAAGAATTCCAATCAAGATTTGTTTCTATTTTTCTATTTATCCCACATTGCTTCTGAATTTGCCTTCAATTCCACTTTTGCCTATAAAATGAGCCCTCTCATTCTCATTTCAAAAAATCACGAATTTTTACATCAGACTTATGCTACAAATTTTCTTGAATTTTATCATTTGAGATTACACATTAGTTTGATTTTATAAGCATCTTAGTTTTAGAGCATATAGTTTAATATTACATTTTAGCTTAATCTTCATAGTAGATTAATTTGCAAAGTAATTCATTTATGGCATTGCATATAGATCAATTTTCATTTCAATAAATTAGTTTTGTTTATTGCATTTTACAGTCATTTAGATTAGTTTTCATTGTTGCATTGCAAGAACAGATTCATGGAGATTGGCATTCTTGCTTCTTTGAATCTCTCGTATTTTGTAGGTAACTTAATTGAGGGCCACAATATCAATCCCTGCTCTTCTCGGATAGAGAGCTGTGAATTGATTTGCAAGGACTCATTATTGAGTATCCTTGCATGCAAGGATTCACAGTATATAACATATTTTCGCTATACATTTTGGCGCCCACCGTTATATCTTTTTATTCCAGTATTTTTTTTTGGTCAGATCAGCGGGGTTTTTCATCATTTTTTAAGAAATTTCGACTTTGATCTCTCAAACAGTGCATGCTAGTGCAAAACAGACTCCATAGATGTGCTCAGAAGGCCCAAAAACCCTATTTTCATATAAAATATGATAGGGTTTGCTGAAAATTAATTTTTTAGTGTTTTGAAAAATTTCAAAACAATTGCCAGAAAAAATCCGTACGGATCCGTACGGACACATCGATTTCTGTGCTACCTCGATTTTCGTGCATGAAGGTTCAGCTAAATATTTTATTAATTTTTTCATCTTTAAATTAATAAAAATTTTGGTTTAAAGCCTAAATGAGCATATTTAGTAAAATGGTCATATCTTGAGCATATGGTCTCCGTTTTTCGAAAACGAGATATCGTCGGAAAGCTGCTTCCGACGCCGTTCCAGTGGTACTGGTATTTTTTTCTGATTTTTCCATTTTGATACCTTTTTCGCCTGTCAAAGCCAGAAGTTGTTGTTTTCACTCCGGAAGGCGTAACTTTTGCATCCTGGCTCTGTTTTTCGAAAACAAATAGGCGTTGGAAAGCTGGTTCTGCCCTCTTCTCAGATATCAGACCTATTTTTTTGCAAAAATTTTACCAGGTATCTGATTTATTTGTCAGAACTCAGCCTTTATCTTTTGAGTTATTTTCTTGGGAAACGTGCAATCAAGAGTTTTTTTTAGATCCAAGAGGAATTTTTTTTAATTTAGATTATTATTTTAATTTTATTAATTTAGATTAGTTTTGTTTTAAATTTTTTAGTTTAGTATTAGATTAATTTAGTTTAATTTTAGTTTTGTTAACTAATTCTTTTTAGATTAAATTTTGACTAGATTAAATTAGATTTTTAATTAATCTCTTTTTTTTTTTGATAGATTCTAACTTTTGTTCTTTTGGTTCTTCTGAATTTTATTTTCACAGCATAATAGTTTCTGCAAGATGCCAGTCAGAGAACTTGAAACACACTAACGGTTTGATTGCAGGACGCGTGACAAAGACTTGAAAACAAACACTTACGCTTGTCAAAGATCTTATTTAAAAAAACATTGTGTTTGTTTTCCTGCTTTTCAATTCACATAGTCTAATTAGGGCTTCGTTAAAATTCTTAGGAGTTTCGATAGTGAGTAGGGAATTTGGCTCTTTGTTACATAGAGGTGATGACCATGGACAAATCTAGGCTCCTGATGATCTTACTAATATGACGAACTCTTAGGGAGCGGAGCAAGGTAGTGAATCTTGAGCACTTTCACTCGTCAGGGGATTATGCTCTTCTCTCATTGAGAGAAATCAAAAGCAAAGCGTGTGGATTTGGTGAAGGAAACTAGCTTCGGTGATTAAGGTTGTTTGTTGGTGAAGGAAACTAGCTCTGCGATTAAGGTTGTTTAGCGGTTTGGGTAAAGAGATCGCTAGAAGTATGCTCTTTCCTTTGGGAG
>VDFB02373365.1:55014588-55139098 GCA_007258455.2 Sequoia sempervirens | reverse complement strand
GAAGAGAACCACTCTAAAGCAGTATCCTTCAAGGGGCTAGGAAAGGGCTTAGCCAGTAGTTTATCTTCAAAGATGAAATCAATACACAAGGCTATAAAAGTGGAAACATAGCTAAGAATATCTGCTTTCCCACCATATTTCTCAAATCGATGAACTTCTATACCTTGTGGCATTTGTGCTCTTAATATGCCCAAAGATACCATATTGGATTTAATGTATTGGAAAGGTTGTCTGTTGTTGGTTTGTTGTAAAGTTACAACTTGTTGTTGAAAGGATTTCATAGTTTGCAAAAGTGATTTAAGGAGAGGGTAATTTTGATTGTAACGTTGAGGGGGATAAGGTGGAATGTTGTATGTATGCGAAGGGCTAGTGAATTGCAAGTTGGTGAAGGTGGATTAAGCAACTACAATCGATATAATGGTTAAGCGAATCTTGCCATGAAACAATATCTTCTTGACCTGCTTGGTCATAATGTAGTATGAATATTACTTAGACAAATTATAGTTAGAAAGGGTTAGATCTCCATCAAGAATATAACTTCCTTTTAAAGTTTTAGACCTTCATTATTTTCAGTGAAATATTGCTAACTAAGGTAAACACAATCATAGACCAAGTAGTCTCATCATGCATAACATAAGTGCTTACTCACTAAGTTTGAAATACAACTAGTTTGGTATAATACTTCAAACATTTAATTCATTTTTACGCATCTATAACATCTAGGGTCTAGGCTACCACCTCTAATTCAATCCCTAACATAAATCAAAAGGGTTTACCTTCTTTCAAATTCTTAGGCTTCTCTAACAATATTTATGACACTATGTTATCATCAAGACATATACATGGTCATATAATAAAATAAAGTAAAACCTTTAAAAATACCATGCCTAGGTGTTTTCAATAAAGTACATATCCAGAAAGGTAAAAGTATTCCTTTACAAGGACCCAATTTACTTTAACAAAGTCACTCAACAAGTAGTTGATAAAGAAAACCAAGAATAGCTATACTTAACTCAGTAGGAATCCTTGATAAAGAAAATTAACACTTAGCTATATTTTAATCATTTCTACAACTTCTTTAATTCCAAACTATACAAGCTTGGCTAAACCCCCACAAAGGAACTAAGGCTTCATGTTTTCTTATCATGGGTTTATTTAAGAACTTTAATGCGAAATATTTGCATTCAATAATATGCTTAAAGATTGGAAAGGATAACAAACCATTTCTTTAAGGAGTGTAGAGAGTCTCAGATTAATCCATCAAAGCCTTCATGATTCAATTCTAGGAATAACTATGCAAAAGAGGGTTTGAGGATATAAATACCTCAAACCAACGTTAAAGAAACTAATTCCTTGCAAAAAATTCAAGAGTTCTAATCTATATCAACTTGGAGAATGATAGAATTAAGTAAGATACTTCCATGCTTAATTATCCCATTATCATCCTTTCTTTCTGATTGGTGGATAAAGGTGAGGATATGTTGTTGTCTATCAAACAACTTCTCCACACAAACCATTCAAAGATGTCCTAGGAGTCCCAATTGGATTGACTAGCAACCTCACAAAGTGAGTCAATTCTCAATTAGAAAGGACCTAGGAGGGGGGTTTTCCAGCTCTAAGGGGTTCACCACCAAGCAAATGCTTGGAAAAGAAAATATTTGAAAACATAGTGTGATATGCAAATGACCTAAAATAAGCTAATTAAGGGATGAAAATGATGAAATTGTGCAACAGGGAGATATGATGTGTGTACCTAGGAAGCCTGGAGATGTTGTTAGGATTTTAGAAATGCAAAGAAGCTATCCAGAAATTGTAGGGAGGACAAAGATGCCCAAGATGGCGTATTAGTCCCGCAGTTATTTTTCGAGGCAGATGCAGAGTCTTCAGATGTTGGAACTGGATCATAAAGAATTTCTAGAAAATATGCTCAGGAGGACTAAGATTCCCAAGGTGGCATATTAGTCTCGTTCTAAATTTCTGAAAACATTGAATGTGATCCTCAACTCCAAGGTCTGCACTTTCCTCCTTTCTGATCTCAAGTTGTAAAACTTCCAAATTTATCTTGTAGGTGAGTTTTTGTGAAGATAACAACTTTGTAATGTAACTTTGCAACTTTTACAACTTCACTTTAAATGATCGTCAAGACTACAACCTAGATCTGCAATCACAAATATGCAAGAAGAGAAAAACTTGTTTGTTAGTGAATGGGGGTTTGCCTTTGTCAAACCCCTTGTTGGTAATTAAACTTTGAAATGAAATAAAGTAATGAAGGAAATGGTGAGTGAACAACATGAAATGCTATAACTCACCAAACCCTTGTTTTAAAGTATGCAAACTTGTGTGCAATGAATATGGATCTTGAACAAGAATGATCTTGAATTTCTTTGCTTGAATCAAAACCCTACATCACAAATGTTAGAACAACAACACACATGATGCAAGAAAATCTTTGGTATGATGCTTGAATCTTGATGATGGCTCCAAATATTTGATGAATCTACTCTTGAATGCTCTTGTGAACTCAATTATGCTATGATAAAAGCTCTCACAAAAGACTTGTGTTGAAATGAATGAATGCACCTTGTATTTATACTTACTTATGTTTAATATCTCAAAATTACATTACACCAAGCTGACATATGAATTCATTAAATAAAGGAGGCTAAATCCCACCAAAATTTAAAATCAAATCCTAAAAATTGACTCAAGGAGGACTAAGATGCCCTAGGTGGCATATTAGTCCCAAAACATGAAACTTGGGGCACAAACACCAAAAAGGGGCCCAATTAACATGTCTCAAAATCAAGGTCTCAAGACCCTTGGGGGACTAAGATGCCCTCGGTGGCATTTTATTTCTGATCCAAAAATCAAGGACACACAGATGGAGTCATTAAATTATCATTTATGCATTGGAGAAATTCGAGATTAACTAGATAAATATATAATTCATAGGGCTTGTGAACACAAAATAGGACCAATTAAGCCATAAATGAGGATAAATAAAGCAAGGCCGACCCAAACAACTATGAAAATGCAAGGGTATGAATTTTTCAACACTACATTTAGCCCCCACTTTAGTGAGAGGATGAACTTGCTTCAAACTCACACTAAAGTAGCCAACCACACAATCAAGAGGGGTTCAAATGTACAAATGTCAGTTTACAAGATAGAATGAAAATAATCAAGAGGGTGGCCAAGCCCCCAGGATCAACATCCTATGGCAAACCAACATAGGCACAAAGGAACACTCTTGTGGATGATATATGAAGCCATAACCTGATCGAAAACATACACCATCAAAGACAAGAAAAGAAAAAGGAAAATTGCAACAGATCAAGCTTCAACTAGCCATCCAATGTGGTGGACCGGGTCTATGTTGTTTGTCCAAAAAGGAAGTTTACAAGTGTAATGCGTTGTCCACCATGCAAACAAAATGAAAAATCACAAGGGCTAGTGAAGCTCGGTGTTCAGTAAGTGAGCCTCAAGAGGTCCATATCAAATTCATACCCCCATGACTATGATAAGGACAAAAATGCATGCACACAAGAGCTAGTGAGGCTAAGTGTTCACTAGGTGAGCCCCAGAGGACCATATCAAAGCCATACCTCCATGACTTTAATAAGGTACAAAAATGAAAATGAAACAAGAAAGAGGGATGTTCAAAGGGATTTTTCTTAATTCATGTGAGGTCTTACTCTTAGGGGACATCTTTCCTAATGTGTCCAAGAGAGGACCAATCAAATGATAATATATTCGCCACTTAGGGGATGCAGTGCATCACATCACCACTAAGTGGAATATAATATGCTAAGATAGATCACACTCTTGAAGGACATTACTCCCAATGTCACCACAAAGAGGAAAAAACATCACATGAAATAAAAAAATTGCATCAAAGAACATAAAAAAGGAGAAATTCAAAGAAAATCATGCGAAAATAATGTCAATGTATGCCCCCACTTTAAAGAAATTGCTAATACCATGTTGTGAGCAATTACTTTAAAGTAGCCAAAAGATAAAAAGGAAAAGATGGTTTCCCCCAGAACACTTAAGGGATCTATGGATTCAGGGTCAGTATCTGTCTTTGTTGCAATAATATGAGAGAGCTCATAACTGTCATCATTCCCCAAATACAAATATAACTGGAAGAATGTCACAAAAAGAGTGAAAATAAAGAAAAAAAGAATCCTTTTGGGTCAACATGGAAGAGACATAGGGTGTCTCAACACCTTGCGTCATCCCCAAAAGGAAAACACAAGACAAATGAAAAGGAAAAGGCGAAAGAAAAAGAAAAAACTTTTGGGTCAACATGAAGGAGACATGAATGTCGTGATGCCTTACGTCATCCCCAAAAGGAAAACAAAAGAAAAAGATAAATTTGAAATGAAAAGGAAAAGGAAAAGAAATCCTTTTGGTTCAACATAAAGGAGACATGAATGTCACAATGCCTTGCAACATCCCTAAAAGGAAAACACAAGAAAAGGATAAAGATGAAATGAAAAGGTAAAGAAAAAAAAAGCCTTTTGGGTCAACTTGAAGGAGACATGAATGTCACAATGCCTTGCGTCATCCCTAAAAGTAAAACACAAGAAAAAGATAAAGATGAGACGAAAAGACAAAGAAAAAGAAATCCTTTTGGGTCAACTTGAAGGAGACATGAATGTCTCAATGCCTTGCATCATCCCCAAAAGGAAAAAAAAAGAAAGGAAGAGAAGCCTTTTTGGGTCAAAGTGAAGGAGACATGAATGTCTCAATGCCTTGCATCATCCCCAAAAGGAAAACATAAGAAAAAAAAAAAGAAAATGAAAGGAAAAGATAAAAGATCAATGAAAAAGAAGAAGTATACGCCATATAGAAGAATGAAGGTACAAATAGAGGAATGCACAGAGAGAGGGAAACATCAAACATCACATCATAGGGGATCACATTACGCACATGCAAGAAAACAAAAATAAAATGAAAAAGACTAGTAAGGCATAGGTGAGTCAACCTAAAGCAAGTTATCCGCCTCCCAATCTCAGTCTGTATAAGTGGAAGGTTGATAACAAACCTAAGGAACAACAACAAATGCCTTACTAAGACAAGTCCATCTACTTCTTGTCGCCACTGAGTACAAGACAAGAATGGGTTGAGGTAGGTGATTGGAAGGGTCATGCAATAGTGAGAATAGAGTAGTCTACAACTAATACATGATGGAAAATGATAAGCTATGCAATGACTAGATGTCAATCATTTCCATTGAAGTGAAAGTTTTGCAATACTAAATTGAATGCTCGAAACTCATCGGTATTGTGTCTGAGAGTGTGATGATATGTGCAATGTGGGACTTTTGCATCTTTAAGATAAAGAACTAATCTATTCATAGGCAGTAATGTTATACGTCCTTTGTTGAGATCCAGTTGTAGTTTCCTTTCACTTTTAGGCAGTGGGTAGATAGGTTGTAACTTTTGTAATTTGTAAGGCCTCTTGTGCTTGCTAAATTCACCAACTTCTCTAGATGGGATTAGGGTAGGAGGTCCTAAGATGATCCTATCTTATCCTTATTATCTATTGGTTGTTCTTTAGGAATAAGTATATTCATATCAGGAGGAGAATCCAAGATCATCATGCAATCACTTTAGAGCCTTAGATATTCTCTAGGAGGCTTTTCATTATGAGAGGGATCTTGGTATCCTAATCCCTTTCTATTTTAATCAGTTGGTTTTTGCTCCAGGATTTAATTCAAATCTCATGTTCACTTGTTGTATCACATCCTTGTTTGCTTAATATTATAAAGTCATTTCCATATGTTTCTTCTACGTTGATTGGAGTGTTTTTTACTTTGTGATAATAAAAGGGTTTAGTATATTCTTGTTTAGAGGAACTAGGTTCACCTATTGTAGGGAACTTAGGTTCAACTTTTGCTTCTATTTCAGGATGTAAATAACCAAACATCTCAAGAGGTGGTATTGTGGGAGGATCTGGTTGTTTCATGGAGGGATAGAAAGATGCATTAACTTCAAGGTTATCAAGAAAATCATTTAGGAACTTATTCATGTTGTCATCGTCTTCTCCAATGATGTAAACATCATGAGGAGGACATGCATTAGGAGTTGAGTGAGCATGAGTGAGTTCAATTTCATTAGGGTCACTACCAAAGGCACAATTTGACACATCTACCAAATATTTCAAGGACATCCACAACTTTCCAAAGCACATATCCATGATACAAGATTGAACAAATGCACTTGAAATGAAATAAATTGGAATAACAACAATTCTGGAAGCTGAAACATAAAACTCAAGGAATCCCACAGAAACATAGTAAAGCAATTTTAGATCATGAAAACTGAAGAGTCAAAGTCAATAGAGACTAAGACACCAAGAAGGGCATCTTGGTCCTCCTGGTGAGATTCTGATGTTCTAGGGATTGAAACAGACAACAAACAGTAGAGAGAGACTTCTAAGGAAAAAATCATGAGAAGGACTAAGATGCTAGGAAGGGCATTTTAGTCCTAGTAGAGGGTTTTTGTAGAAAAGCAGTGAATTTTGGAATGTCAACAATGTTTACAAGTTTCCTATGCAAAATGCTGATGTTCAAAAATAGAAAAGTGTGCAAATAAGTGTAAGAAAAAGTAACTATGAACAAGCAATTGAATGCAATATGGAATGCAATTTTTTTTTTCAATTTTGAATGCAATAAGAATGTTTATAAATGCAATAAAGATGATGAAAAATGCACTTTTCAATTTTTTTAATAAAATTAAATGATGCAATAAAGTAAAGATGCAACCTATATGCACTTTCACTAATGCAAATATAGGAAACCCTAAATGCAATTTTACTTTAATGCAAAATACAATAAACCCTAGATGCACTTTCACTAATGCAAGATGTAATGCAAGAATAAATGCAATCTCAATTTAATGGACTCCAAATCAGAAATAAATGCTTAAAATTTAGGTTCACCAAAATGATTGGTGGAAAAAGGGGAGGATATATTGTTGTAAATCACACACCTTCTCCACACAAATCATTCAAAGATGTCCTATGAGTCCCAATTGGATTGAATAACAACCTCACACGGTGAGTCAATTCTCAATTAGGAAGGACCCAAGAGGGGGCTCTTTCGGCTTTAAGGGGTTCACACCAAGCAAATGCTTAGAAAGAAAAATATTTGAAAACACAGTGTGATATGCAAATGACATAAAATAGGCTAAATGAGGGATGCAAATGATGAAATTGTGCAATAGGGAGATATGATATCTATACTTGGGAAGCTTGGAGATGTTGTGAGGATTTTGAAAATGCAAAGAAGCTGTCTAGAAATGTTAGGGAGGACAAAGACTTCCAAGATGGCATATTAGTCCCACTACTATTTTTCGGGGTAGATGCAGAGTCTTCGAATGTCGGAATCGGATTTGAAAGAATTTCTAGAAAATATGCTCAGGAGGACTAAGATTCCCAAGGTGGCATATTAGTCTCATTTTGAATTTATGAAAAACTCTAAATGTGATCCTCAGCTCCAAGGTCTGCACTTGCTTCCTTTCCGATCTCAGGTTCTGAAACTTCCAAATTCAGTCTATAGGTGAGTTTCCGTGAAGATGACAGCTTTGTATTGCAACTTTGAAAATTTAACAACTTTTCACTTCAAATGATCTTCAAGACTACAACCTAGATCTGCATTCACAAATATGCAAGAAGAGAAAAACTTGTTGTTTGTTAGTGAATGGGGGTTTTCCTTGGTCAAACACCTTGTTGGTAATTAAACCTTGAAATGAAATAAAGTAATGAAGGAAATGGTGAGTGAACATGCAATGCTACAACTCACCAAAACCTTGTTGTAAAGTCTGCAAACTTGTGTGCAATGACTACAATGGATATGGATCTTGAACAAGAATGATTTTGAATTGTTTTACTTGAATCAAAACCCTATATCACAAATGTTAGCACAACAACACGCATGATGCAAACAAATCTTTGGTATGATGCTTGAATCTTGATGATGGCTCCAAATACTTGATGAATCTGCTCTTGAATGCTCTTGTGAACTCAATTATGCTATGATAAAAGATCTCACAAAAGACTTGGGTTGAAATGAATGAATGAACCTTGTATTTATACTTACTTATACTTAATATCTCGAAATTACATTACACCAAGCCGACATATGAATTCATTAAATAAAGGAGGCTAAATCCAACCAAAATTTGAAATTAAACCCCAAAAATGACTCAAGGAGGACTAAGACGCCCTAGGTGGCATCTTAGTCCCAAGCCATGAAACTTGGGGCACATACACCAAAAAGGGGCCCAATTAAGATGCCTCAAAATTAGGGTCCCAAGACTCTTGAGGGACTAAGGCGCCCTAGGTAGTGTTTTAGTCCTAACCCAAAAATCAGGGATATTTAAATGGATTCATTAAATTATCATTTATGTATTGGAGAATGTCAAAATTAACCAGAAAAATATATCATTCATAGGGCTTGTGAACGCAAAATAGGACCAATTAAGCCATAAATGAGGATAAATAAAACAAGGTGAGCCCAAACAAGTGTGAAAATGCAAAGGTATACATGTTTTTACACTACACTTACTCAACGAGATTGCTAAAATGGAGGATAGAAAATTACATGCAATCTTTGATGACCCAAAAAGAATTTATCAAATAAATAAAGGGGAGGAATGTGCACTAACCGATAAAATGTATGCAACTAATCTTCTCCTCCTTGAGTTGCTTCTAGTTTGAGAAGTTTTACTAGAATGGTCCCTTGTATTATTCTTTATATACAAGATAGGTGAAATAGAGTCTCTATGGAGCTGGCTCCCTTTTACTGTCAATTTACCGCCCTTCCCAAGAACGACTCAGTTCTCTTTTAAACTTCATTCTTCTTTCTATCCTCAATCTCTTTGGTCATTCTCATCATGATAGATTCCATCTCATGCTTCAAGGAAGCATTCTCTTTGGAAAAAAATTCACATTCTTCTATTTTCTCATTCAAAGCCTGACTAAGTTGTTCATCTTCCATGCTTTTGTTCTTTTGTTTGATCTGACCACATAATTCCTTTCTTTTCTCCCTTGATTCATTTATTTTTTCTTATAATGACTGAACGGACTCTTTTCCATTCTCAATATTTTCTTGTACTTCTCGGTTCTCAGATTTTATCTAGTCAAAATCATCTAGGGCCACCATAAGTTGTTGTTGAAGACTACTTGTATCCATTGAGAAACACTTTCCAAGATCTCCTCAAGTTGTAAGAATTCTTTCAAGGAACTTTCTCTAATACCAATTGTTGGAAACAAGCAACACTGAGAGGGGGGGTGAATCATTGTTATAAAAATTCAATTTTATTATTCTAACATTTAACTTAACCAATCAACAAAAGAAAAATGCATCAATAGAGAGAAAATAATCACAACACCATAACACCAGAATTTTTACGTAGAAACCCTGTTAGGGGAAAAACCATGGTGGATGGCCAATCCACAATATAATATGAGTATACCCAAAATGAAAAGTACAAAATGGGAATGCACTTGCATTCAAGCTCACTGCCTAGAGCTCACTACTCAAAATGGATGGGCTCACTTCCCTACAATGATTTTGAATAGATCCAAAAGAGTGAACTAATGAAATAACATCTACAATGTCTGATTATAGTTCATGTTAAGCTCTGTGGATAATCTTTTGTCCTTCTGATTGATTCAACAATTATGCTCTGCTTTGCACAACTCTCACTGCAAAAATCTTAATGCACAAGTGAAACTGTGCATAATTTCCTAATCTCCCTTCTGATGTTCACTACCCACTACTATACTTGTTACACACACACTGAATTACCAATCTCATATATATATATGCTAACAAGATTCCATTTCTATAAGTGGACTTCAAACAAAATATAATATTCGTCTACATGTTAGCTCGAATCACCAATTAAAATTGATGTGTACCCACACAAGTCAGCTAGACTATAGATGGGACCCAAAACAAAATTCCAAACAAAATAAATAATTAAAAAAACTACTCCTTATGCATCCACAATGTGCCACATTCACTGAGTTAGCCACAAAGAACAAATCAACAAAAAAACATCCTTCTGGACCTCCTAACTCATACAGGGACTTATGCAACACCACAAAATTCAATTCTAAGATAATATACATGCTCAACAAGCTATCCTAAGGATCCATTACTCAAAATGATGATCCAGTGAAGTAGACATATTAACTAACTGACCAAATACCTTGTTCTTCAAGTATTCTTTCAGTAACACACTATACTTCACTTTATCTGTCAATATGACTAGATACTGATCTATGGACCATGAAATGACTTCAATTTCCATCAATGACAGCACCATAATCCATATTCCAACAAAAATATCATTTATCTTGCATTAGTAAATTTAATTTCATTGAAAATTAATCATATTTTGCATTTGCATCTTAGCCATAGCTCATAAAATATAAAAAGCATAAAATTGAATTCAAAAATTCTATAAATTTTCAAAAAATCATCACTGCGACTCATTCACCACCTTGGGTGAATCATTCCCTTTGCACATTTGGCAAGTGCTGCATTTTCTAGCATTTAAACTTCATTTTCTAAGTTTTTGTTTTTTGTTTCTACTTTTCTATTTCAGTTTCTAGAATTTTAGTTATAAGAATTTCTTATTTCTTAGCTTACATTGCATTTGCATTCACCCCACATTTATTAGCCTTTGTATGAGTGTTTGGTTTCTTATTGCTAATACTATAGTGAGACAAAGTTCGAGACTCATGTCATCCTGTGATACCACAATCGTTGTGGATCTTGGATTGTCAAGATCTTCCACTCATAGTATTGACACTAGTACACTAGGCATGGACAACATCTTTAACAATTCCTTGCCTTCAAGTAGCACCATGAATTTTGAAATGAGAACTCACAATATCCCACAAGAAAACATCATTCAAATTCATGAGGATTTAGCAAACTTACAATGCCAAATAATATTGGAAAACATTTCTACTACTACAATTCTTACTATAGAAAACATTCACCGCATGCTTGAAAGTGAAGATGGTCTTGACCTTGTGAAAAACATAGTTGAGATATTTGGAAAACATCTTCCCTCAACCACTAGTTGTTCTTTTCCAACAAGCAATGTTACAATTCAAGGAGAAACCCAAATTCCTCCTCTCACAACAATAGCCTCAATACCTACCTACACCAATCCTCAAGTCACAACAACAATGCAACAAGTTAGTAATGTAATTCCTTCCTTGGGTATTCCTGCTAGCATCCCTAGTTCCTATGTTGCATCACAGGTTATATCTCTTACCTTACCACCTATAACCATTCCCTTCACTTGTCCTCTGAACACATACACTCCATCACCACCTTCACTTCCATCTCATAACACAAGTAATGGCCCTCTCTTAACAAAAATTTTCCAAACTATTTCATCCCTTCAAAAGAAAATTTCCACCATAAACCAAAATCACAATGGCCCACCTACATATTATGTCAAAAATAGTCCATTATCCTTGGAGATATTATGAACATCAATGCCACAAGGTGTAGAAGTGACTATATTTGATAAATATGGAGGGAAGGGAGATCCTTCTAACCATGTTAATGCCTACACTGCCTTATGTAGTGACTTTTTCCTTGATGATAAACTGTTGGACAAGCTTTTTCCTAGGTCCTTGAAAGATACCACCTTGGAATGGTTCTCTTCTTTACCAAACAACTCAATTCATTCATTCAATGAACTTTTTGAGGAATTTTTAAACCATTTCCAAGTGCATATGACTCCTAATATGACCTTGGACAATTTGATGAGATGCAAGCAAAATAAGGAAGAAAAGATAATTGATTTTATCTAATGCTATCAATTGCTTTATTCCCAAATTGATGTCAAGGTCCCCAACCCACACCTTCAAAAGATGTTAATAGAAATTTTGCAAAGTAAGATTCAAGACAAGCTTACCATGATGAAATTCCCATTCTTCATGCACCTTTGTACTGCCCTCCATGATTATCAAATTTTGGTTAGTAGTCAAGATACAAAGTCCACTTTTAGCCGAATTGAGAGATTCGAGCCCGCAAACCAAAACAATTCCCAACCTTTTAGAAAATAAAATAAAGGGTTCCTTCAATTTAACCCCCCTCAAAAAACTCAAAATGTAAATAACCAAATATTTGTTGTCAAAGCCATGGTTCCCTTTAATTATGGAGATAAGAAAAGACAATTCACTCCCTTGCTCAATACCCTTCATAACACAATGTCCCAAATTTTAGAACAACAAATGATTACCTTGCCCTAGTCAAAACACCCAACCCTAATAAGCCTTTACCTCTGAGATTTAAATAAAATGCTTATTGCCACTAACACCAACAAAATGGACATGACATGGAACATTGCAAGTGTCTTAAACATCTCATGCAATACCTCATTGATTTTGGCCGTCTATCCGTTGGAGGTGTTAGTGATCAAGGAAATAGGTTTGTTGCCCCTTCGAACCAAAACTTGCAAATTTTCACCAACCCAATGCCCAAACATAATATTTCATTTGTCAAAGCTAGAAAAATGACAAAGAATGATGTGATAAATTTTGATACAGATGATGAAAACAACATTTGATTATGTTCTAAATAATGCTATCAATGTCAATCCTATAGATGAAATAGTAGGAGCAATAGATGTCATCCCTCATAAGGGCCAAAGTAAGAGTCCTCCTGAAATTTCTTTCTCTTCTAAGGATATAATTAAACATGCACCCAATGGTCCTTTCTACATAGCTGGTCATATCTATGACAAGCCCACTAATGGGATACTAGTAGATCCCACCTATGGAGAGAATGTGATCACTGAGTAATTTTTACTTTTTCATGAACTCTATCAAGATAAATATGATAAACTGAAAGCATGGATCAAGAAACACAATGTATTTGCTTTCCCTACGATAGGATCGATCACCTTACCATTGCAGATAGGACCAAAAAAATTAGATGTCACATTCTCCATAATGCCGCAATTAGACCAATTTCATTTGAAGCTAGGCCACCCATGACTTCACTCCATGAAAGCTATCCCTTCAACTATGCATAAATTTTTAAATTTTCCCTTTGACAATGAAGTATTCACTATTCACCATAATGGTTTTAACACTTTTTCATCCAAAGGAAAAAATTTCTTAGATGCCTTTTGGCCTGACCCTATGGAACCTATAAAGCCATGAGAAGACTTCTTTTTCTTATCCAAAAAAAATTCAAAGCAAATAAAATAGCCAAACTATCACTCTGAAACATGTCCCCATCCATCTTTGAACCTCCTATTCTTGACAAAACTATGCTTGAACCTAAACAAGACCCAAACAACCAAGACCGACCAAAAATAAAAACTTCATCTACATCCTACAAATGACCAAGAGATAATGAAACCAATCCCATCGCACCTCCTAGAATAAAACAAGTTTACAAAGTCAAAGATAAAGTAGTTGAAAAACCTACCATGGTTCCTTATGTTCCTCCCCTTAGCAAAGAAAATAAACCTATGGTTGATCAACCCACTCCTGTAGCAATAGAAAAATCCAGGTTAGCAATATAAAGCATAAACAAATTAAACGTTAGCTAACAATGAAGCACAATGGAAAATAAATGAATAAACAAATTAAATATCTCACCAAAATCCTTCATGCATTCCATGAATCACCTTCATTGCACTTCTCCATTTTTCTATTGAAACGAAGGATTTTGGCACTAAAATCCTTGTCACCTTCTATGGTATTTCACCTAGAAGGTGAGAGAATAAGGGGGCCAAAATGTTCACTTCGTTAACACTCAAGACTAAAGGATGGAAGAATGAAAAGAAAATTTGGAGTGTGAAAATGTGTCTAAACGCTAAAAAATTAATGAAAATGTAGACTAAAGAATGTAAATTGATCTAATGTAAAAGTGTTGGAAAACCCAGTGTTGATTGCAACCATGAACTAGAAACTTAAGAAAATCAAAACAAAAATGGATGAGATTGAACAAAGTGCACTTGGAAGTAGAATTATTTCACTGGAGAGTTCTGGAATGTGTTAGAAACTTCTGTTAATGGCCACTAGGACTGATTTTCCATTCAAGAAAGCACATCCAAGAAAGCACATCCATAGTTTAATCGCTCTTTGTTGAGAAACAAAGAGAGAACACATTCAATATGTTCCACTCACACTCACAAGATTTGTTCAAATTTTTAATCCTAAAATGAAGTGTGGAGGCAATCACTTACACAACTTAATATCACCAAAAATCCTTTTGATTCTCAAGATCATCATGAGGTGCGATAGAATCACATACGTCTTTTTGATCATATTATTTTGGGTAAGTGATTACAAAACAAAGAAGAACATGTTCATTTTATCCTTTCAAAGAAAGAGTGACTTATTTTTAAGCACCAAAGGAAATGTGAGATTTTGATTGTTCAATTGTTAACCTTAAACAAAATCTAGTAGATTTTCCTAAAGTTCTTTTTAAACCTTTTTCCTTGTTTATTTTAAACCCAAATTGAAACTTAGTGAATCCTAAAAGTTTGAAGAGGTAATATCCTTAAATTTGGAATTATAATTGCTTCAAAAAGTGTCTAAAGACACTTGACACAATGGTCAAATAATGTTATGCTTCAAAATTCCTTTTTGCTCCTTCCTTGTTTCCACCTACAAAACTGATTAATTCAAGAAAATAGATGAAAAAAATAAGTTAATACTCTAAATGATCAAAAGCAAAAAAGAACATGTCAAAAAAATTGAAATTTGACTTTTAACTCCACCCCAACGGCACAACCCACATATGTGGCATTGTTTGAAGAAATCAATGACACTGTATAGTGTATGCAACCTAAAATGGTCACCTAGACTTTGGGCCCCATTTATTTAATTTGTCAACATCAACTTTCTGAATCAATGATTGTCGTATTTTCAAATCAAATTTCTTAATCAATTCATAACTATTTCAAATGTTTCAATTTTCCCTAAGGTTTGAATAAACTTCATTACCTTTATTTAATCAAAAGAAATAACCCTTTTAATAAATAAAATAATGTTACGAATTGTGTTGGACACATTTTAAATAAAATGATGCTATTTAATTAAATCTATTTTTAATTAAATAATTTTATTTTATTTTATTAATATTCATTTCTAAATTATATAATCTTATTTTATTTTATTAAAAGAGATATTATCATCTTAAATAAAATAAAATAAATGAAATATCCTCTCAAGAATATCCTGTGATGAAAAAAAGGAAACAAATCAGTTAAAAGGGAAATAAAACCAAAGTTAAATCTAAATCAAGATTTGTTTCTATTTTTCTATTTATCCCATATTGCTCCTGAATTTTCCTTTAATTCCACTTTTGCCTATAAAATGAGCCCTCTCATTTTCATTTCAAAAAAAGATCACAAATTTTTACATTAGACTTATGCTACAAATTTTCTTTAATTTTATCATTTGAGATTACACATTAGTTTGATTTTATAAGCATTTTAGTTTTAGATCATATAGTTTAATATTGTTTTAGCTTAATATTCATAGTAGATTAATTTGCAAAGTAATTCATTTATGGCATCGCATGTAGATCAATTTTCATTTCAATAAATTAGTTTTGTTTATTGCATTTTACAGTCATTTAGATTAGTTTTCATTGTTGCATTGCAAGAACATGATTCATGGAGATTGGCATTCTTGCTTCTCCTCTTTGAATCTCTCGTTCTGAGATTGTATTTGCAGGGGTAACTGGGTCAATCTGAGGGCCACAATATCAATCCCTGCTCTTCTCAGATAGAGAGCTGTGAATCGATTTGCAAGGAATCATTATTGAGTATCCTTGCATGCAAGGATTCACAAAAGTATAACATATTTTCAGTTATATATTTTTAGTTAGAGACATGTTCTGTATTTAGGGTTTATGTGTCCTTGACCTTTTGAATTAGTGATCCTTGATCTCATAAGCGATTTTGCTTGAGATTGGAAAATTAGGAATTGTTCCTGTCAAATAGATAAATTTTTAGACTCTTTGATAACACACTTGGAGAGTGCTAGTAGTCTCCTTGTCCACCCATTTTCATACAATTCAAACTCAGTACACTTTGTGTAAGTCATCCTCCTGATCCATATGTGCTAGGGTGTTCACCCAAGAATTGAGCACCTCTGTGGCAGTGTTGGTTTGCACCTATTTGCAACAGTTCTATTTCACCATCTCTCTCGGACAAGAGAAAACTTTTACTATCCTAGTCTGGTATTGACGTTTCTTAGAATTGTCTGTTTACTTGAACTCTCCCTTTCATGTCAGTCACAACAAGATATCAAGTGAGCCAAGGAAAGCGACCTTAGATAGTCTTTAACCAACTACCCCCAGTTCAGACTCGTTAAAAGAGAAAGGAAAAGAAACCAATATTTGAACACTCACCTAGGAGTCAGTCTAAAACCTATTTTGACCCAAAGAGCCATTTTAGTGACTTAAGTACCCCCTCAGCACCTTCCCACTCAGGTATGGATATGAGTTATACTGTCACTCGGCGGGAGAGGGAAGCCATGGATCAAAATCTTGATGATATCTATGAACAACACAGAAACAACATGATATTTAGAAATTCTTCTCATGACGATCAACCTGGGTCACCCCTCATTAATACAAGATATTTGGATGCCCATCAACAGGATGAAAGGTATAAGAGATGAGCTCACCAAGAACAATGGTCACAACATGAAGACCAAGACAATGAACCTCGTGATGCTCATGTCAATACAACGTATACCAATGACTTGTTCAAATAGTCTAGACCAAGCTCACCACTTCAACATACCTCAAGGTTCACAAGTGATAGGCTCAAAAGAATTGAACGCGAAAAGAAAGCCTTTCTAGATGAACAAGTTGCAAAGCAAGAAAAGTTTAGACAACTTGAGGAAGAGAGCTAAGCTTTATTGGAAGTACAAAGGAAACTCGCTCAAGAGGAGCAAGATAGGCAGTTAGCCCACCAATTAAACAAACAATACAATACAAGGGGTGCTAACAGTGGACATAATTCTCCTCCCTCCACCCCTTCGAGAACACCAAGAAGTAGAAGGCGGTCAAGGACCCCTTCTAAATCTCCTAGTCCTAGAGGAAGAAGGGCCTCTCAGTATGCTCACTATAGGAGGCAAACTCCTCCCAGAAATTCAAGACCACACTCCCAACATGTACATCCTAGTTCCCAACATTGAGGTGGTAGCTCACATTATGACTTTGATACTCAAGACTTCATGCGAATACAACAAGAGCCTATCTTCTAACAGTATGTGGAGAGGTATTTGGAACAAAACAAAGATAAGTTCTTGGAAAGTCTAATCAACAAGGGTGCCAGAGTCCCTTATAATTTTGATGTGGACAACAAAATACAAAAGCAAAATCCCTCTCAAGAGGAAGAAATCTGCCAAATGAAGCAAATGATGGAGAAAATGATGCAACCTAAGAGCTCATTCTCACTAGACTCAATTTTTCCTAATCCATTCGACAAGAGTGTGAGTATGAAAGATTTTCCAAAGAGGGTGGAATTCCCACAATATGATAAATATGATGGCAGTAGTGATCCACACGACCATGTGCGTCAGTTCTATACTATGAGCTTTGAATTCCATCAGGATGACTCCTATTTGATGAGGTTGTTCCCTAGGAGTCTTAAAGGATAAGCAATGGAATGGTTTACCAATATCACTCCTCCTGTCAAGACTTTTAGAGAACTTGTTCATAGATTCATTCAACACTTCGCATATAATCTGTCAAGATCTGTTACTATGTTGGACCTATGCAACTTGAAACAAAATCAGGGGGAACCCTTTGTTACCTTCTTGCAAAGGTGGAGGAGACAATGCTTTTGGTATCCTAGGATGATCCATGAGGATGAAAAGATTGACATACTTGTTAGTAATTTGGTGCCTGAAATGAGACATGAGGTCAAAAAGATAGTCTTCACTTCCTTTGATACCATGATTGAAACTGCATGTCACATTGAGGATGTTCTAAAAGAACAAGGCATTTTGACCAGACATAACAATAATACCAACAATGGTCAACACAACAATAAGGATAAAGGGAAGAACAACAATTGGAACAAAAACAAACAAGTTGTCAATGATGGAGTTGTGGATTCTTCCCAATCAAGATATCAAAGTGTTCTTAATTTGACTAAGGTTGTGTAAGCAATGAAGCTTAATGCACCTCCACAACAAGAAAGTAAACCAACATATCAGAGATTCAAAAACTAGAAGCTGCAATTTACCAAATTGGGTGACTCATATGAGGTGATATTCTCAAACTCTCATTACAATAACTTGGAGACATCCTCAGATCCTCGCAGTAACACATTCCGCATCCTAAGCCACATTGGTGGGATGACAAGCATTCTGTAAATTTCATAATGGCCCCGGCCATACTGTTGAAAACTGTTGGAAATTAAAACATATCGTCCAAGATTTTATAGAAAGTGGAAAGCTTCAAGTTGATGGCCTAAATACCAATGCTGATCATAAGGATTTTAAGGAACCTTTGCCTAATTACGACAAGGGGGAAACCTCTAAATCACAGAATGGCAAAGCTGTAATCAACTACACCTATACAGCAGCAGAAAATGTGATAAACATGCTTGAAGTTGTGGAGCCAAGTGTTAATATGATAAGGAGTAAGGACCTGCATGGTTATGACTCTCCCCCTATTTTTGACAACCAACCTGCTGTGGTGCTGAGAGGTCCTCATTCTAGGTTATCTTCCCAAGCCCTTAATGCTGTTACCAGGAGTCAAGCCCCTATTATTCTCAGAGGGCCTAGTTCAGGTCCATCCAACAAATCCAAGCAAGTGGCATCCAAGAATGTCACTATAAAATCTGCCACTACTCTCAAACCAAACTACAATCTTGTAGATCAGTTACAGAAAACTCCAGCACAGATCTCAATCTTAGAGCTTCTAGAGTTGTCCCCTAGACATAAGCAGATCCTTGAGGATGCTTTGCGCACAACAAATGTCCCCAACAACATTGATATAGACCAATTCCAAGGCATGGTGAATCACATTACTAGCCCACATTACCTTTCTTTCTCTGAAGATGATGAAAAATCCCTAAGCCATCCACACAATCTTGCCCTTCACATTGAAGTCATGATTCATAAAACCCGTGTCAGGCGCGTGTTGATTGATGGGGGTGCTGGGTTAAATATATGTACTTTGAATTTGTTAAAAACTTTGGGCTATTCAGAGCAAGTGATCGACACTAGAAAGAAGATCACCATAAAGGCCTATGATGAGGCAGAACAAAGTTCTAAGGGGTTGGCTGTCCTTCCTGTCAGGATTGGCCCAGTTGAAAAGGATATCTTGTTTCAAATTGTTGATACTGGACCCCTTGCATACAACATTTTACTGGGTAGACCATGGATTCATGATATGCAGGCAGTGCCGTCTACCTACCACCAGTGTGTTAAGTTCCCCTACAATGGAACAAAAATTTGCATACCAGGGGATAACACCTTATCAATTAACTCAATCTCAACTAATGTTCATGTCCCTCTTAACCGAGCAGCAGAGGATTATGAAACAACTTTAGTAGACTGTCAAAACAAATTTAAGTTAGTAGACCTTGGCATGGGGGGGTATCAACTTGACTCTTTTGCAAAGATGCATGTTTCCCCTAGGACATATGGAAAGCCTTCACAGGAGATGAAACCATCATCTTCAGCAATGACACTATTTGACAAGTTTGTTGAATCCTCAGTACCAATACAAGATGAAAAAGAGGAAGTAGCTATTCGAGATTGGATATACAAAGAGGAGAAATACCAGCACAATGAAAATTTCTCTCCCTCTCCTAAGTCCTATGGGAGAGGATATACTTTTGTCAAGAAGATGGGTTATCCAGGATATGGCCCTCTTAGTCACAGGTTAGATGCTAGAGCCGAACCACTCAATCATGATCTTTTTGCATGTAAGTCTAAGAAACCGGTTGGCCTAGGCTTTATGAACAACAATAAATGCACTGTCCCCATTTCTGATAGGCGGGATAGTAAAGATGACACAGAATATGTACCATATTTGACCAATCAACAAGACATAATAGATGATTGGGTACCTTCAACAAATCTCCTTTGGGAAGATTCAAGAGATTTAATAATTGATAGTCCTCCTATCTCATTTGCAATAGATAGTGACTATATGAATGCAAGATTGACTATGGATAGTGTCTCCATCCCAGCTGCAATGGATGGTGATAATTCAGATAATTTTGTGATTGAGCAAATTGTTAGAGGAGAAGAGCCTCTTCCAAATCTTGAGGCTTCTACATCACGAGGCTCTAACAATAATTCAGAAATAGACTCTCATGAGTTTGAATGGGATTCACTCTCAGATGCAACAGTTGACTTGGATATGGATGTTGTCCACGCTTATAGTTCTCAACCTGATGTAACTGACAAGTCATGTGTTAGATTAGAAGATTGGAACCCACATGTCACATTAGTAGACGATTCTTCGCTTGCTAGGATAAATTCTGATTTAGACACTTTAGAGGAAAGCTTGACAGATTCCAATTCTATAGTCACCAGAGATGACATCACCTATATCCTTAATCTTGAACCGGTCATCAACCTACCCCTTGTTCACCCCAACCTTATTGATTGGTCTCATCGTTACCAAGAGCCTCAACTCTTGACATTTCACAATGACTATGAGATCACCTGCTATCTAAATGCCATTGAACCTCAGAGGTCTTTTCCCACTGCTGAACCGCTACCAAGATGACGTAACCCGACATCAAGTACCTTAGTCACAAGATAAAAAGAAAAGAAAAGAACAAGAGTTCTCGATGGCTTAAAACCACTATGTATGTGTCAACCAAAAAAAAGTAAAATAAAAAGACGTGATCCAAAGGTGAAAACCTCCCGAGGCACCTACTTCGATGAGGCAATTTGATAGTCTCCCCAAGCCATTTCCGGTGATAGATCATCGCAGATTGGTTGAACTCTATGCTGTTAATTTCAAATGCAGGGAAGTTCCAAAATTGTACACTTGGCTAAATCTTATCACCAAGAAAAGAAGCCTATACCGAAGCCTCCAAAAGAAGGAAATTAACTTTTGCATGGACATACTCGACATGCTGTGGTTGACACTAATCTCATTATGCATCATTTTGTCCGGTAGCTCCAGTGTGAAACCACCAAAACGGTTGAGAAAAAATGCACCCTCATATAGCTCTTTTTAGTGAAAGCCAAATTAGGAAAAAGCTCCTTGCGTGATTCATTAGGAGCCATAGACTATGCCGACTGGATTTCCAACATTGTACCTGTTTCTAAACATGATAAAACCATTCGAATCTGCACAGACTTTAGAGATCTTAACAGAGCATGCCCAAAGGATGATTTTCCACTTCCTAACATAGACATGATAGTGGACATGACAACGGGATATGAGATCTATTCTTTGATGGATGGTTTTTCTGGGTATAATCAGATCAAGATAGCTCTTGAGGATCAAGAAAAGACTGCATTCACATGTGCCTGGGGTACTTATTGTTGGAATGTCATGCCCTTTGGATTGAAAAATGCAGGAGCTACTTACCAAAGAGCTATGACAACTATCTTCCATGACATGATGCATAAGAATATGGAAGATTATGTGGATGACACCCTGGCTAAGTCTAAGAGAAGAGGAACACATTTGGATGATTTAAAAGTGATTCTAGATCGTATGGAACAATTTCAACTAAGATTAAACCCAAAAAGTGTGCATTTGGTGTTACTTCGCAAATTATTGGGACTAATATTTCGCTTAAAGGAATAGAAGGACCCCCAAAAGGTTCGCCATTATAAAACATGCCACCTCCCAAAAATGTCAGCCAAATGAGGATTCTTCAAGGGCGCCTTCAATCCATAAGGAGGTTTATTTCACAATTGGCAGATAGAGCACAACCTTTCAACAAGAATTTGCATAAAGGTGTTCAATGTGTCTAGAATGAGGATTGCCAAAAGAGCATGGATCAAATTAAAGAATACTTGGCAAATCCTCCCATTTTAATGCCTCCCATTCCAGAAAAACCTCTCATTTTATATGTCTCAGCTACTGAATCTTCGCTGGGGGCATTGTTGGCTCAATTAGATGAACAAGGGAAAGAAAGGGCCATATATTATATTAGTCGCACTCTTGTTTCTTATGAGGTTAATTATACTAGTATTGAAAAATCTTGCCTCGCAGTAGTGTTTGCTTCTCAAAAATTGTGACACTATATGCTCGCGCACACCATACATCTCATAGCAAAAATTGATCCTCTCAAATACTTGCTCGGTAAAGCTGCTCTCACGGGTAGACTTGCTAAATGGATGATGATTCTTTCTGAATTTGAAATAGAGCATATTGAGCGCAAAGCAATCAAAGGCCAAGCTATTGCAGATCAACTGGCTAATTTCCCTATTCAAGATAATATGCCCATTCAAGTCAACTTTCCAAATGAGCATCTTATGTACATGACTGAAAGATCCTGGAAACTATTCTTTGATGGTTCCTGCATGCAAAATGGTTCTGGAGCTGGTGTGTTGTTTGTTTCTCCTCATGGGTATACTATTCCTAAATCTTATAAGTTACTCTTTCCATGCACAAACAACATAGCTGAGTATGAGGCTTTGACAAATGGACTAAAAATGGCCATAGAGTGGAATATCACAGAACTACATATCTATGGGGATTCTCAGCTGATCATCAACCAAGTCAATGAACAATACCAAACAAAAGATGACAAGTTGGTACCTTACAAAAAAATGGTTGATTCATTAAGACGGCATTTTACTTTTGTCACCTTTCAGCAAATCCCTAGGGCTGAGAACAAAGTACCATGCTATGGCCACCCCTTTGCTTCAATTTCTTCAGCTAGGAGGAACATGAGTCCAGATATGAATTCCTCGTGGAAGAGCCATGCAACATCCCATATTTGACTCACCCGAAAGCCATGTCATTTGTACCCTTGTCAATCATGAATCCTCCCGTTATGGTGCTATTTACTCATATCTTCGTGATGGCATCATCCCCAATACATTTAACCGATCTGAAAGAAGAAACCTTATCCACAATGCCTCTCGCCATTCCCTCATCTCTGGTGATTTGTATAGGAGGGGTCTAGATGTAACACTTCTTAGGTGCTTAGAAAAGGAGGAATCTGATCAAGTGCTAGTTGACATCCACGAGGGCATATGTGGAGGACATTCTAATGGTCTTTCCATGGCTAGAAGGTTGCTTAGGGCAGGGTACTATTGGCCTACAATGCAGATAGATGCAGTAGCATTTGCCAAGTCTTGTGAAAAATGTCAGAAACATGGACACCTGATACATGCTCCAGGTAGGGAGCTAATTCCTTCTATATCTCACTGGCCATTTCAACGATGGGCCTTCGACCTTGTTGGGCAGATTCATCCCAACTCATCAGGTGGGCATAAGTTCATTATCACTGCTATTGACTACTTCACAAAATGGGTAGAGGCTGTTCCACTTTCTATTGCCTCAGGCAAGATAGTGTCTTTATTTATTTTAAACCATATCATCTGTCGATATGGAGTGCCATCTGAGATCATCACTGACAATGGAGGTCAGTTCAAAAACAAGGACCTTAAAGAACTCTACCAAAGATTCAAGATAAAGCAACATTGGTCCTCCATTTACTTCCCACAAGGAAATGGTCAGGCAGAGGCTTCAAACAAAACCATTCTCAAGATTTTGCATAGAACAGTTCATAAGAATGGTAGAGACTAACACCTACAGATAAATCTGGCCTTGTGGGCCTATAGAACAAGTATTCGTACTCCAACTGGGGCTACTCCTTTTGCCCTCACATACGGCGCTGAAGCAGTGTTACCTTTAGAGGTTGAGATTCCATCACTTTGGGTCTCTCTCAAAGGTCTAGTTACAGATGAAGACTATCACGCCATGAGATTGCAAGAATTGGAACTTCTTGATGAGAAGCGTAAAGCATCATTTGACCATATGAGGGTCTATCAAAAGCGGATGTCCAAAGCCTTCAACAAAAAGGTTCACCCTAGAGAATTCCAAGTAGGAGATCTTGTCCTGCGAGAGAATCCTAAGAACCAACAGAATCGAGAACAAAAGGGAAAATTGAACCTAATTGGCTTGGACCCTACATCATCACAGCAGCTTTTGGCACAGGTGCCTATCTACTATCTACTGAAGAGGGGGAGCAGCTCCCTGAGCCTATCAATGTTTTGCACCTGAAGAAGTTCTATCCTTGATGCCCGTTCTGTCTGGGGGCATCCTTTGTATATAATTATGACCCTGAAAAAAGTTCCAAAAAAAATTGATATATGATACTGAAAAAATTACAAAAAAAAAATTTGATATATTGTCAAAAAATCCAAAAAAAAAATTCAAATATGATGCTGAAAAAATACAAAAAAAATGAAAATACAAAAAAAATCAAAAAATTCAAAAATTCAAAAGAAAAAAGTTCCTTGGTGAAAACCTAGAAACAGGCGCCTTGGTAGCAAAAATACAAAAAATAAATAAATAAATAAATAAAAAGTCCTAAAAAAAAATTCTTCCAAGTGGTGAAAACCTGGAAACAGGCGCTACTTGAGGCCTTTGCATCCCTATTTCTTAGCATGCATCCTCGACACTTAGCCTTTCTCCATCATGCCTTGTCCTTATTGCCTTGGTTTGGAATTGGTCTTTGTCTTTGTCTAGGGGCATCACTGTGTTAGCTTTGGTCTCTTGGATATGCTTGTCTTTAGGACACCTCACAAACGGTGTTTTTCAACACTAACCCAACTGTGTTTTTCAACACAACCCCTGACATCGTGTGTTTTTCAACACTTATTAGTTTGGTCTTATCCAGTTCGGTCATGTGATCTTACCTACTTGCAAGCATTCGATCCTTATCCTCGGAACTCAGTATCAGTTTACACACTTAAAATTTTTTAATTGCAACACTTAATGCTTGAGATATGCCATGATCTTTTCTTTGTGTGCTGACTGATATTGATTTTCTTGAGTGTCCTTGTCTAATAAGTCTCTCTCGTGATGCATAGCTAGAGGACTTGGGGCATGGGGCATGTTTTTATTTGCTTTCTTCTTGTGGGTGTTGTCTTGAACCTCTTCAGTGTCTCTTGTTGTCTCCTTGACACACTTAAGAGATTTATGGCATCATCCTTGAATGTTTTTGCACAACCATTCTCATGGTAATCCTGGCGTTTATGTCTTGATGTGAGCATGGTTTTGCTACATTAAATTGGGTAAGCTAACATTGTAGTCATCTTGACCTTCATGTCTTTGATGCTCATGTTAGAATCTTTCCACATTCCAAGCTAATATAAATCACATTCATATCTTCATAGTTGCGTTTGTGACTAGTGATGATTGTGTGATTGTCCGATGTCCGGTAATAATGGCCCAATGATGAAAATAAGTTCTCTTACATTCTCTAATGAATGATGAACACACAAAAACCTATGTTACCCTATTGCAAGTACACCTTTGCATTTTCATGTAGCTTGCATTATTTAGACTTCATGTTAATTTGCACTTTTAGGCTGTATTATGGGTTTGAGAGGGTTTCCTTCATCTTTCTTGTGGATTTTTCATCAACTGTGATCACGTTCTTCATTTCCTTATCTTCTTTCATGATCTCAATCGAAATTCCCTATCTTAAACAGTTGATTGATTTTGATGCATCCTCTTTATTGAGGCAGATTCTCTTCCTTCTCTCCATTTCTTTCCATTTCTTCCAAGCTTCTATCTTCCATTCGATTTCACCCCACTTCTTTTCTTCTAATTCAACCTTAGGGCATAATTTTCTTGCTGATCTACCTGGGTTCTGTAATTCTTATATTTTTCATCTTACATCAAGAACCTTATCTTTTGTTTGATTTGATCAAATTTTTCAATTTATTATTTCTCCTCTATCTCATTTCGATTTCGATCACGAGGGGGCAGTACCTATCAAACTTCAATCCTTGATTCAACTTTATCAATTTATCAATTGCTTCTCTTGGGGCAACCTTGCTTGAGATTCTTATCTCTCACCTTGATGTGATCCCGAATCGACCTCATGTTCAAAGGCCTTTGTTTATGTTTGTCCAGATGTGATCCCGAGTCGACCTCACATCTGAGTTGTTTTGTGATCCCAAATCGATCTCACATTGCAACTTCATTCTTTGACTGCATGTGATCCCGAGTCGACCTCACATTAGTCAAAGAGGGGCAAATGTATGCAACCTAAAATGGTCACCTAGACTTTGGGCCCCATTTATTTAATTTGTCAACATCAACTTTCTGAATCAATGATTGTTGCATTTTCAAATCAAATTTCTTAATCAATTCATAACTATTTCAAATGTTTCAATTTTCCCTAAGGTTTGAATGCTTCATTAATTTTATTTAATCAAAAGAAATAAATCCCTTTTAATAAATAAAATAATGTTATTTAATTGAAGTTAATATTACTTAAATAAAATGATGCTATTTAATTAAATCTATTTTTAATTAAATAATTTTATTTTATTTTATTAATATTCATTTCTAAATTACATAATCTTATTTTATTTTATTAAAAGAGATATTATCATCTTAAATAAAATAAAATAAATGAAATATCCTCTCAAGAATATCCTGTGATGAAAAAAGGGAAACAAATCAGTTAAAAGGGAAATAAACTAAAAAAGAATTCCAATCAAGATTTGTTTCTATTTTTCTATTTATCCCACATTGCTTCGAATTTTGCCTTCAATTCCACTTTTGCCCATAAAATGAGCCCCTCATTCTCATTTCAAAAAAAAAAATCATGAATTTTACATCAGAATTTATGCTACAAATTTTCTTGAATTTTATCATTTGAGATTACACATCAGTTTGATTTTATAAGCATCTTAGTTTTAGAGCATATAGTTTAATATTACATTTTAGCTTAATCTTCATAGTAGATTAATTTGCAAAGTAATTCATTTATGGCATTGCATGTAGATCAATTTTCATTTCAATAAATTAGTTTTGTTTATTGCATTTTACAGTCATTTAGATTAGTTTTCATTGTTGCATTGCAAGAACAGGATTCATGGAGATTGGAATTCTTGCTTCTCCTCTTTGAATCTCTCGTTCCGAGACTGTATTTGCAGGGGTAACTGGGTCAATCTGAGGGCCACAATATCAATCCTTGCTCTTCTCGGATAGAGAGTTGTGAATTGATTTGCAAGGACTCATTATTGAGTATCCTTGCATGCAAGGATTCACAGAAGTATAACATATTTTCAGTTATACAGTTATCTCTTGCATATAATAGGCTCCTATCTTTGAGCAATTCAAGTTGAACAATAAATGTAGTTGAAAATACCAAAGATCAATTTGTATTCTTAAAGAGGAAGTTGTTATTCTAACATTATTTATGTTTTTTAATTAGCTTTCTAGAAGCTCGGGTTGGTGTCAAATGGTCCTGGTTAGTGATCCCCTACTACACTAATAGGAGAGCCGTTTGGCCCTTCAACATGGTTACTTGAGAAATGGGAGGGCCCATTTTTAATTTAATGTGAAGATTTCTATTTGTAACCAAGCCCTCATTTGTGAATTTAAATTTCACAAAAGTTACTTTTGCATCTATAACTGCTAATCATTTTTGGTGGACTCTTGCAAGGGCTATAACAAATTTGTATTGCTTTCTTGAGTTTGGAATTTTGGATTTCTCTTTCCAATCTTCATTAATAACATCTATCTCAATCAAAACTTATTTCTTGTTTTCAAGCTTGGTGAATCCTTCAATACCATATATCACCTGAAATAAACTAGTCACTTGTGAATTAGTCTGAGGCATTTGATTTTCAACACCTAGGTTGCAACTCAAAATAGCATATGGAAATATAATATTCATGTTTCACTTGAATAAGAAAATGCTCACTATAGTACCATTTCTATTGGCGTGCACATATGAGTTGTAATGGAATTGATTTCAATTATTACTTTTGGATTCCAAAGTACACACTGGATCGTTCTTTGTATGAGTGTTGTGGGCCCATAAATATGCAGGGAACAATCCTCCACAACATTATTTGGCAACAATATATAGGAAACATGTTGGGGAAAGAGTGAAACAGTTAATCTTAGTTGACCATAACACTTGCCGTCATGATTAATAAAAAACTAAAAAGCACATTCATTTTCTTTCATTTTCACTGTTTCCTACATATTGATGTAGGAAGGTAATATCACACTCCTGACCAACGAAGAGCTCTAATACACAAATAAAAAAAGAGGATAGACAAAAACAAGTAAAAAGGGAGATACATTCAAGTAACCTCTATGTGAAAATTATGCCAATAATCTTATAAAATATATCTTACAACTACAGATTGTTGATCTTCATCATAAGAAAGTTGTGATGCGGCTCTATGATTTCCATCACTTGAACAAATCACACCCAAGTTACTTAGCAACTCATCCTCCAGCTATTTCTTCTGCAAGCATTCCAAAATAGACAACTCTTCTAGGTCCATGCCAAGTTCATGCACTTTCTTTGAGCGCTCTGATATGGATGATTTTATATAGTTTATTTCCTCTCTCACCTATAACAAGTTATTTATAACATGTTAATAGGTCTATAAAAAGGATAGATACAAAAACGTGAAGAATGGAAAGCACCATGGCATTGGTGTTTTTTCATGCAATAGACTTCAAATGCTATGGATGCAGGTGATGGATGCAGGTGATGGTATGTATGGGGCCTGGCTATCCAGCCGCCCTTTTTATGGGGCTGGATAGCGAGTGCCAATCCATTCTATGAGTTAATTCCAAAATAAATTTTCAATTTTTTATAATTGTACTTACTAGTCTTTCCAATTTCGTCCATTCTAGTTGAAAAATTCAAAGAAAAGTCTCTATCAATTTTTGTGAATCAGTTAAGGTAGGGTTGATTTCACTTGTCTACGGTCTGAGTTCATTAATCAGAAAATAATCTATAGTATTGGGCATAAGGATAGACAAATATCATGTTTCAATCCTGTTAACTTCCATAGACAAATTAAATGCAATGTACCCAACCCGCAAAGGCATATGAAGGTAGCAGGGTATTTCCAGAACCCCATTGACAATCATCACTTTGAATGCACCAAAACATACTCAAAATACATTCGAAGACCCATTCCAATTTCTATGAAATTTTTTACATAGTTTCCCCTATAAAACCCTTTTTTTCCAAAATTTTCCAAGCATATAACAACAATAGAGATTCAAATGAATATAGATTTCTAGACATAAAGCAAATCATTTCAAACAGGAGTAGAAGAAGATTATTAAGAATTTAAGAGATTACAGGAGTTTCCAACCTCATTCTTGGCCAAGGCTTCAAATGCATAGGACTCACCAAATTCTCCATGAGAGATTACGAAAATTGGATAACTAGTAGAGAGGCCCCAAACAGATCTTTTGATCTCACCAAGTCCTTTTTTTTTGTAGTTGTAGGGTTTGGGAGGAATACGCTGAGTGTTTTTTGAAAAATGAACTCTTTTTCCAAATCTCAGATTTAGCACTAAATTTTGGTCAAAATACATTCACATTGCCTCCATTAATTCCCTCCAAAATTAAAGTGAAATTTAGACTCAAAATTGTAATTTTAATTATAAAATTATGAAATTATATTACAATATAAATATTCATTATTATAATATTTAATTAGTATGAAATATTATTAAATTATATAATTACTTTGTTATATTATAAGTTATAAATTACAAAACTTAAGTTATTAAATTATACTGGACTTGCAAAATTAAATTATATTATACAACTTAAGTTATATTATATTATAACTTAAATTATACTTATATTGGACTTGCAAAATTAAATAATTTCTCAATATTATAGTATATTTAAAATTTGTATACTTAATATTTTTTTCTTTATTTTATTTGTATCTATCTAGTTTGACTATTTTCTTGTCTTATTTTTAATTTTTTTTGTATATTTCCTATTGTATAGCTTCTAAACACAAAATTTAATTGCTAATTAAATTATACGATAGACCATGTACTAAAATGGAATACCTAAAATAGTTCCACACTTTAAAAAAACCATTTACAACATAATAAATCAAAACCTACCATGAGGTAAATAGAATGAACTATGATCATAGATGAAAACATAAAACAATATTAACATATACATAATATCTTCCAACCAAGGAATATATTTTTGTTCCAACAAAATAAATTACAAAGAATGGCTACAAAAACTAAACATTGTGTCTTTATTGCAAGAAGCTAGTAATTACATCTCTAATATCTAATATGTTTTTCGCTTAACCCTTTGTTCAATCTTTTCTCTCCCTTTATTCCTTTGGTCTAAGCGGACATTTATTGCCTTGCCTTGTTATCTCTTTGAATTCATGGATTATGATCAAATTGGAAAGAAAAAAGAATAGACTAATAGTCATTTATTTAGTCATTCCAACCGATGACCAAATTAGTCATTTATTTAGTCATTCCAATCAATGACCAAATTGGTCATTTATTTAGTCATTTATCTTTGTGTTGCAAAATATTAGTAGAATTTTGGGTGAATTTTGGTCACGTGACTAAATTTTTTGGTCACCTAGTCATTTATTTACCATATTTCTACTAGTGGTAATAAAATTGTTATTTGTTTAGTAATGATTATTCAACTTTTCTTTTCATTTTCTCTAAGAACATAAAATAATGTTTAATGTTTGTCGGGTCCTTTTGCATGAACCTAAGAGTCACCGTGAGGTTGTTAAGCATTTTGGAAAGGCACCTAGTGTGCCACACAGCCACACCAAACCTTATGTGCCCTAGTTTTGAAAATATTGTTGTTTTTCTATTTTCCCTATTTGGGGATATTACATGCACACGAGTGTTGGACACAAGAAAAACATGAAAGATGCTGAAAAAACACAATTTTCTACCCCAATAAGCCTTGCCCACTCAATGTAAAAAAACACACTACCATTTCAACCCTGTTTAGTAAATTGGAAGGATTTTATAGTGGATTTGAAGATTAATGGGAGTTGACCAAAATATAGCATGCAACACTTACAATGGATTTGTTGGCACTTGCATTTGTTTGTCCTCTTTCTCCCTTCATTTTTTAACTTTCGGCTGGTTGGATGCTTTGTGGGTGGCTTGGTATTTCAATTGATCCTTCTAGTCATTATGCCTTCTGGATTGTAGCCCCAACTCTTCGCTCCTACGCACGTAGGATTCATAGGAGCCAAATAGACTAGTTCATTTTTATACTTTCAAAAGAGAATTTTATATTTCAATTTTAAAATACAATTTGGGTCCAATTATTTTACTTCATTTTAGTTATTATGTAAACTTGAAGAACAAAATGTCTACAAAACACTTTATTTGAACACCTCCTAGAAGATATCAAGGGCCTAAAAATAATAATCTAATAATAATGCTACATTAGAATTGATTTGACATTCTAGAATAATATGCACATTTCACTAAATTAATGTGTTGTAATATTATTTGTCCATTTTAGTTGGATTTTGATTAAAGAGTTTGATCTAACATCTAATATCATGCAACATTTCCTCTAAGAAAATGCATTTGGAAAGTACAAAGCTAAATTCCATAGCCTTCATTAATATCCTTGTTGTTTCTTTCAATATGGAAGCTTTGATTGAGGTATGGAAATCCTTCAAAGTATAACATATAGAGGTATTTTTTCCAAATGTTGAGGTTACAACTATCCTAGTCGTATCACCTACTTTCAGTGTTGTGCTAACATATCTAACATGAAACAAATCTACAACTCTATATAAATAAATATATGGTAGAAATATCTAATTGTGAATTACATTTACTTTTCTTTTTTTTTCATATTTGTTCTCTATAGGTTATAGCATATAGTATGCTATGTGTAATAGTACTAATCTCTTTAGTTTGCATGAATAAACATTGTCACAACTTAAATATAAGATAGATATAAATATGTAAATATATGCCAAGTCAATAAGAGTGGATGGTGCAAAGTATCTATGTGGTAGATAAGGATATGATGATATGATTGAGTCTTTTCTTACGCCATGAAGGCTTTTAATAATTCATGATTTTGGTTCTATTTTAAAATGGATAGTTTAAACAAGATGTGCTCTTCATATATGAATTATGATCTTCAATGCATGCTTCACAAGTGGGACATTTTAGTGCTATAGGAAATTTATAACAAATGGGTGGCCCTAGGAAACTCATGTAAAATATCTAAAAGTAACACTTATCTTTCTAATGTTAAGCCTTGTAAAAATATTTTTTTATTAAACTATAAGTAGATTATTGTCACCACTCTTCATTCCACATGAAATGCCAAATGTAGCAATTGCTTTGTTGCTTTTGTCAAGTTTCATTAATCAAGCTATTTAGTGGGTTGAATAAAGTTGTGTTATGACCCTTGGTCTCTTTAAAATAATTAGACAAGATTGGGGAGAGGAAGGGGAGAAAACTAAACAACTTCAAAATAGGGGTAGTTGTGGGTTTGTTGGTTTTCTTTGTATACTATATACTTGGTTCCTCTAGGATAAATAAGTCATTGTAGAAATGAAAGATGTTTGATTATCTACCTAAATATTGTTTTGTGTTTTTGAAATGGAAGAGATCAACAACTCTATAGAAATGGCTATATGCTAATGGTAAAATTATTAGACTATTTAGATCATTTTCTTAGTTGTGTATCCTAACTAACATAGAGTAAGCTTTTTCATTTTAATTGACTACTACATAATAGTTTATGTGTTGAAAGAATTGTTTCCATTCTTTGTAGTTTTTACATTGGAATAAAAATCATATTTAATTTCATGCCAATATACTTCTTTCATAAAGATATTTGTTTGATTTTTCCTTGCTATTTTCATTTTAAAATTTTAAAAAATGTATTATATAATATAGACCTATTTTCAAATTGGGACAAAAAGGATTCTAAGAGATATATTTAATCATAAATTTTACAATCATAAATATCATTTAATTTGTATGTTGTAACTTCACTTTTAGTTAAAATAAAAATAACTTAAAGTTATATATACATATAGTTAAATTGGAAAATTTGTTTGAGTTAATTACTAAATTTGATCTAAAAATGTTCAACACTTTAGATAAATTCAATTAGATATAGTTAAATTGGAGGTGTCATTTGAGTTAATAATTAAATAACGTAATAATCAATTAAAGCAAGGGACATAATTTTGGATGTGTTTGAATTTAATAAATTACAAATTAAAATAGACATAAATTACTTGAAATAAGTGCTTCATAACCCATCTAATCAAATCATAACCTATCAAAAAGGAAATAGGAATTTTCTAAAGAAAAGAACACTTGACCCAATCATAAGTGTATGGCCTTCGCAAAAAGGAGTGATCCACCTTAGCAATAGCAACTACCCCATCCAAAATTTGCTCACATTACACAAAGCCACAATGTTCCTCCAAGATAAGCCAATCAAATCCTACCTTATGTGTCCTAGAATCAAATTGGAGATGATCCTAAAACTGACATTGTGAAGGGTGATTGGTCTAAAAAATCTAAACGGCTTTGCAATTATTTCACTACTACAATCAATGTGTCATCTTTCATGAAATTTCCCATAGATTGTCAAAAGTATAGATAAATTGTCGAACTCACTTTTATTTATTAATATTCTTGCTCGACGTTCGTCGAAATTTCAACAAAAATCACTATTTGTCAGAATTTCGACGAAAATCACTATTCGTCGGAATTTTGACAAAAATCACTATTAGTCAAAATTTCGACGAATAGTGATTTTTGTCAAAATTTCGACGAACTTCGAGCACAAATTTTTTAAAAAATTGAAAAGTACACATGTACCCGACGATTCATCTAATTGTACATCTTTGGTCGAAAACTTTCATCGTATTTTGCAGTCAAATGAGTTAGTGGATCATCTTCAAAAGAAGAAGGCTATGAGTATGATGTTGATAACCAAAGATACAATGTTCATATGGTAGAACAACAAGTATTTTTTTATTATGATGAAAGTAATAACGAATCATACTCTCCTTGTGCACCATCTTAGTCAAGTAAATATAGAATAAGGAGACCTATTGAGGAAGAGATAACAAAATTAACTATTGCTACTATAGAACAAGTGAAAAGTAACGATAGGCTCAGGAACAAAACAATAAATGTTGATGGTGGTGCTCCAAGAGGAGTGTTTGTGAAAGAAAAATAAGCAACACAAGAGAAACCAAAAAGGATGGAAAGTAAGTAATTAAATCAGAATGAACAAAAACATACTCCCAAACAAGGAAATAAAGAGCCACACAGAGACAAGCAGAGGTCTGATGAAAGAAACAAAAGAGAAAAGAAGGAGAAAAAAGGAGATCCAATGGAACAAAAGAAGATAACCAAAATAGAAAATACCTCTTTTGATTTCACGTAGGCCTTGTCCTAGGTAAAGATGTCTATGTCATTATTAGAAATGATGAAAATAAAGGAATGTAGGGAAAGTACTATTCAGTTAATATCTAATAGAACTAATAAAAATACAAACCCTGAGAATAAAGAGACCACTAAGATCAGTAATAGTAGGCAGGGAGAAGTAAAGGTTTATGAAGTTTTCCTTGGTGATGCAATAGTGAATCCTTCACAAATTGATCCATTTTTTACTACACTACTCATAAATAATAAGTTGGTAAGAAACTGTATGATAGATTTAGGAACTACTATTAACATCATGCCAGTGGGGGTCATGAAAAAACTTGGCATGTGGGTAGACACTACTGGGGGAAAATGCTACGCTATGGATAATAGGCCTATCCCAGTGGTAGGAATTATGAAAGATGTATTGGTGAAATTGGTTTCCTATCTGCAGGTAGTATATAATATTGACATAACTGTAATTAACACACCCCCTCATCTTGGAATGCTCTTGTCAAGGCAATGGACTGCAACAGTTGGAGGAAATGTGCAATTTGATTTGTCCTATGCCACAATACCAGTCAATGGTGAAGAGGTCAAGTTATATAGAGAGCCAAGGATGAATTAGATTGTGGACTATGTTGCTCAAAATCAAATAAACTACTTTTGTGATGTGGATTTAGGAAGTTTCAGAATAGAGCCTTCCCAGCCTGAATTAGTGAACACTAATCCAATTGATAAGCATGTTTCTAAGAATCAACACAGTATATGGAATATGCATTTTGATGGAGCATGTAGTTAGGAAGGTAATGGAGTAGGGGTAGTTTTTATCACCTGAAGCTACCACATCCAAAAATTCATTCTTGTTGACATTTGAATGTAAAAATAATATAGCAGAGTATGAGGCCCTACTAAATATTGGTTTGAATTTGGCTGTTAAACACAAAATCAAACTGCTAACTCTTTTTGGAGACTTTGAGTTAATCATTTCACAAATCAGATCAAAATACACTGCAAAAAATAAGAGGTTAAAATAGTATAGAAATGTAATCTAGGATACAATTGAATTATTCGATGCCTTTTCTATTGAATGGATAGATAGGTCAAAAAAATTGATGGAAATTTTCTTAGCCAATTTATCCCTAAAAAGAGATGATATCACCCTGGCCGAAATGTCTCAAGGTGAATTCAAAACAAGACCTGCCATCCCTGATAACATATATAGTTGGCAAGTTTTCAATAATGATATTGATCTCATAAAATTTCTACATTGCATTGATTAGTATGAATCTCAGGAGATTGACTTTAATGCATTTGTGGAAGAAGTAGATGGCAAACAAATTGTGTTTGGAAAGGAAGTTTTGTATCTCAAAACCAACAAACTTCCTAATGGACTTGTGGCACTCAAGAGGGTGTTTGATGGAAATGATTGTGCTCTCATGAAACATACACCAATAAAGAGAGAAGATGTTGAAGAGATCAATTTAGGGACTAAACTAACACCAAAAAGAGTATATATTGGAAAGAAGATAAGTCCAACAATCAGAAAAATGTTGATTGCATTGGTAAGGAAATACAAGCATGTTTTTGCATGGTCTTATGAGGATCTTAAAGCATATAGAGAAGATTTGTTTCAACATGAGATTCCATTAAAGCCAGCTGCAAAACCATTCAGGAAAAAACAAAGACCTGTCAATCCAACTTTGGAGCCTAAAATGCATGAAGAACTTATGAAAATTAGGGAAGGAGGAATTATCAAGCCGATTAGACATTCATCTTGGGTCTCCAATTTAGTACTAATTAGAAACAAAAATGGAGATATAATGCTTTGTGTAGGCTTTCAAAACCTGAATGTATCTTCTCTCAAAGATAATTACCCACTTCCAAACATGGAGGCTATGCTACAAAGGGTTATAGGTTGTGAGTTACTATCCATGATGGACATATTTTCAGGCTGTAACGAAGCGAAGGTTAAATAATAAGAAAAATACAAGATAGCCTTCACTACACCATGGGGAAACATATGTTTATGTTAGGATGCCATTCAGATTCACAAATGTTGGTGCAACATTCCAAAGGGTCATGGATGTTTCTTTTTCTGACCTCATTAATGTGATAATGGTAGTCTACCAAGATGATTTAACTGCACTTTCCAAAAAGGAAAAGGATCATGTGGCTCACCTTGAGAAAATATTTTTGAAAGCATTGGAATATGGCATCTCACTTAATCCTAAAAAGTATCAATTTGCAGTAATAGAAGGAAAGTTACTTGGGCATATAGTCTCTAAGCAGGGAGTAAGAATTGATCCTAAAAGAGTGGAGGCCATTGACAAGATACCTATCCCCAAGATAGTTAAGGCTATTCAATCTTTTTTTGGAAAAATCAATTTTGTGAGAAGATTCATATCAAATTTTGTTGAGATAGTAAAACCAATATCAAAGATGCTGAAGAAAGGTACAAAGATTGATTGGACTGTTGAGGCTATAGATGCATTCATATCCATAAAGAGAGCAATCAAGGAAGCTCCAGTATTGAAATCTCCAGATTTCAACAAACCTTTCCAAATCTTTTCATTCGCATATTATCACACAGTTGTTGTGGTTATGCTCCAAAAGAATGATGAAGGGTATGAGCAACCAGTCTCCTTTTTTAGCAAATCCCTCCAAAATGCAAAATTGAAATATTATATTGTGGAGAAACAATCGTATGGATTGGTGAAAGTAGTCAAGGCATTAACACTATATCTAGTAGGAGCAAAGGTTATAGCTTATGTTCCTATCACTGTTGTGAAAGATGTATTTGTACAAAGTGAAACAATAGGGTTCAAGTGCCAGTGGATAAATAGAATTCAGAAGTTTGATATTGAGTTTTAGATCACCAAGCTTGTAAGGGGCCAAGGATTAGCCAAATTGATGGCTGAAACAAATTTGGAAGTTGCCCAAGTATGCAATGTTAACAGTGAAGAAGATATGGTCACTAGTATTCAACACACTTCATGGTACATTGATATCGTATATTATCTCAAACATTTGAAATGTCTAGAAGGGTTTGATGACAACAACAAAAAGGACACTCAAGTTGCAGGCCTCAAAATATGTATTCATGAAGGGAAACCTCTATTGGAAGAATAGGGATGGTGTTTTATTGTTGTGCTTAGATGAACATCAGGAAAGACATGTCTTGAAGGAAATGCATGAAGGAGTATGTGGATGGAATTTCTCAAAAAAAACCACTACTCATAAGATATTGAGGGTAGGATACTATTGGCCCAAGGTTTTTAATGATGCACATGACTATACTAGAAAATGTGAAGCATGTCAGAAGTTTTTTGGGAAACTAAAATATCAAGGAGCATTACCTTTGAGACTCGTGCTGATAGAAGCTCCATTTCACCAATGGGGAATTGATTTCATAGGGGAAACTAATGAAAAATCTAGTGGAGGACACAAATGGATATTGGTAGCCATAGATTACTTCACAAAATAGGTGGAAGTCATACCCACCAAGTAGGAAACTAGTAAGGTTGTGACCAATTTCTTATTGGAAAAAATCATCACAAGATTCGGGGTCCCAACAAGGATTGTAACTGATAATGGAATGTGTTTTAGATCTGATGAGTTCAAGAAGTTTTCCAGTCTTATGGAATTATTATCTCATATTATTCGCCTTATCATCCATAGGAAAATGGGCAGAAAAAATCCAGCAACAAGAGTATCTTGAAGATCATAAGAAGAATTTTGGATAATGACAAAAAGGCCTGGGATTCTAAGTTAAGGCTTGCTTTATGGGCAGACAGGATTACTATGAAAAGGCTATTGGTAAATTACCTTTTGAGCTTGTTTATGGAACTCAGGCCATACTCCCTTTGCATAATCTAATACCAGTATGCAAGTTCATTTTGGAAGAAGATTTGGGCATTCTTGAACTCATGGAGGAGAGGATGGAGGCATTAATGGACCTTGGTGAAATCAGAAATCAAGCTCAGCAGAATAATAGGAAGAAGTAATTAAAAATGAAATACTTGTATGACAGGAAGGCTAAAAACAAGAAATTTGAAGTGGATGACATAGTTCTCACGTGGAATGCTAGCAGATAGGATAAAGGAAAGCATGGGAAATTTGAGGCCTCACGGTTAGGACCCTTTGTTATTGTTGGAAAGGGAGGTGAGGATTCATACTATCTCCAAAACATGTTAGGAGAAGAACAAGAATTTCCAGTACATGGGTAGTTCCTAAAACATTTCTTTTCTTGAAGATCATATAGGATTAAGGATTGCCACTGCATGGACAATTCTTGACAAACCTCTCAAAATAACTCTTTCCATGCACAATAGTTTTAGGTAAAGGTCAAGAATTACCAGTACATGGACAATTCCTAGATAACCTTTTAAAATAAATCTTTTACATGCACAGTAGTATAGTATTTCATGTCATTTCCACCACTCTTGGTTTTCCCTCATTTCCACTACCATCACATGTCACAAGCCACTTGGTCTACTCTTCTAGTGATCTGAATTCTTGATATACCCACAGAGGCTATACATCCCCAATCGGAGCCACTATTAGGACTGAAAAAATCACACATATTTTCATCAGCCTCTATCCATTTATCTCCTAGTCCTTACAAAATTTCACCAGACTCAATTTCATGATTTAGGCAAATTGCTGAGGTTTGTGTAAAAAAATCCATTTTATATCCAAGACACCCAGACAATCACATTCATAGAATCCTTTGAAGTACCATAGGAATTATCAACCAACCAATACTCTGTCGGTGGAACTCCCATCACCACCCCACCGATAGCCCGATAAGGGAAGTTCATATCCTTACATCGACATAACATCTTTCCATCGGGCTAACTTCCAAGAGAGTATCCCCGATGGGTTGATAAAGACAACAAAGATTATCACATCACTACAACTTTAGTGCATTAGCGAAACAAATGATTAAAGTCCCCTGATAGCCCGATATAATCATAGAGTATCAAAATTTAACACTTATTAGTGAAACTGGGATGCATTGGGGTAGCATTGTTTGATGTCTTACTAATAGACCGAAAGAAAGACACTCATCGATGGAGAAGATGGCCATCGATGGAAAATGAACCAAGGTCCCAATGATATAGTGATGAATGATTACTACTAGTTGATGTGACATCCAAGAGCATCGTCGGGATATTTAACATAAATGCTCTCCTCAATGGTAAGACTGAAACAAGTGGTATATTAATGAGCCAGAACAAAAGCGAATTGCACCATGAATTAATCATACAATTGCAGAAACCAAAAAGGATACACTAAGGGTAGAAGTAGAAAGGATGAAACTCAGAGCTCTTACACATTAAAACCAAGGGAAGAAAAATTCACGTAAGTACTTCACTCATAGCTAGAAAGTTGCATTTTTTCAGAGATAACAATGGAGGAAAATGTGGAAAAACCTAAGGAAAAGAAACAAAAAATTGAAAAGAGAAACTTAAACCAAGATTTGATAGATCAGTGTCTGGGGTTGAGGTCGAGGCCTAAGAGAAGTGTTCAAATAAGTAAGTTATTAGAAAAACATAGGGGTCTGGGGGATGTTTGGATGCCACACTAGGGTTATGAGATTTTTATGTATCACTACAAAAAGCAATTCAGATTTCAACTAGTATGTAACCTGTGGAGACTGTACTTAGGAAGACTTATGGTTCCAAATGTGTTCATCAATGTAGAATTATTGAGAGCTCTGGCCAATCAGTATAACACCAAGAAGAGAACTATCTAGTCACCAAATGGGGCCGATATGCTTGTTATCTCCAAAGACTTGATCTCTAATGTATTTCAGTTAGAAGGTCCCATGAACTTGCAATTCATCATTAGAGACTTTTTGACAGAATACCGTTGCATGGATACTAGTTACAAGAGATGGAAGCTACCTTTGCACAGACCTAAGAATGAGCAAGGTCAACTCAGGAAATTTTTTAGCAATAAAAACCCTCCTTTTCATATAGATTTGTTTGAAGAGTACTTCCAATATACCTATTACACAGCTAGTCAAGTATTGGGAATTGAGGTTCCACCACTTATGTCTATTGCACCGATGGTTGTAGCAGCTAATATACAAAGAAAATATGCTAGGTCACTTGACTATGAAAACTATTTGGTGAATGCCCTAAATCAAGGGCTTGAAAGGATAAAAAACAATAGTGATTGCATAGATTTCAAATACTATTCTTTGTTAATACATTTACTTTTATATGAGGGACATGCCAGAAATGTATGGAGTAAAGAATTGAGAATAAGAGATACAAATGAAAATGGAAACTCGAGGCCTATATAGATGTGGACATCACTGTGGGATAGTCGATGTGATAGGTCTCATTACTTATATTTTGAAGATTTTTTTGTTAAACCACTAATGAAGTTACTTGGATACTCATATGATCACAATTTATCCCCTATGGTGCAAAGATTTTTGAGACCAAAGGAGAATGACCCAAAAAGAAAAGTAAATCATAATTGGGGAGACTAGTACACTTACTTTGATTGCATAGTAGTAAGGGTTTATGGATTTGAAGGGGTTCCACATTTGCTACACTGAGTGGTTCCTAATAGAGTTGCTTATTTGGAGATTAAACGACAATTGGAAAAGTCTGATGCTAAGCACTTCAAAAGTCATAATAAACAATCACTCATGCCCAACACCCTTTGTTTTGGAGACTTTACAGTATGTGCCATTGAAGGATTTGAAGAAATTGATGCTAAATTAGACTATTACAGCCTTCCCCTTGGTAATGAAAGAGAGAAATTTGATGTAGAGGATTTATTCATCAAGCAACATTAACTCAAAGTTTTTTAGGATACGAGCATTGGTTTGCACTTGATGATGTGATCAGGAACCAAGATGAAGCTTCCATTGGTTAGAGAATGACTTTATATAATAAATTTATGCTTGTAGAGGAATGGAAGAGAAAGAATGTCCCATCATATAGAGAAGCATTTGTTGATATACAAGATCCCTTGGCTAGGATTAAGCATCTTATTGCTCATATGAATGAAATAGTAAAACATGTGCCCTCATATTTTTTTGATACATCTCATATGGACTACTCAAGAATACAGGATGAGGATGCAGAGCCTTTATATCACATACCCTCACAACCCACTTTTGATGTGTGTTTTTCCACTGACAACATTGAAGAGGAAGAAAGTGATGATGAGAGTAATGGAGAGGAGCAACCAGTGGAAAAGATAAAGACCCCTGTGATTACACAATATGAGCCCCCTCAAGAATTTGTAAACTTTGAAACATCAGATGAGTTGTCTGATGACATTAGGGTCAAGGTTGGTCATGAATTCATTTTTGATAATTATTTTTTTAAAACTCTTGAATTTAAATCATTTGTCTATGAGTATAAGGTGAAGAAAATGAGACAAAAGGAGCAAGAAATTACTCTTGAAAAGGAAGTTACTGCTTTAGAGGAATTGAAAAGGGAGGTTGACAAGGAAATTCAATCCATCACCCCTTAAAGATGTAGAGAATTACTCCAAGAGGCTGGGGTGTTACTTCTACCATGATGGGACATGAGCTCTCAATTGTGTTCGATAGTTTCAGAAAAAAAGAGGATACAACAATGAACTTAATAGAGGAGGCCAATGATAAGATATATTCAGGATTTGGATATAATCCAGATGAGGGTACCTTGCTTATTTGGTCACTATACCCTCATGAGAAGATGCCAGTGGTGACTGATAATCCAAATCAAGTATTTGGACACCTTTTGGTCCAAAGAGTTTGGAACACTAATCCCTTAGAAACTGTGAAACTGAATGTTAATGTGGTAAAATTCACTGGAGCACAAATTGAAAAATTGGTCAAAGAGAATGACAAATTGAAAAAGAAATTATCACATCAAATGGAGAAGTTATCTTCCTCTTCTATTCCAAAATTGTATGCCCCATGGCTCAAAAAATATAAGAGAGTGTTAGATGTATTAGTTGATGCATCTTATTGGAAAAATTCCCATTTAATGGCTTAGGAAAATTGTAAGGTACTGGAAAAGTAAATGAAAGTCATCAAGTACAATATTGTGTCCGAGATAATCAAGGAAATATTTAACAAGATGATGAAGCAAGATGATGATTATTGGAGAGTGTTCAATCAAGTACAGTCAACAATAGAAGAGAATATTCGATTGCAAAGAAGGACGATTTATAAGAACTTATGGATAAACATATTTTGAAGGAGTAGTAATTTCAGAGATATAACAGTTTGGTGGAGTCTCATAGCCAATATCATAGTAGACAAAAAGATGACCTTTGTTGTTTTAATTTGGTTCCTGCACTCCATGATGGTACAGGGAATCTTCGAGAAAGGAATGATTAGAAATCAGAATTTACAGAGTTTCTAACAAATGCATTGCAAGAAATCAACGATGAGGATATGGTCTTGCAGAATATGCATAAAAAAATTAGAAATTCATGCACATAGAGTATGATATGAAGGAGTTCATATCCAATGCCAACACTCATGCAGAACAGGGATATATTGATCACCTCTCAGTTTTCAATATGTTTATCAATCGGGCAGTGGATAATCCAGGCACAACTGAGCAACAATCAGAATCGGTCAATGGTAATGATGTGGACCCTATCATATAGTAAAGGTCTTGAACATGTCTTAGATGACCATGGGATTTTACTTGGAGATTAACCGATTGGTACACATGTTTATGATTGTGTTAGTTTCTTAAATTAAGTTCAGTTTCAAAATCATGTTTTTTTATCAAGAGTCGTGTCTATTGGTCTAAAGCTTGTTGCCTCTCGTATATATAAGAGGGATCAGGACCAAAAGAAGGATATAGGAGAATATAATAGTAGAATAGGGATAGATAGATAATAGAAGGCTTTAACACATTTCAAAAGACTATGTTCCAAGTATGATTTTGAGGAAATCAATGAAAGATCTATAATTCTTTGGCTTCATATTGGTATCAATTGTTTGTTGAGAATATACAATTGTGTGGTTGTCTCCAATCTAATATTTCCTTATTATTTAAATTGATAGATCAAATATGTATTCAATTTATCAAGGCACATTTGTTGTTCTTATGTGATGTGATTAATTGGTTTCTCCAAAAGAATTAAAATCCTTCTAGTCAATCACAGTAATCGCGAAGTGTTGTTTGGATCAGTAAGAAGAACCATATAATTAGGATTGCCATTTTGTCTCCAATTTGATAGCATCTATTGTTCCTGTGTGATTTATTAAATTGGTTCCTTCAAGTAAAGATTAAAATTCTTTTGATAAATCATAAGTAATCTGGTTGTGTCAGTTGGATCCATAAGTAGAGTTTTTCAATCACTTTCCTGCATGTTTATACAAGATATAAACTAACATAAGTGTGTCAAATAGTTTGAATTACAGCCAAAACAAGTCATACATTCTAGATCTTCATTTGACTCCATTTACACAACAAGGCATTGGTCTTATCCATTTCATGATTTAATTTTATCAAATTTATTTTCAAAACCTTACATCTATTAACTGAACATATTAATAAACTTCACCTTGATATTGCTTATACAATTTATACCAAATTAGGCTTGCATCTCTCCACTCCCAATTGCCATTGTGGATAGATTTCTAAAGTGGGAAACATATAGTTTAAGTCTTCCTCATTGGCATAGGTACACCCACCTAGGTCTAGGAGAGCCTAAAGAGAAGAAGGTTCAAATACACCAATTGGCCTTGTTCATTAGCCTAAAATGTACCAAGAGCTTGGAAACCTCTTGAGGTTTTTCAACTAGCAGTTTTTAGAACTAACACGTGGCACTCTTGTGTCACTTTTATTTTTGCAAGGAAAAATACTTTAAGATATGTGATCATTTACAATCATCGGGATTGACAACCTATGGTACAAAACCTTGGAAAGATTACTGAGAACAATGACACTTACCTCCAAGCTTTAAAGAAAATCGGGAGCAAAGAGAGGAATCAAGAACTAGGTTCAAGAGAGATCAAAAGTGATTCAAACATTTCATAACAAAACCTTCAGTTTCTAACCTCCGGCTAAAGAAATTGAAAAGCAACCATTGGTTTAATTGATGCAGGAAAACGCGACCACCAAGATTGACAACTTCCAGATGACGACTTACCAGGTGGGATTAAGACCAATTAAAGATACAACATCCTTGATGCAATCACAACAACTTCAGGATTCTAGTCTCTAGTAAATTGATAAAACTTTGTGAAAAGACCTGGACACCGAATCTAGGAAAGAAAAAGGACTAAATCAAAGACCAAGTAAATTGAAAATGAAACTTGCAATTTTACCAACCCCTAGAACAACACCAAAGCAAGTGAAAGTGAGAGGAAAGAAAAAAAGAAAAGGGGTCCACATTTTTCCAAGGGGAAAATGGGGTGTGTTGTGAGACCACACAACACCAGGGAGCCAAAAACTCTAGGAAAATGGGTTTTAAGGGGATTATATATACCTAGGTGGGCCCCTAGAAGGGTCATGTTCACTATTCACTGTGAGGAAATTGTTGACTTTTGTGAGAGAAAAGTTAGCAAAATTCCAAGAAGGAGAGAGTATGAGGAACCGAGACTGGAGTAGCTGAGGAAGGACATCACTGAGGGGTACGAGGTGGACCAGGTAGGTCTCAAAACCACTTTGTTAGTGCTACTACCCTTAAAGAGTGAACACCACACATATTACACGTTGGAATCTACACATAGTATTGATGGAGATGCATCAAATTAATGGGATGTTTTAGAGGCGTTCCAGCCATAGACGATAATCCATAGGCAGCTGAACCATATATAGAGATGACAATGTAAGGGCCTAACCAGTTAGGACTGAATTTCCCTCTTTGATTAGGCGGTGCATTTATATTTTTTTGATTCTCATAAAGAACCAGGTCACCCAACTTGAAAGTTCTAGGAAGCTCACTTTTATTATACTATCTTGATAATTATTGTTGATAAGCTTTAAGATGATCGAAGGGCTTGTAATCGGTGCTTGTCTAGCATCTCTAGCTAATGAAAATGATTAGCTTGATAAGTTCCATCATCAATTAACCCTGTAAGGGAAACCCACAAAGATGTAATTTCCAACTCTAAAGGAATGATAGCTTCAGCACCATACATGAGGTTGTAAGGTGTCATTCCCGTCGTCCTACGAATGCTCATGTGATAGGCCCAAAAAGCGTGTGTTAACTGAATATGCCAATCCTTATCATGCTTATTGACTATTTTACAAAGTATAAGCTCAAGAGTCTTATTAGACGCTTCCACTTGGCCATTAGATTGCAGATAGTAAGGTGTAGAAAACCTATGTTGTATGTGAAATTTCTCCAAGAATTTCTTTACTTCCTTGTTCTTGAATAGCATGCCATTGTTAGAGACAAGTGTAGCAGGTAATTCAAAACGAGAAATAATGTTATCCAAAAGAAAACCACAAATAGCTTCAGTGTTTGTGGATCGAAGTGGAATGGCTTTGACCCACTTCATGAAATAATCTGTAGTGGTAATGATAAAGGAATGTCCCTTAGAAAAAGGAGGTGATATTTTTCCAATAATATCCAACCCCCATTTTACAAACGGCCAAGGAGAGGTCTCATTTTGTAAGTCTTATGTAGGTGTGTGAATAAGACAATAATGTTGACATTGCAGGCACTTTTTAACAAAATCAAAGGAATCTTGTTCCATCATTTTCCAAAAATACCCCATGTGCATCAACTTCCTCACTAGGGATTTACCACCAAAGTGTCCACCCCTAGAGCCTAAATGGGCCTTTTTAAGGGTGAGGGGTGTTCCCTCTTTAGTGAGACATTGAAGAAGCAAGCCATTATAATATTTTCGATAGAGAACATCACATAAAATAAAATAACAGGCTGAAAGCTTTCCTATTCGAGTGTGACCATTCTTCATCACATCATTGGGAAAGTTTCCATTCTTTAGGTAGTTGTAAATATTAGAGAACCATTCTCTCGAGTCCACATGAGAACACACAAAGGTGTCAGATTTAGGTTGTCTGAAACAATCAAGATCCAAAGAACCTAAACCATGAAGTGGTATTCTGTTGTATCCTCATCTGAAGGCACCAAGGAAGCAATGCTCACCATGGAATCTGCATGTCAATTATCCCTCCTAGGAGCACTATCTATCATGAAAGAAGAGAACCGATTAAGCAAGAACAAAGCAAGGTCTCGATATCAAGACAACTTACTTTGCTTAGCCTCATAGGCTCCCATAATCTGGTTCAAAATGAGCTTAGAATCACCCAGTATACAGAGATGTTTAATTTTTAATGCAATCGCAGCATGCAAGCCAACAATGAGAGATTTTTACACAATGATGTTATTAGTACAAGGAAAGTCCAATCGAAAAGAGAGACCAATTTACCTTCAGGAAATATTAGAACCACACCCACCTTAGAACCAGTTTGACATCTCGACCCATCGAAGTACATTTTCCACTCGAGGTCATAATTGATCATAAAAATGTTCTCATTAGGAAATAAATCTAAACTTGAGAGAGCGGGATGAGGGAGCGTCTACCAATTAATCGACAACAACTTGACCCTTTATTTAGTTCTGAGTAACAAACTTTATATCGAACTCAGAAAGAAACATCACCCATTTCGCTAATCTCTCAGCAAGGTTGATACTAGAGAAAAAATGCTTTAGAAGGTAACTTTTTACAATGACATGCATTTCAGCATGGAGAAGATAGTGCCTTAACTTTTGTGTAGCAAAGGAAAGAGCAAGGCATTTCTTCTCCATGGAGGAATAATGAGTTTCGTAATCGACTAGAACACGACTAATGTAGTAGACTGCTCTCTCTTTCCTAGCATCATCATATTGAGCCAACAAAGCTACCAAGGCATATGGTGATGTTGTGAGGTAAAGCAAAAAGGGTCTATCTTGCATAGTCGGCATCAATATAGGAGGATTGGCCAAATAGGCTTTGATTGACTCAAAAGCTTTCTGGCACTCTTCACCCCATATGAATCAAACATCTTTCTTCAATAGACAAGTGAAGGGAAGGGTATGATAAGCCAATAGAGATATGAATCTACAAATCACCTGAGTCTTTCCTTATAAACTTTGCAATTCAGTAATATTCTTGGGTGGAGGCATGTTAACAATAACATCGATCTTATTTGTGTCGACTTTGATTCCACAGTGAGAGACTATGAACCCTAGAAGTTTACTTGCCTCTACATTGAAGAAACACTTAAGAGGATTGAGTCTCATCTTATAGAGTTGAAGCCTCTCAAAAATAAGATGAAGGTTATTCACATGATCTGGACAAGTTATAGATTTCACCAAGATGTCATCAACATAATCTTCTAATATTTTATGAATAAAATCATGAAATATTAGGGTCATTGCCTATTGGTAAGTTGCTCCTACATTCTTTAACCCAAAGGGCATGACCACATAATAGAAGGTACCCCAAGGGGTAGTGAAGGCTATCTTGTACTGATCTTCTGGATTAATACGGATCTGATTGTAACCCTAGAAGCCATCCATAAAAGATAACAATGCATGGCTTACAGTCGAATCCACAATCATATCTATATTAGGCAACATAAAATCATCCTTAAGAGAAGCCTTATTAATATCATGAAATTCAATGCATATACGAATACGACCATTAGGTTTACTAATAGAAACTATGTTCAAAGTCCAAGGGGAGTAGTCGATTGGACAGATAAAGCCTACTTTCAATAATTTCTCTATCCCAGTCTTAACCATCAACGCCACCTTGGGATTGATCTTTTGAATTTTTTGCTTAATTGGCTTGGTGTTGGGACATAGGATGATATTGTGAACCACTATAGACTTATCAATGTTGGGCATGTCCTCATATGTCCAAGTGAAGATATTAGGATGGGAATCTAGGAGATCTGAGTGCTTGTCCACTTCTTCTAAGGAAAGGAACTTCCCAATCTTAATCACTTTTTCAAAAGACTTAGGATCCATAGAGGTTTCAATAATGTCCCATTTAAGGAGGGAACTATGATCTCTAGGATGTGATATTGGAACATCATCATCAATATTGGATAGAGGGTCATCCTCATCAACACTCAAGATAGATTCTCCAAAATATGCTCGTTCATGCAAGTGATACGAGAATGATCTTTTGTGATGAAAGGGAGGCAAATGGGAGGAGGCACCTAGGAATTCCTCAAGTGATTCATCTAAAGGGACTTTCTTAGCCTACCCCTATCCTCTATTAACTTAGGATGGACCAAACTCAGTGGCTCAATCAAAATCATATTAACACTCCACCAAGGTTTCTGCTTAGATTGTTCAATAGTAGCACTTTTGTGGCTTAAACTAGATAGGGACTTTGATTCCTTGTTTGATACACCCTAGGCCTTTCTACCCATAACCATACTAAGAAGTGAGTTCATATCCAAAACCATAATGAGTTTGTAAAACCTTGGGAGGTTGTGGCTCTACGTAGAGGGCTTCATTTCACCAATGAACATCGAACACATCCACAAGAGTGCAACTATCTCCTTTACTTGATTCAAAAACATTCACCTATTTTACAAGAGTGGAGGCACTATCCTCAGTAAGGGGAGGAATGGGCTCCTAGATAGGATCACAATTCTCTTTCTCAGTGGGAGGGTCATCCACTTTTATGTCAGAGGCATTCAGGAACTCTAGACGAGTGGGACTCGCTTTGTATTCTGCAATGAAGAATTCAAATAATTCCAAAGAGCCTAAATCATCATTGAGGAAAGCATTTGATTCAAAAGAAGGAGAAGCCAGGGAAGACTTAGGACTTTCTATTTAGGTGACTCGTCTTTAATGATATTTGCTTTGGGGACAACCTCCATGGAGGGTATCATCGAGGAACATGTCATAGAATCAGTGGTTAAGGATTGAATACAATTCTTAAGAGTGGAGATGACTAAATCCCGACTGACTGTCGCTAGCTCACAAAGGTGAATAGCTTCTGGATCAGCTTTAACCATGACCACCCGATTATTTGTGGCAAACTTTAAGGAACAGTGTTAAGTAGAAGTTATGAAACACATAGCATGAATCTAGGGTCTCCCCAATAGAATATTGAAATGTAAAGGCCAAGCATCACATAAAGCAAAGTAGGCAAGGTAACAGGGCCTAGCTACAAAGGCAGTATTATCGTGCCTAGAGCTTGACAGCTGGTGTTATCGAACCCATGAATGTACAAGGAAGGAGTAGCTAGAGAATATGAATCAACTTTAATCTTAGGTAGTAGGTCAATACCACATACATTGAGAGTCGAACCGGTGTTAACAAGAGTATTCCTAATACTAATATTATTAACATTAATTATAATAATCAAGGGGTCTGCTTGTTTTTGTACATCTGGAGGTGGGAGTTCTTGTAGATGGAATGTGATATTTGGTGAATCCACATGAATATGATCCAACATCACATTAACATCCACAGGCCTAGCAGAGGGACGAAAGAGGATCTTCTATAAGGTTTCCTCAAGCATCTCCTAATAAATTAGAGTGATTTGAAGTAAATCCCAAAGTGAGATCTTAGCCAAAGTAACACAAAGTTGATCGACAAGATCATAATCACCTAGTGCTTTGATCGCAGGTTTAGGTGATGAAGGAAGGCTTGTTTGACAAGGCGGTAAAGAAGTAGGGACTTGAGTGGGTTGAGACGTAGGAATATAAGGTTGTTGATCTAGGTTTTGTTTGTTTCTTCTTGTATTATATGTGTGCCCAATAACGTTATAGGAAGTGGAGTCCGTAGCTTTTACGAACCTTCAGTACAAGTCCAGTGAATCATCTCGATATGAAACCCGATAGATAGAATAATCCTTCCTAGGAGAAGGGCTAGATGAGGTCACATAAATGATGGGTTTCTTTGGGCTTGGAGGAGCCACAAAGACCACTACTACATTTATTGACTCCTTAGCTTGCAGAGAGGAAGTTTGCTCATAAGGTTTTTGGATAGAGGAGGGAATTTCTAAGAAGTCATCTAAATGATCATCTAGCATATTGAAATATTCCTTAGAGAAAGTGTTATCATAAACATGGAAACATTGTAAAAATAGATCCAACATGTTGCACGTCGGGTTCACCAAAATGTGAGATAAGAGGGATTCATTACACACGAGTCTCTTCATTCTCAAGAGATCACTAGGGAACGAACTTCCCTTATCCACTTCAACTCAAATAGAATGAATAAATTGCAAAGAAAACAAGTACTCGTTAACTTTCATAGAAAACTACTTTAGATCCTGAGAGAGTGAAACTTCTGGATTTCTACCTCCGATAGAGGAGCTCTTGGCCAAAAGACATCAGCATAGATTCAGGATGCCAGTATGGCATGTTGTCATCTAAGTGGTGCCCTGGCATACCAATCAACAGAAAGCTCAGGAGCTCGGGCGAGAAGAGTAAAATCTTACTTCTCAACTTGGATCTAAGGTCTACCTATCAAAATGATCAAACAGGGAACAAAAACTTCAAATAAAGCATAAAGAGAACATGGAGAAAACTTACTTTCAATTGGGCGTTCAAGTCTTCACTCCAAGATCCAATTTCCAACCTACACATAGAAGAACAAGGGGAAAATATTGGGGGTTGTATAAGGGTCTACCTCAATCAGACCCCTGTTTTGGTGTTCCCACCTCCATGGACAGCCAGATAGAAAAGGAGAGTAATTGAAATGGACAAAGCATGTGGTGAAAGAAAAACCCACTTCAGGAGTAGAACCTACACCACTAAGTAGTGAATGAGAAAGTAAATAGAAAAGAGTGAGAGAGAGAGAGAGCATTACCCATAGGCCTAGTTTGATATGGTTAAAAATGGATTGCATAAGTACAACATCCCCTCTTTTGAGTTCAATTTAGAGTACAACAATGAGGCCATTAAGAAACATGTTAGCCATCCTTCTACTATATTTCATAGTTATGAGAACATCTTAGAGAAAAAGGAACAAAAAATTGGCATAATCCTTAATATTACATTGCCTATTGGTGAGGATGATATAATACAAGAAGATACAAGCACAGACAATCATGGAAACCATAATTTTTCTCCTGATGCCTCTCCTACTAGAGACGAAGGTATCTTGGTGAAAGAAGACACAATAATTGCAGATCATGAGAGTCTTGATTGTCTCTCCTCTCCCCCCTTGGAAAGATAGCATAACACAAGAAGATGAGATCATTTCCACCACTTTGCTTACCCCAAATCCATCTCTCAACACCTCCCCTAATTGCAAGAAGGCTTTATTAAAAGAGGATGCAATCATGAATGATCATGAAAATCACATTTGTAAGGAGGACATGTGGATTGAAATTGATAACCTTATCTCTCTCCTTCCTAATGTCCCTAACATTTGGAAAGACCTATTTGAACAAAATCATTTAACTATTCATAATCATGAAAACCATAGTAGTCCTTCTCTTGATGCTTTCCCTATTAGTGATGAAGTTCCATTGCATGATATAATAATAGAGAGTGATGAACCTTTTGTTTTCCCCTCTCCTAAAAGCTCTCCTACTAGGGTAGAAGTTATGGCACAAGAGAATGAGACCCTAGAAAACAAGAATGAAATCATTGGAAATCAGGACCATCACATCTATCCTTCTCCTAATATCTCTCCTAGTTGTGAAGAAGATATTGCAGTGTTAGAATATCAAAGCTATGAGAATCACAAGAATCCTATTTTCCTCTCTCCCTCTAGAGAAAACATTATTCAACAAGAGAATTTCATTGATCATTCCCCTACTTGTGATGAAGTCATTTTGGAAAAACCAATCCTTGAATGTCAAGAACATTTGGTTTGTACTTCTACTAAAAACTCTCCTACTAGGGAAGATATCATAGTGCAAGAAAATGAGAACACTGACAACAATAATTCCTTAGATGAAGATGATGAATTGAAATTAGACTCCCCTTCACTAAGACATCATGAAATGTATTCTGAGGGTATGCACATTAGATATCCCTTGGAGTACTCTGTCAAGCCTAAACTTAGCATTTATCCACCCTCTCAAAAACCACAAATTCAAAACAAACCCATCCTCATCCTCGAACCACCTAAGAACAATGTTTCATAGCAACCAAGTTACAATACCGTTCCTCATACATACAACACTAGGAATAATCCATAACCAAGACAAACACCTTCAACATCCCTCTCATTGCCTAATCCTATCTTACCAAGTCCCCCTCGTTTTCCTTCACAAAGTGGAAAAGAGTATGATCTTGTTGAAAAACTTAAGAGTACTCCTGCAAAGACATCCCTATGGGACCTAATTCAGGATTCACCTAATTATCACACTATGCTTCAAACAACCTTGCAACAAGTTGTGGCTCCCTCTAGTGTAAATCTGAATGACATAGAAGCCCTAATCTAAGGAATAAATGCTAACATTTTTTTCCACCAAAGTGAGCTCCCTCCTTTGGAAGTGCAAAAGAAAAATCATGCTTTCATGATCATAGCTCAATACAATAGCACAGGGATAAAGAGAACCATTTTTGACAATGGCTCCACTCTTAATGTGTGTATTGTAAACCTTTTGAATAGGCTAGGTGTGGATAAATCAAAAATTCAACCTGATTCTTTATCTATTAAGGGATTTGACAATGTGGGAAAGCTACCGTTTGGAGTGACCACTTTACCTATTAAAGTTAGAAAGGCCATGTGAATAAATATTCAACAAGCTCCCTTTGGGTATATTTTTGCTCTAAGTATCGACCCACACATCGCAAATAAGCCCTAGGCCTTTTTTTCAAAATTTGTTCTCCCATCCACGTGTCTAATCTGCGCTCCCCGAAGGTTTCCTTTCCTTCGCATCTCAAGAATCCCCGCTATGCTTCCACATGTCGTAGCTGGGGTCCATTTTGGTCGTTCCTTTTTGCTTCCTCATCGGGCCCCGCTCGAGTGCCACATAGCTCTCATTCCCAAATAAATTTGGTGGGCCCCACAATTGGTGTTTGCAATGCACTCTTGCTATGTGTCTACTCTATGCAATCTTTCAATGAGATGCTGCCATGCATCTCTTTTGCACCAAACCGATGATTGCTTTCCTCCACTTTTGGATAGAGCTCTACCCACTCAACACATGTCTCCTTGGTGCAGGTCTTCACCAGTGAAAGATAAAGATTCACATGGGCAGCATTGTGCTACCACGTGTCTCTTCGACAGGTTTCGTATTCGGGCAATGAATCACGCGAATGAAATGTTGCGACTGGCTACCGCGTGTCATAATTACTTCATGGGATGATGACACTTGTCTGTTTGACCTTGTTGGGACCACCGCCATCATTTGCAGGGGATGCACCTGAGCCTGGAATGATTGGATGCTTTGTTTTGAATCTTTTCTATTGTAATGGCTTGGGGAATATACTTATTTCTACATCATTGCTAGAGATCATGAAATCTTTTATGTTACTACTCTCCGAGGCAGTGGGAGTTTTCTGCTATTTATACTTCTCTCCATTTTGAGAGAAGGGGTCCAAATTTTGAAGGAACATTGATTTCAGGAAAAGATACCAGGCCTTTATTATTGTTTTATTTTTATTGCAAAAGACTTTCAGACTGTGCCAATTATTTGTCCTTTATGTTCTTTCATGCTATTTGATTAAACTTTAAACTGTGCTGCTATTGTCTGGATATTTCATTTGAGAACTTCTATATATTGAATGCAAGTTTTTTGATCTAGATCATGTCTAATGACTCTTCTTGGTAGTAGGAATGTATGCAATGTTATTTTATGTCAATGAATGGATTATCTATACTTTAATCTTCAATTTCTACCTTTCTAGAACACTACAAATACCAATCGGGCCCTTAGATCTATGATTTATCATGCCTATCATTAATTCTAGGCGCATCACCTTAGGTTAGACTTTACTTTATTACATATGTTTCCTTTTCCCTTTCCAAAACCCCATTATAGAAGAAGTCAGATTCTCTAAAAACCTAGAGGTCACTCAGTTTAGCGCAAAAGGTTCCCCATAAACTGAGCTTCCCATAACACATTGTTACCTTGTCAAATTTTGGCATCAACAATTTGTTCTTTTTTCTGGCATGCCCGATGGGACAAAGCTTAAATGAATTTGTGCTTTAGAAGGGTGTATAAGCCATTAGCTTATAACTAGATCCAAAACTACAAACAACCCTAGTTTACTAGTTCCACCACCAGGAACAGTGCAGGCTACAAGTTAGTTGGTAACCGTTCCACTCCTGCCACCCGTTCCTCTAACCATGTTACTAGCTGCCAACAAAAATTACGTGGCATGGGATGCCGAAAGTCCCCTAGCAGCTCTAGTAGCACCTGCTGTCTAGGGTGCTATCCCGGTCTCAGCTATGAAAACTATACCCAATTTTACCGAAGATGGCTCAAGAACACCTACAGATCATCTACAAGATGTGGCGGACGTGTGTCTAGTGCATGGGATCACTGCGTAGAACGTAGCTCTAAGGCTCCTCATTGCATCTTTCAAAGGAAAGGCGTTGTATTGGTATCGAACACTACTACCTAGCACTATCTGCACCTGAGATGAGCTCGAAGATCCATTCTATGAGAGGTTTTCAAATGAAAGAGATCACTCTTCGCTGTATTATCAACTATTTGTCATAAAACGAGCTCCCCAAGAGCCTATGATGGACTTCAATGCCCGATTCCACACAAATTGGTAGAGGATCCCTGTTGCTATATGCCCAACTCCTGAGTTGGCCTTCATATTTTATCTGAAGTCTATCCACTTGACATTTCTATGATGATCAAGTCTTTGGGAGGAACTACTCTACTAGATGCTTGCAATGTCGTCATCAAAGCTGAGAATCATTTGATAGATTGCAGAAAGTTGCCTCCTCATCCCATCATGCTAATATTTCCTGAAATATTGATGCTCGCACAAGAAATCGTGTCAACTAGCGCACCTGCAACTCCCCAGTCAATGTACACATATGCGGCAGCACCAGAAAGTGTCACCTCTATATCTAGTTCTTCTAAGGATGAAATGAGAAATCATAAAAAAATGTTGCAAACTATGGAAAATGATATAACCAGCCTCAAGCGGAACCAATCAATGCCTCTGAATCTTGCTTATCAGAACTATCAAGGCGTATGGTCCTCATATCAGTAGAATCAGTACCAAGGTGGTTCCCACACTAATCCACCAGCTCCAACATCCAACCAAATGGTGTCGGTGCCTACTCTGCTAATGAGCACTTCACCAAGCTCGAGTAGGGAATTGATTGTGGGACAAAATAACCTCATTGATGATATCAATCTATGGTGCTTCCCTTGCAGTGATTTGCATATGCCCAATAACTATTCATATGACAACTTACAACAAAAGGTGGCAGAGCAGTGTATCCAAGGTGCAAGTTCAAACCACATAGGTTATGTATATGCCTCACCACAAATGGAGAGTGTGGTTCTTACTGCGCAAATGCAAGGGATGTCTCTAGAACAAGAATTTGACATCGCTCCTGATCATCCACTCTTCTCATGGATGGAAGAAGAAGAAACAGTGTTTGCTAATGATACATCCATATCAAAAACACCGCAAGTGCAATCTAACTATAACACTCACTCAAAGAGGAGATTTACCAGTGAATCTAACTATTCTACATCACCGCAATATCAACCGCAAAAGGAAATTATCATAACAAGAGAAAAGGAGTAGAAACCTCCAAGTTTTCCACCTTTCAATGTGGTGAAACAATTGAAGAAATCATCTGCTAATTTTTCTCTATGGGACATTCTAGCTATCTTAGAGCAAAAGACACTATTGCAGAAGGCACTTCAAGCAGAGATCAACGCAACACCAACATAGTAGTTAGCCAATGCAAAGGATGTTAATCAACTATCTCCAACTAAAGTCCTTATGAACAATGCAAAAGAATCCCCTTTCGAAGTTAGAGATAAGTTGAAGCCTCAACCCTTCTTCTTAACTCTCATTATAGGGAAGAAGTTATTGCACAATGCTATGATTGATTCTGGTGCTAGCACTATGGTTATGCCTAAAAAAATAGCTGAAGCTTTAGGACTTAGCTATGAACCCATGAAAAAGGGCGTAATACAACTTGATGGAAACAAATTTGAAACTGTAAGTATGATCAAAGCACTTCCTTTAACTCTATTTGTTTGCCCTAGTATCACTGTGCCACAAGACACAGTGATCATAGATGTTCCTCCCATGTTCGGCCTCTGTCTATCCCAAGAATTTACTTCAAAGGTGGGTGGATACCTATCCCTGGATTGGTCACATATGATTCTTAGTACCAAGCATGGGACAAAAATGAAGATAGAATCGAAAGTGTTACATTGTGAACATGTAGCGGATGAAGCCAAGATCAATTTTGAAGTCGCGCATACTTCCATCACCAAGCAAGAAATGCATTGCATTGAATTATTAGAGGAGGAAAAGGTGATCGAAGAATGAAATGAGCAAGAGGATGCTCTGTTAGGTGAGCACATGGACAACGACCCTTTCAACAATTACCATGCTACAAGATTGGGCACCTATGTAATCTATGATGAAGACCAAGTGCTCCCGAAGGTTGCCAAAGAGTTCAAAGGTGGCCAAGCACCTGAGTTGTCGACATTGTACTTTGAAAGAGCAAGATGCAAAGTAGGCACTAGAGCGAGGATATGTTTGATATCCCCACAAAAGGAAAGGATACTAAGGCCTTTCCACTTCCAGTTCGCGTGTTTGAACAATGAGGCCAAATAAGAAGGATTAGTTTAGGGTTTAAGCCTTGCATAGTGAATGACCATTAAGTAGTTAATGGTGTTTGGAGATTCTGAACTAGTGGTCAACCAAGTCCGGGGAATTTCCACAGAAAGGAATGTCCACATGAGATCCTATCAGCATCGAGTCTGAGACCTGGTTGAGGGTTTTGAAGCCTTCAACATTCAGACTGTTTCCTCAGACCAGAATCGAGACGTAGATCACATGGTAGCAATCGTATCCATGTTCGATCCTATCTACGATCTGATAAATAATAAACACTCTGTATGAATAATAGCCTGACAAGCGATTCCCAATAATGATCAAAGCTGGTAGGTGTTTGAAAGTGATGAACACATTGCTTCGTTCATCCAACAGTCGAGGGAATTTTCCGATCAGCTCCAACAAAATATTGCAAAGGCTTATGAAGGATAAATCATGCAACTCAAATCCAACAAATAAAAGTGACTACATAGACCTTCAAGTCTCAGATGGCAGAAACCTTCGAGTTGGGAAAGATGTCCTGCACCATGATAGAGAAAGGCTCATCAATTTCTGTGAGAAATATGAAGGGGTAGTGGCCTAGTCTTATGATGACCTGAAGGGATACAATCCTAACATCATCTAGCACACCATTGAGTTGACAGAGGGTGCAAAACCAGTCCAACAAAAGTAGAGGCTAGTAAAACCCAAAATTGAAGCACTAATGGCACAAGAACTAACAAAGCTAATCGAGTCGTGGATTGTCTTCTCTATCAAGCATACAACATGGTTATCCAATATGGTCCTGGTCTAAAAGATGAATGGAGATATCCACTTGTGTGTGGACTTCCAAGACCTGAAGAGAGTATCCTTGAAAGATCACTATTTGTTGCCTTTTATAGAGACAATCTTGCAAATAGTGGCAGGATCAGAAATTTGTTCCCTACTTGATGGATTTTTCGGTTATAATCAAATCCGAGTTAAAGAGGAGGATTAGCACAAGATCACGTTCACCACAAAATGGGGAACATTTGCATATGCTAAAATTCCTTTTGGTTTATCCAATGCAAGGGCAACATTCTAGCGGGCAATGGACATCACTTTCAGAGAGTTGATCAATAATATTATCCTAATTTATTTGGATGATCTTACTGTGTTTTCTAAGTCTAAGGATGATCATTTTGATCACTTAGAAATGGTTTTTCAAAAATGCCAAGATTTTGGGGTTTCCCTGAATCCAAAAAAATGTGTATTCAAAGTGTCGCAAGGCAAGCTGTTAGGACGTGTGGTGTCCAAAGAAGGAGTTTCAATCGACCCCGAGTGGGTGAAAGCCATCAAGGAATATTCCCCTTTCGGTTAACAAGAAAGGCGTTTAGTCCTTCCTGGGCAAGGTAAAAAATTTTAGCAAGTTTATTTCTGACTTTGTGGGAATAATTAAGCCAATCACCCTAATGCTCAAAAAGGATCAAGCATTCAAGTGGACAAAGGAAGCCCAGGAAGCCTTTGAAAAATTTAAGGATGTTATTTCTGCAGCTCCAGTACTGGTTAATCTAGACTTATCTAAGGATTTTATAATGTATGCATTCAGTAGCAAGTCCAGTATTGCTACTATCTTAACTCAAAAGGATAATGAAGGAAAAGGAGAAAATCCAGTGCCATTCTACTCCCGGACCCTAAAGGAATGACTTGGCAATAGTGGACTTAAAAAATTCTGCCATCTAATTTCCTACAACAAAGTGATTGTCTATGTTGCGCATTCTAGTGTGTGCGAATAAATCATGGAGGGAGAAATCATAGAAAAAAGAATTAATTGGATCACCAAGATCCTTGAATATGACATTGAGGTCAAACCCACTAAAACTGTCCGAGGAAGAGGACTGTGTGAATACATGGCACATGACGAAGAGATACCCACTGAGGAAAAGCAACTAGAGCTTGTTCTGATAAATGAGCCAGGATCCAAGGGTTGCTGGCTAACAAATAGAGTGAGGTTTATGCAAACAAGAAATTATCCACTAGGTCTTTCCTCCCAAAAGAGGAGATACTATAAGCTACAAAATTGTAGATATGTGCTAGTGGAAGGGGTCCTTTTCAAAAAGAATTTCAATGGTCTCCACATGTGATGCATTACTGCAAAGCAAGTGAAGAGAATCCTCGACACGTTCCACAATAGTGTTGTGAGCGGACACTTCTCCACTAAGACCACCACCATCAAAATCATGTGCGCAAGTTACTATGGGCCCACACTTTTCAACGACTCCCACTCTTTGGTAGAATCTTGAAAAGAATGCTAGTTCTTTACAGGCAGAAGGAAGAATTTTGCAATGCCTCTCAAGCCTATTGTGGTGGATGAACTGTTTGCACAATAGGGCCTAGACTTCATCGGGATGATTAATCCTACTTCCAGTGCTGGGCACAAGTGGATTTTGACTGCCACATATTACTTCACAAGATGGACAGAGGCAGTTCCACTTAAAAATGCAATAGAGGCAGAGATAGTGGATTTCCTCGAAGGGCTGGTGATAAGGTTCGGTCCTTAGAAGACTATCATTTTCAATAATTCTAGAGCTTTCCTAGGTGCAAAGGTATGTCACTTTGCACTAACAAATGGCATATTCCTTAAGACATCATCAAATTATTACCCACAGGGAAACGACCTAGCGAAGTCAACGAACAAGAACCTAGTCCGACACCTTAAAAGAATTGGTTCAGAGCACCAAAGAGAATGGCATAAAAACCTCTGAGCGGTGCTTTGGGCAGACCACATAACTCCTAATCGAGTCCTTAAGACTTTGTCTTATGAGTTGGTATACGAGAAAGATGCACTATTTCCTATATCTATGGAGATTCCAGTGCTTCAACTGTTGAAATCCCTTGAGATAGAACAAAATGGCACCATGGAGGTTCGGCTTGCCGAACTGTTAGAAGTACAAGAAAAAAGGGAGAATTCCCTAATAGCCATGACAAACCGCCAGCAAGTGGTCAAGCAATGGTTTGACAAGAGGGCTTCCGACCAAGGCCTAAAGTGCTGCTAAGCCAAGTCAACATGGAAAATTTGATAGCCTATGGGAGGGCCCCATTAAAATAATTCAGTGCAAAGAGCATAACGATTTCGAGTTAGAAAGCATGGAATAGGAACCCTTGGGAATCTTGGTCAATGGGATTCATCTTAAGCTATTCCATTAAGTGGAAAATTTTATTATTGTACATATGTGAATAATGCTTTTATTTTCTTTCCCTTTGTGTTGGTCGGTCTTTTTAGAAATTAGTTCATGTTTCGGCAGAAATCAACGCATCATTGCAGAGAGTAGAGCAATAGAATTGCTTTACATAAATAATTAGGAAAATACACCCATATGCAAAGGAAATATGCAAATATGCTAATAAAAAGAACCCATACAACATATATGCAAAAGAAGAGAGAGTCATGGATTTTATAAAGATATATGTCATTATATATATATATTCTTTTGTTTTTACATGGCAAAAAATGGCTAAGAGAGAGCCATAATTCAAAAAGTATATGATTATACGAGCTATTATTTTCATATATGCTATATCTATGGCCTTTTTTAGGCTTATATACAAAAGCTATAAACAGGTGGTGTATTCTTAACAGTAGAAAATAAAGAAACAAGGAGGTATTTCATCCAAGAGCATGGGCAGTAGCAATCGACGCATTAACGGCAGCACCTATTGCATCTTCATCAACAAGTACTTCAACAACAGACGCAAATTTTTTTGGAGCAATCACCATTGGTGGAGGGAACACTAGGTTCCTAAAGTCAGTGTACCAATCAATGTTGTAGAATGGCACTACGTTGTAGCTATGGAACAGAAAGTGCAAGGCCTGGGTAACCCTCTATTAATGCTTGTTGCATGTCTGGAGGTGGAATCCACTGAGAAATGGCAGCCATACAATGACCGCTTCTTCCTCAATGTAGCATCAGAGGTCACTAGTAGTTGGACGGCCTACCCCATACGCAGCATGAGGGACGACCTCACCTAGACCATTCAGGTACTTTTTTAGAAAAAATTCCTTGACCAAATTCAGAATTAGAGGCCTGGGGATAGCAATGTCTAAGATTGATGCAACAAAGTGTGAGTAGATATTGGTGTTTACACGGTATTTGTCCTCATACTCTATGTAGTCCCTACCCATAACCCATTTTATGGCTATCAAAACTAGGGAGTGTTTATTTTTGGTCATCCTTTTCAAGCGCCTAGTGGAAATCTCTCCCAGAAAAGCTATCTGTGACTTGTAAGAAACTAGCCTAATGGGAGTTTCCATGGTACTAACACAATGCTACTACCTTATAACTACTCCTAAAACTTTCCTACCACCTAGCCTATGATAAAACTCGCTTACAAAAGCTAAATACTGCACCAATGACCTATTGCTAAAATTTTCTCAAATGCTAAGTGTGATTTCCTCACTACTTAGCGGCCTATTTATAGAAAAAATGAGAAAAAGCATGCTAATCCATTTTGAGAAAATGTGATGATAACCAAGTGCCAACTTGAAAGGCATGTATGTGTTTGCTCACATTTCTTGACCGGTTACATCTGTAGAAGTACGACTCAATGTGTGCTATGCTAATAAGAGCTAATTAATCAAATTTAAAATGGTGGTGCTCATTGGTAGTAAGCTACACGATTCGTAGACTATTCTGTCATCTCACAGGCATTTCCCAAAGCCCAAGGTAGGATTCATATCTTTTCAGGCGGTGGTCATTTGCTTTGGCTTAATCATTTTGTCCAAGATAATAATTGCTAGCATATACTACCACAAGGTTAGAAGGAAAATTGCCAGCTCAAATTTCAAGGAAATCATAATGTATCACATGGTTGCCAAACACAATAATGAATTCTTACCACTTCGAAATGGAAAGTAATTCATTTTTGCACGAGCCAAGGAATTAAAGGTACATGCCAAATTAAATGAAAAAAGCCCACTTTCTTCTACCACCTTGAGAAAAGATAGCTAAAATATTGCATGAAAAAGCTTTTAATGCTTAATGTCTTTTGAAATACATCAAGCCAAGTGAAGAGAAGTTTTCAGCATATCCAGAGCCGAGTAAAAATTATGAAGAATTCAAAACCTGTAGAAGTTTTCATTTGAAGAAAAATGTCAGAGAGTTCATCACAACAAATTCAAGAGGAGATTGGCCAATATTTTCTTAATGCTATAAGATAGTCAAGAGCTATGTATATCTATGAAGAGTTATCATATGCTATGCCTGGTATACCAAACAAGCTGAAGAGGGAAAATACGATATAGCTGGATAGGCCCAAAGATTACATAAACCAGAAAAGGGTTGAAGAGAAATGGGATAATATTCATGACTCACACCTCGCAAAAAACCCTAAATCCTTAAGAGAGGTAGCCTATGCAAGGATGAGGTCACCTAAGGGAGACACATCGATAGCAAAGAAGGTTTGGTACAGCGGTCTTCCACAATACATGGTCCCACTGGTACATTATTGCCTGGAGATAGTTGATGCCCCCATTCAGTGTTATAACCTAGCACCTTCTCCATCAAGGGCTGAACCTGAAGTGTTCACATAAGCCCACAAGCCATTTGGCATATGCTATGTATCCCAGAGCCAAGTACCAGAAAGGAGAAAATTGAGTCCTTCTCTCCTGCTAAAGGAGAAAAAATGTGGAAGGAAATGAAAAAGAGCTTAGATTTCCTGATGGAGGAAATTGGTAGGAAGGGAATCCCAGGCGCTAAGTTGTCAAGTATCCCGTTGTCATGGGGTTCATTTTGTGAAGACATGCAGGATTCCTTGTAAATGCTAGCATTTGTGTGCGGTCGGGACTCCGACGAGATGGTGGAAACCTTTCAACTGGGGCTTGCTTTCCAATTCCACAAACAACACAATACCTTCTGGTATGATTTCACTGAATTCCCAGTGGAGGAAATGATACAAAAAATAAAAAATTACCTGGTGGATGGAAGGTTTAGATTTCTCTCCTTCCTGGTTCACATGTTCCTACATCAAAAACCCTAATTTCTTTGACAATTATTTTGAATTGTCAATTTTTGATGAGGAGCAAAAGAGGAAGCCAGTATCCACATGGACACCCTTTCTTTCCATGGCATATGATTACTATGCATTTTCGGATTATTTTATAACTTTTTTCTTACAATATTTACAAGGAGGAGGTGACACAGTCCGGCTCAAAATAGATCAAACCAGATATACGTAGAGTTTCACTCCCACTTGTGACTGGTTCTTTGGAGCGAATTTTACAATTCTCTGGATGCGGGGCTTCATCGGTCAGCCTTTCCTACTCCTGGCTTGCGTCACAAATAGGGTGCTCACACTTGAAATGTATTGATAGGTGTGTATCGTTGATTATAACTTTTGCAGCAACCCAAGTGTCAAGAGGAAAGGATTCTTCACTTGTCTGAAGAATTTCAAAATGGTGACCCTGTTAAAGAAGCAATCGGATCAGCTATTGCAGGATAAACTAGCTCATTTAGGGTTGGTTTTGGCTTGTAATAAATTGGATTACAACCCTTTCAATGACCTACCAAAGCCACACATGAAAGTTACTCATGTTCCTCGACCTTACTGGGAAAAGAGGCGCAACTTGTGGGCAGACAAGGATGAAATTTTTGTTGAACTAGTGCGTGTTCCTACACAGGATAACAGAGAGCCATGGCACAAGTTTTACTTTGTTGTGGAAGTGGCTAAGGATAATGTCCAGATGGAATGCACCATGTACAACCAGTTGTAGAAGGATGAGGAATGGAATGATGAGAAGATAGAATCTTCCTAGAAATATTTCCAAGAAACAAGGCAATTGGATGCCCCTTATGAGAGCTTGAAGGAGGACAAAGAATTTGAAAAATGGTGGGATGAGGAGCATCCAAGCCCCAACTCTAGTGCTAATAAAGATGATGACCCGGAGGGTGAGTCCAAAGAACAAGAAGAGAAAGAAGTGGCTACTTCTGCATCCTTCGCACCACAAGAGAGAAGCTTTGGACAACCTGCCTATGTAACAAATGTGCGGTTTAATGTATCGAGGGCTTTGCATACACTCACTAGAGCCACTAGGGAAGCTAGAGTACTACAACAACAACTGACAGTAACTATTGAGGTAGAAGAAACCCCACCCGCAAAGTGGTAGCATACGGAGGCCATTATTAGAGAGAGTTCGCAAGAACCTACTGGAAGACAGGTGCTTGTAGCTAGCCAGGAGCCTGAAGATGAGGAAGAGTCTCTAACAATTCTAGAGCTGCCATCAACTAGTTAACAGGTAATTTTTTCTCCTTCTCTTGCTTCTCAATCCTTGGTATCATCTACTATCTCTGCGGAAATCCCTTCCATGAGTACTGGCCCTTTGTTTCCCACCTTTGATCCAACGCATGCGAGAGGTTTCGCCTAGTTCTCATAGATCACTCTACCTGCCTTTACTCCTCCATGAACCCTTACGCCAACTGCTGTCGCCCAGGCCCTCCTTGCCTCGCTTATCAAAGGAATACTCTCTATTGGCACCCATACTTCCACTATCATTGCAAATCCTCCCCTTCCCTCACAACAGGCCGACTCCACGATGACAACTCCTTCACCATTCCAACCCATGAGTCCTCCCGCTAGTTCACCTATTGAGTCATCGCAAGTGGCTAGCCCTTCTACTGGTACTCAAACCAGGCTTTGGAATATTCCTCCCTTCTCCCCACAAACTGTCACTCTCTAGAAAAAGCAAATGATTGGGCCTATCAAAATTACCTATCCATATGCCCTTCCTTCCGGTGCTCCTTTTGCAGCTGGGCTAGTTTTGTCGCTAGCCCAATTCATGGTAGCAGAGAATGAAAGAAACAGACTTCAGGGTGAGATTGTGAGGGTTCAGACTATCGACCCTGCTATGGTTAATGAGTTGCGTACTAAGAATCTAGAGGTGGAGTAGAATTTGCAGCTAAGGAATGAGGAATTCGAATGGCATCGCCTTGAATATGATCAAGGCATAGCACAAAATAATAAAGCTTTAGAGCATCAACAAGCTCAATATGAGCATAAGTTACAAGAAAATGAGGCTGAATTTGAGGGCCTAAAAGGCTCAATTAGAACAAGAAATTCAAGAGACAAAGTCCTCTCTTGACATACATTTAGAAAATCACTCCTGAGCTGAGGAAAACTTGCATAAAGAGATGAGCAACTCCGCGGAGCAACATGCATCCGTAAAAAGAAAAAGTGCAGAGTTGGTTGAGGCCATCAACTCAAAGGGCGCAAAGATCACTTCTCTTAAAAGCTCCCTCATGTCCTCCCCTACGTAGTTGGATATTCTTCCATTAATTAGGCAGCTATATATTTCTCATTGGGAAAGGATTAAAGCTTCTTGCCTAACCCTGCCACCTGTGCTCCATTTCATTGCCAAAGTAGCAATACTGAGATAGGAGGCTCATAGAACAATTGAAAAATTTATGTAGTTTATCTTAGAAAAGGTTCTGGAAGCAAAGGATCTGCTCAACCAGCTATACTCGGTCTCTGATGAAGACCTCACCAATGTAGGAATTCTAGATCGAAATGTTGCTGCTCAAATGGCAAACAAGTTTATTCATTTCCACTTTTCCTTCCAGTGCAGCAAAGTAGCCGTAGCTACTCTGAACAAAACAATGGACAACATGCGAGAGGGTTTCTCCAGATTGAGTGAGATGGGTCTGCCATCCCTGTTCCTTAAGGATGGCTCCATCGCTACAGCTGAACAAATTGTAGAAATAATATAAGAGAAGGAGAATGATCTAGATGCTTTCAGGGATTTCAGTCATCCTCCCACCACAACTAACATTGAGGGAGTTATTCATCCACTTGCACAGCTATTCTTTCATTGCAAGGAAAGGGCCGGTTTGCCCGAGACACCGCCTTATAAGCAAGAGCTCGACTTGGTTGGAGCACATGAGAATTTGTGCAACATAGTAAGGCCATCTAAGGATGAGTGGTCGCCTCTACAGGTGGCTCTTTCTAAACTCTGACTCTGCCATCTAATGAATGGTGCTATGGTCTATAAACCAGAGAAATTTTGGGTTCTTCATTCCTCAAGCATAATGCCCTTGGTAGTCGCCAAAAGCTATGAATAAATATTCAACAAGCTCCCTTTGGGTATATTTTTTCTCTTAGTATTGGATTGTGCATCGCAAATAATCCCTCGGCCTTTTTGTCAAAATCTACTACCCCCTCCACATGTCTGCTTTGCACTCCTAGAAGGTTTCCTTTCCTTCGCATCTCGGGAATCCTTGCTATGCTTCCACGTGTCATAGTTTCGGGCCATTTTGATCATTCCTTTTTGCTTCCTCATCGGGCCCTGCTCAAGTGCCACGTAGCTCTCATTCCCAAAGAAATTTGGTGGGCTCCACAATCATCCTCTATGACGCACTATTGCTACGTGTCTACTCTACGTAATCTTTCAGCGAGAGGATGAAATAATGACCGTGGGCAGCGAGATGTTTCCACATGTCTCTTTTGTGTCCAACCGATGATCACTTTTCTCCACTTTTGGATAGAGATTTTCCCACTCGACACGTGTCACCTTAGTGCAATTCTTCACCTGTGAAAGATAGAGATTCACACGGGCAGTGATATGCTGCCACATGTCTCTTTGGCGGGTTTCGTATTTAGGAGATGAATCAAATGAACCAAATGTTGCGACTGGCTGTCGCGTGTCATAATTACTTCATGGGATGATGACACTTGTCTGTTTGACCTTTCTGGGACCACCACCATCATTTGTCGGGGATGCACGTGACTGAGCCTGGAATGATTGGATGCTTGGTTTTGAATCTTTTCTGTTGCAACGACTTGGGGAATATACTTATTTCTACATCATTTCCAGATATTGTGAAATCTTTTTTGTTACTGCTCTTTGAGGTGGTGGGAGTTTTCTGCTATATATACTTCTCTTTGTTTTGAAAGAGGGGGTCTAGATTTTAAAGGAACGCTAATTTTAGGAAAAGACACCAAGCCTTTATTACTATTTTATTTTTATTGCAAAAGACTTTCAAACTGTGCCAATTGTTCAGCCTTTTTGTTCTTTCATGCTATTTGATTAAACTTTAAACTATGTTGCTATTGTCTGGATATTTCATTTGAGAACTTCTATATATATTGAATGCAAGTTTGCTGATCTAGATCATGTCTAATGACTCTTCTTAGCAGTAGGAATGTATGCAATTTTATTTTATGTCAATGAATGGATTATCTATACTTTAATCTTTAGTTTCTACCTTTCTAGAACACTACAAATACCAATCGGGCCCTTAGATCTATGATTTATCGTGCCTATCATTAAGTCTCGACACATCACCTTAGGTTAGATTTTATTTTATTATATATGTTTCCTTTTCCCTTTCCAAAACCCCATTATAGAAGAAGTTGGCTTCTGTAAAAACTCGGAGGTCACTCAATTTAGCACAAAAGGTCCCCCATAAACTGAGTTTCCCATAAGACACTATTACCTTGTCAAAATTTGGCATCAACAAGCCACATTAGAAACATCGATCCATGTTATTCCTCATGATATTTCATACAATCTCCTTTTAGGTAGACCTTGGATTCATGCAATGAAATGGGTTCCTTCTACTCTTCATTGTAAAATGAAGTATATTTACAAAAAAAAATTGTACACACTTGAAGTTGATCCTAAACCATATAGTTATTTGAACATTAAGAAAGGTAAAGAGAATCCTTTGAAAACATTTACACCAACCATGCAAGTAGAACCCATGCAAGAAAAAGACAAAGAAAAACACATTGAGAAAATCATGAAGCTATTAGAAGATGATTGGGGTTCCTTGTATTTTGAACCTACATTCATGGGAGAATACAAGATCATAAACAAAGATTCAAACAAGGGAAAAGAAAAAGCAGTAAGGTCAACACAAAATTTAGAAGATCCTTTGAAAGCATCCACCTCAACCACCTTAGAATAAAAAGAAAATTACATAACAACCATCGAATCCGAAAGAGATGAAGAAACTTTATGGAAATGGTTATGAAATGATGAAACAACTTGGTTATAGTGGAAAAGGATGTGGTGCTAAAGAACAAGGTATTTGTGTCCCTATAGAGCCTCAAATGCAAGAAAAGACTAGTGGTCTTGGTTATTGTCCTTTGATAGAAATAAACAAGCCTTCACTTAACATCAACACTCTTAAAATAGATTCCTCTAAGCTGACCTTAACAATAGTGCATCCTTAATTGATAGACACTAGTGGTCTTAATTGTTATCATTTGCAAGAAACAAAGAAATGTTAACTTAATGTCAATTTTGTCCCACAAAACAATAACGATTTGAATTTAATAGATTTTACACCCTCCTATAAAGGAGAGTACAAAATATCACAATCGAAAGATTCTTGTGTAGGTATGACAACTAATAATAAGCAAGAGATATCTTTGCCACAAAATAATGAAACATCCTCTACTTTGGATCAAGAAAGTATCTTGTTGAGACTCCTCCAAGATCATTTGATATCTCTCCCTCCAATAACATGAAATAAATTCTACTACAGGCATTCAGCTTTTGCATATCATGGAGTTCATGGTCATTCTACTAATGACTGTAAAGCTTTAAGTGATAAAATTCAACATCTTAAGGAATGTGGTGCTTTCCCTTGTGTTGAAGCACCTTGTTCCTCTAATTGGTACTAATTTTCACTCTAGCATTCATCTCATCAATTATTTTGGCTCATCCCTGTCTTCCACTAAGTGGGGGCAAGGGGTTAAGTAGCCTTGTCCTCATATGTCACTTGTTGCCTCTTTTGGCTAGTTGACCACCTTCCATGTATATGTAAGAACAACCTTGGGATGTGGATGACATGCCTTAAGTTGGATCTCATGTGACGTACTGAGTTATCTATAACATTGTATTTTTGGGGGAAACCCTTCCATCCTATTGCATGATGTACCTTATTGGAAACATATGACTTGGCATAGGGCTTTCCGAGTAAGCTCTCATGTCTTAGTCTACTTTAAAGCAATTTCTCATAGTAATGGTGTTAGAAACCACTTTATTACAGGGGAATACATTGACACTCATGTTTCATTGTGCGATTTTCTTTTTCCTTGTGATGTGTCCTTTTCTTGGTGGTTTCATGGTGTTTGATTTCCTCTAAGAGTGTGATATTTCTTTGACTTTTCCTCTCTTGGAGACATTAAGCACAATGTTCCCTAAGATGAGACCTTTCACAAATTAGGCAAAATCCATTTGAACATCCCTCTTTCTTGTTGGGTTTTCTTTTTGTACCTTATTAAAGTCATGGAGGTATGGCTTTGATATGGTCCCCTAGGGCTCACCTAGTGAACAACTAGCTTCACTAGCCCTTGTGAGCATGAATTTTATTTTTTTCCTTATCATAGTCATGGGGGTATGATGTTGATATGGACTTCCTAGGGCTCACCTAGTGAACAACTAATTTCACTAGCCCTTGTGAGCAGGCACTTTGTTTGCATAGTGGATAGTGTGTTTCACTTGTAAACCTATTTTGGACAAACAACCTAGACCTGGTCTACAACGTTTTGGACAACCATTTGAAGTTTGATCTGTTTCATTTTTTTCTTTCTTTTTGCTTTTCATTTTTCCCATCTTTGATGGTGTATGTTTGCAATCTGGTTATGGCTTCATATATCATCCGCATGTGTGTTCCTTTGTGCCTATGTTGGTTTTCCATAGGATCTTGATCCTAGGGGCTTGGCCACCCTCTTGGTTATTGTCATCCTATCCCACTAGCATTCATACATTGGAACCCCTCTTGATTGTGTGGTTGGCTACTTTAGTATGAGTTTGAAGAAATTTCATCCTCTAACTAAAGTGGGGGCTAAATGTAGTGTAATAAAATGCATACCCTTTCATTTTCACACTTGTTTAGGCCCTCATTTCTTTACTTATCCTTATTTATGTCTTAATTGGTCCTATTTTCCATCCACAAGCCTAATAAACTATATCTTTTTATGGCTAATCTTGACAAACATCAAAGGGGAAATAATAATTTAATGATTCTAGTTGTGTGTCCCTAATTTTTGGGTCGAGACTAAGATGCCACCTAGGGCATCTTTTTCCCCCAAAGGTATTGGGACCCTTATTTAATTGGAACCTTAAATGGGCCTCTTTTTGGAGTCTATGCCCTGATTTTCATGCCTCGGGACTAAGATGCCACCTAGGGTGTCTTAGTCCCCCTTAGGGTATTCTCAAGATTTAATTTCAAATCATGGTGGGATTTAGCCTCCTTTAATCAATGAATGCATATGTCGGCTTGTTGTGGTGTAATTTCAAGATATTAATCATGGATAAGTATAAATGCAAGGTTCATTCTCTCATTTTCTCATAACAAGATATCCAAGAATTCAAGTATTCAAGCACTCAAGAGCAATTCATCAAGCATTTCGAGCCATCATCAATATTCAAGCATCATATCAAAGATCTTCTTGCATCATGTGTGTTTTTGAGCTAACACTTGTGATGTAGGGTTTTGATTCCAGCAAGCAATTCAAGTTCATATCTATCAAGCATTCCTTTGATTCAAGATCCATATCCAAGCTAGCCATCTCACACAAGTTTGCAGACTTCATAGCAAGGTTTTGGTGAGTTGCAACATAGTACGTTGTTCATTCATCATTTCCCTTCATTATTTTATTTCATTTCAAGGTTTAATTACCAACAAGGGGTTTCACCAAGGCAAACCCCCATTTACTAACAATCAAGTTTTTCCCCTCTTGCGTGTTTGTAATTGTAGATTTAGGTTGAAGACTTGAAGATCATTTAAAATGCAAAGTTGTAAAGTTGTCATCTTCACAGAAACTCACCTACATACCAAATCTGGAAGTTTCAAAACCTAAGATCAGAGAAGAAGGAAGTGCAAACATCAAGCCTTGGGACCACATTCGGAGATTCCATAAATTCAGATAAGGACTAAGATAGTAATAAGGGTGTCTTAGTCCTCCAAGTGGAATTTTGTAGAGATTCTTTTGGGTCATGTTCTGGAATTTGAAGATTTTGCATCTACCCCAAAAAATAGCAGTGGGACTAATAGGAAAGTAAGGGCATCTTAGTCCTCCATAGAATATTTTGACAGCTTCTTTACATTTCTATACTTCCCTTATTAGGTTTTGTGAGTTGAATGTATACTTGTCTTTCCCAAGATTTTGCAAGGTGGTGAACCCCTCAAAGCATAAAGAACCCCTTCCTAGGTCTTCCTTGTTGAGAATTAACTCACCTTTGAGGTTGATAGTCAATCCAATTTGAGTTCCTAAGACATACTTGAATGATAATTGGAGAAAAGTGGTGTTCTATGACCTAGGTTACAAAGAATCCATTTCCCCATTATTCAGAATTCACCATATTGAAACTAGAACAACATGGTAGTTTCCCCTTAGGATGGTATGTGCTACAAAAAGGAGCACATGACATCCTAAGGAGAGAAAAGAGAAGCATAGATTTTGTGGCATGAGATACATGGTGAGATGTATTTGTGGCATGTTTTCACACTCACACACAAGGGATGACACATAAGAACCACAACATCATGAATCAAACAAAGAAAAATAAATCAAGAGAGATAGGGGGATCTAAGAATTCAGGTTCAAATTTTTTCATAAATACAAGTAGATATAATATGGTGTATGAACGAATGATCATCAATCACCAAATTTCTCAGATCATGAAGAAGAGCACATGAAGACAAAATGATGATAAAAATTGGGTCAACATGGAAGAAGGCCTAAATTCCCCAAACACTTTGCACTATCGCCAATATCAAAAAGCAATTTCACAACACAAAAGAATGATGATACAAATAGAAGAAGTGTATGAAATATTTTTTGCACCTATATCCAAGCAACTACAAGGGAAGCAAAGGTCCTCTAAAAAGTATCACAAACACAAAAAGATAAGCACGAGGTAAAACAAACACACAAACAAATCTACACTATAGATAAAGAAGTGGTACCACCCTAGTCCTCATCGACCAACAAGTCATCATGCTCCCAATCTAGATCAATGTAGGTGGAGGGAAGATGGGCCTACAAGGGTGAGATAGTGAGAGTGGTACCCTTTGACTCGCCTACAACAAGGTACCCTTTCATTGAGATCATATGAGGAAAAATTCATCGATCTTGCAAAGATCAAGGATAGATCTGTGATATCATCCACTAAATTAAACATGCACTTCACCAGAGTGTCATGTGTCAGTCAAGTGGGAGAAGAAGAAGGCACTCGAGAGCTACTTCCAAACTCATTAAGAGCGGCAGTGAAAAACTCTGGGGATGCAGGGGCCACCTTTGTCATGAGAACGACATAGGCCGAAATAGAACTAATTTCTGAAGATGGTGAACCCTTCTTCTGACTTGCACTCCCAGTGTAGTGAGGTCATTCTCTAGCTTGCACTTCAATGGAGGATTTGGAATCCCCACAAAAGAAGAATAAGAAAAGGAGGAAGAAGAAAAAGTCGTAGTAGATGCCACCATCATATTCAACATGTTTATGGGCTAGAAAAAAGGAGGGATGTCTAGGAGGGATATCAAGATAGGGGGATCCATGAAGGGGGAAATTGAAACTTGGACCCTTTTGGAGTGAGCATCATCAGATGTCGTCAGTGGAGCCAAAAAGTAGAAAAAAGACAATGGGAACTTAGGTAGTAATACTAGGAGAAAGAAGAAGAACAACAAAAGATGTAGAGACGTGCTACTAGCTCCCGCTTTGTCTTCTGCAAGGTGGCGTGTTTAGTGGCCAAAGCCTTTATCCTACGCTTACGCTCATGCACAAGACAGTTACATTAGATGCAAGAACTGGAAGACGTGGTCTGAGAAGAGACCAAAGGTTGTTGCTCAATCGTAGGAGTATCCTTCACAACTTTTTCTGGTGGAAGGATAGTCTCCTGGGTAGGAGCAGGAGGAGGAAGCACATGAGAAAAAATAACCATAGGAGGAGAAACCAAAATAGGCACCTTAGCGACAGGCCTCTTCCCATTCTCTACCTTAGGTGTAGGAAGAGGAATAGTAGTGTTGGCATTGAGTTTTTTGGTTGTCATTAGATTTCCATTGATGTCAACTCATGGTATAGAAACCTTTGTATGCAGCTACAAGAAAAAGCATAGCTACAAGAAGTTCACAGTGATAGGAAATTCATGCTACAGAAACATCACAGTTTGCAGCTATAGCAGTGTGCAATTCATGCTATAGGAGCATCACAGTGATAGGAACTTTACAGTTCAAATAAAATTTTAAATGGATGGTCAACAATAGTCAACTTTACAACTTGGACCAATGAGAGAAAAATGATTTGGCATATACGTGGCAGGAATTTTGTGGAATAATGATGTGCTAGTAGAAACTTAGTGAATATGTGGAAGTTTTTCCAATTACCTCTTTGTTTATTTGGCTAGGGTTTTTGTGCGACTACAGGAGATTGGATTTACTTCTATCACTACTCAAATGTTATTGACAACACTCAAATGTTATGATAACAAAAGGATAACATGTAGTTTTGAGGACTGCAAAGAAAGTTTTTATTTGTTTTTTCCCTCAACAGAAGATATAACGGTTTTATCCTAAGTAGACACATCATTTTTTGCCTTCAATTCCATTTAGAAAGGCGTTTATATATGATCGATGCATATTAGATCTTCATTAGGTTTTATAATCATTTTTCTAATTCTTCAAGTTGCATTGGAATGGTTCGAATAGAATCAGATTTTTTTGTTGTTTCTTTGCTTAGCAATGAATTTTTTGTAGTAGCACTGAATGAAAATTTATTCAAATCTTTTATCTGGGTTTCATACAACTTGCAGAGTCTAGGCGATGCCCTAGACAATATTTTCTATTTATTGCATATTTGATGATTGAAATCATATTACAAGTTGTTAAACTGGGTGAATCAAATCATCGATGCTATAGGAATTTGATAGTTGTTGTGATTAAAATATACAGAAGAGGCATTTAAATTAATGGCGGCTAGTTTAAAAAGGAGAAGCAACATCGAATCATTTAGTTCCTTAATAAGAGAATTAAATACTTGCAAATGGAATAACTGGAAGAGAATAAGATTTCGGTTTTTAATGTTCTATAGAAAGTTGCTAAAGGAATATCATAAATCTGTAGAAAGATTGCTACAAGAATGTTAGAATGTTACTGATAGAAAGTTGTAGAAATATTTAGATTAGGGCTACAAAATTTTCTTGTTCTACAGGAGTAATACATAACAAATAAAATGATTCATTTGTAGTAACCTTTTATAAGTCTGTCTGTGTGTGTGTAGAGAGAAGAGTGAAAGGGTGTGAATGGAGAGAAAGAGAGAAGATAACTATGTGAAAACAGAGTATGCATTTTTGAGTGCAAAATGTCTTATTTCTGTAGAAGTGTGTGAAAGTATGTGATAAGTTTTAAAAGAGACTTATTGTATGAATGCATAGGAATTCATAGAGTTGGTTGAGAGGCTGAAAGAGAACAAAAAAGAGGAAATATAGAATAATTGTAGAGTTAGTTAATGATTGAAGATTGGAATTTGTTTGAGAACAAGTTAATAAAAGTCTTTCAAGTGCATAAATCTATTTGAGTTAAAAAACTTCATTTGTAACATGATATTCAAATTGTAATAAAAAATATCTTATTGTGTAATCATCTGAGTGGGTGCTCAGATTATGGGTAGAAGCTCCTTTGAGTTGGTGCTCATACATCTAGAAGTGGTGTTCCTTTGAGTTGGTGCTCATAAACTTGAAATTGGTGTTCCTATGGGTTGGTGACCATAAATTGTAACAAAAAACATTTCTACTGTGAGGCTGGATTAGAGCAGTAGTCTCTAGTAGCTATTCTCACTGAGGTTTTTTCCCATCTTGGGTTTTTACTCGTATATCTTGTGTTGTGGGATGCATTTTGCGTGTTTGTTTTAGTTACCTTTCTTTTGCTCCTAGTTTATGTTTTCAGTGTTTATTGTCATATTGCTTAGAAAGTTAAAATTTGTAGCCCACTGATTCACCCCCCCTCTCAGTGGTTGTTTTGTCCCTTCAATTAGTATTAGAGTGTCAAGTTTCCTATTAGAAAGCTTTCTCCAGCTTGGGTAGATTCTGATTTTTGAACATAATGTCTAAATATGAATCCTCTTTTGTGAAAGTACCTATGTTTGATGGCACTAACTATACATTTTGGAGTAGAAAAATGTAAACTTACTTGTCCTCCTTAGGTTGTGATGTATGTTTGATTGTCAAAAATGGTTATAATATTCCCCAAACTCCTCCAATTGATCCTGATGCTAAAAAGGAATATGAGTACAATTCCAAGGCCAAGCATGCTAGTCTTAGAGGATTGTCTGATACTGATGTAGACACCTAAAAATGACCTAGGCCTACAAGCTTCATTTTTACCACTTTCGTCCTAGCATAATTATGACATTTAATTATGTCCTTGGTCCACATTCGACTATTGATTAAATAATTCATAATTATTTAATTAATTCATGTCATTTATTCTTCATGATTATTAAATAAATAAATTTTATTTATTTATTAAAACGTCATTAATTGTCTAAGTCTTCCCTTAATAAAATAAATTTCTTAATTTATTTAATTTCTTTCTTATTTTTCCTTATTAAATAAATGAATTACATTTATTTATTTAATATGTCACTAATTGTCTTAATTAAATAAATTGATTAATTTATTTAATTAATTAATCTTATCTGCTAAATTAAATAATTATATTTAATTATTTAATTGTCAAAATATTCCTCTCATTTTAAATAAATTAAATTATTTAAAATATCATCACAATCTTAATCAGTCCATTTTGATAAATAATCTAAAAAGATTATTTATTATCTCTAAGATTATTATTTTGAATTAATTTAATTCAAAATAGTAACTAATCTTCCAAAAATCAAGTAATCGGCAGATTCTTGATTTTCCAAATCGAATCTTCTCCAAATCTTATCTTCTTGATTTTTCAATCTCATGAATCGGCAATCTTATCTTCTTGATTTTTCAAAAATCTTCATTTCTTTAATTAATTTATCTCATTTATTCTCCATCGTCGATCCGATTATCTGAGATATTATTCTGACCGTTCGATTAAGGATTTTTCCCTAACCCTGATTAGGGATTCTCAGATTTAATTTGGACCTCTCATTTTAGGTTCTCATCATCAATTAATCTTGTTCGTCCACTCAAAATGACATTTTCTATAAAATGTCATTTTCCTCTCACTTTTCGATTACACGCTGACATTTTACATAGACACACGCACATATTATAGGCATTATACTCTTGCACTTGCACTTTTAGGCTTCTCATTAGAATTATTAGTTTTATGTGATCAAATCTTAGACATTGTCATAGTCATAGGCATTTAGACCTTTTTATACAAATCCTTCAAGGCTTGTTGTAGGACTTAGACATTTTCAGATTGCTCGCATAACGAATCTGAGGGAAACATCATCCAGCAAGTAAGAAGGTACTATGGAGGTAATCATGGGAATTGCGATTTACAGGTATAATTGTTCTATTGTTTAATTTCCTTTGTGCTCTATAGAACTTTGGGTTTATTGACATTTATGATTTACATTGATTGATCTAATCTAAAACCTTAGAATTTACCCTCAGTTACAACTGAGTTTGTCAAAGTTATGCACTGTAAATATGAAAAACAAACTTGGGATAAACTACAAAAAATTTATGAAGGTGATGAGAATGGGAAGGAAGCTAAATTACAAAATCTCAGAGCTCTTTTTGAAGGTCTGAAGATGAGAGAAGATGAAAAGATTATTGATTACTTACTAAGAGTGGATGGGATTGTTGATGTTGTAAAAGGACTTGATGAAGATATTGATGATAATGTAATTGTTAAGAAAGTTCTAAGGTCATTACAAGGTATGACACTAAAGTTTATTCCATAGAAGAAGCTAGAGACTTGAAGAATTTCTCCATGGATGAATTATTTGGTTCATTATCTGCCTATGAAATCAGGACTGTGAGTACTGAACCGTCTCAAAGAGAATCTACCTTCAACTTAGTGAAGAAAGGAAAACAAGAAGTTGTAAACGTTGATCAAGAAGACCCTAAAAATGTTGAAGCAAATTTTGTCAAGAAACTAAAGAAAGGATCAGGCAAGTACAAGGACAAGATACCCTTTAAGTGTTTTAATTGTGGAAAGATTGGACATTTTTCTGCTAAGTTTCCTTATGAGAAGAAGGAAGAAAACACTGAAGAAACTAATAAGTTTAGACCTAAGAAGTTCTACAAATCCAAGAAGAAAAATTATCAAAGGAAGAAAAGTCTTCTCACTATTGAAACAAAAATATCATATGATGAAATTGATTCAGCTGAAGACACTAGTGAAGATGAGAAAGAGGTTAATCTCTTCATGGTTCAAGAAGTTCTAAATGATAAGAAGACTTCAAATATTGAAAATAATGCTCAATCTAAAAAGAAAAAAATACTTGATAGTGATGAGGAAGATGAGGATGATGTTGAGGTTGATCTTGAAGGAGAGCTGATTTGTGCTCTTGATGAATTAGACAAGTTGAAGAAAGAGCATGCCAAATTAAAGAACAGTACCTTAAAAGAACAAGACCAGTTAGAAAAGAGTATTGTCACTCTAAAGACACAGATAGAAGAAGCACAAATAATAGGTGAAGTTTTGAAGTCAAAATTTGAGGCAAAGAAAAATAAATGTCATGTGTTGGAACAAGAGATAGTAATTCTGAGGAAAGAGTTAGAAACTTGTCAAGAAGATCTAAAGTTGGGAATGAAAAATGAGAGCAACACTAATACTCTAAATGATATACTTGGTAAGCAGAAAAAGAACAAAGATTATAGTGGTGTTGGTTATGAATGTGGTGAGAGCTCCAATATGGGTGAAAAACCCAAGAAGAAGATTGTTTTCACTACTGCAACAAGTGAAAACACTGCTGACCCAAGTGATAGTATTGATGTTTCCACAAGTGAAAATGTTACTATCCCAAGAGATAGTATTGCTGCCCAAAAGGATAACACTGCTTTCCTACAAGTTAATGTTGTTGCCCCAAGAATGAGAAGGTCTACTACTGATATGGAAACAACTAGAAGTATTCCTCGGTATAATGATTGCTACGTCCCTAAATTTTATGGTTATTGTTTCATATGTAATGCATATGGTCATAAGTTCATACATTACAAAATTTTGAAAAGAGAAGCTCCAAATTTCATGAGAAAAAATTATTTTTCACCATTGAGATATTTGGATATTGTGTGTTACAATTGCAATAATCTAGGACATAGGAGTGCAGATTGTAAAATTTTAAGTCGGACTAGTAAAAGCTTGAACTTTCCTATGTTCAATGAGAGTATCGAATGGTATTATTGTCATAACTATGGACACACACAAAAAAATTTGTAGAGCAAGATCTACTAAATATGGAAATAACGTAGTTGTTTCCCCAAAGAACAAAAATGAACAAACAGTAGAAGCAAAGAAGAATGAAACCAAACAAGAATGGAAAGAGGTGAGTAAAGATAAAGTTCAATCAAGCATGTTAGCACAAGCAACATTACATGTAGAGAAGAAAAATCTATGGGTGTTAGATAGTTGCTACTCCAACCACATGACTGATGACAGGAAAGAAATCAAATAGTTAGAAGATTGGAACGATGGTTCAGTTAAGCTTGGTAATAACTCCTCAATCAAGATAAAAGGTAAAGGAACCCTAAATATTGATGGGAAACTACTCACAAAAGATGTATAATATGTTGATGAGCTGAAACATAACATACTCAATGTAAGTCAAATGTGTGACAGTGGTTATAAATTTTCATTTGATTCCAAAGGATGTGAAATCAAGAAAGAGAACAATGGAAGATTAGTTGTTGAAGGTAAAAGAACTGATGGAAATGTCTACAATTTGAAATAATGTCATGAAGCTCAATGTATGATTGGACAAATGGATGAGAGTTGGTTATGGCATAGGAGGTTGGATCACATAAATTTTGACAACCTTTTCAAGGTAAGCTCAAAAGGTTATGTGAGACACATGCCAAAGATAACTAAACCAACAAACACTATTTGTGATGAATGCCAAAAAGGGAAGCAAACTAAAGTAAGTTTCAAGACTAAAGAGTACTCAACCACTAGGCCACTTGAGTTAGTACATATAGATTTATGCGGTCCTACAAGGACAAGATCTTTAAATGGTGACAAATACTTTATGTTGTTGATAGATGACTACTCAAGGATGACTTGGGTAACTTTCCTATAGGATAAGTCACAAGCATTTGAAAGGTTCAAGGTATTTAGAAAAATTGTTGAGAAAGAAAGTGGTTTCAATTTAAAATGTTTAAGAACAGACCATGGTGGAGAATTTACATTAAATCGGTTTGAAGACTATTATGAATAGCATGGGATTAGAAGACAATATTCTGCTACTCAGACACCTCAAAAAAATGGAGTTGTTGAGAGGAAGAACATGAGTGTGAAAGAAATGGAAAGAACTATGCTTCATGAGTCAAATCTATTAGATGTTTATTGGAAAGAGGTTGTTCATACAGCAGTATACACACTAAATAGGGCCAAGTTAAGAGTACCTTATGAGCAGTGGTATGGTAAGAAACCTTATGTCAAATACTTTAATGTTTTTGGTAGTAAGTGTTTTACTAAGAAAGATGATAATGGGCTTGGTAGCTTTGATGCTAGATGTGATAATGGAATATTCTTATGATACTCAACTCATAGTAAGGCTTATAAGTGTTTCAACAAATGCCTCAAGAGAATAGTTGAGTGTGTACATGTGAGAATAGATGAACATTTGTAGTAGTCAAGGAAAAAAATAGAAAATTAGATTGAAGAACATCAAAATGAAGGTGAAGAGAAATTAGAAAATGAAGATGTAGTTAAAAAAACTCCAAACAAACCCCCTAGCAAGAATGTTTAGAAGTACCACCCTGAAGATTAGATTATAGGAAGCAAAGATAGTGATGTGCAAACTAGAAGAAGACATGCTAGAAATGATGGTCAAGTCAACTTATGTCTTCTAACTGAGATAGAACAAAAGAATTACAATGAGGCCAAGAAGAGTGAAGATTGGATAAAGGCTATGAAAGAAGAGCTACAACATACTTAAAGAAACAAAACATGGGATTTAGTTCCAAGGCCAGCTAATAAGAACATTAGTGGCACAAAATGGGTCTACAAAAACTAAGTAACGGAATAAGGTAAATTGATTAGAAATAAAGGTAGACTAGTATGCAAGGGATAATCACAAGTCAAGAGCACAAATTTTGAGGAAACATTTTCCCAAGTTGCAAGACTAGAGGCTATTAGAATGTTCTTAGCATTCTCAACATATAGGAACTACAAATTTTATCAAATGGATGTTAAATATGCATTCTTGAATGGTAACCTTGAGGAAGAAGTCTACATGGAACAACCTAAAGGGTTTGAGTAACTTGAAAAAGGAGACTGTGTATGTAGATTGAGAAAAGCATTGTATGGATTAAAACAAACACCTAGAGCATGGTACTCTAGATTAGAAATCTATTTATATCAGTTAGGCTTCAAAAGAGGATGTGTTGACATCAATCTCTACACCAAAATGGAAGGTAATCATATGATTATCATTGTTGTTTATGTAGATGATATCATCTTTGCTGGAATTCATCACAATTTGTGCAAGAAATTTGCTGATCAAATGAAGCAAGAATTTGAAATGTCAGTGATAGGTGAGTTGTCCTACTTTCTTGGTTTGCAAATTTCACAATTAGACAAAGAAATTTTTATTTCACAAACCAAGTACACTAAAAACATGTTGAAAAGGTTTCAAATGGATGATTGTCAGCCTATTAGTACACCTACGGTGACTAGATGCAAGTTGTCCAAGAATGATGATTCACCTGATGTTGATCAAAACATGTTTAGATCCATGATTGGAAGTGTATTGTAACTTATTGCCTCTAGACTAGATATTTTACAAGCAGTATGTATGGTAGCTAGATTTCAATCTTCTCCAAAACAAACTAATTTGAATGCAATAAGAAGAATTTTCATATATTTGCAAGGTAGTTTGACATATGGTTTATGGTATGCTAAACATGATGACTTCACATTGCAAGCTTACATAGATGTAGATTGAGTTGGGTGCATAGATGAAAGGAAGAGCATGAGTGGAGGTGCTTTCTTCCTTGGTGGTCGATTGGTCTCTTGGCACAGTAAAAAGAAAGAATCTATTTCATTGTCTACAACTGAAGAAGAATGCATAGTTGCTACCTTATGTTGCTTTCAAGTTCTCTGGATGAAACAAACACTAAAATATATTCATGTAGAATATTCAGAACCTATTTCCATTATGTGCATAGTTATAGTGCAATCAATATTTCTAAAAATCCAGTTATGCACTCAAGAACCAAGCAGATAGCTATTAAGTACCATTTCTTGAGAGAAAATGTGAGTGAAAAAGAAGTTGAACTTGAATATGTGACTACTCGTGAGAAAATAGTTGATATCCTTACTAAACCATTGCCCAAAGAGACATTTGAATATTTGAGAATGAGATTGGGAGTTGTAACTCCCTCTTCTAACACTTAGTTGGATCAAGAAGTTTACAATTCAGGGGGACCTTATTATATTTCATCTTATATCCCTAAGTTTGTTCTACTCCAAGGGGGTAGAAGTGTTAAGTTTGAAGTTCTTGGAGAGTTGGTTGTTGCTCATATCATATCATATACACTTGTTCATAATTATTGATGCTCCTTACATGTTTCTTCATGGAGAAGATTATTGTTGTCCCTCATATTGGCACATACCTTACCATTTGGTTAGCGTAGCTCTGCATTTTGTTATGTTCATGACAAGGGGAGACAATCTGAATATCTCTTCAATTTTATGACACAGGGGGAGAAGCTACTATGAAATTTATGCAAGAACAGTGGTATTTGATTTGAATGTGATCTTTATGACACCGTTTTCCATTCTTGTCAAAGGGGGAGAAGTTTGTATGTGGATGGAGAAGTTTATCTGTATATTGTGGAGAAACATCAGTTGAAAGCATAGCAATCGATTGGTTGACATCAATGCCAAAGGGGGAGATTGTTAGCATTGAGTTTTTTGGTTGGCATTAGATTGCCATTGATGTCAACTCATGGTATATAAGCCTTTGTATGTAGCTATAGGAACAAGTATAGCTACAGGAAGTTCATAGTGATAGGAAATTCATGCTATAGAAACATCATAGTTTACAACTACAATAGTGTGCAGTTCGTGCTATAGGAACCTCACGATGACAAGAAATTTACAGTTCAAATAAAATTTTTAATGGCTGGTCAACAATAGTCAACTTTACAACTTGGACCAATGAGAGGAAAATGATTTGGGATATACGTGGTAGGAAGTTTGCGGAATAATGACGTGTTAGTAAAAACATAAAGAATATGTGGAAGTTTGGCCAATTATCTCTTTGTTTATTTGGATAGGGTTTTTGCATGGCTACAGGAGATTGCATTTACTTTTGTCACTACTTAGATGTTATGAAAACACTTAGATGTTATGACAGCAAAAGGATAACGTGTAGATTTGAGGACTGCAAAGAAAGTTTTTTATTTGTTTTTTCCCTCAACAGAAGGTATGGTGGTTTTACCCTAAGTCAACACATCAATTTTTGTCTTCTCTTCCATTCAGCAAGGCAATTATCTATGATCAATTCTTATCAGATTTTCATTAGGTTTTATAATCCTTTTTCCATGTCTTCAAGTTGTATTGGCATGGCTCAAATATAATCAATTTTTTTTGTTGATTCTTTGCTTAGTGATGAAGTTTCTATAGCAGCACTCAATGAAAATATTATTCAAATCTTTTATCTAGGTTTCATACCTCTTGTAGAGTCTTAGAGAGGCCCTAGACAATGTTTTCTATTTATTGCATATTTGATAATTGAAATCAGATTACAAGCTATTGTTAAACTAGGCGAATCAAATCATTGATGCTATAGAAATTTGATAGTTGTTGTGATTAAAATATATAGAAGAGGCATTTAAATTAATGGCAGACAATTTAAAAAGAAGAAGCATCATCAAATCATTTAGTTGCTCAAGAAGATCATTAAATACTTGCAGATGGAATAACTAGAAGAGAATAAGATTTTATTTTTAATGTTCTGTAGAAATTTTCTAAAGCAATATCATAAATCTATAGAAAGATTGCTACAGGAATGTTAGAATGTTACCAACAGAAAGTTGCAGAAATATTTAGATTAGGGATACAAAATTTGCTTGTTCTACAAGAGTAATATATAACAAATGAAATTATTCATTTGCAGTAACCTTTTCTAAGTTTGTGTGTGTGTGTGGAGAGAAGAGAGAAAGGGTATGAGTGGAGAGAAAGAGAGAAGATAACTCTGTAAAAATAGAGTATGCATTTCTGAGTGCAAAATGTTTTATTTTTGCAAAAGTGTGTGAAAGCATGTGATAAGTTTTTTAAGAGACTTATTGTATGAATGCAGAGGGGTTCACAGAGTTGGTTGAGAGGCTGAAAGAGAATAGAAAAGAGGCAATCTAGAATACTTGTAGAGTTAGTTAATGATTGAAGACTGAAAGTTGTTAGAGGATAGCAAGTTAACAAAAGTCTTTCAAGTGCAGAAATTTGTTTGAGTTACAAAACTTCATTTGTAACATGATATTCAAATTGTAATAAAAAATATCTTATTGTGTAATCATCTGAGTGGGTGGTCAGATTAGGGGTAGAAGCCCCTTTGAGTTGGTTCTCATAAATTTGGAATTGTGTTCCTTTGAGTTGGTTCTCATAAAATTGGAATTGGTGTTCCTATGGGTTGGTGCCCATACATTGTAACAAGAAACATTTTTACTATGAGGCTAGATTAGAGCAGTAGTCTCTAGCAGCTATTCTCACTGAGGTTTTTTCCCATCTTGGGTTTTTCCTCATATATCTTGTGTTGTGGAATGCATTTTGTGTTTTTGGTTTAGTTACCTTTCCTTTTCTCATGGTTTATGTTTTCAATGTTTATTGTCATATTGCTTAGAAAGTTAAAATGTGTACCCCCATTGATTCACCCCCCCTCTCAGTGGTCTTTGTGTTCCTTAAAGTAGGAGGCTAAGAAGTAGGAATGACCCCATGGGAGGACTTCCCCCTTCCATAAATAGTGGATCATGGTACTGTGGGTAGCATAGGAAGCCCAAAACCTTGACACTTTTATTTTCGCCATGTGGGCACCATTACACTTCCAATGTGAGGCATAGGAGTGGAAGCTAAAGATGTCATAATAGGATGAGAAGAAAAATCAGATGAAACTACATATACAGAAGAAGAAGGCTCTAGCGCATGGGCAAGCTTCCCCTTTCCCTTGGATGGGGCATATGAGGCAGCTTGATATTTTGCTACTATAGAGGCTTTTTACAGAGATCATAGAAGGAGACACCAGATAACTATCCTTTGGCATTGAACCCCCAGTCTTATATTTAATATAAGCTTTGTATAATAAGTCTCCCTTAGGAGGGAGAGGTTTGACCAAGGCAGGCTAGAAGTGATTCAATGATAAACCCCCATGCGACACTACTAGTTTATAGCCATGTCATGCACCACGTGCGTGGTGCCTTCATGAGGGAACTTTAAGAATTTATGAACTACAGAGGTGACACCATTCACAGAGGCTAGCAAAGAGATTCCCAACCTAACTCATAACTGTTACCATATTTTCACTCATAGGCTCAATCAGGTGGAGTTTGTTGAATTTAAACTGAGGAAATGAGGTACATTTTATTAACTTTCCTACATTACATTTAGATGTATAAATGAAACAATCTAGAAAAGATTACAATTACAAATTACTACATTCATACATATGCATGTAACAGAAGAAATATTCTGATCTTTTCATAAAAGAGTAGTCTTTATTGAATGTATAAGTGTACATTATCTCATACAAGCCGTGAGATTAACTTAAATTATTCAATACAAATTATGAAAAATTTATACATGAATAAGGAAAAGAAATGAATGTGCATAGAAGGAAGGTAACCAGTCATTGCCTATGAATGACTAGTTCTGATGTGTCTTTTTGTCTTGTTGTTGTCCCGAGCTTCATCTGTCCCTTCTAGCTCCATATCGCTTCTAGTCCTGCATGTGACAGTAACAATGGTGTTAGAGCATGCTCTAAGCAATGACTGATTACAAACATCACATACAAATTCACCGTATGCATGTATAAATTGATCATTATGTGCATTAAATAAGCTATGTACATTTTAGGTGTCCCAGAAAACCATTGAAGCCATCTAACACACCTAAAATGTACACACGTTTTCCTAATGTTTGTTTCATGTGTAGATACAGGTTAAATTTTGTTGTTATTTCATCCGTTTATAGTATGAGTGGGGAAAATGTGGCTCCCACAAGGGTTGATCTCAGCTCATATTTTTATCATAAGCAATATGAAGGAAAGGTAATCAAGTTATCTTTGCAATTATTGAATAGGTATACATCTATAGTTTCACAAAGCAATTATTACTCATTGGAAACAAGAGGTGTTTCAAGGATTCATTAAGAGAATAGTTTTAAATAACAAGTAAAATTCCAAAGCAAGATACCATTTCAATGTAAGGTTCCAAGAGAAATGTATATCAAAGAGCAAAATGTCTCATGCAGATACAACAAGACCTGAAGGAATAGTCATAATGCCACAAGCATTATTGAGAACCATTCAAATATAATGATATTTATTATAGCATACAACACAGGAAATACCATGAGTACAAGAACAATGCCATTTTGAGAACAGGTTCATTTTCAAATGCAGATGGATAGTATTAAAGAGCATTAAAATGGATAGAGGAACTCACAAGGGGAGCAAATCTGAATTTGAGCAATTTAGTCCTTGATGAGAAACAAAGCATATGAACTATTATAGGATGTTGAGGAGTTATCAGAAGATTACAAATGTAGTTGTTAAAGGATGTGAACAAAATAAAATCTATAGGAGATTCCATCTCATGAAATGTAATGAGCTTAATGGAGTAGGGTATTGGGATTTTGAAGCAAGCTTTACATTAAAAATAGAAATGCTACCAATATTTGAAATCTCATTTCTTACATATCAAAAGATTACAAATGTAGAGGTTACATGTACATAAAATTTAATGTGATAGCATAAAGAAATCATGTCTATTATGTGCTCTTGTAAGTACATTTCTAGAAATTCTTGAGAGAAATAATGCATTTGACAGGATTCAGTATTTATCTATAAATGTAGAGGATAATGCACTAAGCATTAGTAGAAACATATGAGATAGGAACAATCATAGTTCTATGGTCAATGAAGATGCTATCTCTCTAAGATCTGATGTACCCAACAATGGATTACATACAATAAAAAAATATAGATCATTGAAGATTGTTATTTCAGTCTCAGGCACAAAGAAAGATAGGCATTGACAAAGTTTACTGAAAAGATCATAATCACTATAACAATAGAGAGTGGAATCTCAAGGGTTTCGAGTGAAAGAGGGCAACATTTTCTTCTGAAACAGCTGACTGAAATGACTTTTGCTTCAACTATTCACCCTTCAGTAAATCTCATTCATGTTTTAATCTTACACCAATCTTATATTAGTAAGGGGTTTATGAAACTATAAGTGGCCATTACATTAAAACAAAACCTTTGGCACCTGTAGAATAGTATATGGCCGCGACCATCAATAATTCTTGAACCCAGAAAATTCAAAGAATCAAAATGAAAGTGAAATACAAAGACTCATTAGGGTCGAGCCATGGCTATGCCTATGAATGGAAGTGACAAAAAAAAAACAAGATACCCCTTTTGTTTTTTGCTTGTAGAATTCAAAGAAGGTCTTTTAACATAATACAATCATGAAGGGCTCGAGGTTTTGGAAACCCAATAGCAAAAAGACATAGCCGCAGACATAAAAGAAGGAAATACTTCGATTTGAAGGTCAAGTTTCTACAAAATGCCATGAAATGCTAAGTAAGATAATAAGGGATGCATGGGAATAGTAGAGCAAGGAAAAAATTAAATCATATGTTCATTTTTCTGCACACAAGCTTGAATTTGAGCATTCTTTATTTTAAAAATGAATAAGGAATTACTGGGTATGCATACAGAAGCTTACCTCAAGCTGGTGAAATACGTTGTGATGTCAAATCTGCCATGAAAAAGCCTTCTCTAAGAACCTGATGGCAGCGCTGGGAGCTTCTTCTAGAAATTTCACAAATGAATGTTTCATTTTGTTTTCCTTGCTTTGCTTTAGGGTTTTACCCTAAACTTCATATAGCCGATTAAAGACTTGTTTTTCTTTTTCTTGCCATGTTTTTTATAAAATGCAATATGAGCTATTAGGTCGTGGGCTAAAAATATTTGTTTTATGCCTTAGAGAATTTTTAAATGAATAGAGCCTTCAAGTCTTTGTAGGGGTCAACTAAAGCTTTCCTTTATTTTTGCATTTTCTTCTTTAGATGTAAAGTATTTTTAATTAAATGATGTTTATAAATCATTTAATTTTAAAAATTATCTTTTCAAATGCAAATAAATGAAGTGATTGAAGGATTTTCAACGCATGGGGAGATATAGATATACTTATCTTTATAACATGTCAAGAATATAGGGAAGTTGTTTTCAGTTTGCAAACATGTGGAGGTCTTTTATGACATTTTTACTTACTTTTGGGAGTCTTTTGAGGGAAATTTGAAGTGTCACCATGTTGGACTTGGTCAAACTTGACATTTTCAACAGTCTGGAGCTCATTTGTTGAATATTTACATGCTATATTTGTTGCTTTATGGAGGCATACGACCCAAGAAGTTTACAGATGCTATTTTGGTGGATCTTGTTGGGAGTTGATGGATTTAGTCACTTGTGTGACTCATTTGTAATCAGTTATTACTTGCTGCTTTCCAGCTTAGTGACTTTTGGAGTCCATAGTCAAGTTTTTGCAAGCTTTGTAACTCAATTTTGAAGATGGAATACAATGCAGACCTCAGAGTATTTTGGTGTTGAAATTTATTGCCTCCTTGTTCTTGCAGCTTTGTGCATTTTAGTGATTGATCAAGCTATTTGTGAGATTTTCATAATTTCCTTTTAGCATTATCTCATAGTTTATGCCTTTTCTGCAATTAGAGAATCGATGCAAGTTGTTGATTGTGTCATAATATTTCTTATAGTTTCCAATTGTGAAGTTTTTCTTCCTTTTGTTAATTACTATGATTGACCTTTTTGTGAAATATTTTTGCAAAGATTCATTGTAACAGGTAGTGCAAACATAGTTTCCATCGGTTGAAACCAAGTGTTAATTTTTGTTTCTCATTATCCATCTTAAATTGGTGTATCACTTTACTTTTAGTTTCAATATTTTCTTTTAAGCACTCTTTCTCCCTTTTCCTTTACAAAATCAGTAGTTTTAGGTGACACCAGAGGAAGCCATCCTTCTCCATAGGTTGACCTATACTTGTCAAAACCCACACTTTGAGAGGTATTCCCATGTTACACTAGAATGTCTAATTTCATATTCAACAGGGTGCAATTTCAGTAGATAACAATTTTGGCACGCCCGGTGGGACCCTAACTTGTTTCCAATTCAAGTTTTTTGCATTTTAGCTATTGTTTGGTGTGTACAACAGTTAGTATCTACCTTTTGAGCTATTTTAAATACATACCTAGCGATCTACTGACTTTGGTTTATCAAAAAAATTAGTATTACATCACAATATTGATAAACTGGTGTTTTTCTCAATGTTATCATCCTTTGGAGGCTGTTTGAACAACACCTGGAAACTTTGAGCTCAAATCTTTTGGTTTCATAGACACAAGTGTTGGTATGTCTTAAAAGAATCTATTAGTTCTGAGTTTCCATCTGTTTGAATGAAAAATATGTCAAATTTTCATGAAAATGTTGACTATTACCCTCCATATCAGAGGTGAGCATGGATAATTATGTACTCGCGACCCCTTTTGAGGAATTTGATGCAGAAGAAATCCTTATGCTACATGATACACCTATTGATCTCACAGCTGAATCCAGTGGTACTAGAGCCTTGGTGTAACCAATAAGTAATGACGTTCCTGAAGATAATCAACTCAACTTGTTGGATAGTTTCCAAGAATTCATTCAAAAGTGTATTGAAGATCATATTCATTTAGGTAGAGGAATGAATTTTCAAGAATTACTCCTACCAAATAGGTGTAGAGTTCACAATGCCTCCCACTCTGAACTAGACTGTTGTTTGTGCCAGACTGCAGTAGAGCAAGTGCAAAAATGTATCAACCCTACTCCAGTAGTCAAAATCAATATTCAAAATATTCAAGAGGATCCTAAAGGGAAGAAAGTGATACTTTCTAAAGAGCCCTCTAGCAGTAACAGTGAACGAGATGCAGCAAGGAAGTCTGCAGTTGCTAGTTGCTGGACCTTAAGGTTTGATGGATCCAAATCAAAGCATGGTGCTGGAGTTGGATTTGAGTTAATCAGTCCAAGAGGTAAAACTTTCTTTTCTCCTCATAGAATTCAGTTTCATTGTAGTAATAATGTAGCAGAGTATGAGGCCTTAATTCACGGGTTGCTTATGGCACTAAAGAAAAGGGTTAAGATTTTGCAAGTCTTTGGGGACTCTAAGTTAGTAGTCAAGCAAGTCAGGAGGCAGTACTCATGTCATGACCGAAGGATGACCAACTATAGGCATAGAGTATGGGACCTCATTGAAGGATTTGATGCCTTCAACATTCAATTGATACCATGCAATAAGAACCAAACATCAGATTCCCTTGCTTAGGCATCTAGTACTTTACAACCTTTGTCTCTCTCTAGACTGAAGAAGTTTACAGTGGAATTAACGCCAGTACCTTCAATACCTAACAATGTTACCAATTTCCAAGTATTTGAAGATGATAAGCATATTTTGGATTTCATCACAAGTTCAAATGTCTTTGCTTCTCAAATTATTGATGAAACTGAACCCCAAGAAGCAGAGATGGATTTAGAAGGCGTGATTAATTTGAGGACTAATACTATCCCAAGAGGAATGGTGCAGCTAGAAAGGATTTTTGATCTGGATAAGATCAGAGATCAAGAACAAGATGCTAAGAAGGAATCCATTAGTGGGCAATGTGAAACATACAACATGGGAACTCAAGATGATATCAAGAATGTATTCATTGGTAAAGTGTGTAATCCAGAAGAGAAAAATGGAATTATTGATTCATTACATACATACCAAGATGTGATAGCTTGGAGTTACGAAGACCTGAAGACATATGACACATCAATTATCACCCACACTATCCCTCTGAAGCTAGGAGTAAGACCCTTCAGGCAGAGGCAAAGGCCGATTAACGCTTTACTAGAGCCCATAATTCAAAAGGAAGTGTAGAAGCTATTGTATGCCAAAATTATATTCCTAGTCAGACATTTGACCTGGGTTGCAAATCTTGTCCCTGTGAGAAAGAATAATGGGGAAATAAGACTATGTGTGGATTTCAGGAACCTTAATAGAGTGTCATAAAAGAACAATTATCCAATACCTTTGTTGGATGAAGTACTTCAGATTGTCAATGGGTCTCAAATGATGTCCTTCCTAGATGGTTGTTCTGGATACAACCAAGTCATGGTACAATATGAAGATAGGCATAAAATTGCTTTCACCACTAAATAGGGTAGTTTTTCTTATAGGAGGATGCCCTTCAGTTTGATCAATGTTGGAGCTACGTTCCAGAGAGCTATGGACATTGCTTTTAAGGACATAATGGGTAAATGCATAATTATTTATATGGATGATCTTACAATCTTTTCCAAGAAGTGGGGTGATCACATAGCATATTTGTGCAAGGTGTTTCAGAAGTGTAGAGAGTTTGGCATATCCCTTAATCCAAAGAAATGCATCTTTGGAGTTACTCAGGGAAAATTGTTGGGACACATCATCTCTGAGAAAGCAATTGATATTGATCCTGAACGAGTGGAGACCATACTTAAGATCCATCCACCTACTAGTAAGAAAGAGATGAAATCATTCTTTGGAAAAATTAACTTTGTAAGGAAGTTTATCATAGGATTTGCAGAAATAGTCAAGCCATTGAATGTGATGTTGAAGCAGGAAGCTAAAGTTGAATGGAGTGCAGAAGCTAAAGAAGCATTTGCAGAAATCAAAAGGGCCATTGTTGAGGCTCTAGTTTTGGTGAGTCCTGATTATGATAAGCCATTTTACATATATTCATTTGCTTCTGATCACTCATGTGCGGGCATGTTGACCCAAAAGTCTAATCAAGGGAATGAGCACCCCATAGCATTTATGAGCACACCATTGAAAGATGCAGTACTAAGGTACCCAAGTGTAGAGAAACAAGCTTATGCCTTGGTTAGAGCTATAAAGAAATTTAGGCACTATATTCTCAGGAACAAGGTCTTTGCAATAGTCCATGATCCTACAGTCAAGTTGTTGTTGATGCAGAATGAGCTGGGAGAACACAAAGCTAAGTGGGTGACTATGTTGCAGGAGTATGATATTGAGATTCAACCCATGAAGCTGGTAAGAGGGCAAGGACTTATGAAAACAATGGCAAAAAAGGGCCCTGATCTTGCAGCCCAGCATTACAATCTTGAAGATGTTTCTCCAGGGGACTGGTATGATGATATCATTCACTATCTCTTGAATCAACGGTGTCCTGATCATCTCAATGTTGTACAGAGAAGGGAATTGCGCTTGAAGAGTGGTAGTTTCATGCTGAAGGGAGCTATTTTATACAAAAAGAATCATGAAGACGTCTACTTAAGATGTTTGGGGCAGCAAGAGGCTGATAGGGTCATAGAAAAATTTCATGATAGATATGGTACTGGTCATGGATCTACATTGTCCACTACAAATTAGATTCTGAGAGCTAGTTATTATTGGCCCACACTTTTTAAGGACACACACAACCATGTCAAGACGTGTCATGTGTGTCAAACTGCAACAAGCAAAGAGAAGTACACGACACTCCCACTTCAACTAGTCTTTGAGGTAAAACCTTTCGCGCAGTGGGGAATGGACTTCATAGGTCCAATCAATCCACCCTCTTCTATAGGTCATAGGTATATTCTTATTGTTACTGATTATTTCACGAGATGGACTGAGGCTTTTGCATGCAAACAATGTACTTCTGAAGTGGTAATCAATTTCATTGAATCGGGTATTATTAACTGCTTTGGATGTCCTATGTCTTTGGTTTGTGATAATGGTCTTGCATTTGCATCATTGAAATTCTCTAACTGGGCCTTTAATCATCGAATTATAATTAAATTTGCATCCAATTATTACCCTTAGGGTAATGGCATAGCTGAGTCTTCCAATAAGAACCTCCTGGCAATCATTTGTAAGCTGTTAGAAAGAAATCCTAAGGACTGGCATACCCAGCTTCAATTTTCCCTTTGGGTAGATCGTACAAGACATAAGACTTCCATAGAAACATCCCTTACCATTTGGTTTATGGGCTAGAACCTGTGTTTCCCATACAACTAAAAATCCCCACCCTGCAGTTCATTAATGAATATTATGACGAAGGAGATAAAAGAGAAGCCAGACTTGTTGAGTTGTTACACCTTGAAGAGAAAAGAGATGAAGCCCTTGAAATTTTTTCCAAACATCAGGGTGTAGTCAAATGATGGTTTGATAGGAGAGCCAAGGTAAAAGCCTTTAGAATCTTTGATTTAGTTCTCTACTGGGATAAAGCTCATGACTGTAAGGGGGAGCATGGTAAATTTGACAAACTTTGGCTTGGCCCTTATCAGATTTCAGAAATCGTGGGAGATAATGCTTTTCGCGTGAAAACCCTCACTGGGGAAGATATCCCACTACCCTTCAATGGGAAGTACTTGAAGCATTATTTCCAATCTTGAGTTGTTTACAACTCCTTTCCTGTACATAGTTAGAATAGGTGCCTTTTGTTTGCTTTGATTTGGTTAGAGTAGGTTTCCCTTTCTGCTTTTTTTTGTTTGTTTGTTGTTCCTAGTTAGTTTAGGCTTGCTTTTGGTTTGCTCTGCTTTTTTGTTTGCTCTTTCTTTGGGGGTTTTCATTTTTTCTTTTGGGTGTGCTGCATCTACATGGCAATCATATTATTATATGGGACTGTTCTGAATACTTCTCTTGCAAACTTCAATCATTTTTCCAAATTCAATTGGTGAAGGTACTTTATTTAGGTGTCACATGTATTTAATGCTATGAGTGGATGAATCATGGATGGGTTCAATCTGGAATGTATTTGGGTCTTATATTTAGACATATTTTTTCAAAAAAAATCCAAGGTTGCATGGGGTCCTAATGAGGTATGTTTAGGTGAAAATCCTATTTTTGCTTCAGCGCCACTGTGGTTCTCAGCCCTGAGTGTGAACTTCACTGTTCAATAGGTTGAAATAAAATGATGAGAACAAAGAAATATCAAAAGAAGAAAAAGAGAAAATGTTGAAAATCAAAAGAATGAATTCAACTCATCAGGAGTATCCAGGTATCTCTATCAGGGCTATGGATGCTTGACTGGCAGTAGAGCTATGCTTGGGAGGACCACAACAATAACCTCGTCGGGGCTATGGATGCCTGGCTGGCAGGAAGGCTCTATCTAGGATGCTTTTGGAGTTAGAATCTTTATGTAGCCTAGCCAGACTAAGTTTGGTTCCTAATGTAACTAAGGAAAATGGGTATGAATGCATATGCACACACTTAGACCCCAGTACAAGAAAGGTTTTCTTGTCTATGAGTTTTGAAGCTCTACTTAATTGGTCACCTAATGTGAGAACTGAAACCAGAGATTATGAGTTTTTTATTTTTGTTTGTCATTGAAATGCTCTTGCACATTTTCCCAACAGAGTCGCCAATTCTTGTGCAGTTTTTGCACACACGCCCCCCTAAAAGTAGGGACCCTCTTTCACTTTGTTTCTCGGTATTTTGGGCCTTTGATTTTGAGGACTTACTTGCTTTGGCATGAGCTTGAATGTCTATCTTACCTGCATTGATGATCCCTCTATGGTATTTGTTGAAAATATCAAGTTCTAGACTCATTTAGGGTTTTTCGCTATTCTCGGGAAAATCCTCTCTAGGCGGAATTCCCTGGATGCTTTGAAAACCCGGTGGCTGCCGCTTTTACACTATGGTTCAGAAATTTTGGGGCCTCATGGAATTCTGTGTTAACCATATTTCTCCAAAGTTTCGTCACCTTGTCGAATTCTCGGGTTGTAGTTTGGGTTGTCTTGTCGACTGCATTAATGCTCAATTGTATGATTTCTACGACATGTATTTAATCAATTTTGGGAAAATTTTGAGCCATTGAGTTTTATCATTTCTCTTTTCCCATTCCAAGAGGCTTGATTTGGAGTGCTTGGCTTGATTTGGTGCTTGAATTTGTGGATTTCTGGATTTGGTGGTGCATTTCTTGGGCGTTATCATAGTTGCTATTGTTCACTAGGGCGTCAAAGCTTGTTTCCCATCGTTGTTTTAATCAAAATTCATTCCATCAATGGTATGTACTTTTTGCCTTGCTTTTGATTGTTGAATGTGAATAATTCTTGGCGTCTTGAGTTTGCTTGAAGTCCAAATTTATGTGTGTTTGGCATTGAGCATCTTGAGGCTAGGGTTATTCAAATTTGTCAAATTAACGACCCAAGTCAATTTTCCTGCTCATTTTCAGTTTCATTACGAAATAGCTTTCTTGTGTTCACCATGAAAAATATTTTAAAAACCTAGCAAAGCGAGTAAGTTGAGCCCAAGCTTGTTCTGTGTGTTCATGGTGGAGTTTTAGGGTTTCAGGTATAGGGCATCACCAATTCCCATCAATTTTCTCTGAATTAAGTTTAGAGTTTAAGGATGATCTGTAAGAAGCTCAAATCGAGCTAACTTTAGGCCCCAGGTCCTCAAATTTGTGATCATTCAATCAATTTGAGTGAAACCGTGAAGAAACGTAAATATCTGAAAATTTGAAGTCTTCGCAGAATTTCTTAACTATCGGAATTCCCCGGTTCTCTGTCCTCCCTTTGTTTTCCCGAAGATATGCAAAACCCAGAATTGTGCCTACCTCGAGGATTTCCTCTCCTGACGGATTTTCCTAAAAGTCTCACCATTTGAAAAATTGGAGAAATAAACGGATTGAATGTTATGTGTCTTGGCATTTCATGACTGGCTTGAATAATTAGAGTAATGGTTCATGCTTCTTTTCTTCATTTGGATAACCAGTTTATGATTTTATGCCATGATCGTTAAGATCCGCTAGGAACAGAATTCCCCAAAATTCCTCTCTGGCTTGATTTCCCCGGACGGCTGAAAATCCCGAATTTCTTAGAATTTGTGCCTTGTGATAAATTAAGGGATTTTAATCGTGATTTTCTTAAATTTTTGAATGATAAGCATGATATTTATGATGAACTAACCAAAATTCTAATATGGTAAAGAGGATTTATTGCGGTCTCTTGTTGATTATAGGCTGAATCAAGTAAGGCAGTTGCAAATGGAACCAGAAGTAAGCAGATGGATCAGGGTCCTGAGGGGTCTTCAGTCTCAGAGGTAGAGAGGATCAAGATTGACCTAAAGAGAAAGGTTCCTGAGTCCAAGCTTTCCTCCATATGGGCTGAGGTGGGTGACACCAATGTGGGCAGATGGGATTATGCGGAATTCAAGACAAGAATGGCACAATAGAACCCTCCATTATTGGCTAGAAGATTGATAGAATTAGGGTTGGCTCATGTGGCTGGTTTTCCTCCTACAATTCAATGCTATGAGTTAGTGCTTGAGTGTGCTAGGAATTATGATAGAGGTACACAAAGGGTGATTGGTCCTCAAGGTAGGGTGTTAGCAAAATTTTCTCTTGTATCTATGGCACAAACCTTTGACATGCCTAATAGATCTCATGTGGTGGCTCTGGACTTGGAGGTTGCTAAAAATTATTTTGAAGATGATTCAAGCAAGGCTCTGTAGGTGGTCAACTCTTGGTTAGAGAAACCTAAGCCCCATATATCAAAGCTGCCAAAACAATTGTTCAGGGAAAAATTCAAACTAGAATACTATGATGCCATCACATTACTTAGTAGGGTAATAGGTTTGAAGAGTATGAGAGTCTTTGAAAATTGGATATTCCTTGTCATAGTGAGGATGGAACAGAAGACCAATTATCATTGGGCAGGCATTATAAGTGCCATGATACATGATCAACTATGCAATTTCTTGCAAACTAAGAGCTTCATAATGACTTCTTACATGTTCTATGCTTTGGCTAGGTTTCATCCATATAAGGGATTGAGTACACGAGGAACCTTTGGGCGAGATGTGATATATGAAGTCTATCCACAACTACATCTGGGTAGCTCATGCTATAGAAGGGTGAATGATGCATTTACCATGTACATCACTACGTTGCTCCAAGGTGTAGAGCATGTAAGAATATTTGACAGTGCTAAAGAGTTGGTTAAAAGGTATGGAACTTGGTTCATACAGTTTCCCACCTTCTCTTACATAAGGATAGATGGTTGTCAGAGGGACCCTTATAGGCTTCCTAGGTATCCTACTAATCACCTCATACTCCTGGAGGTCACAATACAAATATGTGATTTTGATGCCATAGTAAAGAAGGAGAAGCATAAAACTAGATTTGGCAATGACTTTCCCCTAAGGGTGGGTAGTAATGAGGCTTGTCCTTCCATACATACAGCACAATTTTCTGAAGAGGAGATGAGTACTCTAGGCCTTTCTTTCCATTCTAAGAGGTCTATATTTGACAGAACTGGTGAAGCCCAAAAGAAAGCAAGTAGAGAATACAGTCACAAGGATGACCTAGAGGATTATTGGGCTAACTATAAAGATGAGTTTGAAATTCAAAAGAAGTTCTCTAGGCTACCAGTTAACTTGATTAGACTGTATAATGTTAAGGTCATCTCAAATCAGATAGATGATGATGGAGATTTAATTCAGGGCCATGATTATGAGGCTGTAAAAGATAAATCAGTTGGAGAAATAGACTGGCTGGAGGAGGAGAAAATAGAGTTAGAACAGATAATGACCCCAGTGATTAAATATACAAAATTATGGCTTAAGCACAAGATTTGGGAATTGGAAAGTGAGGGTGTGCAATGCACCTATGATTTGATGGGAGACTTGGAGTCTCATTCAACTTTTGAGGAATCAACAGAGTAGGATCCTAAAGGTAAGACTAAGGTGAGTTCTCCCTTCAAGATAAAGATTAAGGATACTCAAGCAGAGGAGGTTGAAGAGGTAGAAAAATAAAGAAAGCCCATTGCTAAGAAGAGGAAACACATTTCAAAGACAAAGAAGGCTGCAGAGGATGAAGTTGAAAAGGAAGGCAAAAAGGCTAGTGTTTCTATGCCTAAAAGAAGAAGAATAGTAAGGTTGTCACAAAAAGAAAAGGATAATTCCAAGGCAGGAGGTGAAGTTGGCCCACCAGTTGTTAATGTGGAAAGCTCGGGTGAGAAAACACAGGTGTACATGAGAAGATCAAGGACTCCATCTCCTAAGGATGGTGTGCCAAAGAAAGGTGCTCCCGCAGCTTTTCCTACCACTGAACATGATAATGTCCCTCTTTCTCATGAAGCTCACAATGTACCAGATGAACCCAAAGATGCTGAAGATTATCAAGATCAAGAAAGAGAAGAATTCCAAGAGAGTGAAATCTACAGTGTTGAGGCAGAGATAGAGAAGGTGTTGCAGTCTCCTCTGGTGACTTATGAGGATTCACTTGTGAGAAGTGAAGAGGATAAACCTCCTCAAAGGGAAGAGGTACCAGGAAGAACTCCTTCATCGATGCATGAGGAAGAAGAACATGACAAGAGAAAAGAAGGTAAAGTTGAAGAGACTCCTAAAAGGAAAGATATGCATGAAGAAGTATCCAAGGATCATCAAGATACAGTTGGACAGGGTAGTGTGTAGTCAGATCCCACAGTGCCTGCTTCGTTGGATAGAGAGTTGAGGAGTAAGCAGGTTGTAGTGGATGACATTCTTCCTAATTGGGATGACCTACTGGCCCAGATTGGGAAAGGTAAAATGAAGAAGAAGGCCAGGGTTATTTCAAGGATCGAGAGAGACAAAGCAAACAATAGGGTGGTTCACATTGCTATTCCTGCTCCTGATAAGAATAGGGACGATGTGGCTGGTAGTGATTACACTATGCAGACTATCAACATAGGGCCTACTTCCATGGAACAAGAAATTGACGAATATGAAGGCTCTAATGTTGTAATCTTGGGAAGATTGAGGAAGGAGGTGCTAACTAAGCAAGAGTTAAAGAGGGAGAATGAGAAATTAAAGAAGTACTTGTAGGATTTAATGAAGCCCTTGCAATCCATCAGCTCCTCGTCATCCGCTGCAAGCTTCCTGCCACAAGAAACAATAACTAAGCTGGAAAGAATGAAAGCTACTACTCATGCCACAACAAGTTTGTTGTAGGGAGTGCAAGTTAGGGGAGACAATGCTATCAAGGACCTTCTTTCGACAAGTGGAGATGCTATGAGGTCAATAGATTGGTTAAAGAATGTAGTTGCTCAGGATAATGATGATATGGACCTCTTGTTGCAAAAGACTAAAGTCATCATGGAATACACTGAAGATAAATTGGTAGGTAATGGCATTCTTCCTTCCTCCAAAGCTACAGAACCTTGGGAATGGTTTGAATTTTTGCAAATAAGGCAAAGGGTTTTGAAGAAGGTGTATAAGAAAAGGAGACAAATTGAGGACACCTTGACTGAGATCTATAAAAAATGCATTTCCTTCTTCGAGGTTATGACAGGAAGGAAAATATTTGCACTGAAACATCTGAGCTTGGAGTAGTTAAGAAAATGGTGGCGAGATGTATATTCTCCAAACAATGAGGATCTAGTCACTGAACATCAGTTGGATGATGCATCTACATACATTGCAGTAATGGACAAGTATCAAAATAGTAAGGGGGAATGGGATAAAATAGTAGAGCAGTCAAGAAAGGACATAAAGTCCATTGAAAGGAGAATTAAGGTTTTAGCTATGCCACCTATAGCCGATTTGGATAGGATATTTTTGATTGTGCAAGACAGGATGGAGCGAGATAAGGATAAAGGGGAAGGCAGTTAATACAATGCCTCATTGGAATTTGTGCTTCCGCATTATTTTCCTTTCTCCCTCACATGCATTGGACCAAGCTTTGTTGGAGATCCCAGGCCAACTTGGATGGAGTGCATGCATTTAATGCATATTTTACTTTATTTTGAATTCCTCTTGGCCGACTTGTTTTGTGGCATATTATTATTGTAAACTTATTTAGGCCAACATATCTTAAGGGTTTCTATAAATATGGCATTCTGCCTAATTTGTAAGGGCTAGATAGTTTTATATTGGAGCAAATTAAGCAATGTAGCAAGAGCTAGAGTTAGGAGTTAGTCTTATTTTCAAGCAAGTGTTGTAACAGAAGACTAGAATTGTTGCTACTTTGGGTGATTTAATGCAAGTAAAGACATTGTGATTTGGTGCCTTTCTTGTGTTGAATTTTATCTGGCATGGTTCTTGTGATTCTATCTTTGGAATTGCTTAAGTTTTTTTTTATATATGTGCTAGGTTTAATGTTAGAAGAATTGATAATCTTTATGATTTGATACTTGAAGTGTTGCAGTAATCTCTAGTCCATACTTTTCATAGCTAGCTAATTGCTAGTTGCTTTGCAAAGTTAGCCTGGACTTTAAATTCACTGTGCTTAGTTCAATTGTGGATGTTCGTTCATTTCAATTGCAATAGGGTTTTCTTGAATGAATGTTCATGATTTGAAAATATTTAATGCCTTAGAAGATTGCACTATTTCTGTAAGATTGTAGATTCATTTGGGTCAAGCAGGAATCAGTTTCTGAGGGATTGGTCCATTTCAAGTGTTTCATCATTTGCATCGTTAATCCTAGGAGTTAGTGTTAAATTTAAGAATCTCTCTAAATCCCTTATCTCTTTTGCTATTTCTTTTGTCATTTGGGTTAGATTTAGGATTCAAAGTATCACCATATTGCAAAAAATTGATAAGCTATGAGATTCAGTATTTGCTTGTGGTAAGGTCCCTTTGTGATTACTAGCATTTTCACATTTATCACTGAGTTGTTTATGCATTGTCAAGACCTGACATTAGAGACCTTGGGGTTATCTCTTGAGGCTTGCTGATAGAGATTTACCTTTGAAGAGAGATAGAATATCATATTCTGTTTGAGTTGTTGCTATGCAAAAAACACCATCAATAGTAACCAGCCATTACCTGTGAATGGTTGGTTCTGATGTGTCTTTTTGTCCTGTTGTTGTCCTAAGCTTCATCTATCCCTTCTAGCTCCATACCACTTCTAGTCCTGCATGTGACAGTAACAATGGTTTTAGAGCATGCTCTAAGCAATGACTAATTACAAAAATTACATACACATTCACCCTATGCATGTATAAACTGATCATTATGTGCATTAAATAAGCTATGTACATTTTAGGTGTCCCAAAAAACCATTGAAGCCATCTAACACACCTAAAATGTACACATGTTTTCCAAATTTTTGTTTCATGTGCAGATACAGGTCAACTTATGTTGTTATTTCATCTATTTACAGTATGAGTGGGGAAAATGTCACTCCCACGAGGGTTGAGCTCAGCTCATATTTTTATCATAAGCAATATGAAGGAAAGGTAATCAAGTTATCTTTGCAATTACTGAACAAGTATACATCTGTAGCTTGACAAAGAAATTATTACTCATTGGAAACAAGAGGTGTTTCGAGGATTCATTAAGAGAACAATTTTAAATAACAAGTAAAATGCCAAAGCAAGATACCATATCAATGTAAGGTTCCAAGAAAAATGTATATCAAAGAGAAAAATGTCTCATGCAGATACAACAAGACCTGAAGGAATAGTCATAATGCCACTAAAGCATTATTGAGAACCATTCAAATATAATGATATTTATTATAGAATACAACACAAGAAATACCATGAGTACAAGAAAAGTTCCATTCACTATTGTATTCAGCTCCATTTTTTGACGAATGTTTGTTGAAAATTCAAAAAACTATTGTCGGAATATTGACGAACCACTACAATAATTTTCATCAAAACCTTTTTGTCGCTTTCCTGACAAACCTTGAAACATCAAAAACATGACATGACTTTTTCAGTAGTTGCCACGGTAAAGGTGATCGGGTGTTCGTCGAACATCCGACAAACCATGTGTCGATCTAACAATGAACATTAGCTAGAAAATAAGTGGGACAAATTAGCCAAAACGTAGAACACCACTAGAATATCATCGAAATAGTGACGAAAGGGGCATGTCATAACGTCAGAAATTTTGTTGGAGCTACAACAATTTCGTTGGTCGTTTTTGAAGTTTCGTCAAGCGTGTTCGTCAAAATTTTGACGGAACTGTGCAATTTTTTTTAAAAAAGAAAGTATTCCATTTGCAAACATGCTAGTCTAGAAAAATGTAATTGGTTGGTGTAAATCCAAATTCGACAACCTTTTCCAACATCCTCCCTGCCTGTGCCAAAAGGGGAGCTTTGTAATAAGGTATGGACATCCATCAAAACATAAAGGATAGAGGATAGGGTATGTCATCTCATGGACTGCAATGATTGCAGGATATGCACAAAATAGATATTTTCAAAAGGCTTTATAAATTTTAAAGCAAATGTAATTGGCTGGTGTAAAGCCAAATTCGACAACCTTTGTAAGCATCCTCCCTTCCTGTGCCAAAAGGGGAGCTTTGGAACGGGGTATGGACATCCATCATGACATAATGGAAGGGGGAGTTTTGTCAAATATTATAGTTGGAAATTCTCTAGTAGACATGTATTCAAAATGTGGAAGTATTGATAAGGCACATGAACTATTCGATAGAATGGCTCAAAGAGATGTCATCCCTTGGAATGCAATGATTGTAGGATATGCTAATGATGTTTCAATAACTTTGGGTGTTTATCTTCTCCCCATCAATTTTTATGCAATTGACATGTGGTTACTTTTGTTATCTCTTATGTGCATAAACAACTATTTTGCATGTGTACTTCAAAAGAAAATAACGATAAAATTACCAAGTTTCAAAGTTACTACACAAGGGTTGAAAATGATAATAATAATAATGGTGGTTGTATTTGAGAAGGCATTAGGGAAGAAATTTCCTATAAAATTTATTCATAAACCTAAATATTTTGAAACTATGTTTGCATTTATAGAGAAGGTTGAGAAGGAATTGAAGTGGGAAAGCATTACATGGAAGATCTATTTATTTAGTGGCCATTGGAATGTTAACTTCCCTAATATATGACCTCAAGAATCAATTATAAATCAATAACAGATTGAAAAGCTATATATTCTCTTTTTTGTAAGAGGATGGAATTTTGGGATAGAAAATTTTTGGGTTCTTTCACATTGTACAACAACAAAAGAGTGAGTTTTATCTCTTCATCATATAACAAAAGATATACTAGGAAAAATACATAACTAATGTTGTGATCTAGCTAAAGATGCCTGGATGAGATATAAAGCTTCCTAATGGTTATAATTCAAGAGTTAATGCATAGTAACATGGTATTCAGACAAAGGAGCAAACAAGGTTTGTTGACCAAATCACTGTAACCAAATATTTGCAACTAAACAAAAATGGAGGATGACAAGAATTGGAGTTGATTGCTTCTATCCCAAAATTATTTTTTATGAAGCATATAAAGTAGATTACAAAAAATGCCTGAAACACAAAAAGAGTGTGTATTAAGAACTTGAGTTACCCCCTTGCTGCATATCCTATTATGAATTCCCTAAAGTACTTGGATCTTATACAATTTTATGTGCATCTTCAGTTATTATAAGTCACAAATAAATTCTTTATTAACTAAACAGACAAATTTTCTATCTTTGTTTGTACTTTAGAAATGATAAGTTTTTCAAAAAAATAAATGATCTACATACCTGTAATCTCACAATGCTACTTATTTGTTCACGGTCCAAAGATTGGAAAACAATATACTCATCAATATGATTTATGAACTCGAGTCGGAAGGTGGCCTATGCTACTTCAATATAAAATAAGAATCCAAAAGCTTGATTACCCTTGTTGAACCACTTAACTTTAGCACTTTCATCTGTACTTTTTTTTTCTTCCCCCATTGTAACTCTATATAACCTCTTGTTCTTTAGTATTAGTTGAACCTCAGTTTACCATTGATGGCAGTTAAATGGAATTAGAAGAGGAACTGGAACATTTGAATCCATGCTTGTTGATTGTTGCAATGAAATTCGAGATGCAAAAAAGAAAAGATAGGAGGAAGAAGTACACACAACACAAGGCTATCCAAAAGATAGTCAACTGTCCTGTTGTAGCCAACAAATTAGGCCTCTTGGAGCAACGTTGTTTTGGTCCATTGCTCTTTTTCTATTCACTGTCATGAAGGAAGGTTTTGAGGCCTTGTAGGGGCATCTAATACATGTCTAAGTTCAATGGTTTGGGCCTGCTACATGTTGATGGTGTTTTCTGCATAGCAACAACTCAGACAAGATACAAGTATCCTATCTCTCTTGAAAGTTAAATCTCTATCAGCAAGCCTCGAGAGATAACCCCAAGGTCTCTAATGTCAGGTCTTGACAATACATAAACAAATTAGTGATAAATGTAAAAATATTGGTAATCAAAAAGGCACCTTACTACAAGCAAATGCTAAATTCAAATTTATCAGATCTAGCAATATGGTGATACTTCAAATCCTAAATCTAACCCAGATGAAAAAATAAATAGCAAAAGAAATAAGGGTTTAGAGAGATCTCTAAAATTAATTCTAATTCTAGAATTAACAATGCAAATGGTGAAACACTTGAAATGGACCAATCCCTCAGAACTGATTCCTGCTTGACCTAGATGAATCTGCAATCTTACAAAAATAGTGCAATCTTTTAAGGCATTAAAAATTTTCAGATCGTGAACATTCACTCAAAACAACCCTATTGCAATTGAAATGAATAAACATCCACAATTGAACTAAACACAGTGAATTTAAAGCCCAAGCTAACTTTGCAAAGAAACTAACAATCAACTAGCTACAAAAAGTATGGACTAGAGATTGTTGCAACACCTCAAGTATCAAATCATAAACAATATTAATTCCCCTAACATTAAACCTAGCATATATATATTAAATAAATTTAAGCAACTTCAAATATAGAATCATAGGAACCATGCCAGATAAAATTCAACACAAGAAAGGCACCAAATCACAATGTCTTCACTTGCATTAAATCACCCAAAGTAGCAACAATTCCAGTATTTTGTTACAAAACTTGCTTGAAAATGATACTAACTCCTAACTCTTGCTATACTGCTTAATTCGCTCCAATATAAAACTATCTAGCCCTTACAAATGAGGCAGAATGCCATATTTATAGAAACCCCCAAGATATGTTGGCCCAATTAGGGTTTACAATAAAACGGCCACAAAACAAGTCGACCAAGAGGAATTCAAAATAAAGCAAAGTGGGCATTAACTACATGCACTCCATCCAGGTCAGCCTGGGATCTCCAACATAGCTCGGTCCAATGCATGCAAAGAAGGAGGAAAATAATGGGAAGCACAAATTTTGATGGAGCATTGTATTCATTTCCTTCGCCTTTATCTTTATCTCGCCCCATCCTATCCTACACCATCAAAAATCTCCTATCCAAGTCAGCTATAGGTGGCATATCCAATACTTTAATTCTCCTTTCAATGGACTTAATGTCTTCTCTTGACTTCTTGACAAATTTATCCCAGTCCAACTTCATGGTTTCATATTAGGTTGATAGTTTGTATATTATAATCACTACCAATCACATCATCCTTATTCTTTTCAAGAGAAGGAGTAGCAATGTGGACCACCCTATTATTTTCTTCATCTCTTTCAATCTTTGAAATAACTCTGGCCTTCTTCTTTGTTCTACCTTTTCCTATGCTTGCCAGCAATTCATTCCAGTTAGGGAGAGTGTCATCCACCACAACCTGTTTGCTCTTAAACTCTCTACCCAACCAAGCAGGCACTGTGGAATCCGGATGCAAACTACCTTTTCCAACAGCATCCTGGTGACCCTTGAGTACTTCATTCAAATCATGCTTTTTAGGAATCTCTTCAACTCTCTCTTATGTTCCCTTATCATGTTCTTCTTCCTCATGCATAGGTGAAGGATTCCAGACTGGCACTTCCTCTCTCTGAAGAGCTCTATCCTCTTCACTTCTTACAAGTGAATCCTCATAGGTCACCAGGGGAGACTGCAACACCTTCTCTATTTTTGCTTCAGCACTTTAGAGTTCACCTTCTTGGAATTCTTCTCCTTCTTGATCTTGATAATCTTCAACATCCTTGGGTTCACTTGGTGCATTGTGAGCTTCAGGAGAAGGAGGGATATTATCATGATCATAGGCAGGAACAACTATGGGAGCACCTTTATTTCGTACACCATCTTTAGGAGATGGAGTCCTTGATCTTCTCATGTACACCTGTGTTTTCTCACCCGAACTCTCCACATTAACTACCGGTGGGTCAACTTCACCTCTTGCCTTAGAAGTTTCCTTCTCCTTCTGTGACAGCCTCACTATTCTTCTTCTCTTTGGTATAGAAACACTAGCCTCTTTTCCTTCCTTTTTAGTTTCATCCTTTGCAGCTTTCTTTGTCTTTGCAATGTGTCTCCTTTTCTTAGCAATAGGATTTATTTGCTTCTCATCCTCTTCCACTTCCTCCACCTAAACATCTTTAGTCTTTATCTTGAAAGGGGAGCTCACTTTAGTCTTACCCTTAGGATCTTGCCTTGCTGATTCATCAGAAGTGGAATGAGACTCCAAGTCTCCCATCAAATCATAGGTGCGTTGTACACCCTCACTCTCCAATTCCCAAATCTTGTGCTTGAGCCACAATTTTGTTTATTTAATCAATGGAGTCATGATCTATTCTAACTCTATTTTTTCTTCCTCCATCCAGTCTATTTCTCCAACTGGTTTATCTTTCATAGCCTCATAGTCATGGCTCTAAAGTAAATCTCCATCATCATCTATCTAATTTGGGATGACCTTGACATTGTATAATCTAATCAAGTTAACTGGTAACCTAGAGAATTTCTTCTTTCGAATCTCAAACTCATCTTTGCAGTTGGCCCAGTAATCCTCTAGGTCATCCTTGTGACTGTACGCTCTACTAGCCTTATTTTGGGCTTCACCAGTTCTATCAAACTTGGACCTTTTAGAATGGAAAGATAGGCCCAGAGTACTTATCCCCTCTTTATAAAAGTGTGTTGTATGTATGGAAGGGCAAGCCTCATTACTGCCTACCCTGAGGGGAAAGTCATTGCCAAATCCTGTTTTATGCTTCTCTTTCTTAACTATGACATCGAAATCACATATCTTCCTTGTGACTTCTAGGAGTATAAGGTGATCATTAGGAAACATAGGAAGTCTATAAGGAGCCCTCTAAAATCCATCTATCCTTATGTAAGAAAAGGTGGGAAACTGTATAAACCAAGCCCCATACCTTTTGATCAACTCCCTAGCATTGGCAGATATTCTAACATGCTCTGCACCTTGGAGCAACCTAGTGATGTACATGGTGAATACATCATTCACCCTTCTATAGCTTGAGCTTCCCAGATGTAGCTGTGGATAGACTTCATATATCACATCTCACCCAAAGGTTCCTCATGTACTCAACCCCTTATATGGATGGAACCTAGCCAAGGCATAGACCAGGTAAGAAGTCATTGTGAAGCTCTTAGTTTGCAAGACATTGCACAGTTTATCATGTATCATGGCACTTATAATTCATGCCCAGTGATAATCGATCTTCTGCTCCATCCTCACTATGACAAGGAACATCCAGTTTTCAAAAACTCATGCACTCTTCAAACCTATTACCCTACTAAGTAATGTGATAGCATCATAGTACTCGAGTTTGAACTTTTCCCTGAATAATTGTTTTGGTAGCTTTGAGATGTGGGGTTTAGGTTTCTCCAACCAAGAATTGACCACCTATAGAGCCTTGCTTGAATCATATTCAAAATAATTTTTAGCAACATCCAAGTCCAAAGCCACCACATGAGCTCTGTCAGGCATGTCAAAGGTTTGTGCCATAGATACAGGAGAGAAGTTTTCCAACAACCTGCCTTGAGGACCGATCACTCTTTGTGTACTCTTGTCATAATTTCTTGTACAAACAAGCATTAGCTCATAGCATTGAATCGTAGGAGGAAAACCAGACACATGAGCCAACCTTGATTCCACTAGCCTTCTAGCCAACAATGGAGGGTCTTGCTATGCCATTCTTGCCTTGAATTCCTTGCAATCCCATCTACCTACATTAGTGTCACCTACCTTAGTCCAGATGGAGGAGAGCTTGGACTCAGAAACCTTACTCTTTATTTCAATTTTGATCCTTTATGCTTCTGAGACTGAAGATCCTTCAGGACCTTGATCCATTTGCTTGCTCCTGGTTCCGCTTGCAACTACCTTACTTGATTCAGCCTACAATCGACAAGAGACCACAATAAATCATCTTTACTAAATTAGAATCAAGGTTAGCTCATCATAAACAACATGTTTATCATTCAACAATTCAAAAAACATAATTAAAATCCTTTAAATCATCGCAAGACACAATTTCTTAGAAATCTGGGATTTTCAGCCATCCGGGGAAATCAAGCCAGAAAGGAATTTCGGGGAATTCCATGCTAGGAATATTTTAACGATCATGGCATAAATATCATAAACTGATCATCCAAGTGAAGAAAAAGGAATAAAACATCTCTCTAATTATTCAAATTAACCATGAAATGTCAAGACACATAGTATTCAATCCATTTATCTTTCCAATTCTTCAGATGGTGTGACTTTTGGGAAAATCCATCGGGAGAGGAAATCTATGAGGTAGGCACAATTCTGGGTTTTTCCATATCTTCGAGAAAAGGAAGGAAGGTTGGAAAATTGGGGAATTCCAGCAGTTAAGGAATTCTGCGAAGGCTTCAAAATTCCAAATGTCAACGTTTCTTCGCGACTTCACTCAAATTGATCGAATGATCACAAATTTGAGGGCCTAAGGCTTGAAGCTAGCTCGATTTGAACTTCTTACATATCATCTTTAAATTCTAAAGTTATTCCAAAAAAAATTGATTGGAATTGGTGATGCCCTAAACCTAAAACCCTAAAGAATTTCCATGAACACACAGAATCAGCTTGGACTCAACTTACTCATTTTTCCAGGTTTTCAAAAGGATCTTTCATGGCCTACACAAGCAATCTACTTCATAATGAAACTAAAAACAAGCTCGTAAACTCACTTGTTGTTGCCAATCCAGCAAAAATGAATAACCCTAGCTTCAAGATGCTCAATGCCAAACACGTAGAAATCTGGACTCCAAGCATACTCAAGACGCTAAAGAATTATTCACATTCAACAATCAAAAGCAAGGCAATGAATACATACCATTGATGAAGTAAAACTCAATTAAAACAACGACGGGTGGCAAGCTTTAGCGCCCTGGAAAATAATAGCAATTATGATGATGCCCAAGAAATTCACCACCAAATCCAAGAATCCACAAATCCAATATGCCAAACCAAGCCAAGCACTCAAGATCAAGCACCTTAGATCGGTAGAAGATAAATGATAAAACTCAATGGCACAAGAATTCCTCAAAATCAATTAAGTACATGCCACATAAATCGTACAATAGAGTATTAATGCAATCGACAAGGCAACCCAAAACAAAACCCGAGAATTCGACAGGATGACGGAATTTCAGAGAAATCTAGCCAACATGGAATTTTGTGAGGTATCAGAATTTATGGATCAGAATGCAAAAGAAACTGCCACCGAGTTTGCAAAACATCTGGGGAGATCCGCCCAGAGAGGATTTTCCTGAGCACAGCGAAAAAGCCGAAATGAGTCTAAAACTTAAGATTTTCAATGAATACCACAGAGGGATCATCAATGCAAGAAAGATAAACATTCAGGCTCATACCAAAGCAAGTAATTCCTCAAAATCAAAGGGCTAAAATACCAAGAAACAAAGCAAAAGTGGGTCCCTACTTCCAGCAAGGCGTGTGTGCAAAAATTGCACAACAAATGGCGACTCCACTGGGAAAATGCTCTGGAGCATTTTAGTGACAAACAAAAATCAAGAACCCAAAACCTCTGGTTTCAACCCTCACATTAGATGATCAATTAAGCAAAGCTTCAAAACTCATAAACAAGAAAACCTTTCTTCTACTGGGGTCTAAATGTGTGCATATGTATTCATTCCCAATTTCCTTAGTTACAATAGGAACCAAATTTAGTCTGACTAGGCTACATAAAGATTCTAACTCCAAAAGCATCCTGGATAGAGCCTCGCTGCTAGCCAGGCATCCATAGCTCTAACGAGGTTATCGTTGTGGTTCCCCCAAGTATAGCTCTACTACCAGCCAGGCATCCATAGCCCCGGTAGAGATACTTGGATACTCCTGATAAGTTGAATTCATTCTTTTGATTTTCAATTTTCTCTTTTCTCTCTTTTTGATATTTCTTTCTTTTCATTATTTTTTATTTCAACTTGTGAACAGTGAAGTTCATGCTCAAGGCTGAGAATCACAGTGGCACTGAAGCAGAATATAATATTTTCACCTAAATAGACTTCATAAGGACCCATGCAACCTTGGAATTTTAACTGATTTGTGTGTAAATATAATACCCAAATACATTCCAGATTTAACCCATCTGTGATTCATCCACTCTTAGCATTAAATACATGTGACACCTAAATAAAGGACCTTCACCAACTAACTCTGGGAAAATGATTGAAGTTTGTAAGAGAAATATTCAGAACAATCCCAGATAATAATATGATTTCCACGCAGATGCAACACACCCAACAAAAAATAGGAAAACCCCCAAAGCAAGAGCAGAGCAAAAGCAAACCAAACCAAAAAAAAACCTAAACTAACCAGGAATAGAAAACAAACAAAGCAAAGCAGAAAAGGAAACCTACTCTAACCAAAGCAAAGCAAAGAAAAAAAAAGACACCTATTCTAACTATGTACAAGAAAGGAGCTGTAATAGCTCAAGATTAGAAATAATGCTTCAAGTACTGCCTATTGATAGGTAGTGGGATGTCTTCCCTAGTGAGGGTTTTCAAGCAAAAAGCATTATCTCCCAGGATCTCTGAAATCTAATAAGGGCCAAGCCAGAGTTTGTTAAATTTTCCATGCTCTCCCTTACGGTCATGGGATTTATCCCAATAGAGAACTAAGTCAAAGATTCTAAAGGCTTTTACATTGGCTCTCCTATCAAACCACATTTTTACTACACCCTGATGTTTGGAAAAAATTTCAAGGGCTTCATCTCTTTTCTCTTCAAGGAGTAACAACTCAGCAAGTCTGACTTCTTTTTTATCCCCTTCATCATAATATTCGTTAATGAACTGCAAGGTGGGGATTTTTAACTGAATGGGAAACACAGGTTCTAGCCCATAAACTAGATGGTAAGGGGATGTTCCTATGGAAGTATTGTGTCTTGTATGATCTACCTAGAGGGAAAACTGAAGCTGGGTATGCTAGTCCTTAGGGTTTCTTTCTAACAACTTACGAATGACTGTCAGGAGGTTCTTATTGGAGGACTCAGCCAAACCATTACCCTGAGGGTAATAATTGGATGCAAATTTAATTATAATTCCATGATCAAAGGCCCAATTAGATAATTTCAATGATGCAAATGCAGGACCATTATCATAAACCAAAGACATAGGACTTCCAAAGCGATTAATAATACCTGATTCGATGAAATTTATTACCACTTCAGAAGTACACTGTTTGCATGCAAGAGCCTCAGTCCATCTCATTAAATAATCAGTAACAGTAAGAATATACCTGTGACCTGTAGAAGAAGGCAGATTGATTGGACCTATGAAGTCCATTCCCCATTGTGCGAAAGGTTTTACCTCGAAGACTGGCTGAAGTGGGAGTGTCGCATACTTCTCTCTGGTTGTTGTAGTTTGACACACATGACACATCCTGACATGGTTGTGTGTGTCCATAAACAATGTGGGCCAATAATAACCAACCCTCATAATCTGATTTGTAGTGGACGGTGCAAATTCATGGCCAGTACCATATTTGTCATGAAATTCTACCAAAACTCTTTCAGCCTCCTGCTGCCCCAAACATCTTAAATAGACACCTCCATGGTTCTTTTTGTATAAGATGGCTCCCTTCAGCATGAAACTGTCACTCTTCAAATGCAATTCCCTTCTCTGTACAGCATTAAGGTGATCTGGACACTGTTGATTCAAAAGATAATGAATGATATCATCATACTAGTCCCCTAGAGAAACATCTTCAAGATTATAATGTTGGGCTGCAAGGTCAGGGCCCGTTTCTGCCATTGTTCTCATACGCCCTTGCCCTCTTACCAATTTCATGGGTTGAATCTCAATATCATACTCCTGCAACATAGTCACCCACTTAGCTCGGCATTCTCCCAGCTCATTTTGCATCAACAATAGCTTGACTGTAGGATCAGGAACTATTGCAAAGACCTTGTTCTTGAGAATATAGTGCTTGAATTTCTTCATAGCTCTGACCAAGGCATAAGCCTGCTTCTCCACACTTGGGTACCTTAGTTCTGCATCTTTCATTAGTGCACTCATAAATGCTATGGGGTGCTCATTCCCTTGATCAGACTTTTGGGTCAACCTGCCAGCACATGAGTGATCAGAAGCGAATGAGTATATGTAAAATGGCTTAGCATAATCAAGACTCACCAACACTGGGGCCTCACCAATGGCCCTTTTGATTTCCGCAAATGCTTCTTTAGCTTCTGCACTCCACTCAACTTTAGCTTCCTACTTCAACATCGCATTCAATGGCTTGACTATTTATGCAAATCCTATGATAAACTTCCTTACAAAGTTAATTTTCCCAAAGAATGACTTCATCTCCTTTTTGCTAGCTGGTGGCTGGATCTTAAGTATGGCTTCCACTCATTCAAGATCAATAGCAATACCTTTCTTTGAAATAACGTTTCCCAGTAATTTCCCCTCAGTGACTCCAAAGATGCATTTCTTTGGATTAAGAGATATGCCAAATTCTCTACACCTCTGAAACACCTTGCACAAATTTTCTATGTGATCACCTCCCCTCTTGGAAAAGACTGTCAGATCATCCATATAAATAATTATGCATTTTCCAATTATGTCCTTAAAAGCAATGTCCATAGCCCTCTGGAACATAGCTCCAACATTGATCAAACCGAAGGGCATTCTCCTATAAGCGAAAGTACCCCACTTTGTGGTGAAATAATTTTTATGCCTATCTTCATATTGTACCATAACTTGATTGTATCCAAAGTAGCCATCCAGGAAAGACATCATTTGAGACCCATTGAAAATCTAAAGCACTTCATCCAACGAAGGGACGAGATAATTATCCTTTTCTGATGCTCTATTAAGGTTCCTAAAATCCACACACAGTCTGATTTCCCCATTCTTCTTTCTCACAGGAACCAGATTTGCAACCCAGGTCGAATGCCTGACTAGGAATATAATTCTGGCAGATAGTAGCTTCTGCACTTCCTTTTGAATTATGGGCTCTAGTAAAGCATTGATTGGCCTTTGCCTCTACCTGAAGGGTCTTACTCCTGGCTTCAATGGGATAGTGTGAGTTATAATCGAAGTGTCATATGTCTTCAGGGTATGTGCAGGATCATGATGGGCCAAAAAGTGGCAATATGTAAGTGATATGATGACCCATGTGGCTGACGAATTTTTTTTACCCAAAATTGATGAAACAAAAAGGTTTTTTAAAGGATATTCTCAACTTTCCACCAATATAAATTATGCTTTACTTTGAATTTAATAAATAATTATTATTCATTTTTTATTTGAATTACGACTAAAGTTCTAATTGATAGGCTAATTGAAAAACATCTATAGCTTTCAAATGGTATCACATTTTTTGAATCCAAAACATGCCACATTCTATGCTTTGTATACTATAGGATTAAAAAAGAAAAATTTAATTTCATGAAGTTTTGACCAAGTTAATGGTCGACACATGATTTTTATATTTTTTAAAAGTTGTAATAAAAAATTCATAATTAATTATTTACTTGGAGAAAAATTAAAAAAAAATGCATCACATCCTAACATGAGTCCTCTATTTATATCCAAAATCTTATAAAAAAATATTATCATTTTATTGTGGTTAGGGTTGTCAAACAGACACCTACTTCTTATTTTTTCCCTGAAATTTAACTACTACTCCATTAAAATTTCAAATTTTCACCAAATAGATTTAAAAAAACCTAGTAGTTTAGAAACTACATTCAATTTTCTACATATTTTATTGTTACATATTTTTGAAATAATATAGATAACTTATTCAAATTTTTACGTCAAGTTGCCTAACTCTGATTTTTCTAAATTTTTTGCCACTTAAGGGCCTATTTTTTCCATGATGATCCTACACATACCCTTTAGGTCTTCGTAAATCCAGGCTATTACATCTTGATATGTATGTAATGCATCAATAATCCCTTTCCTCTCTTCTAGAGTGCACACTTTGCCAATGAATACATTCTTGATATCATCTTGAGTTCCCATGTACGTTTCACATTGTCCACTAATGGAATCCTTCTTAGCATCTTGTTCTGGATCTTTGACTTTATCCAGATCAAAAATCCTTTCTAGCTACACCATTCCTCTTGAAATAGTATTAGTCTTCATATTAATCACCCCTTCTAAATCCATCTCTACTTCTTCGGGTTCAATCTCATCAATAATCTGAGAAGCAAAGACGTCTGAACTTGTGATAAAATCTAAAATATGCTTATCATCTTCAAATACCTAGAAATTGGTAACATTGTTAGGTACTGAAGGAACTAAGGTCAATTCCACTGTAAACTTCATCAATCCAGAGAGAGACAAAGGCTATAAAGTACTAGTTGCCTGAGCAAGGCAATCTAATGTTTGGTTCTTATTATGTGGTATCAATTGAATGTTGAAGGCATCAAATCCTTCAATAAGGTCCCATACTCTATGCCTATAATTGGTCATCCTTCTATCATGAAATGAGTATTTCCTCCTGACTTGTTTGACCACTAACTCAGAATCCCCAAAGACTTGCAAAATCTTAACCTTTTTCTTTAGTTCCATAAGCAACCCATGAATCAAAGCCTCTTATTCTGCTACATTATTAGTACAATGAAACTAAAGTCTATGATCAGCAAAGAAAGTTTTACCTCTTGGATTGACTAACTCAAATCCTACTCCAGCTCCTTGCTTCGATTTAGATCTGTCAAATCTTAAGGTCCAACAACTAGCAACTGCAGACTTCTTTGTTGCATCTCTTGCACTATTACTGCTGGAGGGATTTTTAGAAAGCCTCACTTTCTTCCCTTTGGGATCTTCTTGAATATTCTGAATATTGAATTTGACTGCTGGAATAGGGTTGATACACTTCTGCACTTGTTCCACTGCAGACTGGCACAAGCAACAATCCAGTTTAGAGTGGGAGGCATTGTGAACTCTACACCAATTTGGAAAAAGTAATTCTCTAAAATTCATTCCTCTACCTAACTGGATCTGATCTTCAATACACTTTTGAATGAATTCTTGGAAATTCTCCAACAAGCTGAGTTGATGATCTTTAGGAACATCATCATCTATTAGTTCCACCAGGGCTCTAGTGCCACTAGATTCGGCTGTGAGATCAATAGGTGTAGCATGTATCATAAGGATTTCTTCCACATAAAATTCCTCAAAAGGGGTCACAAGTACATAATTACCCATGCTCACCTCTGATATCAGTATCTCGTTCAAAGTATTATGATATTTTGTAATCATATATTTCATCCTGGGCTCTCTTTCAATCTTGATCTGATTTGGCACTCCCTTCCAGGGAAGCCACATATGAGAGTGATCAGTTGATACATATCCATTCAGAGCCATAGTAAAGTCTCTTCTCAAAATCAGACCATAAGCATCAGGTATATTTTCCACCTTTATATTAATAAATTGTTGAATTCTAGGGTCAGAGGCAACCTGCATATGAATCATGTTCAATTCCCCTACAACACTAACCTCAGTTCTATCAAGTTGAGTAACTTTCTTTTGGGAGTCAGAAGGAGTAATATCTAAGGCTCTATAGACACCAAAGGGCATTATATTGGTAGAAGCACCTGATTCCAACAAGCAATTGTGCAAGTTCTTACCAAATATACAAACATAGATTAGAAATGGGGGAGTGTCCGTTTTCCCTTGAAACAGAGTTAAGGGAGTATCAACCTGAGCAACTTGAGTTTTATCTTTCTCTTTCCCTTTATCTCCAGGTGGTATGTGAGTTAGATTGTGAATCTTATTTTGACCTTTTAACACTTGGGAACTTGATGCTTTATTGACACTCTCATTGAATAATTTATCTTGTGATACTGAACTTGCACTGTAAGCTCCTAGAACTGCATTTCTAATGGTTGGAACTCTCATCAACTCAAATGCAGAGAGACTTACCTTTAGCTTCTTGAGTTCTTCTACAACATATGTGGCCAATTGTTTTGCACTTAGATCAGTAGGAGCCTCTTTTGGGTATTCCACTACTTTGTCTTTGCTTGTTTCAGTAGTTCACGCTTTTGGCAGATCCATTGGTCCTTGATCCTTAGATAAGTACTGCCTAGACACATGATGATATATTGGATTATTACTAGCATTAGGATCTAGAGGCGTAGTGAAGGGGCCTCCAACCTGTGGATGTCTATGTGGCAGATCCCTCAAATCATATTTCTTAACAGGTCGCTGGAATGTCTGTACCTCTTCAATATATGTTTCTTCTTCATCCATGGGACCATTGTCATTCACATGATTTTCATCAAACAACTATGTAATATTATCTCCATTGCACACCTGATCCACCCCTTTCTTAAGCTGGCATGATTCTTCCTCAGGAACATTTTCCTTGCTATGTCGAAAAGGGGCATGATTTAGCACCAACACTGATGAATCATATGGAGTAGATGGCACCATCTCCTGATTACTTGCATTATTCTCCACCTCATATTGAAAGATTGAAGCTGTTGTCTGGAACTCTAGACAATCTAATTCCTAATGCTGACTTGTTTTATGAAGCTTGCACCATCTTGATAAAGCAGCTTCAGCTAAATATACACCACTTGGAGGTTTTTCTTGACTGACTAGCTGATCCAATGGGGTGGGGACACCTCCATTGTTAGTCCTTGTATTCCAAGTTCTGTTCTGTCTAGGTGGCTATCTCCTGTCAAATCCTTGTCCACCAGCTTGCCCCCTCTCAAATTTTTGGCCTAAAAATTGTCCTTTATCATAATTCTACCCTTTGTCATAATTATGCCCTCTTTCATAATTATATCCTCTTTCAAGATGTCATCCCCTATCAAAATGGTGTCCTTGTTGAATTTCCTGATTTTCTCTATTATGATTGGACTACATACTTCTTTGAGCAACCTGGAGCTGACTATTCTGGTTTCTCAAATAAGTTACCTCCATGTTTAGCTTCTTCACTTGTTCGGTCAGTTCATCTAAAATCTCTCCTTGTCAGGATTTCTATTAGGATTTCTACATGGGAGCTGATTTGCATTGTTTTGAGGATATCCTACTATAGTAGAACTAGTATTTAGTGAATGGCTCAATACTTCAGAATTTTGCAAGTATGTGGGAAAACTAGCATGAGGCTGTGGATGAAGAGGTTGATTTACATTTTGTTGAGGGTAGCTGATTGCGGGCAGAACTTGACTCACAGGAGGTCCTAGGTGAGGAACCAAAGGCAATTGGGGTATCAGATTCATGATAGGAGTGTGATTGGTAAGAGCCTGATTGAGAGCTGGGACTTGCCCAGGGTGAGTAGTGGGTCCTAGTGATGGTAAGGGTCTAGATAAGTGTTGTCTTAAAGCAGTGCTAACCTTTACAACTTTTGTGTGTGCATCAAGTAGGGTAGTAGGAGGGTTGTTTCTCCACTTCATGAAGGTGGTTGTCAGACTATCAAGACCCTCATAATAAACTTCTAAAGCAGTGGCCTCGTCCACAGCATAAGGGGCCTACAATCGCGTATAAGCGAGATGAAACTTGTTGTTAAAGGACCCTATGGGCTCATTGACTTCTCTCTTAACATTAGTGAACTGAAGGTAAAGCTCATTTGGACTAATGGGAATCCTAAAAAATTTCAGGAATGCAGTCTCTAATTCAGTCCAATTCTGAATAGACCCAATAGGCAAGTGATTGTACCAATAGAACACATCTTCTCCTAAGGAATAAGGAAAGAGCCTATATGCTACATCCTCATGATTGATTCCTCTATCTGTAAGGAAAGTCTAAAAAATATTTTCATGTTCCTCAACAGTTCTATTGGGGTCATTAACATGGAACTTAGAAAAAAAGTGTTATGGGTTCTTAGGCATAACATTGTAATTATTGAAGGTCAAGGGAGATGGATTGTTGGCAAGGAAAGCCATTGGTGGAGGTGGAGGTGGTAATGGCCGATTTATGGCTTGTTGGGGCTGTAGAATAGGAATGGCTTCTGAATCAAATGAGGGTGGACTTGATGAAGATGAAGATGATGGGGATGATGGAAGTGACTAGGTGGATGATGATTCACCCCTTCTTCTGGTCCTTCTTGACCTAGTAGGAGATTGTAACTCTTGAAATTCCTCTTCCCCTGGAGTTGATCTCGTTCTTCTTCTGAATCTTTTAGGAGAGATAGCAGATAGGAATCGATCCAGCTCGCTTATTCAGGCCCTCCTTCTAGCACCAATCTGTTGATGGTGTTTTCTGCATAGCAACAACTCAGACAAGATACAAGTATCCTATCTCTCTTAAAAGGTAAATCTCTATTAGAAAGCCTCAAGAAATAACCCCAAGGTCTCTAATGTTAGGTCTTGACAATGCATAAACAACTCAGTGATACATGTGAAAATGCTAGTAATCACAAAGGGACCTTACTACAAGCAAATGTTGAATTCAAATTTATCAGATCTAGCAATATGGTGATACTTAAAATCCCAAATTTAACCCAGATGAAAAAAGAAATAGCAAAAGAGATAAGGGTTTAGAGATATCTCTAAAATTAATTCTAATTCTAGAATTAACAATGCAAATGATGAAACACTTGAAATGGACCAATCCCTAAGAACTGATTCCTACTTGACCCAGATGAATCTGCAATCTTACAAAAATAGTGCAATCATATAAGGCATTAAAAAATTTAGATCATGAACATTCACTCTAAACAATCCTATTGCAATTGAAATGAATAAACATCCACAATTGAACTAAACATAGTGAATTTAAAGTCTAGGCTAACTTTGCAAAGCAACTAACAATCAACTAGTTGCATAAAGTATGGACTAGAGATTGCTGCAACACTTCAAGTATCAAATCATAAACACTATTAATTCCCTTAACATTAAACCTAGCATATATATATTAAATAAACTTAAACAACTTCAAATATAGAATCACAGGAACCATGCCAGAAAAAATTCAACACAAGAAAGGAACCAAATCACAATGTCTTCACTTGCATTAAATCACCCAAAGTAGCAACAATTCCAGTATTCTGTTACAACACTTGCTTGAAAATGATACTAACTCCTAACTCTTGCTATACTGCTTAATTCGCTCCAATATAAAACTATCTAGCCCTTAAAAATGAGGAAGAATTCCATATTTATAGAAACCCCCAAGATATGTCGGCCCAATTAGGGTTTACAATAAAACGGCCACAAAACAAGTCAGCCAAGAGGAATTCAAAATAAAGCAAAGTGGGCATTAAATGCATGCACTCCATCCAAGTCAGCCTGGGATCTCCAACATAGCTCAGCCCAATGCATGCAAAGAAGGAGGAAAATAATGGGAAGCACAAATTTTGATGGAGCATTGTATTAACTACCTTCCCCTTTGTCTTTATCTCACCCCATCCTATCTTGCACCATCAAAAATATCCTGTCCAAGTCAGCTATAGGTGGCATAGCCAATACTTTAATTCTCCTCTCAATGGACTTAATTTCTTCTCTTGACTGCTTGACAAATTTATCCCAGTCCACCTTCATGGTTTCATATTTATCCATTACTGCAATATAGGTGGTTGCATCATCTAACTAATGTTCAGTGACTGGGTCCTCATTGATTGGAGAATACACATCTTTCCACCATTTTCTCAACTGTTCCAAGCTCAAATGCTTTCGTGCAAACCTTTTTCTTCCTATCATAAACTCAAAGAAAGAAATGCATTTGTTGTAGATCTCAGTCAGGGTGTCTTTAATTTGTTTCCTCTACTTATACACCTTCTTCAAAACCCTTTTCCTTATTTGCAAAACTTCAAACCATTCCCAAGGTTCTGCAGCATTGGAGGAAGAAAAAATTCCATTACTTACCAATTTATCCTCATTGTATTCCATGATGATTTTGGTCTTCTGCAACAAGAGATCCACATCCTCCTTATCTTGAGCTAATAAATCCCTTAACCAATATATTGACCTAATAGAATCTCCGTCGGTCGAAAGGATGTCCTTGATAGCATTATCTCCCTTAGCTTGCACTCCTTGCAACCAGTTCATTTTGGCATGATTAGTAGCCTTCATCCTCTCCAGCTCTATTATTGTTTCTTGTGGCAGGAAGCTTGCAGCAGAGGATGAGGAGCTGATGGATTGCAAGGGCCTCATCAAGTCCTATAGATACTTCTTAAGTTTATCATTTTCTCTCTTCAATTCTTGCTTGGTCTGCACCTCTTTCCTCAATCTACCCAGGATTACAGAACTAGAGCCTTCATATTCTTCAATTTCCTATTCCATGGAATTAGGCCCTAGGTTGATAGTTTGTATATTATAATCACTACCAGTCACATCATCCTTATTCTTGTCAGGAGAAGGAGGAGCAATGTGGACCACCCTATTATTTTCTTCATCTCTTTCAATCTTTGAAATAATTTTGGCCTTCTTCTTTGATTTACCTTTTCCTATGCTTGCCAGTAATTCATTCCAGTTAGGGAGAGTGTCATCCACCACAACCTGTTTTCTCTTCAACTCTCTACCCAACCAAGCAGGCACTATGGAATCTGGCTATACACTACCTTGTCCAACAGCATCCTGGTGACCCTTGAGTACTTCTTCATTCAAATCATGCTTTTCAGGAATCTCTTCAACTCGCTTTTTTGTTTCCTTGTCATGTTCTTCTTCCTCATACACAAGTGAAGGAGTCCTAACTGGAACTTCCTCTCTCTGAAGAGATCTATCCTCTTCACTTCTTCCAAGTGAATCCTCATAGGTCACTAGGGGAGACTGCAACACCTTCTCTATTTTTGCTTCAGCACTTTAGAGTTCACCTTCTTGGAATTCTTCTCCTTCTTGATCTTGATAATCTTCAACATCCTTGGGTTCACTTGGTGCATTGTGAGCTTCAGGAGAAGGAGGGATATTATCATGATCAGTGGTAGGAACAATTGTGGGAGCACCTTCCTTTCATACACCATCTTTAGGAGATGGATTCCTTGATCTTCTCATGTACACCTGTGTTTTCTCACCCAAACTCTCCACATTAACTACCGGTGGGTCAACTTCACCTCCTGCCTTAGAAGTTTCCTTCTCCTTCTATGATAACCTCACTATTATTCTTCTCTTTGGTATAGAAACACTAGCCTCTTTTCCTTCCTTTTTAGTTTCATCCTTTGTAGCTTTCTTTTTCTTTGCAATGTGTTTCCTTTTCTTAGCAATAGGCTTTCTTTGCTTCTCTACCTCTTCCACTTCCTCTGCCTAAACATCTTTAATATTTATCTTGAAACTTGAGCTCACTTTAGTCTTACCCTTAGGATCCTACTCTGCTGATTCCCCAGAAGTGGAATGAGACTCCAAGTCTTCCATCAAATCATAGGTGCATTGTACACCCGCACTCTACAATTCCCAAATCTCGTGCTTGAGCCACAATTTTGTGTATTTAATCACTGGAGTCATGATCTATTCTAACTCTGATTTCTCTTCCTCCAGCCAGTCTATTTCTCCAACTGGTTTATCTTTCATAGCCTCATAGTCATGGATCTGAATTAAATCTCCATCATCATCTATCTGATCTGGGATGACCTTGACATTGTACAATCTAATCAAGTTAACTGGTAACCTAGAGAATTTCTTCTTTCAAATCTCAAACTTATCTTTGCAGTTGGCCCAGTAATCCTTCGTCCTTGTGATTGTACTCTCTACTAGCCTTCTTTTGGGCTTCACCAATTCTGTCAAACCTGGACCTTTTAGAATGGAAAGATAGGCCCAGAGTACTCATCCCCTCTTTAGAAAAGTGTGTTGTATGTATGGAAGGGCAAGCCTCATTACTCCCTACCCTCAAGGGGAAGTGATTGCAAAATCTTGTTTTATGCTTCTCCTTCTTAACTATGGCATCGAAATCACATATCTGCCTTGTGACTTCTAGGAGTATGAGGTGATCAGTAGGATACCTAGGAAGTCTGTAAGGGGCTCTCTGAGAACCATCTATACTTATGTAAAAAAAGGTGGGAAACTGTATAAACCAAGCCCCATACCTTTTGATCAACTCCTTTGCATTGTTAGATATTCTAACATGCTCTACACCTTGGAGCAACCTAGTGATGTACATGGTGAATGCATCATTCACCCTTCTATAGCTTGAGCTTCCCATATGTATTTGTGGATAGACTTCATATATCACATCTCACCAAAATGTTCCTCGTGTACTCAATCCCTTATATGGATGGAACCTAGCCAAGGCATAGACCAAGTAAGAAGTCATTGTGAAGCTCTTAGTTTTCAAGTCATTGCACAGTTGATCATGTATCATGGCACTTATAATGCTTTCCCAGTGATAATCGGTCTTCTGCTCCATCCTCACTATGACAAGGAACATCCAGTTTTCAAAAACTCATGCACTCTTCAAACCTATTACCCTACTAAGTAATGTGATAGCATCATAGTACTCGGGTTTGAACTTTTCCCTGAATAATTTTTTGGTAGCTTTGAGATGTGGGGTTTAGGTTTCTCCAACCAAGAATTGACCACCTGTAGAGCCTTGGTTGAATCATCTTCAAAATAATTTTAGCAACATCCAAGTCCAAATCCACCACATGAGATTTGTCGAGCATGTCAAAGGTTTGTGCCACAGATATAGGAGAGAAGTTTTCCAACACCCTGTCTTGAGGATTGATCACTCTTTGTGTACTCTTTTCATAATGTCTTGCACAATCAAGCACTAGCTCATAGCATTGAACCGTAGGAGGAAAACTAGCCACATGAGCCAACCCTGATTCCACTAGCCTTCTAGCCAACAATGGAGGGTCGTGCTTTGCCATTCTTTCCTTGAATTCCTCGTAATCCCATCTTTCTACATTGGTGTCACCTACCTCAGTCCAGATGGAGCAGAGCTTGGACTCAGAAACCTTAAACTTTATTTCAATTTTGATCCTTTATGCTTCTGAGACTGAAGATCCTTCAGGACCTTGATCCATCTGCTTGCTCCTAGTTCTGCTTGCAACTGCCTTACTTGATTCAGCCTACAATCAACAAGAGACCACAATAAATCATATTTACTACATTAAAATCAAGGTCAGCTCATCATAAACAACATGTTTATCATTCAACAATTCAAAAAACATAATTAAAATCCTTTAAATCATCGCAAGGCACAATTTCTTAGAAATCTGGGATTTTCAGCCATCTGGGGAAATCAAGCCAGAAAGGAATTTCGGGGAATTCCATGCTAGGAATATTTTAACGATCATGGAATAAATATCATAAACTGATCATCCAAATGAAGAAAAAGGCACAAAACATCTCTCTAATTATTCAAATTAACCATGAAATGTCAAGACACATAGTATTCAATTCATTTATCTTTCCAATTCTTCAGATGGTGTGACTTTTAGGAAAATCCGTTGGGAGAGGAATTTCGTGAGCTAGGAGCAATTTCGGGTTTTTCCATATCTTCGGGAAAACAAAGGAAGGGTAGAAAAGTGGGGAATTCTAGCAGTTAAGGAATTCTGCGAAGGCTTCAAAATTTTGAATGTCAACGTTTCTTCGCAACTTCACTCAAATTGATCAAACGATCACAAATTTGAGGACCTGAGGCTTGAAGCTAGCTGAATTTGAACTTCTTACACATCATCTTTAAATTCTAAACTTATTCCAAAACAAATCGATTGGAATTGGTGATGCCCTAAACCCGAAACCCTAAAAATTTTCCATGAACACACAGAATCAACTTGGACTCAACTTACACATTTTGCCAGGTTTTCAAAAGGATCTTTCATGGCCTACACAAGCGAGCTACTTCACAATGAAACTGAAAACAAGCTCGCAAACTCACTTGGGGTTGCCAATCCAGTAAAAATGAATAACCCTAGCTTCAAGATGCTTAATGCCAAACACACAGAAATCTGGACAATCAAAAGCAAGGCAACGAATACATACCATTGATGAAGTGAAACTCGATTAAAACAACGACGGGTAGCAAGCTTTAGTGCCCTGTAAAACAATATCAATTATGATGACACCTAGGAAATTCACCACCAAATCCAAGAATCCACAAATCCAATACGCCAAACCAAGCCAAGCACTCAAGATCAAGCACCTCAGATCGGTAGAAGATAAATGATAAAACTCAATGAAACAAGAATTCCTCAAAATCAATTAAATACATGCCGCATAAATCATACAATTGAGCATTAATGCAGTTGACAAGACAACCCAAAGCAAATCCCGAGAATTCGACAGGATGACAGAATTTTAGAGAAATCCGGCCAACACAAAATTCCACAAGGTATCAGAATGTCTGGATCAGAATGAAAAAGTAGCCACCACTGGGTTTTCAAAGCATCCGGGGAAATTGGTCGAGAGAGGATTTTCCCAAGCATAGCGAAAAACCTGAAATGAGTCTAAAAATTAAGATTTTCAATGAATACCACAGAGGGATCATCAATGCGAGCAAGATAATCATTTAGGCTCATCCCAAAGCAAGTAAGTCCTCAAAATCAAAGGGCTAAAATACCAAGAAACAAAGTGAAATAGGGTCCCTGCTTTCAGTGGGGCGTGTGTGAAAAAACTGCACAATAGTACAAGCTTGTATGTGGATTTTATTTTAATTGTCCTATTGGGCAGGGCTACAAGGGTTAAAAGGGTAAAGAGGCCTAGAGGTTAGAGCGATGAGAAAATGGAGTTTCCTAAGTGCAAATTAGGGTGTTAAGTTTTGGTTTGGTCCTATTTGACATGATCTAAGTGGTTACAAACCCTCTTGGTTTTGAGAGTACAAGAACCCTAGGTGAGTTGGGTCTTTTCCTTAAAGGAATAGTGGATTGGAAAGGTCCTCTTAAAAATTATTTGAGAGAGTTGTGCTAAGTTGGTGGTTTGATCATCTAGTTGATCATCTAAAGTAGCTTCCCCTGCTCACTCTCAATCACTTATTCCTACATAGTTCACTATCCTTGGTCTATCAATCACTT
>VDFB02373365.1:54969844-55014488 GCA_007258455.2 Sequoia sempervirens | reverse complement strand
TTATTATGTTATTACTACCCATCCCCCTAAGTTCTATTATTAGGTTTTCACTTGTTAATCTAACTCTTACGTGGGTTATCCTGGGCCCTTCCTCCTATTTGAGGCGTCGTCCCCCACGAAGAGCCACTCTCCCTGGAGACCCCAAACATAATCAAAAGCAAGGGTTGTACCATAAAGAACAAGGAATTAAGTCTCAACAGATGACATGCGAGGCATTACCCATCTCACTAAAAGCACACAAAAAGAGTCCTAACAAAAATCTCGTACAACCCTCTCAGAATAAGAATACCAATAACTTGCTACATCAAGAGCACATAAAACAAGGATTATCGACCAACAATAAAATCAAGCCTCTAGAAGCCTAAGGTTTACAACATCCATAAACAGGTTCATAAAATTAACAGGGTTCCCGCATAGAAAAGCCAAAACAATAATATAACAGTAAGAATAAAATTCAACCAAATTCACAGGATTTCAATACTCAAATCAACATAATATTTTTTCCACTATGATAAGCAATTCATTTTATTCCATTACTAAATCTCTATTTCCATAATGAAATTTTGAAATAAAAATGATAATCAATTTTCCCTTTCAATAACCATAACAACCATAGATTCAAATTTCACAAAATAAAACAATATATCGTTATACTTATTATATATATATATATATATATATTTATATATATATGTAAATAATATTATGCTTTATTCCATTAATCTTTTAAATTTAAATAATTCAGGTCTGTTAAAAAAAAACATCCATATGCCAATACCAATATATATATATATATATACACTAAAAATAACACAAAAAGCCAATATAAAACAGTCAGCACAGTCCAGGATCAAGTACAAGAGTCCATGTTAGGGCGTTCACACTTAAAGGGAGAGGGGGTATGGCCAAAGACCGTCTTCCTTCGAATTTTAAATATAAATATATATATATATATATATAAAATTATAAATAAAAAGACATATGAACTCCCTGCACGGGTTCGGCCCAGAATGAATTTTGAAATAAATAAAATAATAGGTATAAATATATTTATATATATATATATATATGTCAAACAAAGTATAATCTTTTCTGCAATAAATCACTATGAAAATATATTTATGATATATATATATATGTATATACATCTTTTCAAAAGTGTATATAAATATATATATCCAAAAATCTATTTATTTCAGAAGGGGAAATAATCCTTTTTTTATAACAGATCATAAAAATACTGGATATTTTCAGAGACCCATTTAAATTTGTTTCATTTGTTTGCTATTCGGAAGATTCCTAAAACCCCCATAAGATTTATTTTCTTCTATAGAATAACATCATTTATTTATTTTTAAATAGATTCAGAGAAATCAAAAGAAGAGAATGGAACTTGGAGTCCTACGTTTGCTGAAGAATTGTTGAAACTTTTCTTGATTCCAAACAGCCTTTTTGAAGAGCTCCCTTTCTTCCTTCAGAACTTCTCCACCAGATTTCCTTGCTAAATTCTCTAATCTAAAATTTTAATCCAGAAAAGCCTATCTTCCAGAACAATGAAAAATAAATAAATTCTACAGAGAAAACTAGAAAGGATCCAATTTCCAGAACTCAATATTTTCTTTTGAAGTTTCTGTCAATCTTCCCGTGAATGAAAATCTCACAATTTTGCTATTAAATAAAAGATATCTTCTTTCTTTTCGAAAACTCCATAAATCAAAATTAAAAGAAGTTTTCTATTTCATTACCAGCTTTTCAGCCAAAAACTCAACATTCATTGGTCCTTTTGTTCTTTTCTTTATTTTCTTTATTTTTTCCTATTTAACAACACTTTTTGTTTTAATTTTGATTTTGCAAACTATACTTGCAATTCACACAATTTTACTCATTTAATTATTTTATTTCATTAATTATCCTCAACATGCTATTTTAATTCATTTATCTAAACACCAATTTTAAATAATTTAATTTACACCATTCAATAATTTACATGGCTTTTTAATATAAGACTTATAATTTAATGTAAACTATTCCAATACTATTATTAACATTTATAAAAATCATTTAATTATATAAATGACATCATACTACACACGAACGTAAAATAAATATCAAAAGTACACTCACACAAAACCACTTTAATAAAATGCAACAATGATAAAGGTCAAAGACGCACAATACCACAAAACATAAAACAGGTTGGCAACCTTGGGACGGGGTGACTTCCTTGTCATCTCTATTTCAACTTCATGCCCGTTAGGTTAAATTGATGCTCACCCTGTCCTGCCGAAGCAGGTGGAATCAAGACTATGTTCGTACAATTCCTACATACAAACAAGGTTGTGTACAACATGTATGTATATATATATATATATATATATATATAATAAAAAACGTCACATCGTGAGAAGGAATTGCAACGTAGCAGGGCACTCGCAAACAAGTGGTGCTACACTGTCCCCTCACCAAAGCTATAATTACAATTATACAACATCAAGTATAAAATAACATTGCTAAACTAACTGATCACATCATATCATCATAAAATGATTACTAATCCACTGCATCACAATATACTACTGAAATCAAACTAAACATCACCAAACCAAATGTAACCATAATGTCATTTAATAATATCCATGTCATCAAATAAAGTAGCATAGTCATCAAGTAGTCTAAAGTATCCAATCCACCAATCCAACCAATAAATAGTAACTAACAAAGTCTCAAAGTATCAAGCAAAACCAAAGAAAAATAATAAGTCCAACAACAACATGAGGGGTATTACAAAATATAAAGGGAGGGAAGGTTGGACCACTTAGTGGAGATAGACAGGAGTGTCTAATGCCCTTGTTGTGTACTGCTCTAGTTTGATTTGAATAAATTTTTACCCCTCTTTTAGTTTAGTTTAAGGGAGGGAAGGCCAAAAAGAATAAAGAAAAACTGAAAATAAGAAAAAGTAAAATTAAGCTAAGCAAAAAAGAATAAAGAAAAAATTAAAAACTAAAAAGTTAACAATACAAAATAAGAATAAGGTTAAAATAAAATTAAAGAAAAACCAAACATAGACACAAACACTAGAATCAATAAAATTAAAAAAACTAGAAATAAAAAGGTAAAAGACCGAGAAAGGTAAAAAAATGAAGAAAATTAAATGAAAACAAATGCAAAATATAAATAAATACAAATAAGAAAAACCAAGATAATAAATAAAAAAGAAAAAAGAACAATTAATAAAAAGAAAAACAATAAAAGAAAGGAGAGGAAATTAAAGACAAAACCAAGCAAAAATGTAAAAGAAAGGAGGACAAAAACAAAATTAAAATAATTAAAAGAAAGAGAAAAATTAAATAAAATAAATAAATGAAGGATAGACAAAGAGAAAGGAAAAAAAATAAAGAATTAAGAGAACTAAATATAAAATAAAAATATGAAGATGAAAGCAAAAAGAAAAGAAAATGAAACAAGAAAGAGAAAAGAAATAAAATAAGAAAGAATAAAGAGACAAATCAATAAATTAAAAGGAGAAGAGAGAAAAGGAAGAATAGAAAAAGAAGAGCAATAGAATAAATAAAAATGGTACATTATATATATAATGATCATACATTATTATATATATAATGTAAGTAAAAAATATATAAAGACCAAACCAAGAAAGAAGAAGAGATGAATAAAAAATTAAAATTAAAAGGAGAACCAAAAAATAAGGAATAAACATAAAATTATGAATTAATAAATGCATAAACAAAAGAAAAATAAGAAAAGGAAGGCACTCAAAACAAAAGGAAAAGAACAAAAAGGAAACAAATGACCAACCCGCAAGGAGGAGCAACGAGACAAGGGGAGGAAATGTCAAAAGACAAAGAAGGAAGGCAAGAAGGAAGAGGGATTGAGCAGAACAAAGAAGGAGGAAGGAGGTCTATAGATGGCTTCTTAGGTTGGCTAACAAAGGATGCCAAGAAAGACTTAAAATCACACAATCAAATCTAGAAACTTGCAGCTAAGAAATTGAAATGTTAAAGAGCGTAGGCATAGATGTCTTACTATTGCTCATCAACTAGAAGAAAAGAACAAACCGACTTAAACAAAGCATGATGATTCTCCACCTTTTCCACAACATGAAATTTATAAACCACAATAAAAACAAGAACATACAATGGACATTGTCATTAAGCCTCCTGTTGTGATTAACTTGGATGATGATGATGAGATTGCTAAAATTGATGAAGTGCATAACGAATTGAATTTGTTATTTTCCAATTCTATGAACTTGATGGATGCAACTATGATGATCCTCCTAAAAAAAGTGAATCACCATGTGTTGAACCTAGTGATTGTCCTAGTATGGCACTTGTCATTTCCCCTTTGGCTAGTTATCCACCTTCCATATATGATGAAAAAGATTGGGATGTGGACGACTAGCTATAGGTTGGCTCACATGTGACATACTATCTTTCTTTTCCCTTAATGTTCTTCGTGATTGCATATATGTAATGTGATCCCCCTTATCATGCTTCTTGGCATTTCTTTATGCTTGTGAGTTTTCTTTGGATGACCCTTGTTACTCCATTGGTACAAGGATACAAAGGAAGCGAACCTATTGTGGCATTCTTCTATTTGTATCTCAATTCTTCTATCTATCGTGAACATTATCTTTTATTTTGTCTTATGTTTTCCTTTTGGGGATGATGCAACGTGTTGAGACATCCAAGTCTCTTCCATGTTGACCAATTTTTTTTTTCTTTTTTTTCACTCTCTATGTGTCATTCCTCCTTTCTGTTTGTTGTTCCATGAAGTATTTGGGGAATGATGACGGTTCCAAGCTCTATTATATCATTGTAGCAAAGACCTGTGTTGGCCTCGAATTTTTGGATCCCTTATGTGTTATCTTTTTTTATTGCATGTGGGGGAAACCATCCATGATGCATATTTATTTGGAAACATATCATTGGCAGAGGGATTTCCAAATAAGCTCTCATGGCCCTTTTAGCAATTAGAATTTATCATTTTCTACTTTAAATTCATTGCTCATAATATGGTGTTTAGAAATTTCTTTAAAGTGGTGGCATACATTGGCATTATTTCATTTTGGTATTGACATTATGACACTTTTTGGCTTTACTTTTGTTCACATAGGTTGGACTTAGTGTAGCATTCGCATAGCACATTGATCATTTTGTGGCACCTTATCAAAATTAACAAGGAGTGTAACTTTTGGTATGGTTGATGTATGGGAACACACTTGTAGACCTAGTATGTGTGTACCATCTACCACCCATTTTTTATGGGTACACAACTTGCAGACCTAGTATGTATTTCTCATTTTTCCTTTAGGGCTCACCTAGTGCATACCAGACTACACTAGCCCTTGTGGGCATATTTTATGGACTTGGCATGACACAACTTGCTAGTCCATCCTTTTTCCTTTTTCTTTTTTCATTTACTTTGACATTATATGCTTTTGTATCTTGTCTTTCTGCACATATCCTACACATGTTGTGCGTCGCTTTTTCCTTATGTTAGTTATCCATGGGATCTTAGATCCTAGGGGCTTGATCATCCTCTTTGATCTTTTTCATCCTATCTTTCCAACATTTGTACACTTGGACCCCTCTTGACATATATGTGTCTACTTTACTGCGAGTCTGAGCATAAGTTCATACTCTCACTAAAGTGGGGGCTAAATGTAGTGTAGAAAATTGTATACATTTACAATTTCACACTATGTTTGGGTTCCTTAATTTATTGGACTTAACTAAGCTTCTAATTTTCCAAATTATGTATTCCAAAGCCTTATTTTTCCTTTTTTCTAAAAGGGAAACTAATATTTAATTAATGTAATTAATATTTTAATCACCCTAGAATATGTGTGTCTTGGACTTATAGGCCAAGACTCATTCACCCAAAGGTGAATGGGTTCCCTTTAATTCCTAAGACCCATTTTTAAATATGCTTTTGGTAGCATTTTATTGATTCAAATTCAATTTGCAATTGTCAACTTTTGGAATCTAATTTTCAGGAAATTAGATTAACACCTATAAATACATATTTTTTTATCAATTCAAATCTAAGCAACATAATCTAGAAATTCTATGAGAAAATATCATTGTCAAGAGCATTGAAGAGAATATTTATCAGTCATTTGTTTCAACAATCAAGGTCCTAACATCATGTTCAAGCTTATGTGTGTTCATGTCATCTTGTGAAGGCTAATATCCATTGTTGATCCTAAAGCATCCAAGCATTTTCAAATGTCTAAATCCATAAAAAAGAAAAAGATCAAGTTCCTTGGATGGATGTGTTTCTATTTAGTCCTCTAAGGGAAGCCACTGAAGGTTTGGTGAGTTGTAGCAAGGAAGTGTTCATTCATCAATTTCCTTCTCCATTGTCATTATATTTCTATCAAGGTTTAATTACCAAACTTGGGGTTTGAATAAAGAAAACCCTCATTCAAACAAAATATTTTTTCTCTCTGTGTATGTTCATATTACAGGTTGAAGAAGAATTGAAGACCTTAAGGATAAATTTTTCATTGTTGCATAAGTTTTCATCATTGTTGTCAAGTCATGAAAACTAAGTTGCGGAATTTATTTTCATCACTCCAACAATGGGACCTATGTCAAATAGAAGCTTAGATCTTCCATCAAAGGGTTTCCAAAAGTGTGTTTAGAAGCCCAATCTAGGGCCCATTATCCCTACAGAGAGATAGTCCCTTAGCATATCTCAAAACCTACTTTTGGTGATAGATGCATGTGTCTAAACCCTTCTCAGATCTACCTCCAAACTGGGATTTCAATTTTTGTACTTTTGGGAACTTAAATTTTAGGTATTAAGTCTTACAATTCATTTAGTTTGAACATTTCAAATCATTTTAATTTGGTTTCAAATGTGTCCTATTGTCCTAAGGGCTGAGATCTAGGTTTGATTGACTCACCATTGAGGTTTAAAGTCAATCTTTGCACCTTGTGATCTCTTTCCTAATGAAATTCCCTAAGGTAAAGACACAAATAGAGAAAATGCACCCTTATTTTTAAGGACCATATTTCCCAAAATTTTACCTAGTTTTAATTGAGTAATGGCATAAGAGTATCTCTAGTTCAAATTTTACACACTTTGCTCCCTTTCTACCTTCAAAGCAGAGTGTGTCCTCATGGGCATAAAATCTGTCAATTCTGCAATAAAATATTTTACTATCACTTTGGTTATTACATCATGTGTACCATATACTAATAGTTTCCTTCTTTCCTTCCAAAGGACCAAATAATTTCAAAAAATAAAACATCCTTATCCAATAGAACTATTCATTGTCTTTCCATCCCCAAGGATAGCCTCCCAACTTTTCTTCTTTAATTTCAATCATGTTAAAATCTTCCCCAATAATCCAAGGGTTTTTGGGAAGATTGTTAACACACCACCTCTAGACTTCTATTCTCTCTCTATAATCATTTGGATCATAAATCAAACACATACCAAATTTTTGGTTATTTATTTCCATTTTTACCCAACAACATCTATTACAAGGGGAGCAACTAGAACCGGTGATGAATGAATTCCATCTTGGCCCTATTAATATTGCAATTCCACCTTTCCCTTTTTGATGATTGGTATGAAAGACAACATTTTTCCATCCAAATCTTGAAGCATTGTGCAATTAAAAATCTACAACCTTAACTTCTTGAATTAGAAGACAATTCAATTCTTTTTACTGTTACAAAAGGATCGCAATACATATTTCCTCTCTAGGGATTCTAAGCCCCGAATATTCCAAATTATACAATTGAGATTCATTTTTAGACAGATGTTGAGGAAATTTTTGATTTTTATATAATCTATCAAAAAAAGAGGGTATAGCATCACCCTTGCCCTTTTTACCAAGATTTTATGAGTTATTGGTTCTACTCATGTCCTTCCTTTTTTGTTTTCTTCCTCTTTATTCTTCTTATTTCCTTTCTTTTTATGTTCTTCCCTTGTTTTCTGGTACAAGGGATTAAAACAATTGATATCACTATTTTTTTTTTTGTATTCATTATCATATTGGATTCCATCTGAGTGAACAAAACTTACAGCCTCTAGAGGGTCTAGGGGTCTCTCAACATTTCTCTTTTTAATCTTCTCTTTTAACTTACCAAGCACAATTTCTTATGCATTTCTTTTCCTAAGATCAATATTATTTTCATCCACAAGCACAATCTCATTAATTTTCTATTCTTGATACTTCTATTGTTCAAATCACAAGGGTAGGTATTTTCTTTATTATGAGTATCCACTATTTCACAACTTTAACTTTTGTTTTCTCCATAACTTATATCTCTTTTCTCATCAATAATGTTAGGTATGGTTTATGTTTCTTCATGCACATTATCCTCAGAACAAGACTATGGATCTACCACACTCTCACCCCCTAGTTGAGGGTTTGAAGATCCATTATTTAGCTTAGAGTCCATATCCACACTTATATCTTCCTCTAAGGATTTTTGTGCATGTTGACTATTGAAGGTAGCCATAGGAGGTCTGTCAAAACTATTGTTTATAATTTTTGGACAATATCTTTTTTGATGTCCATAAATTTTACATAGAAAGAAGGAATTCAGACCTCCTGGGCTTCTATTTCATAATTGAACAACTTACCCTCAATTTTAATCTTAATTATTTCAAGGATTTGAACCCCTATGTTAAATGAAACTAGCATTCTAGCATTCATGTGCGGCAATTTTGACCTAGTATTTTCAATTTGAAACACTTTACAAATTGGTTTTAACAATTGAGGAAAAAATACCTACATCTATGGGGGCACATTCTTGAAATTAATCCATCTCAGTACAGAACAAAAAAGAATTTCATTTTTGGTAGTTTTAGGCGGCCAAGCTACTGCCCTAAAGAGGGATTTTCTGATGTTCCAAAAATCCTTTTCTAAAACCCTCTTTTGCATATTATTATTTAAAAAAAAAAAAAAATTAACCCTATTTGAGTCATCTTGTAGAATGAAATGTGTATCGCCATATTTTTACCCCACATAATATTTAACCAATTATAAAAAAAAAATTATCGCTGGGAGATTATTCATATCCATGCATGCAAGAAAAATAGTCGTATTTTTAACCTATTTTCTTCTTTATTTACAACACTTAACATTTATTCATTAGGGTTTACTCTCAGAACCCTAGGTAGTATAGGTTCTTACCTCCTTCACATCCTTCTTTTGCACCTCTACCTCCACCTTCAACGAGCCTTCCACAATTGCTTATAATCCCCACATTGAATATTGCATTTACTACAAGCATTTTTGGTTCTTCCATTTGCAAAGATTCTTTGAAGATTTTAATTTCTTAATGTTTAAACTTAATGGCTTCCTCACTATCCACCATAAAATACACTTTTATACAAACTCACACAAATGCAATAATCACATCTATACTTGAGAAAGAACCCAAAACCCCCAAAAGTATTGACCATACCCTAGCCTAGACAAAGAATTTCAATTAAAAAATATAATCAACCTACATGCCCTACAATCCTCAAGAAACATACAACCTATGACTCAAGACATAATTACCAGGACAAAGGGAAACAAAACTTGCAACTGAAGCAAACAAAGATGAAAAAACTAGAGGCAATAGAGGACTCACAGTGGCATGTGCAAGGCAGATGTATTTTCATCTCCTAGACATACAAAACAAAGTCCTCTTCTTGGAGATATATTTTGTATGTAGCCCTTGTTATAAGCTCTCCAAATGTATAATTTTAAATATATTTAATTCAATCATTACATGTATTTTCTATTTCTTATGAACATATCTTTTTCATCGAACATCAAGGTATTTGTTTCACACACATGAATAAACTAGATTAAAAAAAATCTTAAGAATATTTGTGCACTAGTTATTGATGTCTTTATTTCAACAAAAAAATAAAGTTTAATTTGGATTAATACAAAAAAGTTATGCATTTCCAAAGTAACCTATGTTTGAATTATAGTTAATCTCACTTCAAAAATATATATATATGTGCAACAAAAAAATACGAAAAGAAAAAAAAAATGCACTAGATATCGATGTTACAAATATATTTATAAAATTTTATAATTTTATCCTTTCTACAAATACATTTATGCTTTATCAAAGTAAGATCACTTTCTAATAACACTATTAACTATATAAAATAAGTTATTAAAAGTCAAATATAAAAACATAATTTTTTTCTTAATTTTAAAAAATATATATTCTAAATATAAAATTTCAAAAATCACTAGGTCACATCATTTTCAAATTCCTAATGTTTTTGTTACTATAGGTGTCAACAAGTAAATATTTGGTGATAAATATTCATTTTAATGTCACACTTTGACCAAAAAGTGGGACACACTATTTTGGGCTGACCCAATCTACCTTTCATGCAAGGGTGAAGCATATAGATTTCCTTTTTATACATGGTAGAGGATGGGATGGTAATGCTAAATAAAGTTGACACTTTGTATAATATTCTAGATGCATTAACTAAGTCATTGAGCAAAAAGAGTTTTAAGTGGTGTTTGTTGAACACACATAGAGACAAGGAGAGGGGTGAATCAGTCTACACAAAAACCCTTATAGATCTTGAATTTCTACACATAATACAAACTTCAAAATATTAAGTGGATCAGTGGAAAGATATAGCAATTTAAACCTTTAGCAACTTCATAAATGAAAGATATAGCAATTTTAACTTCTAACCAAATCAACAAAAATGATAAAGAGACAACACACATCCATAAGATGTCACCAAATTTACATGGAAAACCCAATGAGGGAAAACCAATGTGAGAGTTAACTCACAATATAAAGGCTCACTGCCAAAAATAACTTGCAAACTAAGGCTCACTAGCTCAAGAACTTACAAGGACTTGATGAGATTCACTATCTCAAAGTAGGATATAGAAAGTTTATGAGAGAATTGTAATATTTGTCAACAATTCACTCTATTGACTGAGGTATTAAGGCACATATGATATTTCCTCTTCACAATGTAGCACTAACTCTGTTGGATATTCAATGTATTCCACATTAACACTTTTTCACACTTGTACACTTCTCCCTCTCTATTACATCCAAAATGATCTTGCATTTATATCCACCACAACACTTCAATTAGGTCGGCTAGAAGAAGATACATAATGAATTTAACAAGTCGGCCACCAAAGCATAATGTGGTCCTATCCCAAAGGTAGAGAGGACCAAAAACAATATTATTATATCTTCCAATGTGATCCAAAATAATTCACATACCGGTGCACATCAATCTAATTCGGCATAAAAGGAAACATGTAGATGAAACGTGAAGCACATAAACAGTTGGCCCTAAAACATACTTCCAATTGAATTGATGTAGTCCCAAATAGGATAGGTTAGGACCCAAATCTATCATGACATATATTCAATTGTTGGAACAGACCCTCAAGCACATGGTGAAAGAAAAAGAAGAATCCATGTCAACCAGATATCTACAAATAACCCAAAAATTCAACTCAAGACATAATGCAACACAAAAGTTTCCAATCAACAACATGCAGATCACATGGGGATGTTCCATGAATATCCAAAAATACTTCCATACACTTCTTTCTTACAATGATGTAATCAATAGCCACCACTGATCTAATAGGAACAAAATACTTCATTTTGGAAGAACGAAATGCATAAACATGAGATATGGCATTAACAAAACAAGTTGTAGACCACTTCATCACAAGAAATTAGAATTGAGACACTGCATAGAAACTAAGAGAACATTCACCAAGCTATAAGATTACATACATCAATGCGGAGAAATGCGGATAATTTCTTGAACTAGTCTAGACAACCAACAATGCTACCAACCTTCTAAAATTCATAGAAACCTCCTCGGCAACACTAGTGACTTGGAAAAATAGGAGTACAATATCCACAAAGCACTAACTTTGAATCCCAAACCACAAGACTATATCTTCAATAGCAGAGGAATGTGGAGCATTCTCCCAAGCATACTTCAGAGAAGCTTCCTGAACCAAAAACATTAGAGTAACTTGTAGAGGCCAGATCTTTCATATGGAAACACATGCTTCATCAAGAACATCAATAGAGAGAATAAGACATACTATATACCTTTAGAAACATTTGTCTATTGTCCATAATACTTCTATGCTTCTAATCCTCATCTTAGTGCTTTCAATCCTAATCTTAATATATCATTATGAAACTAACTCTATTAACAAAAATCATACTCAAAGACATCCAAAAATGAACTTCAAAAAACATCAGGTAAGGCATGAAATCCAATCATGAACTTCAAAAAAGTTTCCATACATCAATGTTGCCCCAAATAGAATGTTGCCAACAATCTCCCAATCATATGCACCAACACCAAGTGTTGACATTACAACAATCTCCATAGGCATATGCAACAATCATGCTCATCAATGAAAACCACAACCAAAAATACAACAATCTCCATCAAGTGGTGACATCAATGACAATAACTACCAACAATCTCCTCAAGTGTTGACATCAATGACAACTACCAACAATCTCCCCCTTTGGCATTGATGGAAACACACCTACTCACTCCCCCCCTTTGACATCAAGGACAAAGGGCCATACACTCTTACACAAAAACACTAGGTCATCCTCTGACTTAAGGAACAAAGGACAAAAGATCTTCTAATGAAGCAACAACACATTTTCTCCCTTTCATCAAAAACACTTCTACACAATAGCGTCAAAACTCCCCCTTACTACTAACTCCCTCTAAGTGGTAGCACACATCAATCGAGGAGAAAAGGATATGACATGAATTTCTACCTTGGAAAGATACACCATCTTATGCACTTAGTTAGAACAAGGAGGGGAAATAACCCCTAATTTTTTTCGTAGATACACAAAAGTATCCTTTGAAATTTCCTTGGTTAAAATGTTCATAATCTAGTCCTTGGTAGGCATATACTCCATTTTGACTTCATGTTCTACAACCTTCTCTCTTAAAAAATGTCACAAGATATAAATGTGTTTAGTCCTTGAATGCATTATCACATTCTTGGAAATATTAATTAGACTCATGTTTTCACACAATATAGGAATAGGTTCATCATAAATCACCTTCACATCCTTCTAGGTCTACTTCATCCAAATAAATTGAGTGAAAAAATATGTTGCATCAATGTATTCAACTTTTGTTGTGGACAAAGACACTGAGTCATTCTTTTTACTAAACCAAGAGACCAATCTATCTCCCAAAAAGAAAGCACTTCCACTTGTGCTTCTCTCATCATCCACACAACCTTCCCAATCTACATTAGTATAGGAACTGAGAGGTTAGTTATTATCCTTTGTGTACCACAAGTCATAGTCCATAGTTCCTTTCAAGTATCTAAATATTATTTTCACAGTTGTTTCATGAGATTGCTTAGGATTGGCTTGAAATTTTTCAACTAAACATTATGCATGCATAATATCAATTCTAGAAGTAGTTAAGTATAACAAACCTCCAATCATAGACATAAAGGGTCTGAACAACTTTTGGAGACTCATCATATTTCCTCAAGTGACAACCAGTCACCATAGGAGTATCCATTGGTTTTGAATCCTCCATGCCAAATGTTTTCAACATCTCCTTGATATATTTAGATTGAGAAATGAACATATCACCATCTTGTTAAATGATTTGAAGCCCAAGGAAGAAGGATAACTCACCAATCATTGACATCTCGAATTATTTCTACATCTCTTTTGCAATTTTTTTACGCATATCATCATCTCCACCAAAGATGATTTCAACATATACAACCACAATTAGCAATTTGTCTTCCTAAACCTTAATGTAGAAATTACTATCTACATTACCTTTCTTGAATCCTTGCTAAAGTTGGTAATTATCCAATCTTGCATACCAAGCTCTGGGAACTTGCTTGAGACCATATAGGGCTTTCTTGAGTCTACAAACCATGTTTGCATCCTCTCCTAATTGCAAACCATCTAGTTTCTCAATATATACCTCTTCTTCTATCACCATTCAAGAAAGCTAACTTGACATCTATTTAATATACTTTGAAGTTCATATGAGCAACAAGAACAAGAAACATCCTTATTACTTCCATTCCGGTTACCGAAGAAAAAGTCTCCTCAAAATCAATTCCTTCAACTTGTGAATATCCCTTGCAAACCAATATAACTTTGTTCCTTACCACTTTACCATCTTCATTTAACTTATTTTGGAACACCCACTTTGTTCCTATCACATTCTTATCAGATGGTTTGGTAACTAATTCCCAATACTGATTCTTCTCTATCTGATCTAGTTCTTCCTTCATTTCCTTTATCCAATTTTCATTTTTTCTAGCATCAGCAAGGTTTTTGGGTTCTACCTTTGATAGTAAAAACAAGTTAACTTGATCATTTTCTCTTGCAAACTTTCTCCTAGTTAGCACACCTTCATCACTCTGTTACATATAGTTGTTACATCAGAAGGTGTGAAGACTTGAGAACTTGGATACAACACCTTCACATTTTGACCAAATTATCTTTTAGACTGTAAGACAAAACCTTTTTTTGCGGTGGGGAGCGGACCAAAATGCCATGACACTGACAAAGAGTATGTAATATGAATGCCTTGGAAAAAATATGAAACTGATCTTTATGTGTGGTACACTAAATTGGAATGACATCAATCAAAACAAGGGTACCAACCTCCACATACCTTCCAATGAAATCTTCAACAAAGGTTCATTTATGTACAACAAATATCCACACCAACTGAACTAATTTAATTCTTCTTTTATGCTAAAGACCTCAACAACTTTTCTGTTTCAAGGGGCTAAAAGATTCTACAAGTGAAATCTCCCCCTAAGATAATTCACTATCCCAATTTGTCTTAGAATCTTTTGTAGAGTGCACAAGTGTAGAATCGACCATCCTCTCATGTTCTTCCTTACAGATCTTTTCATTTCCCTTCTTTTTTTGATTATGGGTTTCATTTTTTTTTAATTGGTGGCTTAATAAAACCACTCCTACAATGGCTTGCCTTGTTTCCCATCATATTTCATTTATAGCACACAATGTTGTGCTCTAGAAAAAATTTGTTCCTCTTCACCTTAGATCTACACTCATCAACCTTTTGACCATAGATGCTACAAGCATAACAATATCCATGAAATAAGACAGTGTTGTTTCTTTGAGGAACAAATGACCTTCCACCCAAATTATCATTCATTCTTTGTCTAACTATACAATCAATAGCCTTATGCCCAAATTTATTACAAAAAAATAGTAACCTTGAAAGGGTTGATTGAAACTAGTAGGAGCATGTTTTCTTGCAAATGGAGGACTTCTAGATCCTTTTTACTTCTAGTCAGAATTGGATCCACCTTCTTTCTTTCCATTTTGAATAGTCATTGCATCTTCAAAACCATTATTCTTAGAGTCTTTAGTATTATCTTTCTCTTCCTTTGTTTTAGGCATTCCAATTGATTTGGAGCTATCCTCAAGACGACACTTCTCTTCTTTGTCAATTTGTTCCCTTTTCAAGACATTCCTCAGAGTGACAATCTCCTCCTCAAGTTTTAAACATTCAATTATTTTTTCATTGAGCTTGACATTCAATAAATCTTCAATCCTTTTTCCTTCTTCAACCCTTACTTTTAATCAAAGATCATTCCTTTTTCCCTTTTCAGTTTGATTTCACCTCCTATTTTGACTTTCAATTTTTCAATTTCTTCTTGTGATTTTTCAAGAAAGCTCTCATGTTTCTAATTTAGTACCCTTGCTTCATTCAAGTATTTCATACCAAACTATTTTTTTTCCTCAAAAAATATTTCCCAATCATCTAAATTGAAGTCCCAACATTTAGCTTCCATTGATTCTAGATCATGATCAAAAGATAATATGTCTTCATCACTCAAGGAGCTAGACTCCTTTCATTTTTCAACATTACACTTTTTGTTATCAACATTAAAGGCCATAAAGAGGGTTTCATCATTTGAATCATTCTCCTAATCTTCTGAGGATGTGCTAATCTCCTTGGAATAGAGACCCTTTTTAACCTTATCTCTCTTGTTACTATCATCTGATTCTTTATAATGACATTTAGATGCAAAATGACCAATCCTTCCATAGTTAAAACACTTGAATGGTAACTTACCTTTGTATTTTCTAGTGCCTTTCTTCAACCTTCTCACAAAATTTTCTTCAACTTCATCATATTCATCATTTTTATTAGCATCATCTTCAATCTTTTTTTTATCTTTGAATGCAACTTCATTCTTTGAAAAATCATGATCAAACTCTCTCATTTCAAAGGTAGTAAGAGCACCAAACATTTCATCAACTAATTACTAATCCAAGTCCTTGGAATCTTCAATGGAAGACATTTTATGACTATAATATTTTGGGAGAGACCTCAAAACCTTCTTCATAATTTCACTTTCTTTTACTTCTCTACCAAGGCTAATGATGCTAGAAACAACCTCTTGTACCCTAAGCATGTAATTAGTAATGTACTCATCTTCTACCATCCTTAGAGTCTCAAATATACTTTTAAATATTTTTATCTTACCTTTCTTTACTTTTGTATCACCTTCATAGGTGTTACTAATTTTTCCTCAGACATCCTTAACAAAGCTACAATACATCGCCTTCAAGAGCTTTGAATCTACCAATCCATATAAGAGAGAATTCTTAGCTTTGGTATTACATTCATATAATCTGATTTCAGTAAGATATGTTGGAGAAGTAGTAGGAGCAACATAACCATCCTTGACTTATTGTCACACACCAAACCCTAGAGAGTTTAGGTGGCCTTCCATTCTCAATTTCTAGAAAGCATAATTAGTCCCATAAAACCTAGGACCCTTGTATGAACCATCATGGGCCATCTTGGATCTTTACCTCAAGTAGTCAAGATTTCTTTAGAGGAACTTAGCTTTGATACCAATTGTTGAATGCACCTAGATACTAAGAGGGGGTGAATTAGTCTACACAAAAACCCTTCCAAATCTTGAATTCCTCAACACAATACAAACTTCAAACTCTTAAGTATTCTAGTAGAAATATATAGTAGTTTAAATGATTAGCAACTTCAACAATGAAATATATAGAAATTCTAACTTCTAACAAGATTAGTAGCAATGATAAAGAGACAAGATCATACATCCACAAGATGGCACCATATTTACATGTAAATCCCAATAAGGGAAAAAATATAGTGAGAGTTAACTCACAATATAAAGGCTCACTACCAAAAATGACTTGCAAACTAAGGCTCACTACCTCAGCACAAGATATGAAGGACTTGCCAAACTAAAGAAAACACAAATTTAGGAGCAAGATACAATGACCTGATGAGATTCATTATCTCAAAGTAGGATACACATTTTTTATGAGAGAATTACAATATTTTTCAAAAATTCACTCTATTGATTGAGGTGTTAAGGAACATCTGATCTTTCCTCTTCACAATGTAGCACTAACTCTATTAGATATTCAATTTATTCCACATTCACACTTTTTCACACTTGTACACTTCTCCCTCTCTATTGCATCTGAAATTATTTTGCATTTATATCCATTGCAACACTTCAATTAGGTCAGCCAAAAGAAGATACATAATGAATTCAACAAGTCAACCACCAAAGCATAATTCAGTCATATCTCGAAGGTAGGGACACTAGTACAGAAACAACAATATGTGACTGAAAAAACTACTAAAAATTTCTTATAAATTACTGAACATGGCCACATGACTAGTAGTAGTTTATTGCTAGTCATTTATAATGCAACTGAATTGATGACTAAACCATTTTTAGTCATTTGGTTAATTGATTTGGTCGTTAATTTAGTCACCCGATTTATCAATTTGGTCGTTGATTTACTCGTCTGAGTGATTGACTTGCTCTATTTGATTGATTTGGTAGTGTGTAATTTAGTCATTGATTGTTTTAAACTGGTCACTTATTCAGTCATTTTTTTATTCACTGATATTTTGTTGTTAATTTAGTCATTGATTGATGTTAACTAGTCACTTATTTAGTCATTTTTATTCACTAATTTCCATCCATTGGTAGTGTATTTTGTCATTAATTTTAATCATCATTTTGATCAATTTGGCAGTTTATTTAATTATTTTTGTTCACTGATTTCTGTCAACTAGTAGGTATATTGATACATTGTTTATTAATTGCATAATCATTATATTTAGTCATATTTATTCACTAATTTTTGTCAGTTGGTAGTATATTTAGTCAATTGGTAGTTTATTTAATTATTTTGTTCATTTTTTTTTTCCTATAAGTGTTGGAAATGAGACAATGCTTTAATTGAGGTTTAAACATATTAAAACATAGAAAAACATAATCGATCATTCATTTGCACATAATGAAATGGCTATTAAGAAGGAAAAATACTGAAATTTTATTGAGAAAATGTGTTCTTACAATAGATACAAGACATAAATGTTTCTTTGCTTTGAAAAATGTACTATTACAAAGTGTGTTTCTCAGTGGTGTGACTGAGAAAACTGAATTACAATGCCTTTTTTGGTTATGCAAGATATTACAAATTTGATGACAATTCTATGTTGCGACTTATTTGCAACTACACATAAATATATGTTGCATTCTCTACAACTTTTCCTCTTCTCTACACCTATTTGTTTGCTCTATATTTAATTCCTTTTTTGCACCCCTATTCACTGTGTGTACTACTTACACAAAAACATATCCCCTCTTCTATAATGCACTAGTTTGAATGAGTGGAACCCAAACAAAAAGAGAAAAACATAATTAAGGGGTTTTACATTACAGGTGTGGTAAGATAGAACATTCTCTATTCTACTCACAAAATGTACATCCAAATCAAATTTTTTGGTTTTTGTTTGGGTTCAACTTATTTAGGCTCATTAGATTCTCTATCTGCAACTTCACTCTCCACACTCTGTTGTTGCTAACCCTTTTTTTTTTCTTCTACACTTATGACTAACTCTTTGTGATTTTTTTCAAATATTTTAGTGGCCACCGTGTGAAGGTCCCTTGTTTCTCTTTAAGACAGATAGCTCCATCTATTTTTTCTAGATGAGGAAGGGGTATGTTACTTGAGACCTATGAAATACATACATTTGCATCTCCTATTCCTTTGAATTTGACTCCATGTACAATAGATAGTGAGTGAATCTACCCAATGCCCATAACAACACCATCATGCAGATCCAACACCTCAACTATATCCCCTTCTTGGAGTTTATCAATAAATGTTTTCAAAACCAAAAAAATACACATTATATTGAGATATAAAACACACATTATATTGTTTATGAGAACTATATGTAATGTCTTATTTCTTGGAAAAAATTAGTTTTTGTATGTGCTTTTATAAAAAACTCTATTACAACTAAGCTCTAAGCTTCCATATGTAAGTTATATGTTCTCCCTTAATTCCATAATCTATGTATACTAGATAATTAAACTTCACTACTATTCTAACCAACTTCTATCAAATAGGTAATGATTACCCTTATTTACATAATAAAACAACCATTACTTCCTTGCATGTGGTTTCATAGAACTCACCTCGAGTTCAGCATGACTACCACTATGAATATCATGTTTATGCTCATCAAGTTCATCATCATAACCACTATCAACGTCATTGTAGACATTAAGTTGTATAGCTTTGCAAAGAGCTTTATTATTAGGGCCTTTTTCTTTTGGTCCTTCTTTCATATAATTGCTCTGCATCATTGTGGTTTAATCATCATGCAAAAATTAATATAAGTCAAGTAAAGAATGCAAAAGCTATAGATTTTTTTTCAAAAGAACATTTAAAGTATGAAGAATGACAAAACATTGGGACAGATAACTAACAACTATTATATTAATTACCTCAACTTTAGGACAACTAAGACAATTGTGTTGCAAATTCTTGTCCATTTCATCACTATCAATATCGGCAGCTCTATTGACACCATGAAGGAGTTTCTGTTTTCCTATTGCTTTGAGAAAATTTCTCTGCATGTGGTTTAACCATTGTGCAAAAAAATATACAAAGCATTCAATATTCAAGTAAAGAATGCAAGCTATAAATTTGTCCAAAAGAACATTTTTTGGATCACTCCAACAATAAAGAAACTGTGTTGGATTCTCCTACACTCGTATTTCAATAATCTACATATTAAGAGGAATTTGTATATAGAACTTTCAAACAAGAAGAAATGAGATCAATAGAGCCTCTTACCTCATCTGAATCCATGGATTTATGCTCATTCCATGCATAAATTATAGGTTTAACATATTCAACCAACTGTGTAACTTGTTGACTAAGATTGAACATGTAATTCATTACCTTTTGGTATCCTAGTTCATTTGAGTTGACATGATCTACAAAGGCTTGTACTAGGTATTGAACATATGGCTGTGAAATCTCTATTGATGAACTAGATTTAAACTTCATCCTACTCTTAGATTTACTAGCATCTAGTGCTGCCATATAATTGACAATATCTTCTACACCTACTTCTCTATTACTATTTTCCACCTAAAATACAATGTCAATTTCAACATATATTTAGTTCAATAAAAAATCAAAATAAATAACACAATGTAAATTGAACCAAAAATCCATACACTTACTGCAAAATTGTCCATTTTGGTGTGCAACCCACCTTGGCCAAATGTATATCCATCCCTCATATTATCTCTTGCTCTCTTGCCTCTATTACTCTTTGCCAAATATTCTTCAGAATGCATACTTTCTCTTAGTGCCTCCCACTCTTTGGAAGATAGAATGGAGTTGAACCTCTATTTTCCCAACATGATTGTTTTTCTCCAACTATATCTATAATTGTTCATCAAAATTCTCATCCTTTGTTTGTAATATTTTGTAGAGATTTGTCCACCAATAGTCTCAAAAGAATTTTCCATTTTTTGTATAACATTTTCCAAAGCTCATGGATCTTGCTCTACAAAATTTGATTTTCAAATATCCAAATGGGCCCTACATCTTACACCCAACTTGGTGGCCCACTTTGCAACATTTGGCCCAATGGGCTCACCATCTCTCGATACCTCAAGCAAAAATGGCTTTTTTCCTTCTAATTTTATTTCTTTTGCATTCCTCTCTATAGATTTGTACAAATCTTGACTCAATCTTTGTCTTTTGACAAAATCATCCACATCTTCTATTAAATTACCACTACCAGTATTTCTGGTTGATCCACTAGTTCCATCAAAAGTTCTAGATGCAATAGGTGCACTCTGAGACATAGCAAATGCAAGTGGTCTCTCTTCATGACTTTCATTAACCGAAACTTCATGCTCCTTGGCCACATCAAGTGTGGCATGAGTAGGCAGATCAATACCAATCTCTGCAAATTCCACATCATTAAATGCATCCTTTAATGTTGAAAAAAGCATCTACAAACCTGTTGTTCCTTTGCCCTGATATTTTTCAATAATCTCTCTTAGACTTAGTCCTAAGAGATCGTCACAAAATTGCACATCACCATGTGCTATATTAGGTTGCACATCACCATGTGCTATATCAAGTTGCACATCACCATATGTTATATCAGGTTGCACAACGCCATGTGCTATATCAGGCTGCACATCACCATGTGCTATATTAGGTTGCACATCACCATGTGCTATACTAGGTTGCACATCATCACAACTATCATTTTCACCTACTGCACTTGTTGAATCACAAAATCATCGGCTTCTACAAGATGTAAGCACTGTATCTTTTCTTTCCTTTTGTCTTTTCTCCATATTTTCTTTGCACTCTTTTGTTGCCTATAAAACAAAAAAAATATAATATTATGTCTTATATACACAAAGCTCTTGCCTATAAAATTTCATTAAACACTATTAAACAAATAATATACTACTTAGTGGATTTACAAATTTCCTTTTCAAACCAAGACTCAAAAAATATTCATTATTCTTGGCCACTTTTTCATTATGTGTGTGCTCATATTTTGTCATGGTAATTTCAGCATTATGATCACTATCATCTAATTTGCGCCTTACAGTCCTTGTTTTCATTTCCTGAAGTCTAAATAAACAATAATGTATAAAGCAACAACTTGAATTAGTAAAACTTTATTGAGTTCATAAGTTGATATTTTTGACTTTCCAATCCACTGATAATTGCAAATGGAAACTTAAAATAGAATTCAATTTATAGATTAAAAAGAATTTGCAGTCAAAAACCAAAAAGATGTTTACAATTATAGGTATTAGACAAATTTTCCTTAGGGATAATTCACAAGAGAAGAACTCATAAAAACATAACACAACGAAGATGAAGGAAAAACATAGTCTAGTTCATCGTGAGGTGTGTTAGAACCTTAAAATTTTGCCTAGTTCCAACATCACATTAACCTTGAGCTCCATGACCCGAGCCTTGACCCTTATATTCCTTTTTTTTTTACTGAACATATAAATTTTTTAGGTCTAACTAACACTAAAAAACCTATACAAAGCCAAAAATTCATCATATATACTTAAGAAAAAACATGTTCAGCTAAATACATTCCAAATCCCTTAATAGTCTGTTACCACGATCCATCAACAGTAATTTGAACCCTTGGCGGGTTGGTGGTGTGTAATAGATAACATGAAGATATTTACCACCATACTGCGGAAGTATTATGATGAGGACACAGTTGGGTGGTATGAGAGACTTTAAATATATCATAAATCGCCATACCACGAGAAGGAAAAATGAAGGGTGTACTATAGTAGGGAATAACCCACCATCCCGCAAGGAAGATCATAAAGGAATAGGGTAGGGTGGTATGAACCACTATACACAGAAGGTTGTGATGAATCATGCGGTATGGCGGTAAGACATGTGTGACTGTTAATGTAAGCCGCAGTATCATAGGTTAAACAAGTCAAGCTTGCGATATAGAGGTAAGGACGCGGTGAAATGCAAAGAAGCATGTGGTATAGCGGTTTATACCCCTCTATCCTGCACTAGTTATAGAAAGTGGTGGCAATAAAGTGGCATTAAATGCACAAATCACATCAACCATCTGATCTTGTAAAATAAATGGTGCATGTTCAAACTCAAACTACGAGAAAAATATTTAGCGTAAGGTTGATATTAATGTTGACATGACTGAGCTCATAAGCCATTAAACCAAAAATTCAACATTCTCTTTGTACTCATTTGCAAAAATAATCATGTGGGGAGCTAGGAGTTTGAGGAGGTTAAGCTCTGCAACCATCGTAACCCAGGTAAGTGCACTAAACTCTTGTGAATTAAGTTTTGAGTACAAGATTGTTTGCAATTCTGCATTTTAGAAGTATAGGAGAAGTAAGATAGTTAAACATGATGCCACCCAAGAAGAAATAACCTAAAACTAAAAAGAAATAATCTAAGGTTAAAAAGAGGTCCTTACAACAGTCTATCATGGATATACTCCTTGAATCAATTGAGAGAGGATTTAAGAAAGTTTTTAATGATGTGGCTCACGGTTGTAGAGATGCCCTTATCCCTATCTCCGATGGGAACTGTTCTAGTACTTTTATGACAAAAGGGAGGGCAAGATTCCAGTGTCAAATCCATGGGAATTAGATTTGACCAAGTTAATTATCCTAAATGTTTTTATAGATGTAGATTTCATCAGATTATTGGCTTAGAGTTATCATCCTGCTACTAGGTTTGTGAGATTTCCAGATGGCTCACCATTAGTTGTGTTGACTAAAGTGGCCATCATTAAATGTTTTTACCTAAACAAATAATCCCTAACTAAAATTGATTTTCAAAGAAGTAAAGAAGAATATACTAGATTGAGGAAAACCCATAGAAGTGATGAAGTCTCCATTTACCTGAAAAGGGGTGTGAACAATAGGGTGATTCCTATATCCCCTTTTGCTACTGAACCATTTGAAGTCTTAGATTTCCAATTATATATCAAGAAAACCTACTTTTCTCTCTGTCAAGTACTTGGGATAGATGCAAAAGAGCGAATGTTGGGTATTTTAATGATGATGGCTATGAGGATCCAAAACCCTGAGATGAACATTGAATATGATTTTGTCTCATATCTTGAGAAAGCATTGCATGAAGGATATTTTCAATTCAGGGAAAATAGAGCCCCCATAACATTCATGCAATATTCTTTGTTGTGCCACCTGATATTATACCAGAATAAAGATAGATGGACCAGAAGGATGTGTTTGGGTCAGATTTATAAGTAGGGGAATTTGTTGCCACTGCAACTATGGTGTTATATATGGGACAACATATGTGAGAATTCAAAATATGTGATATTCCATGATGACTTTATGTACAAAATCATGAGAGTTCTTGGCTACCAACCACCAAGACTACGCATGTGCTACAATTGTTAAGACCTTTGGCTTTGAAACCTGAGCAAGGTCATACTCATAACTTCAGTGATTGGTTTTTTTCTACTAGATGCCACATTAGCAAGATTTATGGATGCCCACAGGCCCCACATATACTACCAAAGTTTTCCCCCCTTCGATTAGCCTTTTTAGAGTTCATGTGGTAGATTCTATGGATGGAAAAGGATGTCATGAGTAAACAAAGGAAGGGTACATTTCTACCCAATTTGACATGTTGGGAACTATCAATGGGATCTGATACACTTGAAGAGTTGCAAAATTATCTAAAAACAAGGTACTCTTTATAGATTGGAAAGGAAAGAGCTTTTGACCCTAAGGGTCACATGAATTTTGTAAGACACACCATCCTTACCAGGGCTATGGTAACTCACTAGATTAATTATGAAGAAGATGTATTTAGAAATTGTTTCACTCCTCAAGAGGTATATGAGAGGAGGAGACAATGGGAAATTATGTAAAGGTTTGAGGAAGAAAGAAAGATGAAGCACAATGATTTCTTGGGTTATTTTGTAGAGGAAGCAGATCTTGTCAAGAGGATTGATATGATAATTGATAAGTTTCATAAATTATTTAAGACTGCAACAGATATGGGGAGACTTGCCAAATTGTCTCCCAAAAGGCCGAGTGGTATTGTAATTATAGAACCAACTCCAGATACTATTTCAATATGTCATGCTTCTCCACGACCACTTCCTAAACAACCACCTTCTAAAAAACAAAAGATACAAGAGATAGACCCACTTGTTTCCTATGAAATAAGTTAGGAGGTTAGAGATATAGAAGAAGCAATTAATGTGTGAAGACATTTCAAGGATGATATTGAAGTGGACCAACCTATGCTCGAAATTGAAGCCCATGGGCCTGAAGCTAGAGCTGATATTGAGGTACAAGGAGAAAGAGAAATGTGTGAGGATGACAGGATAGTTGCAACTCACAAGTTCTTAGAAGATGATGAATTTATCAAAACCTCTGAATTTAAATACTTTTGGATTAAGATGAAAATGGGAGAGTTTGAAGCAAGGGTTGAAATAAATAAGATGGGAGCTGAGGAATCCCAACATGACCAGATAGTACCCCATAATTTTAATGAATTAAGGATTGATAATATTGATGTCATCCCACAAGAGGCTAAAGAGATGATTTTGAAAAGTAATATACTTATTGTCCCTGGTATGGAATTAAATAAAATGTTTTTACTTGATCAAGTGAGAACACAGGAGGACCCAATGTTGATTGTTGAGTTTGACTCAAATGTAGAGGTAAGTGGCATAGGGTATAACCCTAAGATTGAAACCTTGGCATTTTGGTCCAAACAAAAGAGTACACAAAAACCAAGGTTACTAGATGTAGTGCAAGAAATGAAAGGGTTGGCTATGGTGAAAACATTAAAGGATATATCTCCTCTAAAAGTTACAACCATGAAAATGCATTCAACTATGTTCACTCAAGTTGCAGTTAAGGAGGTGGAAGCTAGATTGGGAGAGTAGGAAAAGGAACAATTTTTTTTAAATGATGAAGTCAATAAATTTTTCATAGAAAATGTGAAGTTGAAGGAACAATTGAAAGGAGTAGGCCCCTCACAGAAGAAGGAAATAATGTTATGCCAACATCCTCCTGCTCCACTAGTTGATATAGAAAGTGCTTCTACTGAACAAGTAAGAATTCTTATATAGGAGATTGAAGAATTAAAGAAAGCCAACAATGAGGGTAAGGAAGGAGTGAATAAGAAAATCTACAATGTTTTAGAGAAATTCCTCAAGAATAGGATAAAGCTAATTTTGGATAAGTTGGAAAGTGTGTATGATTGCTACAACTCACTGACACATGAAATTGATCAGATGAAAACACATGTACCCATATTGGATCCCCTTTATAAGAACTGGTAGCCCATACACCACACATTGGTAACCTTGTGTAGAATATTACAGGGGAGTACTGAGGCTCCTACATTAACACAACCATGGCAAGAGGGTCCTTAAAGAGAACTATCTAGACCGTGTAGCAAGAGTAACACAACGAAAGAAAGATAGAACAATGGAGGAAAATGCAGATGAAAATATGTTCATTAACAAGTATCTAAGTTACATATGTCCGGAAACATCCAGGCTTACAGATTCGGCTCACAGGCCTGATATAACATGTTCAATATTACAACATTCCAATATGCTCTTATATGTGAGCTGAACTCTTACAATTTGGATCAATATTAATCTACTCAATCAACTACTAACTTCACTGCCTCATTCTAATGATTGATTACAAGCTTTATAATATATCCACAATTCTGGAAACATCTGTGTCGGCCAAAGATCATTACATTAACCAAGGAAAGGAAATGTAGCGTGCACATGAATAGGTCAGCCTCAAATTTGAATTACTCTATCAATAGGTGCATAGAACAAAGTGTGGACCTATAAGGAAGGTCGGGGACACTCCACAAAACATTTAGAATCACACCATCGAGATCTGCAAGTCATGGGGATGATCCATGAACAATCAAATTAAGCGATTGGATTGAAAACTATTTTGATGTTGGTTCAAGAAACTGCCATGAAATTCTGGAAGCGATAACTTATTGGAAAAAAGATCCAATCACACCCAAATCTTGGAATAAGGAAAATGAACATGCCCATGATGTACACAAAGATCCCTGGGGTCTAGTGAGCAAAGATGACAATTCCACCAACATGAATTGAGCAAGAAAAAAATAAGAACAAAACTGAAAGAAAATATTTTTGGTTGATGTAATATTTCCAAGAACCAAGGATGCTCCTACATCAGACATCCGAGGTTAATGAAAAGTGAATCCCTCACTTTGTTGGGGCTAAAGGAAAACCAAGTCAGTCTACCTCAACCTAAGAAATCCAAGAAGAATCATCAACTGGTTTGTCTTTCCATTTCACAAGATATTCTTTGTACTATCTTCCACGAGTCTTCCTCCCATCTCTGGCATCCAAAATATCTTCAACCTCATATGACTATTTCTTAGGAAACTGGTTTTCCAACCTTACTTCACTGTCTTCCCTAAATTCTACTTCATGGTACTGGTGTAGGTCTGTAATGTTGAATATAGGTGATATACCCATGCCATCTGGTAACTCTACTTCATATGCGTTTCCTGAATCAAATTTCCTCAAAATCCTATAGGGTCCAAACTTCCTCATCTTCAGCTTACTGTATGTTCCAACTGGAAATATCTCCTTTATCAAATACACCATCACCTCATCTCCAACTTCAAACTCCCTATGTCTTCTCTTCTCATCTGCTCTCTCCTTATACTTCTTGTTCATATCTTCCAACTGTTGTTCCACTTGAGTATGCACTTTCTTCATATGTTTCATAAATTCCTCTGCTTCTACACTCTGTTTACCCTCCATACCGATATCTCTCAATTTTGATATACCTCTAGGATGAACTCCAATAACAATCTCAAAAGGTGTCTTTCCTATACTTCTATTTACTAAATTATTGTAAGCAAATTCTGCTTGTGCAAGGACCAAATCCCAACTTCCCATTTTCTCTCCAACCAAACATCTCAGAAAATTCCCTAAACTCTTGTTCACTACCTCTGTTTGTCCATATGTTTGTTGGTGAAATGTAGAACTAAAATTCAAGTCTATCTTCAGCTTCTTCCAAAGTGTTCTCCAAAAGTAACCAACAAATTTAGTATCCTTGTCTGAAACTATACTCCTAGGTAATCCATGCAATCTGACCACTTCTCTAAAAAAAAGTATGCTACATGTACTGCATTTGTTGTCTTCTTACAAGGTATGAAATGTGCCATTTTATAAAATCGACCAACCACCACAAATACTGAATCATTACCTCTTTTTCTTTGGCAAACCAAGTATGAAATCCACGTTGATATCCTCCCAGGGTCTCTCCGGAATTGTCAAAGGAATATACAACGCAACATTTTGACTACTCCCTTTTGCAACTTGACAAACTATGCAACTCTGCACAAATTTCCTAACATCCTTATAAATCTACGGCCAAGATTAATTCTCACTTACCACTACTACTGTCTTATCAATTCCAAAGTGTCCTGACATTCCTCCACTATGCTTCAGCTTCACCAAGTTATCCCTCATTGAACTCCAAGGTATACACAACTGATTGCCTTTGAACAACATATTCTCTTGAATGAAATAATCCAAACACTAACTTCTATCCTCTGAAACTAGTTCTTTGCAAGCTCTCCAAGGTTCTGCAAAATCTGGGTCTTCCTCATACAAGTTCTTCAATTCATCAAAGCCTAAAACTTTCACTCTCATCTCTGTCAGTAAATTCCTTCTCCTACTCAAAGCATCAAAAACTCCATTTTACTTTCCACTCCTATGCTTCAAAACAAAAGTATAACTCTATAGGAACTCCACCCATCTCATGTGTCTCAGATTCAACTTACCTTGATTGTTCAAATATTGCAATGCTTGATGATTCATAAACAACACAAACTCCTTAGGCAATAAATAATGTCTCAACTTCTTCAAGGCTTGGACTATGGCATAAAATTCATGATCATACATTGAATATCTTCTCCTAGCATCATTCAATTTCTCACTGAAGTAAGCTATGGGTCTCCCTTCTTGACTTAATACTACTCCAATTGCACTTCCACTTGCATCACAGTCTACTTGAAATACCTTATTGAAATATGGTAAAGCCAACACAGGTTGCTTAGTCACCTTCTGCTTCAACAACTCAAAACTTTGGTCTACTCCAAACGTCCATCTAAAATCCTTCCTATCTCCTCTCATTGTTTATGTCATAGGGATGCAAATAGAACTGAAATTCCTAATAAAATTTTGATAGAAACTTGCCAATCCATGAAATGATCTCACCTCTCCAATGCTATCTAGTATAGGCCACTCCACAATTTCTTCCACCTTCTCAAGATCCATCTTCAATCCATCCACAGAGATTACAAATCCTAGATATACCAACTCCTCCTTCATGAAACTACACTTCTTAATGTTTATCAGCAACCACTCTTCTCTCAACCTCTGCAAAACTTGTCTGATATGCAACAAATGTTCTTCTCTACTCTTACTAAAAATCAAGATGTCATCCAAGTAAACAATCACAAACTTACCCAATAATTTCTTCAATACCCCATTCATCAGCCTCTTGAAAGTACTCGGTGCATTTGTCAATCCAAAATGCATCACCAACCACTCGTACAATCCTTCATTTGTCTTGAATGTTGTTTTCCACTCATCTCCTTCTCTGATTTTGATATGATGATATCTACTCTTCAAGTCTATCTTGGTAAAATATTTAGCTCCACTCAAGCAGTCCATGATGTCATCCATCCGAGGTAAAAGAAATCTATACTTCACCGTGATCTTGTTGATGGCTCTAGAATTTTTTACACATCCTCCATTCTCCATCCTTCTTAGGTGTGAGCACAATAGGTATTGCACATGGACTTAAGCTTTCTCTGATCAAACCCTTTCTCAACAATTCTTTCACTTGTCTATTCAACTCTTCATTCTCTGTCGATGTCATCTAGTGTGTTGCTTTGTTAGGCAAACTAGCTCCATGAATCAGATCCATGCAATGACTAATACTCCTCATAGGTGGTAATCCATCAAGTACATTATCTAAAATTATCTCCTCATACTTTGTCAGCAATTCTTTTATCTCTTCTAGTTGTTCTTCTACATGCTTCAAATCTTCATTCTTCTTGGGCACCAAGGCATAGCATATGTTCTCATGTCTCAACCCATCTAGGAATCTCCTTCCATCAACCAAACAAACTCTAGTACTCGTACAAACCTCAACTATAGGGACATCTTCCAAAGGCAACAAAATATGCTTCATCCCATTAGCAACAATAGTATATATATTCTTCTTTCCATCATGAATAACATGTCTATCATACTGCCAAGGCCTTCCCAACAAAACATGGCATACATCCATAGGAATAATATCACAAAAAACTACATCATGATAATTTCCTATCTTTAATTTCACCAAACATTGTTCACTTACTAGTATCTTATGCTCATCCTGAATCCAAGCTATCTGATAGGGCTTTAGGTGTTTCAACCTTTCTAACTTCAATTTAGTCACCATTTCTTTAGAAAGTAGGTTCTCAGAACTTCCACTATCAACAATCACTTTGCAACATTTACCAGCTACCTTTCATCTAGTCCGAAACAAATTCTTTCTCTGCAATGGTTCCTTTTCTACCTCACTTTGTAACAATACCCTTCTATTCACCAAAACTTCTCCATCTTCTGGTTTATTAGATGATCTGGCATGATCTTCCTCAACAAAGGTTTTTCTCCTATTGTTCTCTATCTTTCTACTTGTCTCCCCCTGATTACATGCAAATGCTCTATGTCCTCTGCCACACTTAAAGCAAGTTCCCTTGAATACTCTTTTATCCTCATCATCCTTTCTATAACCTTCATTCTGGTAACCACCATATCCTCCTCTTATGTAAGAGTTTCCATCACTTTTATGATATGGACTATCATTCTTACTGACCTCCTTATCCTTATCATGATCTGCAAAAGAGCCTCTTCCTTCTCCAGTAAAATTTCTTCCTCTCTGAAATCTTCCACCTCTTCCTCTCTATCTCTACTCGTCTTTTATTCAACTTCTCTTCTTCCTTTAGGGCACACTGATATGCCTCTTCCACACTCTGCAACTTAATCAAACTAATCTCATCCTGTATAGATGACCTCAAACCATTCACATACCTAGCTACTTGCATAATCTCATCCTTTGAATGTCCAAGTCTAATATTCAACTTATAGAAATCCTCTGTATACTCTGTCACACTTGAATCTTTTTGCCTCAGATTTTGCAACTTTCAGAACAAACTAATTTGATAGTCTATAGGCATGAACTTTGTCTTCAACTTATTCACCATTTGATCCCATGATTTTATCTTCTCTTTTCCTCTTCTTTTCCTATCTGTTTGCAAATGTTCCCACCAAAGGGATGCATGTCCTCTCAACTTTGTGCAAGCAAACTTCACCTTCTTGTCTTCAGTGGTACCTTTGAATTCAAAATACTTTTCCATATCTGCAATCCAATCAAGCAATTCTTCTAAATCTAGCTTACCATTATAATCTAGTGGATTGAAATGTGGTTTTGTATTTGCTCTGGTTAGGGCTCTTATGAACCTCTCTTCTCCCTGATCAAGACCAAGTTGTTCTTCTCTTCCTCTTTCCTCATGTACTTCTACCTCTTCATCACTCACACCATCAACTGGTCGACCTCTTCTTTGGGCCGTTTCAACTGCATCTAGTCTAGCAACAATTCCTCTCAACATCTCCATTAAAGCAGGGTCTACATTTCCACGCACTCCATTTCCTCTACCATTTATTCTTCCTACCATCTTTACACAATTCCTTTGTAGCTACAGGTCGAATCCTCAATTCACCACCCTACAAAAAATCTTCAACAAGACTTTGCAAACTCTGATGATTTCACAAGGAACAAACCTTGCTTTGATACCAATCTAATGTAGCCATGACAAGAGGGTCCTCAAAGAGAACTATCTGGACCGTGCAACAAAATAAACATAATGAAAGAAACACAGAACAATGGAGGAAAATGCAAATGCAAATATGTTCATTAACAGGTATCTCAATTACATACGGCTGACAACATTTGGGCTTATAGTTTCAGTTCATAGGCCTGTTATAATGTGTTCAATATTACAACATTCCAATATGCTCCTATATGCGAGCTGAACTCTTACAATTTGGATCAATCTTAATCTACTCAATCAACTAATAACTCCACTGCCTCATTCTAATGATCGATTACAAGCTTTATACTATATTCGCGATTCTAGAAACATCCGCGTTGGCCAAAGATCATTACATTAACCAAGGAAAGGAAATGTAACGTGCGCATGAATAGGTCAGCCTCAAATTTGAATTACTATATCAACAAGTGCATAGAATGAAGTGTGGACCTATAAGGAAGGTTGGAGACACTCCACAGAACACTTAGAATCACACCATCAAGATTCGCAAGTCATGGGGATGATCCACGAATAATCAAATTAACCGATTGGCTTGAAAACCATTTCGATGCCTATTCAAGAAACTACCATGAAATTTCAGAAGCGATAACTTGCCAGAGAAAGATCCAATCATGCCTAAATCTTGGAATAAGGAAAATGAACATTCCCATGATGTACACAAAGATCCATGGGGTCTAGTGAGAAAAGATGACGAGTCCACCAACATGAACTAAGCAAGAACAAAATAAGAACAAAACTGAAAGAAAATATTTTTGGTTGATGCAAGATTGCCAAGAACCAAGGATGCCCATGCATCATACATCATTAAAACCTATAGAGCAGATGGAAAAAATAGTTATAGATGAATTCCAATATATGCAAGGAGAGGACCCAAATATTAGAACAAGAATATATTCATTTCATACTCTAAATCAGTGGTTTATGCCAAAACTATTGAAAGATGATGACCAACTGAAGGACTTCAATAAATGGAAGAGTGAATTTGGCCAGATTGTTCCATAGTGCATCACTCGCATACAAAAGGATGGTGAGTTGAGTCTTGACAGATTCAACTTAATCATGGATGGAGTAATAGCATTGGATGTTGGATATACTAAGTTTATCATGGATGGCAGGGCATTACTAGACAACCAATGGAAGATTCACCTTGAAAATATATTGAAAATTCAAGAATACAAATGGACACATGATTATACAGTGTACGAGTGGGAGTAGAGGTATATGGGTCCTCCCCCCGAATAATAGGTCTTGGGGCTGTCACAATGGAAGAACCATACATTCAGATACACTAATATGGAGAAAGGACCTTGAACAGATCTTTAGTGATCATGGGTGCCTTATAAAGATTAACAAACTATGGTGTCACGAGTGTTGTGGACTTCATTAGTTATCTACTTTCTCTATTTTATGTTTTAAGAAAACCTAATTTTTAGTTTAGTTTATACAAAGAGGTATGAATTTTGAAAAGGTGTCATATTTTGTAATAGTCTGAAGCTTGTTTCTTCTCTTATAAAGGAGAAACCAAGACCAAATTTTGATATTATCATCATAGACATTTTATAGAAACATACGTGAGGAGACTTATGTTATATTGTAATATCTATTTGAAACAATCAATGGACAAGAAGATTTAATTTGGTGCTCAAATTTTGGTCTTAATTATTTGTTGATAATACTATGTATGATTGGATTTTTTATGTATTTTAGGTTGAAATATAGGGGTATATTATGAATTGGTATCAATTACTTATTTATAATCATCTACATTGCTGATTACATTGCATTACACATCTTTCAAACTCAAAGCATTACTTCACATTGCATAACTAATAACTAGATGTTGATAGATGACAAAATTTCAATTACAATATATTTTTTACAAAGCCAACCTAAGTAGTTATGCAATTACTTCACATTGCATAACTAATAACTAGATGTTGATACATGACAAAATTTCAATTACAATATATTTTTTTACAAAGCAAACCTAAGTAGTTATGCAATTAATTCACATTACATAACTAATAACTATGATTAGTTGCCAATTGCATTTTCTTGTCATGGCATTCCATGAGACCACATTTCTTTGAGGAATTTTTTCAAATAGTTCATGCCTTGTTGCTATGGCTAAAAAAAAAGTGCTTTCGAACAAGCTATGGATGCTTGGAAAAAATCTATCAAAGCATAATAGTAAGCAATAGCATATAAAAGGCAGTGAATGGTTGAAAAAATTCCTCAAAGAAATGTGGTCTCATGGTGATGGAATGACATGACAATCCATAACAATTCGCTTGTCATGGCATTCCATCACCATGAGACCACATTTCTTTGAGGCATTTTTTCCAAAGTTCATTGCCTTGTCTATGCTACCACATTTTTCATACATGTCTACCAAAGCATTTTATCAAACAATTCACTACCTTCCTACTATGGCTAAAAGCCTAAAATAGGTGATTTCAAACAAGCTATGGATGCTTGGAAAAAATATATCAAAGCATAATAGTAAGCAATAAGCTATGGTCTCATGGTTTTTTTTGGCACAAAAATTAGTTTGATTTTATTTGCATTTATTTAAAGGTTTTAAACTCATTTGTTTTGGTAATTTTTCTGTTTGAAGTGGGGAAAAATCTATGTGGTCAGTTTTGTGCATTTTTTAATTGTAGGATTCTCACAGTTAGTGAAAAAGGTAGTGTTCATGAAGGAATGGAAAAGATGCGTAGAGACTTTGAATTATACCCGTACTGTGCAATGGCATTGAATTATTTAGCAAACCATTTTTCTTCACATGGCAGCATTTTCTTGTGGAACAGTTGACTAAGACAACTCTTTTTACAATTGACCACCCTCTCATGAAATTTCATTCATATTATAATCTTGCACGATATTATCATAGTAAAGGTGATTATGACACCATTGGCTGCTACTACATGGCATCAATCAAGGAAAGTCATAGACCACAGGATTTTGTGGATAGGTTCTCTTGAAGCTGGGAGATCTTAAGAGTTCTCTCTCAATTTTTGAAAAGGTTCTAGAGGTCCACCCTGAGAACTGTGAGAGATTAAAATTTGTAGGCCATAGCTATCCTCAACAAGGGTAGGTAGAGAAGGATTTGGAAATTTCAAGAAAGGAAACTCGCATAGATCCACGTGATTCCCGTGCATTTATCAAGATGGGTGAGTTATTAATATCAACAGACCCTAGTGCAGCCTTACATTCTCTTAAGAAAACAAAGTCTCTTCTAAAGAAGAGCAGAGAAGAAGTACCCATTGAATTGTTAAACAACATTGGAGTTCTTCATTTTGAGTGTGATAAACTAGAGTTGGCTCAACAAAATTTTATGGAGGCATTAGGAAATGGCATTTGGGTTGAATTCATAAATAAAAGCACCAATGCCAATTCTACAGTTTTTTCTATGCGCTTTAAGGATATGGAATTTTTCCATCGACTAGAAGAAGGTGATTTTTCACTTGAGTTACCATGGGATAAATTCACAACACTATTTAATCTTGCTAGGTTGTTTGAACAACCATATGATATTGAAAAAGAAAATCTTTTATACAAAGCCAAAATTGTTCAAGTTTCTTGATTATGTGGATGCATATCTACATCATGCAGCCATGGCTCAGGCTCAGAATGAGATCCAACTAAGCCTAGAATTGATTGGGGATGCACTTAAGGTGGATAAAAACTCATCAAATGCTTTATGTACGATTGGCAACATGGAACTGAAAAATAGATGATTGGCTTAAAGCAAAAGAAACAATTAAAGTAGCATGCCAACTTATCTTGGGTGATGAAGAAAAATGAAAAGATGATGAAGAACGAAGGATTTAGATTGAAAAGAGAAAGCAAGAGGAAGAACTTCAATGGGTGATGCAACAAGAGGAGAAATTTGAACATGTGAAGGAATTATGGAAGAGTAAGCATAAGGATAGGGATGATGATGATGATGAGGTTGGTCAGTCTGAGAAGAAGCATAAGAAGGAAAAGAAGAAAAAGAAGAAGGATAATGACCACAAGGATTATGATTCTTATATGGAGGAACCTAATGTTTCCATGGAATATGAGGCAAATTATATGAGCGATAAGGCACAAGATGATGCATAAAATGCCCAAGATCTTCTTGCAGCTATAGGTCTAGAAGACTCTGATGATGGCGAGACAAATTCTCCAATTTCAACAAAATCATGAAGGAAACATGCTTACTCTGATTTTGAAGATGATGAACCATTGCAAAAACAGAGTCCAAGAGAAGATGATCCATATGATGATGATGTCTAGGCTTCCTAAGCTTTAACCAAACCTAGCACTATTTTCCAAAGGAAACATACCCAAGGCCCATGGGAAATGAACGATGAGCATTTGAGTTTCAACTTGGTTTCATTTCAAAAAGGGGACATTACATTGTAGAAGATTTGTTTAACAATAGAATAATTTAATCCACCTATTTGGGACTATAAAATAAAAATAGATGAATTAATATATTTTCAATTATAGGTTCTTTTAATATAGAATCTGATAGAAAGATAAAGCATAATACATTGAAGAACATAAAAAAATGTTTTAAAATAAAGACTAAAATAGGTTTCCCATAAAAAGCAAGAAAAAAGAAAAATGAAAAGATAACATACAGATGATTCATTTGAAGTTTTTGATAAGATATCATTTAACTATGTCAAATGGATTTAGAAGAGACAAAGCATATTTGATTGACTAAAATTTTGAGGTAGCTTATCCATCACCATTGTATGCATCATCTTCTCTTGGAATATGTTTATACAATGCACCAAGCCTAAAATTGATTGGAAATGCACTTAAGGTGGATAAAAACTCATCAAATGATTTATGTATGCTTGGAATGGAACTAAAACAAATGACTAGCTTAAAGAAAGAATTATTAAAGTAGCAAAAAATTGTCTTGGTTAATGATAAAAATGAAAATTTGATGAAGAATGAAGGATTCAGATGGAAAGGAGAAAGCAAGTGCAACAAGAGGAGCAATTTGAACGTGTGAAGGAATTATGGAAGTGTAAGTGTAAGGATAGGGATGATGAAGATGATGAAGTTGGTCATTCTGAGAAGAAACAAAAGAAGGAAAAGAAGAAAAGGAAGAAGGATAAGGACCACAAGGCTTATGATTCTTATATGGAGGACCTGATGTTACCATGGAAGATGAGGAAAATTATATGAGTGATAAGGCACAAGATGATGCAAAAAATGCCCAAGATCTTCTTGTAGTTGCAAGTCTAGAAGACTCTGGTGATGGCGAGAAAAATTCTCTAGTTTCAACAAAATCATGAAGGAGACATACATACTCTGATTCTGAATATGATGAACCATTGCAGAAGCAGAGTCCAAGAGAAGGTGATTGATATGATGATAATGTCTAGGCTTCTTGAGCTTTAACCAAACCTAGCTCCTATTTTCCAAAACGAAAAATCCCCAAGGCCCATGGGAAATGAATGATGAGCATTTGAGTTTCAACAGACTAAAATAGGTTTCCCATAAAAAAAAGAAAGAGGAAAAATGAAAAGATAACATACAGATGATTCATTTGAGGTTCTTGATAAGATCTCATTTAACTATGTCAAATGGATTTGGAAGGGACAAAGCATATTTGATTGACTAAAATTTTGAGGTAGCCTATCCATCATCATTGTATGCATCATCTTCTCTTAGAATTTGTTGAAACTCAAATGCTCATCATTCATTTCCCATGTGCATTGGGGATTTTTGTTGGAAAATAGGAGCTAGGTTTGGTTAAAGCTTAGGAAGCCTAGACATTATCATCATATGGATCATCTTCTCTCAGACTATATTTCTGCAATGGTTCATCATCTTTAGAATCAGAGTATGCATGTCTCCTTCATGATTTTATTGAAACTAGAGAATTTGTCTCGCCATCATCAGAGTCTTCTAGACTTGCAGCTGCAAGAAGATCTTGGGAATTTTTTGCATCATCTTGTGTCTTATCACTCATATAATTTTTCCTCATCTTCTATGGCAACATCAGGTTCCTCCATATAAGAATCATAAGCCTTGTGGTCCTTATCCTTCTTCTTTTTCTTCTTTTCCTTCTTTTGTTTCTTCTCAGACTGACTAGCCTCATCATTGTCATCATCCCTATCCTTATTCTTACTCTTCCATAATTCCTTCACATGTTCAAATTTCTCCTTTTGTTGCATCACCCCCATAATCTCTTCCTCTTTCTTTCTCCTTTCCATTTGAATTTTTCATTCTTCATTAGCTTTTGATTTTGCTTCATCAGCCAAGACAAGTTGGCATGCTACTTTAATTGTTTCTTTTCCTTTAAGCCAATCATCTATTTTTAGTTCCATGTTGCCAAGCTTACATAAAGAAATTTATGAGTTTCTATCCACCTTAAGTGCATCCCCAATCAATTCTAGGCTTGGTGCATTGTAGAAACAGATTCCAAGAGAAGATGTGCATACAATGACAATGGATAAGCTACCTCAAAATTTTAGTAAATCAAATATGCTTTGTTCCTTCCAAATCTATTTGACATAGTTAAATGAGATCTTATCAAAAACCTCAAATGAATCATTTGTATGTTATCTTTTTAGTTTTCCTCTTTCTTGTTTTTTATGGGCAACCTATTTTAGTCCTTATTTTAGAACATTTTTTGTGTCCTTCAATGTATTATTCTTTATCTTTCTATCAAATTCTAGATTAAAAGAACCTATAATTGAAAATAGATTAATTCATCTATTTTTATTTTTACAGTCCCAAATAGATGGATTAAATTATTCAGATGTTAAACAAATCTTGTATAATGCTATGTCCCCTTTTCAAAATGAAACCAAGTTGAATCTCAAATGTTCATCATTCATTTCCCATGGGCCTTGGGAATTTTTCTCTTGGAAAATAGGAGTATAATAATAACTCAAGAGGATCTTAATGTCATAAAAATGGCCACTTATGTGTTGGCACATAAACCAAGAAATGTTTATGTTGCAAATGGGGAAGCTATTGTGCTAGCTAAAAGGAGTCAATTTGATATTGCAAAGGAAATTTGTACATAGGTACAAGAAGATGATGTAGGAAACATCTTTGTTTAGATGCCTAATGTGTGGGTAAATATAGCACATGTTTACTTTGCACAAGGATAGTTTGCGCTTGCAATGAATGTTTATGTTGCAAATGGGGCAACCATTGTAAAGTGTTGGCACAGAGACCAGGAAATGTTTATGTTGCAAATGGGGCAGCCATTGTGCTAGTTGAAAGGGGGAAAAAATCTATCAAAGCATAATAGTAAGCAATAAGCTATGGTCTCATGGTTTTTTTTGGCACAAAAATTAGCATGATTTTATTTGCATTTTTTTGCAGGTTTTAAACTATTTTTTTTTGGCAATTTTGTTGTTTGAAATGGGGAAAAATCTATGTGGTCAGTTTGGTGCATTTTTTAATTGTAGGATTCTCACAGTTAGTAAAAAAGATAGTGTTCATGAAGGAATGGAAAATATGCATAGAGCCTTTGAATTATACCCATAGATGGCATTGAATTATTTAGCAAACCATTTTTCTTGTGGAACAATTGACTAAGATAACTCTTTTTTCAACTGACCACCCTCTCATGAAATTTCATTCATATTATAATATTGCACGATATTAACATAGTAAAGGTGATTATGATACCATTGGCTGCTACTACATCGCATCAATCAAGGAAATTCATAGACCACATGACTTTGTGGACAGGTTCAATTGAAGTTGGGAGATCTTAAGAGTTCTCTCTCAAATTTTGAAAAGGTTCTAGAGGTCCACCCTAAGAACTGTGAGAGCTTAAAATTTTTAGGCCATATGTATGCTCAGCAAGGGTAGGCAGAGAAGGCTTTGGAAATTTTAAGAAAGGAAACTCACATAGATCCACGCGATTCCCATGCATTTATCAAGATGGGTGAGTGATTAATATCAACAGACCCTAGTGCAGCCTTAGATTCTCTTAAGACAACAAAGTCTCTTCTGAAGAAGAGCAGAGAAGAAGTACCCATTGAATTGTTAAACAACATTGGGGTTCTTCATTTTGAGCGTGATGAACTAGAGTTGGCTCAACAAACTTTTATGGAGGCATTAGGAAATGGCATTTGGGTTGAATTCATAAATAAAAGCACCAGTGCCAATTCTACAGTTTTTTCTATGCGCTTTAAGGATATGGAATTCTTCCATCGACGACTAGAAGAAGGTGGTTTTTCACTTGAGTTACCATGGGATAAATTCACAACACTATTTAATCTTGCTAGGTTTTTGAACAACCATATGATATTGAAAAAGAAAATATTTTATACAAGCCAAAATTGTTCAAGTTTCTTGATTATGTGGATGCATATCTACATCTTGCAGTCATGGCTCAAGCGAATGAGATCCAACTAAGCCTAGAATTGATTGGGATGCATTAAGGTGGATAAAACTCATCAAATGCTTTATGTATGCTTGGAAACATGGAACTGAAAACATATGACTGGCTTAAAGCAAAAGAAACAATTAAAGTAGCATGCCAACTTATCTTGTGTGATGAAGCAAAATGAAAAGATGATGAAGAATGAAGGATTCAGATGGAAAAGAGAAAGCAAGAGGAAGAACTTCAATGGGTGATGCAACAAGAGGAGCAATTTGAACATGTGAAGGAATTATGGAAGAGTAAGCATAAGGACAAGGATGATGATGATGATGAGGTTGAGTGAGTTTGAGAAGAAACATAAGAAGGAAAGAAGAAAAGAAGAGACAGAACCTAGCTACTATAGAGGGTGCTTGGAGGAGGAACTTTCCATGGAAGGCATGAGGAAAATATGAGTGATAAACACAAAGATAATACTCAGATCTTCTTGTATAAGGACTAGAAGACTACGTTGATATTAGTTTAGAATTCTCTAGTTCAACTGAAAACCTGAGAACATGCATACTCCCAATTAGAGATGATGAACCGTGTGAAAGCAATCAGAGAAGATGATCCCATATGACACCTAACTGTCTCAAAGGAAAAATACCCAAAGCCCATGGGAAATGAACAATGGGCATTTGAGTTTCAACTTGGTTTCATTTCAAAAAGGGGACATTACATTGTAGAAGATTTGTTTAACAATAGAATAATTTAATCCACCTATTTGGGACTGTAAAATAAAAATAGATTAATTAATATATTTTCAATTATAGGTTCTTTTAATCTAGAATTTGATAGAAAGATAAAGCATAATACATTGATGGACACAAAAAAATGTTTTAAAATAAAGACTAAAATAGGTTTCCCATAAAAAACAAGAAAGAAGAAAAATGAAAAGATAACATACAGATGATTCATTTGAGGTTTTTGATAAGATCTCATTTAACTATGTCAAATGGATTTAGAAGGGACAAAGCATATTTGATTGACTAAAATCTTGATGTAGCTTATCCATCATCATTGTATGCATCATCTCCTCTTGGAATCTGTTTCTACAATGCAGCAAGCCTAAAATTGATTGGAAATGCACTTAAGGTGGATAAAAACTCATCAAATGCTTTATGTATGCTTGGAAACGTGGAACTAAGAATAGATGACTGGCTTAAAGAAAAAGAAACAATTAAAGTAGCATGCCAAATTGTCTTGGTTGATGATGAAAAATGAAAATTTGATGAAGAATGAAGGATTCAAATGGAAAGGAGAAAGCAAGAGGAAAAACTTCAGCAGGTGATGCAACAAGAGGAGCAATTTGAACGTGTGAAGGAATTATGGAAGAGTAAGTTTAAGGATAGGGATGATGAAGATGATGAGGTTGGTAATTCTAAGAAGAAACAAAATAAGGAAAGAAGAAAAAGAAGAAGGATAAGAACCACAAGGCTTATGATTCTTATATGGAGGAACCTGATGTTACCATGGAAGATGAGGAAAATTATATGAGTGATAAGGCACAAGATGATACAGAAAATGCCCAAGATCTTCTTGCAATTGTAGGTCTAGAAGACTCTGACGATGGCGAGAAAAATTCTCTAGTTTCAACAAAATCACGAAGTAGACATGCATACTTTGATTATGAATATGATGAACCATTGCATAAACAGAGTGCAAGAGAAGATGATCCATATGATGATGATGGCTAGGCTTCTTGAGCTTTAACCAAACCTAACTCCTATTTTCCAAAACGAAAAATCCCCAAGGCCCATGGGAAATGAATGATGAGCATTTGAGTTTCAACAGACTAAAATAGGTTGCCCATAAAAAAAATAGAAAGATCTTGAAAAATGAAAAGATAACATACAGATGATTCATTTAAGGTTTTTGATAAGACCTCATTTAACTATGTAAAATGGATTTGGAAGGGACAAAGCATATTTGATTGACTAAAATTTTGAGGTAGCCTATCCATCATCATTGTATACATCATCTTCTCTTGGAATCTGTTGAAACTCAATTGCTCATCATTCATTTCCCCTGGGCATTGGGGATTTTTCTCTTGGAAAATAGGAGCTAGGTTTGGTTAAAGCTTAGGAAGCCTAGACATTATCATCATATGGATCATCTTCTCTCAGACTATGTTTTTGCAATGGTTCATCATCTTTAGAATTAGATTATGCATGTCTGCTTCATGATTTTATTGAAACTAGAGAATTTGTCTCGCCATCATCAGAGTCTTCTAGACTTGCAACTACAAGAAGATGTTGGGCATTTTTTGCATCATCTTGTGCCTTATCACTCATATAATTTTCCTCATCTTCTATTGCAACATCAGGTTCCTCCATATAAGAATCATAAGCCTTGTGGTCCTTATCCTTCTTCTTTTTCTTCTTTTCCTTCTTTTGTTTCTTCTCAGACTACCTAGCCTCATCATTGTCATCATCCATGTCCTTATGCTTACTCTTCCATAATTCCTCCACATGTTCAAATTTCCCCTCTTGTTGCATCACCTGCATAATATCTTCCTCTTGCTTTCTCCTTTCCATTTGAATCCTTCATTCTTCATCAACTTTTGATTTTGCTTCATCAGCCAAGACAAGTTGCCATGCTACTTTAATTGTTTCTTTTGCTTTAAGCCAATCATCTATTTTTAGTTCCATGTTTCCAAGCTTACATAAAGCATTTGATCATTTTTTATCCACCTTAAGTGCATCCCCAATCAATTCTAGGCTTGGTGCATTATAGAAACAGATTCCAAGAGAATATGTGCATACAATGACAATGGATAAGCTACCTCAAAATTTTAGTCAATCAAATATGCTTTGTTCCTTCCAAATCCATTTGACATGGATCGGACATCTTATCAAAACCTCAAATGTGTTCATTTGTGTTATCTTTGGACCTCCTCTTTCTTGTTTTTATGGGCAACCAGTCACTGTTCTATAACATTTTTTGTCCCTTCAATGTGTGTATTTATCTTTCTGTCAGTTCTAGATGAAGAACTATAGTGAAAATAGTCTGGTATCTGACCACTGACCCCATAATAAATAGGTGGTTGTGAATGTTCAGCTAAAATCTTGGCCTAATCTTCAAAATGAAACCAAATTGAATCTCAAATGCTCATCATTCATTTCCCATGGGCCTTGGGAATTTTTCTCTTGGAAAATAGGTGTATAATAATAACTCAAGAGGATCTTAATGTCATAAAAATGGCCACTTAAGTGTTGGCACAGAGACCAGGAAATGTTTATGTTGCAAATGGGGAAGCTATTGTGCTAGCTGAAAGGAGCCAATTTGATATTGCAAAGGAATTTTTACATAGGTACAAAAAGATGATGCAGGAAACATCTTTGTTTAGATGCCTGATGTGTGGGTAAATCTATCACATGTTTACTTTGCACAAGGATAGTTTGCACTTGCAGTGAATGTTTGTGTTGCAAATGGGGCAACCATTGTAAAGTGTTGGCACAGAGACTAGGAAATGTTTATGTTGTAAATGGGGCAACCATTGTGCTAGCTGAAAGGGGGAAAAAATCTATCAAAGCATAATAGTAAGCAATAACTATGTCTCATGGTTTTTTTTGGCACAAAAACTAGCATGATTTTATTTGCGTATAATCTCCTTGAAGGTTTGATCAAATGCCCCGAATGATTAGTTAAATATGTTGAATCTTTGATCAGTTACGTTGTTTTAACCTGTAACTTCTTAAAACACAAAAAACTCACAATTTTTTTTTAAAATAAATAAGACATGGGTCCCACAGGGCATGCTAGAATGTGTATTGAATGAAAATTGATAATGAAATGAAGGAAATAAACAACAAATAACCAAACACAACCAATTCAAAAATCACCAATGAAGCATAAGGAAATCAAGTAAATAAATAAAATGAAACTTGTGTGAGGACCAGGTTTTGAGATCCATTGTTCTTCAATTCACCTAAAGAAGGTTGTGTGTGGTAGCTCTTTAAAATAATATGCATACAAATTTCTTGCATTGAGAGACAAAGGGATAATGGATGAATGATAGTTGTATTTATAGATTTTAGGTGATATTGATCAACAATTGAGATTGAATATGAGACTAAAAAGATCAATAGATGAGAATCCTTGAGAGGAATTGATGAGGAGTTAATTTATTGCACGATTTGAGATATCTAACCGTATGGTTCAGTTATGAGAATTGATTGAAGAGATAAGTGCGAGAGACTGTTAATGAAACAAAATAGATTGGATAGAAGAATGAATTGATTGGAGAGTGAACTCAAAAAGAATGAGAGTTGGCTAGTGAGGTGAAAAGGCATGAGTAATTAATAAATAATTAAAATAATTAATTGTTTATTTCATGTGCAAAGGGGAAAATAAATAAAATAAA
>VDFB02373365.1:54762752-54969744 GCA_007258455.2 Sequoia sempervirens | reverse complement strand
ATTAGTAAGTAGGTAGTCTATAGGGCATAGTTTGATTTTATATAAGGATGCTCATGAAAGGAATCTTCAAGTGACAGTGAGTGAGTTGTTTGAGATTGCAGTGAGGGTGCAATACCGATCATAAAGGAGGATTGCTTAACTTGATAAATGTGCAAGAAAATCGAATCGTACACAACAAACAATTCACAATGTTATCTTGCATAATGCCTTGAGTTTGAAGACAAAATCATTGTATCATGATGAAAGTGGTGACCTTAATGGTCAATCACTGGCAACCATGATTTTAAAACATGCTATTGTGCTTATGGAGGCAACATTTTAAGCAAGGCAGTGAGTGGTGGTTTGGAACAATGGCAGGTATGAAGGACTTGCTTTATATGCATACTATGCAGTCTAGCTTAAGACAACGTTCTTAGAAGAGATTGAAGGTGGATTATGGAACTCAAGGGTTACCATGAAAAGGATTAAAGCAAAGACTGAGATCTATTTAAAAGCCACGGTCATGAAGATATTAAAGATGTCACATGCAAAAACCTAGTAGCTGGAGTAATGAATACAGTGCCAAAGAGGATAGTGTGCTGGGGCAGATTTAGGAGATCTCCACATTATCTAATTACAAGGAAATACATCATTTATTTATTTTTTTAATTAAAAGAAATCATTCTAAACCCTATATAGGATACATTGATACTTCAAAAGCCTCTGAAGGAATTTGAGATTATGCAAATATATGTCAAGTAACATTCATAAGGTTTAGAAAATCTTGATCACTCTCTAGAATAGCCCATTAAACATGGGTTGTGCTTGAATGCACTACATAATTGATATAACACAACCACTCTGCATATCAACCAGAGTTATAGGCTCTTTATTGCAGCAAGAGGTAATCACTCTTCGATCATGCTATAATTACATCCTATCCTGTTAAACTTGGGACAACCTGAATGCACCCAATGATGATTGACACCTACATTATACAACCTGAATTAACTACATTATATGAGTGCCTCCATTTCTATCACAACATAGCCACATTAAACTTGGGTCACACATGAATGCATCCTATATTTGTTATAGCACAACTATGCCACATGACCAATACAGTTATGGATCACATAATTATAGTCACAAGAATATGTTCCTCCGTTGTGATCTTATGGTGATTCCACACAACAAAATCTAGACATGAAATTCTCAAAACACTTAACCTCTAAAAATGAAATCTGATGAGATGTTGCTTTAAAATATGATTTTCAAACCTGGAACTACAAATCTGACTTCACAACTGAATTCTGCAAAAAGACAATGACTACCCTCAACCTTATCTTCTTGAATTTTTTCTGATTTTTCCCAAGAAAATCGTCCTTAGTTCTCCACAAACTGTCTCAAGTAGAGAAAAACACTGTCGCAATAAATCAGGCGCGAACTCACTTTTCTTTATGTCGGCCACAATTTGATTTTTTTTAATTTTTCATGTTTGTCGAAAATTCGACGAAAATATTAGCCGACATTTCGACGAACCCCAGGTTTGTCAAAATTTTGACGAACGTCGAGGATAAACTTTCAAAAAATTAGAAATTACACATCAAATTTTACAAGCACCTGACAAACATCGTATTTTACATATTTCGTTGGTCTGTTTCGTCATATTTTGCAATCCAATGTATTAGTGCCACTTGCAAAGTAAAACCAAAACAACAATCATAACACACTTCTAGAGGCAACCAAGAAAAGAAGCATAAGGGAAACTAGTGGAGAGTGTCATCACATAGCCTACATGGGTTATCCTGGCCCTTCCTCCAACATGAGGCATTGGCCCCCATCTATGGTTATCCTAGCCCTTCCTCCTACTTGAGGCGTCAACCCCATAGGGTGACTCATGCAGAGTCGTTAACCTCTCCTGAGGATGAGGTAACGACTTTTCCAACCACGGCCTTCTCAGTCTACCATTAGTCTATGATAGCCCTAATGGATAGATGAGGTATCCAAGATTATCTTATTATGTTATTACTACCCATCCCCCTAAGTTCTATTATTAGGTTTTCACTTGTTAATCTAACTCTTACGTGGGTTATCCTGGGCCCTTCCTCCTATTTGAGGCGTCGTCCCCCACGAAGAGCCACTCTCCCTGGAGACCCCAAACATAATCAAAAGCAAGGGTTGTACCATAAAGAACAAGGAATTAAGTCTCAACAGATGACATGCGAGGCATTACCCATCTCACTAAAAGCACACAAAAAGAGTCCTAACAAAAATCTCGTACAACCCTCTCAGAATAAGAATACCAATAACTTGCTACATCAAGAGCACATAAAACAAGGATTATCGACCAACAATAAAATCAAGCCTCTAGAAGCCTAAGGTTTACAACATCCATAAACAGGTTCATAAAATTAACAGGGTTCCCGCATAGAAAAGCCAAAACAATAATATAACAGTAAGAATAAAATTCAACCAAATTCACAGGATTTCAATACTCAAATCAACATAATATTTTTTCCACTATGATAAGCAATTCATTTTATTCCATTACTAAATCTCTATTTCCATAATGAAATTTTGAAATAAAAATGATAATCAATTTTCCCTTTCAATAACCATAACAACCATAGATTCAAATTTCACAAAATAAAACAATATATCGTTATACTTATTATATATATATATATATATATATTTATATATATATGTAAATAATATTATGCTTTATTCCATTAATCTTTTAAATTTAAATAATTCAGGTCTGTTAAAAAAAAACATCCATATGCCAATACCAATATATATATATATATATATACAATTTTAAAAATAATAATTAAAAAAACAATATAAAAAAAGCACACGCAACAGTCAAGGCTATTGCCGCCAGTCCATAGGACTGGGCACAGTAGTCCATGGACTGTTGTGGGCAGCCCACGACTGCGAAGGGGAGAGGGGAAGGGTATGGCCAGCACCGTCCTTCCCTTCGACCCTTAAAATATAAATATATATATATATATATTAAATTATAAACAAAAGACATATGAACTCCCTGCACGGGTTCGGCCCAGAATGAATTTTGAAATAAATAAAATAATAGGTATAAATATATTTATATATATATATATATGTCAAACAGAGTATAATCTTTTCTGCAATAAATCACTATGAAAATATATTTATGATATATATATTTATGATATATATATATACATATATATGTATATACATCTTTTCAAAAGTGTATATAAATATATATATCCAAAAATCTATTTATTTCAGAAGGGGAAATAATCCTTTTTTTATAACAGATCATAAAAATACTGGATATTTTTAGAGACCCATTTAAATTTGTTTCATTTGTTTGCTATCCAGAAGATTCCTAAAACCCCCATAAGATTTATTTTCTTCTACAGAATAACATCATTTATTTATTTTTAAACAGATTCAGAGAAATCAAAAGAAGAGAATGGAACTTGGAGTCCTACGTTTGCTGAAGAATTGTTGAAACTTTTCTTGATTCCAAACTGCCTTTTTGAAGAGCTCCCTTTCTTCCTTCAGAACTTCTCCACCAGATTTCCTTGCTAAATTCTCTAATCTAAAATTTTAATCCAGAAAAGCCTATCTTCCAGAACAATGAAAAATAAATAAATTCTACAGAGAAAACCAGAAAGGATCCAATTTCTAGAACTCAATATTTTCTTTTGAAGTTTCTGTCAATCTTCCCGTGAATGAAAATCTCACAATTTTTCTATTAAATAAAAGATATCTTCTTTCTTTTCGAAAACTCCATAAATCAAAATTAAAAGAAGTTTTCTATTTCATTACCATCTTTTCAGCCAAAAACTCAACATTCATTGGTCCTTTTGTTCTTTTCTTTCTTTTCTTTATTTTTTTCCTATTTAACAACACTTTTTGTTTTAATTTTGATTTTGCAAACTATACTTGCAATTCACACAATTTTACTCATTTAATTATTTTATTTCATTAATTATCCTCAACATGCTATTTTAATTCATTTATCTAAACACCAATTTTAAATAATTTAATTTACACCATTTAATAAGTTACATGGCTTTTTAATATAAGACTTATAATTTAATGTAAACTATTCCAATACTATTATTAACATTTATAAAAATCATTTAATTATATAAATGACATCATACTACACATGAACGTAAAATAAATATCAAAAGTACACTCACACAAAACCACTTTAATAAAATGCAACAATGACAAAGGTCAAAGACGCACAATACCACAAAACATAAAACAGGTTGGCAACCTTGGGACGGGGTGACTTCCTTGTCATCTTTGTTTCAACTTCATGCCCGTTAGGTTAAATTGATGCTCACCCTATCCTGCCGAAGCAGGTGGAATCAAGACTATGTTCCTGCAATTCCTGCATGCAAATAAGGTTGTGTACAACATGTATGTATATATATATAATAAAAAACGTCACATCGTGAGAAGGAATTGCAACGTAGCAGGGCACTCGCAAACAAGTGGTGCTACACTGTCCCCTCACCAAAGCTATAATTACAATTATACAACATCAAGTATAAAATAACATTGCTAAACTAACTGATCACATCATATCATCATAAAATGATTACTAATCCACTGCATCACAATATACTACTGAAATCAAACTAAACATCACCAAACCAAATGTAACCATAATGTCATATAATAATATCCATGTCATCAAATAAAGTAGCATAGTCATCAAGTAGTCTAAAGTATCCAATCCACCAATCCAACCAATAAATAGTAACTAACAAAGTCTCAAAGTATCAAGCAAAACCAAAGAAAAATAATAAGTCCAACAACAACATGAGGGGTATTACAAAATATAAAGGGAGGGAAGGTTGGACCACTTAGTGGAGATAGACAGGAGTGTCTAATGCCCTTGTTGTGTACTGCTCTAGTTTGATTTGAATAAATTTTTACCCCTCTTTTAGTTTAGTTTAAGGGAGGGAAGGCCAAAAAGAATAAAGAAAAACTGAAAATAAGAAAAAGTAAAATTAAGCTAAGCAAAAAAGAATAAAGAAAAAATTAAAAACTAAAAAGTTAACAATACAAAATAAGAATAAGGTTAAAATAAAATTAAAGAAAAACCAAACATAGACACAAACACTAGAATCAATAAAATTAAAAAAACTAGAAATAAAAAGGTAAAAGACCGAGAAAGGTAAAAAAATGAAGAAAATTAAATGAAAACAAATGCAAAATATAAATAAATACAAATAAGAAAAACCAAGATCATAAATAAAAAAGAAAAAAAGAACAATTAAATAAAAAGGGAAATGAAAAACAATAAAAGAAAGGAGAGGAAATTAAAGACAAAACCAAGCAAAAATGTAAAAGAAAGGAGGACAAAAACAAAATTAAAATAATTAAAAGAAAGAGAAAAATTAAATAAAATAAATAAATGAAGGATAGACAAAGAGAAAGGAAAAAAAATAAAGAATTAAGAGAACTAAATATAAAATAAAAATATGAAGATGAAAGCAAAAAGAAAAGAAAATGAAACAAGAAAGAGAAAAGAAATAAAATAAGAAAGAATAAAGAGACAAATCAATAAATTAAAAGGAGAAGAGAGAAAAGGAAGAATAGAAAAAGAAGAGCAATAGAATAAATAAAAATGGTACATTATATATATAATGATCATACATTATTATATATATAATGTAAGTAAAAAATATATAAAGACCAAACCAAGAAAGAAGAAGAGATGAATAAAAAATTAAAATTAAAAGGAGAACCAAAAAATAAGGAATAAACATAAAATTATGAATTAATAAATGCATAAACAAAAGAAAAATAAGAAAAGGAAGGCACTCAAAACAAAAGGAAAAGAACAAAAAGGAAACAAATGACCAACCCGCAAGGAGGAGCAACGAGACAAGGGGAGGAAATTTTAAAAGCCAAAGAAGGAAGGCAAGAAGGAAGAGGGATCGAGCAGAACAAAGGAGGAGGAAGGAGGTCTATAGATGGCTTCTTAGGTTGGCTAACAAAGGATGCCAAGAAAGACTTAAAATCACACAATCAAATCTAGAAACTTGCAGCTAAGAAATTGAAATGTTAAAGAGCGTAGGCATAGATGTCTTACTATTGCTCATCAACTAGAAGAAAAGAACAAACCGACTTAAACAAAGCATGATGATTATCCACCTTTTCCACAACATGAAATTTATAAACCACAATAAAAACAAGAACATACAATGGACATTGTCATTAAGCCTCCTGTTGTGATTAACTTGGATGATGATGATGAGATTGCTAAAATTGATGAAGTGCATAATGAATTGAATTTGTTATTTTCCAATTCTATGAACTTGATGGATGCAACTATGATGATCCTCCTAAAAAAAGTGAATCACCATGTGTTGAACCTAGTGATTGTCCTAGTATGGCACTTGTCATTTCCCCTTTGGCTAGTTATCCACCTTCCATATATGATGAAAAAGATTGGGATGTGGACGACTGGCTATAGGTTGGCTCACATGTGACATACTATCTTTCTTTTCCCTTAATGTTCTTCGTGATTGCATATATGTAATGTGATCCCCCTTATCATGCTTCTTGGCATTTCTTTATGCTTGTGAGTTTTCTTTGGATGACCCTTGTTACTCCATTGGTACAAGGATACAAAGGAAGCGAACCTATTGTGGCATTCTTCTATTTGTATCTCAATTCTTCTATCTATCGTGAACATTATCTTTTATTTTGTCTTATGTTTTCCTTTTGGGGATGATGCAACGTGTTGAGACATCCAAGTCTCTTCCATGTTGACCAATTTTTTTTTTCTTTTTTTTCACTCTCTATGTGTCATTCCTCCTTTCTGTTTGTTGTTCCATGAAGTATTTGGGGAATGATGACGGTTCCAAGCTCTATTATATCATTGTAGCAAAGACCTGTGTTGGCCTCGAATTTTTGGATCCCTTATGTGTTATCTTTTTTTATTGCATGTGGGGGAAACCATCCATGATGCATATTTATTTGGAAACATATCATTGGCAGAGGGATTTCCAAATAAGCTCTCATGGCCCTTTTAGCAATTAGAATTTATCATTTTCTACTTTAAATTCATTGCTCATAATATGGTGTTTAGAAATTTCTTTAAAGTGGTGGCATACATTGGCATTATTTCATTTTGGTATTGACATTATGACACTTTTTGGCTTTACTTTTGTTCACATAGGTTGGACTTAGTGTAGCATTCGCATAGCACATTGATCATTTTGTGGCACCTTATCAAAATTAACAAGGAGTGTAACTTTTGGTATGGTTGATGTATGGGAACACACTTGTAGACCTAGTATGTGTGTACCATCTACCACCCATTTTTTATGGGTACACAACTTGCAGACCTAGTATGTATTTCTCATTTTTCCTTTAGGGCTCACCTAGTGCATACCAGACTACACTAGCCCTTGTGGGCATATTTTATGGACTTGGCATGACACAACTTGCTAGTCCATCCTTTTTCCTTTTTCTTTTTTCATTTACTTTGACATTATATGCTTTTGTATCTTGTCTTTCTGCACATATCCTACACATGTTGTGCGTCGCTTTTTCCTTATGTTAGTTATCCATGGGATCTTAGATCCTAGGGGCTTGATCATCCTCTTTGATCTTTTTCATCCTATCTTTCCAACATTTGTACACTTGGACCCCTCTTGACATATATGTGTCTACTTTACTGCGAGTCTGAGCATAAGTTCATACTCTCACTAAAGTGGGGGCTAAATGTAGTGTAGAAAATTGTATACATTTACAATTTCACACTATGTTTGGGTTCCTTAATTTATTGGACTTAACTAAGCTTCTAATTTTCCAAATTATGTATTCCAAAGCCTTATTTTTCCTTTTTTCTAAAAGGGAAACTAATATTTAATTAATGTAATTAATATTTTAATCACCCTAGAATATGTGTGTCTTGGACTTATAGGCCAAGACTCATTCACCCAAAGGTGAATGGGTTCCCTTTAATTCCTAAGACCCATTTTTAAATATGCTTTTGGTAGCATTTTATTGATTCAAATTCAATTTGCAATTGTCAACTTTTGGAATCTAATTTTCAGGAAATTAGATTAACACCTATAAATACATATTTTTTTATCAATTCAAATCTAAGCAACATAATCTAGAAATTCTATGAGAAAATATCATTGTCAAGAGCATTGAAGAGAATATTTATCAGTCATTTGTTTCAACAATCAAGGTCCTAACATCATGTTCAAGCTTATGTGTGTTCATGTCATCTTGTGAAGGCTAATATCCATTGTTGATCCTAAAGCATCCAAGCATTTTCAAATGTCTAAATCCATAAAAAAGAAAAAGATCAAGTTCCTTGGATGGATGTGTTTCTATTTAGTCCTCTAAGGGAAGCCACTGAAGGTTTGGTGAGTTGTAGCAAGGAAGTGTTCATTCATCAATTTCCTTCTCCATTGTCATTATATTTCTATCAAGGTTTAATTACCAAACTTGGGGTTTGAATAAAGAAAACCCTCATTCAAACAAAATATTTTTTCTCTCTGTGTATGTTCATATTACAGGTTGAAGAAGAATTGAAGACCTTAAGGAGAAATTTTTCATTGTTGCATAAGTTTTCATCATTGTTGTCAAGTCATGAAAACTAAGTTGCGGAATTTATTTTCATCACTCCAACAATGGGACCTATGTCAAATAGAAGCTTATATCTTCCATCAAAGGGTTTCCAAAAGTGTGTTTAGAAGCCCAATCTAGGACCCATTATCCCTACAGAGAGATAGTCCCTTAGCATATCTCAAAACCTACTTTTGGTGATAGATGCATATGTCTAAACCCTTCTCGGATCTACCTCCAAACTGGGATTTCAATTTTTGTACTTTTGGGAACTTAAATTTTAGGTATTAAGTCTTACAATTCATTTAGTTTGAACATTTCAAATCATTTTAATTTGGTTTCAAATGTGTCATATTGTCCTAAGGGCTGAGATCTAGGTTTGATTGACTCACCATTGAGGTTTAAAGTCAATCTTTGCACCTTGTGATCTCTTTCCTAATGAAATTCCCTAAGGTAAAGACACAAATAGAGAAAATGCCCCCTTATTTTTAAGGACCATATTTCCCAAAATTTTACCTAGTTTTAATTGAGTAATGGCATAAGAGTATCTCTAGTTCAAATTTTACACACTTTGCTCCCTTTCTACCTTCAAAGCAGAGTGTGTCCTCGTGGGCATAAAATCTGTCAATTTTGCAATAAAATATTTTACTATCACTTTGGTTATTACATCATGTGTACCATATACTAATAGTTTCCTTCTTTCCTTCCAAAGGACCAAATAATTTCAAAAAAGAAAACATCCTTATCCAATAGAACTATTCATTGTCTTTCCATCCCCAAGGATAGTCTCCCAACTTTTCTTCTTTAATTTCAATCATGTTAAAATCTTCCCCAATAATCCAAGGGTTTTTGGGAAGATTGTTAACACACCACCTCTAGACTTCTATTCTCTCTCTATAATCATTTGGATCATAAATCAAACACATACCAAATTTTTGGTTATTTATTTCCATTTTTACCCAACAACATCTATTACAAGGGGAGCAACTAGAACCGGTGATGAATGAATTCCATCTTGGCCCTATTAATATTGCAATTCCACCTTTCCCTTTTTTATGATTGGTATGAAAGACAACATTTTTCCATCCAAATCTTGAAGCATTGTGCAATTAAAAATCTACAACCTTAACTTCTTGAATTAGAAGACAATTCAATTCTTTTTTACTATTACAAAAGGATCACAATACATATTTCCTCTCTAGGGATTCTAAGCCCCGAATATTCCAAATTATACAATTGAGATTCATTTTTAGACAGATGTTGAGGAAATTTTTGATTTTTATATAATCTATCAAAAAAAGAGGGTATAGCATCACCCTTGCCCTTTTTACCAAGATTTTATGAGTTATTGGTTCTACTCATGTCCTTCCTTTTTTGTTTTCTTCCTCTTTATTCTTCTTATTTCCTTTCTTTTTATGTTCTTCCCTTGTTTTCTGGTACAAGGGATTAAAACAATTGATATCACTATTTTTTTTTTTGTATTCATTATCATATTGGATTCCATCTGAGTGAACAAAACTTACAGCCTCTAGAGGGTCTAGGGGTCTCTCAACATTTCTCTTTTTAATCTTCTCTTTTAACTTACCAAGCACAATTTCTTATGCATTTCTTTTCCTAAGATCAATATTATTTTCATCCACAAGCACAATATCATTAATTTTCTATTCTTGATACTTCTATTGTTCAAATCACAAGGGTAGGTATTTTCTTTATTATGAGTATCCACTATTTCGCAGCTTTAACTTTTGTTTTCTCCATAACTTATATCTCTTTTCTCATCAATAATGTTAGGTATGGTTTATGTTTCTTCATGCACATTATCCTCAGAACAAGACTATGGATCTACCACACTCTCACCCCCTAGTTGAGGGTTTGAAGATCCATTATTTAGCTTAGAGTCCATATCCACACTTATATCTTCCTCTAAGGATTTTTGTGCATGTTGACTATTGAAGGTAGCCATAGGAGGTCTGTCAAAACTATTGTTTATAATTTTTGGACAATATCTTTTTTGATGTCCATAAATTTTACATAGAAAGAAGGAATTCAGACCTCCTGGGCTTCTATTTCATAATTGAACAACTTACCCTCAATTTTAATCTTAATTATTTCAAGGATTTGAACCCCTATGTTAAATGAAACTAGCATTCTAGCATTCATGTGCGGCAATTTTGACCTAGTATTTTCAATTTGAAACACTTTACAAATTGGTTTTAACAATTGAGGAAAAAATACCTACATCTATGGGGGCACATTCTTGAAATTAATCCATCTCAGTACAGAACAAAAAAGAATTTCATTTTTGGTAGTTTTAGGCGGCCAAGCTACTGCCCTAAAGAGGGATTTTCTGATGTTCCAAAAATCCTTTTCTAAAACCCTCTTTTGCATATTATTATTTAAAAAAAAAAAAAAATTAACCCTATTTGAGTCATCTTGTAGAATGAAATGTGTATCGCCATATTTTTACCCCACATAATATTTAACCAATTATAAAAAAAAAATTATCGCTGGGAGATTATTCATATCCATGCATGCAAGAAAAATAGTCGTATTTTTAACCTATTTTCTTCTTTATTTACAACACTTAACATTTATTCATTAGGGTTTACTCTCAGAACCCTAGGTAGTATAGGTTCTTACCTCCTTCACATCCTTCTTTTGCACCTCTACCTCCACCTTCAACGAGCCTTCCACAATTGCTTATAATCCCCACATTGAATATTGCATTTACTACAAGCATTTTTGGTTCTTCCATTTGCAAAGATTCTTTGAAGATTTTAATTTCTTAATGTTTAAACTTAATGGCTTCCTCACTATCCACCATAAAATACACTTTTATACAAACTCACACAAATGCAATAATCACATCTATACTTGAGAAAGAACCCAAAACCCCCAAAAGTATTGACCATACCCTAGCCTAGACAAAGAATTTCAATTAAAAAATATAATCAACCTACATGCCCTACAATCCTCAAGAAACATACAACCTATGACTCAAGACATAATTACCAAGACAAAGGGAAACAAAACTTGCAACTGAAGCAAACAAAGATGAAAAAACTAGAGGCAATAGAGGACTCACAGTGGCATGTGCAAGGCAGATGTATTTTCATCTCCTAGACATACAAAACAAAGTCCTCTTCTTGGAGATATATTTTGTATGTAGCCCTTGTTATAAGCTCTCCAAATGTATAATTTTAAATATATTTAATTCAATCATTACATGTATTTTCTATTTCTTATGAACATATCTTTTTCATCGAACATCAAGGTATTTGTTTCACACACATGAATAAACTAGATTAAAAAAAATCTTAAGAATATTTGTGCACTAGTTATTGATGTCTTTATTTCAACAAAAAAATAAAGTTTAATTTGGATTAATACAAAAAAGTTATGCATTTCCAAAGTAACCTATGTTTGAATTATAGTTAATCTCACTTCAAAAATATATATATATGTGCAACAAAAAAATACGAAAAGAAAAAAAAAATGCACTAGATATCGATGTTACAAATATATTTATAAAATTTTATAATTTTATCCTTTCTACAAATACATTTATGCTTTATCAAAGTAAGATCACTTTCTAATAACACTATTAACTATATAAAATAAGTTATTAAAAGTCAAATATAAAAACATAATTTTTTTCTTAATTTTAAAAAATATATATTCTAAATATAAAATTTCAAAAATCACTAGGTCACATCATTTTCAAATTCCTAATGTTTTTGTTACTATAGGTGTCAACAAGTAAATATTTGGTGATAAATATTCATTTTAATGTCACACTTTGACCAAAAAGTGGGACACACTATTTTGGGCTGACCCAATCTACCTTTCATGCAAGGGTGAAGCATATAGATTTCCTTTTTATACATGGTAGAGGATGGGATGGTAATGCTAAATAAAGTTGACACTTTGTATAATATTCTAGATGCATTAACTAAGTCATTGAGCAAAAAGAGTTTTAAGTGGTGTTTGTTGAACACACATAGAGACAAGGAGAGGGGTGAATCAGTCTACACAAAAACCCTTATAGATCTTGAATTTCTACACATAATACAAACTTCAAAATATTAAGTGGATCAGTGGAAAGATATAGCAATTTAAACCTTTAGCAACTTCATAAATGAAAGATATAGCAATTTTAACTTCTAACCAAATCAACAAAAATGATAAAGAGACAACACACATCCATAAGATGTCACCAAATTTACATGGAAAACCCAATGAGGGAAAACCAATGTGAGAGTTAACTCACAATATAAAGGCTCACTGCCAAAAATAACTTGCAAACTAAGGCTCACTAGCTCAAGAACTTACAAGGACTTGATGAGATTCACTATCTCAAAGTAGGATATAGAAAGTTTATGAGAGAATTGTAATATTTGTCAACAATTCACTCTATTGACTGAGGTATTAAGGCACATATGATATTTCCTCTTCACAATGTAGCACTAACTCTGTTGGATATTCAATGTATTCCACATTAACACTTTTTCACACTTGTACACTTCTCCCTCTCTATTACATCCAAAATGATCTTGCATTTATATCCACCACAACACTTCAATTAGGTCGGCTAGAAGAAGATACATAATGAATTTAACAAGTCGGCCACCAAAGCATAATGTGGTCCTATCCCAAAGGTAGAGAGGACCAAAAACAATATTATTATATCTTCCAATGTGATCCAAAATAATTCACATACCGGTGCACATCAATCTAATTCGGCATAAAAGGAAACATGTAGATGAAACGTGAAGCACATAAACAGTTGGCCCTAAAACATACTTCCAATTGAATTGATGTAGTCCCAAATAGGATAGGTTAGGACCCAAATCTATCATGACATATATTCAATTGTTGGAACAGACCCTCAAGCACATGGTGAAAGAAAAAGAAGAATCCATGTCAACCAGATATCTACAAATAACCCAAAAATTCAACTCAAGACATAATGCAACACAAAAGTTTCCAATCAACAACATGCAGATCACATGGGGATGTTCCATGAATATCCAAAAATACTTCCATACACTTCTTTCTTACAATGATGTAATCAATAGCCACCACTGATCTAATAGGAACAAAATACTTCATTTTGGAAGAACGAAATGCATAAACATGAGATATGGCATTAACAAAACAAGTTGTAGACCACTTCATCACAAGAAATTAGAATTGAGACACTGCATAGAAACTAAGAGAACATTCACCAAGCTATAAGATTACATACATCAATGCGGAGAAATGCGGATAATTTCTTGAACTAGTCTAGACAACCAACAATGCTACCAACCTTCTAAAATTCATAGAAACCTCCTCGGCAACACTAGTGACTTGGAAAAATAGGAGTACAATATCCACAAAGCACTAACTTTGAATCCCAAACCACAAGACTATATCTTCAATAGCAGAGGAATGTGGAGCATTCTCCCAAGCATACTTCAGAGAAGCTTCCTGAACCAAAAACATTAGAGTAACTTGTAGAGGCCAGATCTTTCATATGGAAACACATGCTTCATCAAGAACATCAATAGAGAGAATAAGACATACTATATACCTTTAGAAACATTTGTCTATTGTCCATAATACTTCTATGCTTCTAATCCTCATCTTAGTGCTTTCAATCCTAATCTTAATATATCATTATGAAACTAACTCTATTAACAAAAATCATACTCAAAGACATCCAAAAATGAACTTCAAAAAACATCAGGTAAGGCATGAAATCCAATCATGAACTTCAAAAAAGTTTCCATACATCAATGTTGCCCCAAATAGAATGTTGCCAACAATCTCCCAATCATATGCACCAACACCAAGTGTTGACATTACAACAATCTCCATAGGCATATGCAACAATCATGCTCATCAATGAAAACCACAACCAAAAATACAACAATCTCCATCAAGTGGTGACATCAATGACAATAACTACCAACAATCTCCTCAAGTGTTGACATCAATGACAACTACCAACAATCTCCCCCTTTGGCATTGATGGAAACACACCTACTCACTCCCCCCCTTTGACATCAAGGACAAAGGGCCATACACTCTTACACAAAAACACTAGGTCATCCTCTGACTTAAGGAACAAAGGACAAAAGATCTTCTAATGAAGCAACAACACATTTTCTCCCTTTCATCAAAAACACTTCTACACAATAGCGTCAAAACTCCCCCTTACTACTAACTCCCTCTAAGTGGTAGCACACATCAATCGAGGAGAAAAGGATATGACATGAATTTCTACCTTGGAAAGATACACCATCTTATGCACTTAGTTAGAACAAGGAGGGGAAATAACCCCTAAATTTTTTCGTAGATACACAAAAGTATCCTTTGAAATTTCCTTGGTTAAAATGTTCATAATCTAGTCCTTGGTAGGCAGATACTCCATTTTGACTTCATGTTCTACAACCTTCTCTCTTAAAAAATGTCACAAGATAGAAATGTGTTTAGTCCTTGAATGCATTATCACATTCTTGGAAATATTAATTAGACTCGTGTTTTCACACAATACAGGAATAGGTTCATCATAAATCACCTTCACATCCTTCTAGGTCTACTTCATCCAAATAACTTGAGTGAAAAAATATGTTGCATCAATGTATTCAACTTTTGTTGTGGACAAAGACACTGATTCATTCTTTTTACTGAACCAAGAGACCAATCTGTCTCCCAAAAAGAAAGCACTTCCACTTGTGCTTCTCTCATCATCCACACAACCTTCCCAATCTACATTAGTATAGGAACTGAGAGGTTAGTTATTATCCTTTGTGTACCACAAGTCATAGTTCATAGTTCCTTTCAAGTATCTAAATATTATTTTCAAAGTTGTTTCATGAGATTGCTTAGGATTGGCTTGAAATTTTTCAACTAAACATTATGCATGCATAATATCAATTCTAGAAGTAGTTAAGTATAACAAACCTCCAATCATAGACATAAAGAGTCTGGACAACTTTTGGAGACTCATCATATTTCCTCAAGTGACAACCAGTCACCATAGGAGTATCCATTGGTTTTGAATCCTCCATGCCAAATGTTTTCAACATCTCCTTGATATATTTAGATTGAGAAATGAACATATCACCATCTTGTTAAATGATTTGAAGCCCAAGGAAGAAGGACAACTCACCAATCATTGACATCTCGAATTATTTCTACATCTCTTTTGCAATTTTTTTACGCATATCATCATCTCCACCAAAGATGATATCAACATATACAACCACAATTAGAAATTTGTCTTCCTAAACCTTAATGTAGAAATTACTATCTACATTACCTTTCTTGAATCCTTGCTAAAGTTGGTAATTATCCAATCTTGCATACCAAGCTCTGGGAACTTGCTTGAGACCATATAGGGCTTTCTTGAGTCTACAAACCATGTTTGGATCCTCTCCTAATTGCAAACCATTTGGTTTCTCAACATATACCTCTTCTTCTATCACCATTCAAGAAAGCTAACTTGACATCTATTTAATATACTTTGAAGTTCATATGAGCAACAAGAACAAGAAACATCCTTATTACTTCCATTCTGGTTACCAAAGAAAAAGTCTCCTCAAAATCAATTCCTTCAACTTGTGAATATCCCTTGCAAACCAATATGACTTTGTTCCTTACCACTTCACCATCTTCATTTAACTTATTTTGGAACACCCACTTTGTTCCTATCACATTCTTATCAGATGGTCTGGTAACTAATTCCCAATACTGATTCTTCTCTATCTGATCTAGTTCTTCCTTCATTTCCTTTATCCAATTTTCATTTTTTCTAGCATTAGCAAGGTTTTTGGGTTCTACCTTTGATAGTAAAAACAAGTTAACTTGATCATTTTCTCTTGCAAAATTTCTCCTAGTTAGCACACCTTCATCACTCTGTTACTTATAGTTGTTACATCAGAAGGTGTGAAGACTTGAGAACTTGGATACAACACCTTCACATTTTGACCAAATTATCTTTTAGACTATAAGACAAAACCTTTTTTGTGGTGGGGAGCAGACCAAAATGCCATGACACTGACAAAGAGTATGTAATATGAATGCCTTGGAAAAAATCTGAAACTGATCTTTATGTGTGGTACACTAAATTGGAATGACATCAATCAAAACAAGGGTACCAACCTCCACATACCTTCCAATGAAATCTTCAACAAAGGTTCATTTATGTACAACAAATATCCACACCAACTGAACTAATTTAATTCTCCTTTTATGCTAAAGACCTCAACAACTTTTCCGTTTCAAGGGGCTAAAAGATTCTACAATTGAAATCTCCCCCTAAGATAATTCACTATCTCAATTTGTCTTAGAATCTTGTGTAGAGTGCACAAGTGTAGAATCGACCATCCTCTAATGTTCTTCCTTACAGATCTTTTCATTTCCCTTCTTTTTTTGATTATGGGTTTCATTTTTTTTTTAATTGGTGGCTTAATAAAACCACTCCTGCAATGGCTTGCCTTGTGTCCCATCATATTTCATTTATAGCACACAATGTTGTGCTCTAGAAAAAAGTTGTTCCTCTTCACCTTAGATCTACACTCATCAACCTTTTGACCATAGATGCTACAAGCATAACAATATCCATGAAATAAGACAGTGTTGTTTCTTTGAGGAACAAATGACCTTCCACCCAAATTATCATTCATTCTTTGTCTAACTATACAATCAATAGCCTTATGCCCAAATTTATTACAAAAAAATAGTAACCTTGAAAGGGTTGATTGAAACTAGTAGGAGCATGTTTTCTTGCAAATGGAGGACTTCTAGATCATTTTTACTTCTAGTCAGAATTGGATCCACCTTCTTTATTTCCATTTTGAATAGTCATTGCATCTTCAGAACCATTATTCTTAGAGTCTTTAGTATTATCTTTCTCTTCCTTTGTTTTAGGCATTCCAATTGATTTGGAGCTATCCTCAAGATGACACTTCTCTTCTTTGTCAATTTGTTCCCTTTTCAAGAGATTCCTCAGAGTGACAATCTCCTCCTCAAGTTTTAAACGTTCAATTATTTTGTCATTGAGCTTGACATTCAATAAATCTTCAATCCTTTTTCCTTCTTCAACCCTTACTTTTAATCAAAGATCATTCCTTTTTCCCTTTTTAGTTTGATTTCACCTCCTATTTTGACTTTCAATTTCTTCTTGTGATTTTTCAAGAAAGCTCTCATGTTTCTAATTTACTACCCTTGCTTCATTCAAGTATTTCATACCAAACTACTTTTTTTCCTCAAAAAATATTTCCCAATCATATAAATTGAAGTCCCAACATTCAGCTTCCATTGATTCTAGATCATGATCAAAAGATAATATGTCTTCATCACTCAAGGAGCTAGACTCCTTTCATTTTTCAACATTACACTTTTTGTTATCAACATTAAAGGCCATAAAGAGGGTTTCATCATTTGAATCATTCTCCTAATCTTCTGAGGATGTGCTAATCTCCTTGGAATAGAGACCCTTTTTAACCTTATCTCTCTTGTTACTATCATCTGATTCTTTATAATGACATTTAGATGCAAAATGACCAATCCTTCCATAGGTAAAACACTTGAATGGTAACTTACCTTTGTATTTTCTACTGCCTTTCTTCAACCTTCTCACAAAATTTTCTTCAACTTCATCATATTCATCATTTTGATTAGCATCATCTTCAATCTTTTTGTTATCTTTGAATGCAACTTCCTTCTTTGAAAAATCATGATCAAACTCCCTCATTTCAAAGGTAGTAAGAGCACCAAACATTTCATCAACTAATTACTAATCCAAGTCCTTGGAATCTTCAATGGAAGACATTTTATGACTATAATATTTTGGGAGAGACCTCAAAACCTTCTTCATAATTTCACTTTCTTTTACTTCTCTACCAAGGCTAATGATGCCAGAAACAACCTCTTGTACCCTAAGCATGTAATTAGCAATGTACTCATCTTCTACCATCCTTAGAGTCTCAAATATACTTTTAAATATTTTTATCTTACCTTTCTTTACTTTTGTATCACCTTCATAGGTGTTACTAATTTTTCCTCAGACATCCTTAACAAAGCTACAATACATCACCTTCAAGAGCTTTGAATCTACCAATCCATATAAGAGAGAATTCTTAGCTTTGGTATTACATTCATATAATCTGATTTCAGTAAGATATGTTGGAGAAGTAGTAGGAGCAACATAACCATCCTTGACTGATTGTCACACACCAAACCTTAGAGAGTTTAGGTGGCCTTCCATTCTCAATTTCTAGAAAGCATAATTAGTCCCATAAAACCTAGGACCCTTGTATGAACCATCATGGGCCATCTTGGATCTTTACCTCAAGTAGTCAAGATTTCTTTAGAGGAACTTAGCTATGATACCAATTGTTGAATGCACCTAGATACTGAGAGGGGGTGAATTAGTCTACACAAAAACCCTTCCAAATCTTGAATTCCTCAACACAATACAAACTTCAAACTCTTAAGTATGCTAGTAGAAATATATAGTAGTTTAAATAATTAGCAACTTCAACAATGAAATATATAGAAATTCTAACTTCTAACAAGATTAGTAGCAATGATAAAGAGACAAGATCATACATCCACAAGATGGCACCATATTTACATGTAAATCCCAATAAGGGAAAAAATATAGTGAGAGTTAACTCACAATATAAAGGCTCACTACCAAAAATGACTTGCAAACTAAGGCTCACTACCTCAGCACAAGATATGAAGGACTTGCCAAACTAAAGAAAACACAAATTTAGGAGCAAGATACAAGGACCTGATGAGATTCATTATCTCAAAGTAGGATACACATTTTTTATGAGAGAATTACAATATTTTTCAAAAATTCACTCTATTGATTGAGGTGTTAAGGAACATCTGATCTTTCCTCTTCACAATGTAGCACTAACTCTATTAGATATTCAATTTATTCCACATTCACACTTTTTCACACTTGTACACTTCTCCCTCTCTATTGCATCTGAAATTATTTTGCATTTATATCCATTGCAACACTTCAATTAGGTCAGCCAAAAGAAGATACATAATGAATTCAACAAGTCAACCACCAAAGCATAATTCAGTCATATCTCGAAGGTAGGGACACTAGTACAGAAACAACAATATGTGACTGAAAAAACTACTAAAAATTTCTTATAAATTACTGAACATGGCCACATGACTAGTAGTAGTTTATTGCTAGTCATTTATAATGCAACTGAATTGATGACTAAACCATTTTTAGTCATTTGGTTAATTGATTTGGTCGTTAATTTAGTCACCCGATTTATCAATTTGGTCGTTGATTTACTCGTCTGAGTGATTGACTTGCTCTATTTGATTGATTTGGTAGTGTGTAATTTAGTCATTGATTGTTTTAAACTGGTCACTTATTCAGTCATTTTTTTATTCACTGATATTTTGTTGTTAATTTAGTCATTGATTGATGTTAACTAGTCACTTATTTAGTCATTTTTATTCACTAATTTCCATCCATTGGTAGTGTATTTTTTCATTAATTTTAATCATCATTTTGATCAATTTGGCAGTTTATTTAATTATTTTTGTTCACTGATTTCTGTCAACTAGTAGGTATATTGATACATTGTTTATTAATTGCATAATCATTATATTTAGTCATATTTATTCACTAATTTTTGTCAGTTGGTAGTATATTTAGTCAATTGGTAGTTTATTTAATTATTTTGTTCATTGTTTTTTTCCTATAAGTGTTGGAAATGAGACGATGCTTTAATTGAGGTTTAAACATATTAAAACATAGAAAAACATAATCGATCATTCATTTGCACATAATGAAATGGCTATTAAGAAGGCAAAATACTAAAATTTTATTGAGAAAATGTGTTCTTACAATAGATACAAGACATAAATGTTTCTTTGCTTTGAAAAATGTACTATTACAAAGTGTGTTTCTCAGTGGTGTGACTGAGAAAACTGAGTTACAATGCCTTTTTTTGGTTATGCAAGATATTACAAATTTGATGACAATTCTATGTTGCAACTTATTTGCAACTACACATAAATATATGTTGCATTCTCTGCAACTTTTCCTCTTCTCTACACCTCTTTGTTTGCTCTATATTTAATTCCTTTTTTGCACCCCTATTCACTGTGTGTATTGCTTACACAAAAACATATCCCCTCTTCTATAATGCACTAGTTTGAATGAGTGGAACCCAAACAAAAAGAGAAAAACATAATCAAGGGGTTTTACATTACAGGTGTGGTAAGATAGAACATTCTCTATTCTACTCACAAAATGTACATCCAAATCAAATTTTCTGGTTTTTGTTTGGGTTCAACTTATTTAGGCTCATTAGATTCTCTATTTGCAACTTCACTCTCCACACTCTGTTGTTGCTAACCCTTTTTTTTTTTCTTCGACACTTACGACTAACTCTTTGTGATTTTTTTCAAATATTTTAGTGGCCACCGTGTGAAGGTCCCTTGTTTCTCTTTAAGACAGATAGCTCCATCTATTTTTTCTGGATGAGGAAGGGGTATGTTACTTGAGACCTGTGAAATACATACATTTGCATCTCCTATTCCTTTGAATTTGACTCCATGTACAATAGATAGTGAGTGAATCCACCCAATGCCCATAACAACACCATCATGCAGATCCAACACCTCAACTATATCCCCTTCTTGGAGTTTATCAATAAATGTTTTCAAAACCAAAAAAATACACATTATATTGAGATATAAAACACACATTATATTGTTTATGAGAACTATATGTAATGTCTTATGTCTTGGAAAAAATCAGTTTTTGTATGTGCTTTTATAAAAAAATCTATTACAATTAAGCTCTAAGCTTCCATATGTAAGTTATATGTTCTCCCTTAATTCCATAATCTATGTATACTAGCTAATTAAACTTCACTACTATTCTAACCAACTTCTATCAAATAGGTAATGATTACCCTTATTTACATAATAAAACAACCATTACTTCCTTGCATGTGGTTTCATAGAACTCACCTCAAGTTCAACATGACTACCACTATGAATATCATGTTTATGCTCATCGAGTTCATCATCATAACCACTATCAACGTCATTGTAGACATTAAGTTGTATAGCTTTGCAAAGAGTTCTATTATTAGGGCCTTTTTCTTTTGGTCCTTCTTTCATATAATTGCTCTGCATCATTGTGGTTTAATCATCATGCAAAAATTAATATAAGTCAAGTAAAGAATGCAAAAGCTATAGAATTTTTTTCAAAAGAACATTTAAAGTATGAAGAATGACAAAACATTGGGATAGATAACTAGCAACTATTATATTAATTACCTCAACTTTAGGACAACTAAGACGATTGTGTTGCAAATTCTTGTCCATTTCATCACTATCAATATCGGCAGCTCTATTGACACCATGAAGGAGTTTCTATTTTCCTATTGCTTTGAGAAAATTTCTCTGCATGTGGTTTAACCATTGCGCAAAAAAATATACAAAGCATTCAATAGTCAAGTAAAGAATGCAAGCTATAAATTTGTCCAAAAGAACATTTTTTGGATCACTCCAACAATAAAGAAACTGTGTTGGATTCTCCTATGCTCAGATTTCAATAATCTACATATTAAGAGGAATTTGTATATAGAACTTTCAAACAAGAAGAAATGAGATCAATAGAGCCTCTTACCTCATCTGAATCCAAGGATTTATGCTCATTCCATGCAGAAATTATAGGGTTAACATATTCAACCAATTGTGTAACTTGTTGACTAAGATTGAACATGTAATTTATTACCTTTTGGTATCCTAGTTCATTTGAGTTGACATGATCTACAAAGGCTTGTACTAGGTATTGAACATATGGCTGTGAAATCTCTGTTGATGATCTAGATTTAAACTTCATCCTACTCTTAGATTTACTAGCATCTAGTGCTGCCATATAATTGACAATATCTTCTGCACCTACTTCTCTATTACTATTTTCCACCTAAAATACAATGTCAATTTCAACATATATTTAGTTCAATAAAAAATCAAAATAAATAACACAATGTAAATTGAACCAAAAATCCATACACTTACTACAAAATTGTCCATTTTGGTGTGCAACCCACCTTGGCCAAATGTATATCCATCCCTCATATTATCTCTTGCTCTCCTGCCTCTATTACTCTTTGCCAAATATTCTTCAGAATGCATACTTTCTCTTAGTGCCTTCCACTCTTTGGAAGATAGAATGGAGTTGAACCTCTATTTTCCCAACATGATTGTTTTTCTCCAACTATATCTATAATTGTTCATCAAAATTCTCATCCTTTGTTTGTAATATTTTCTAGAGATTTGTCCACCAATAGACTCAAAAGAATTTTCCATTTTTTGTATAACATTTTCCAAAGCTCATGGATCTTGCTCTACAAAATTTTATTTTCAAATATCCAAATGGGCCCTACATCTTACACCCAACTTGGTGGCCCACTTTGCAACATTTGGCCCAATGGGCTCACCATCTCTCGATACCTCAAGCAAAAATGGCTTTTTTCCTTCTAATTTTATTTATTTTGCATTCCTCTCTATAGATCTGTACAAATCTTGACTCGATCTTTGTCTTTTGACAAAAGCATACACATCTTCTATTAAATTACCACTACCAGTATTTATGGTTGATCCACTAGTTCCATCAAAAGTTCTAGATGCAATAGGTGCACTCTGAGACATAGCAAATGCAAGTGGTCTCTCTTCATGACTTTCATTAACCAAAACTTCATGCTCCTTGGCCACATCAAGTGTGGCATGAGTAGGCAGATCAATACCAATCTCTGCAAATTCCACATCATTAAATGCATCCTTTAATGTTGAAAAAAGCATCTACAAACCTGTTGTTCCTTTGCCCTGATATTTTTCAATAATCTCTCTTAGACTTAGTCCTAAGAGATCGTCACAAAATTGCACATCACCATGTGCTATATTAGGTTGCACATCACCATGTGCTATATCAAGTTGCACATCACCATATGCTATATCAGGTTGCACAACGCCATGTGCTATATCAGGTTGCACATCACCATGTGCTATATTAGGTTGCACATCACCATGTGCTATACTAGGTTGCACATCATCACAACTATCATTTTCACCTACTGCATTTGTTGAATCACAAAATCATTGGCTTCTACAAGATGTAAGCACTGTATCTTTTCTTTCCTTTTGTCTTTTCTCCATATTTTCTTTGCACTCTTTTGTTGCCTATAAAACAAAAAAAAATCATATTATGTCTTATATACACAAAGCTCTTGCCTATAAAATTTCATTAAACACTATTAAACAAATAATATACTACTTAGTGGATTTAGAAATTTCCTTTTCAAACCAAGACTCAAAAAATATTCATTATTCTTGGCCACTTTTTCATTATGTGTGTGCTCATATTTTATCATGGGAATTTCAGCATTATGATCACTATCATCTAATTTGCGCCTTACAGTCCTTGTTTTCATTTCCTGAAGTCTAAATAAACAATAATGTATAAAGCAACAACTTGAATCAGTAAAACTTTATTGAGTTCATAAGTTGATATTTTTGACTTTCCAATCCACTGATAACTGCAAATGGAAACTTAAAATAGAATTCAATTTACAGATTAAAAAGAATTTGCAGTCAAAAACCAAAAAGATGATTACAATTATAGGTATTAGACAAATTTTCCTTAGGGATAATTCACAAGAGAAGAACTCATAAAAACATAACACAAGGAAGATGAAGGAAAAACATAGTCTAGTTCATCGTGAGGTGTGTTAGAACCTTAAAATTTTGCCTAGTTCCAACATCACAATTAACCTTGAGCTCCATGACCCGAGCCTTGACCCTTATATTCCTTTTTTTTTACTGAACATATAAATTTTTTAGGTCTAACTAACACTAAAAAACCTATACAAAGCCAAAAATTCATCATATATACTTAAGAAAAAACATGTTCAGCTAAATACATTCCAAATCCCTTAATAGTCTGTTACCACGATCCATCAACAGTAATTTGAACCCTTGGCGGGTTGGTGGTGTGTAATAGATAACATGAAGATATTTACCACCATACTGCGGAAGTATTATGATGAGGACACAGTTGGGTGGTATGAGAGACTTTAAATATATCATAAATCGCCATACCACGAGAAGGAAAAATGAAGGGTGTACTATAGTAGGGAATAACCCACCATCCCGCAAGGAAGATCATAAAGGAATAGGGTAGGGTGGTATGAACCACTATACACAGAAGGTTGTGATGAATCATGCGGTATGGCGGTAAGACATGTGTGACTGTTAATGTAAGCCGCAGTATCATAGGTTAAACAAGTCAAGCTTGCGATATAGAGGTAAGGACGCGGTGAAATGCAAAGAAGCATGTGGTATAGCGGTTTATACCCCTCTATCCTGCACTAGTTATAGAAAGTGGTGGCAATAAAGTGGCATTAAATGCACAAATCACATCAACCATCTGATCTTGTAAAATAAATGGTGCATGTTCAAACTCAAACTACGAGAAAAATATTTAGCGTAAGGTTGATATTAATGTTGACATGACTGAGCTCATAAGCCATTAAACCAAAAATTCAACATTCTCTTTGTACTCATTTGCAAAAATAATCATGTGGGGAGCTAGGAGTTTGAGGAGGTTAAGCTCTGCAACCATCGTAACCCAGGTAAGTGCACTAAACTCTTGTGAATTAAGTTTTGAGTACAAGATTGTTTGCAATTCTGCATTTTAGAAGTATAGGAGAAGTAAGATAGTTAAACATGATGCCACCCAAGAAGAAATAACCTAAAACTAAAAAGAAATAATCTAAGGTTAAAAAGAGGTCCTTACAACAGTCTATCATGGATATACTCCTTGAATCAATTGAGAGAGGATTTAAGAAAGTTTTTAATGATGTGGCTCACGGTTGTAGAGATGCCCTTATCCCTATCTCTGAGTGGGAACTGTTCTAGTACTTTTATGACAAAAGGGAGGGCAAGATTCCAGTGTCAAATCCATGGGAATTAGATTTGACCAAGTTAATTATCCTAAATGTTTTTATAGATGTAGAGTTCATTAGATTATTGGCTTAGAGTTATCATCCTGCTACTAGGTTTGTGAGATTTCCAGATGGCTCACCATTAGTTGTGTTGACTAAAGTGGCCATCATTAAATGTTTTTACCTAAACAAATAATCCCTAACTAAAATTGATTTTCAAAGAAGTAAAGAAGAATATACTAGATTGAGGAAAACCCATAGAAGTGATGAAGTCTCCATTTACCTGAAAAGGGGTGTGAACAATAGGGTGATTCCTATATCCCCTTTTGCTACTGAACCATTTGAAGTCTTAGATTTCCAATTATATTTCAAGAAAACCTACTTTTCTCTCTGTCAAGTACTTGGGATAGATGCAAAAGAGCGAATGTTGGGTATTTTAATGATGATGGCTATGAGGATCCAAAACCCTGAGATGAACATTGAATATGATTTTGTCTCATATCTTGAGAAAGCATTGCATGAAGGATATTTGCAATTCAGGGAAAATAGAGCCCCCATAACATTCATGCAATATTCTTTGTTGTGCCACCTGATATTATACCAGAATAAAGATAGATGGACCAGAAGGATGTGTTTGGGTCAGATTTATAAGCAGGGGAATTTTTGCCACTGCAACTATGGTGTTATATATGGGACAACATATGTGAGAATTCAAAATATGTGATATTCCATGATGACTTTATGTACAAAATCATGAGAGTTCTTGGCTACCAACCACCAAGACTACGCATGTGCTACAATTGTTAAGACCTTTAGCTTTGAAACCTGAGCAAGGTCATACTCATAACTTCAGTGATTGGTTTTTTTCTACTAGATGCCACATTAGCAAGATTTATGGATGCCCACAGGCCCCACATATACTACCAAAGTTTTCCCCCCTTCGATTAGCCTTTTTAGAGTTCATGTGGTAGATTCTATGGATGGAAAAGGATGTCATGAGTAAACAAAGGAAGGGTACATTTCTACCCAATTTGACATGTTGGGAACTATCAATGGGATCTGATACACTTGAAGAGTTGCAAAATTATCTAAAAACAAGGTACTCTTTATAGATTGGAAAGGAAAGAGCTTTTGACCCTAAGGGTCACATGAATTTTGTAAGACACACCATCCTTACCAGGGCTATGGTAACTCACTAGATTAATTATGAAGAAGATGTATTTAGAAATTGTTTCACTCCTCAAGAGGTATATGAGAGGAGGAGACAATGGGAAATTATGTAAAGGTTTGAGGAAGAAAGAAAGATGAAGCACAATGATTTCTTGGGTTATTTTGTAGAGGAAGCAGATCTTGTCAAGAGGATTGATATGATAATTGATAAGTTTCATAAATTATTTAAGACTGCAACAGATATGGGGAGACTTGCCAAATTGTCTCCCAAAAGGCCGAGTGGTATTGTAATTACAGAACCAACTCCAGATACTATTTCAATATGTCATGCTTCTCCACGACCACTTCCTAAACAACCACCTTCTAAAAAACAAAAGATACAAGAGATAGACCCACTTGTTTCCTATGAAATAAGTTAGGAGGTTAGAGATATAGAAGAAGCAATTAATGTGTGAAGACATTTCAAGGATGATATTGAAGTGGACCAACCTATGCTCGAAATTGAAGCCCATGGGCCTGAAGCTAGAGCTGATATTGAGGTACAAGGAGAAAGAGAAATGTGTGAGGATGACAGGATAGTTGCAACTCACAAGTTCTTAGAAGATGATGAATTTATCAAAACCTCTGAATTTAAATACTTTTGGATTAAGATGAAAATGGGAGAGTTTGAAGCAAGGGTTGAAATAAATAAGATGGGAGCTGAGGAATCCCAACATGACCAGATAGTAGCCCAAAATTTTAATGAATTAAGGATTGATAATATTGATGTCATCCCACAAGAGGCTAAAGAGATGATTTTGAAAAGTAATATACTTATTGTCCCTGGTATGGAATTAAATAAAATGTTTTTACTTGATCAAGTGAGAACACAGGAGGACCCAATGTTGATTGTTGAGTTTGACTCAAATGTAGAGGTAAGTGGCATAGGGTATAACCCTAAGATTGAAACCTTGGCATTTTGGTCCAAACAAAAGAGTACACAAAAACCAAGGTTACTAGATGTAGTGCAAGAAATGAAAGGGTCGGCTATGGTGAAAACATTAAAGGATATATCTCCTCTAAAAGTTGCAACCATGAAAATGCATTCAACTATGTTCACTCAAGTTGCAGTTAAGGAGGTGGAAGCTAGATTGGGAGAGTAGGAAAAGGAACAAATTTTTTTAAATGATTAAGTCAATAAATTTTTCATAGAAAATGTGAAGTTGAAGGAACAATTGAAAGGAGTAGCCCCCCCATAGAAGAAGGAAATAATGTTATGCCAACATCCTCCTGCTCCACTAGTTGATATAGAAAGTGCTTCTACTGAACAAGTAAGAATTCTTATATAGGAGATTGAAGAGTTAAAGAAAGCCAACAATGAGGGTAAGGAAGGAGTGAATAAGAAAATCTACAATGTTTTAGAGAAAGTCCTCAAGAATAGGATAAAGCTAATTTTGGATAAGTTGGAAAGTGTGTATGATTGCTACAACTCACTAACACAGGAAGTTGATTAGATGAAAACACATGTACCCATATTGGATCCCCTTTTTAAGAACTAGTAGCCCATACACCACACATTAGTAACCTTGTGTAGAATCTTACAGGGGAGTACTGAGGCTCCTACATTAACACAACCATGGCAAGAGGGTCCTTAAAGAGAACTATCTAGACCGTGTAGCAAGAGTAACACAATGAAAGAAAGATAGAACAATGGAGGAAAATGTAGATGAAAATATGTTCGGAAACATCCAGGCTTACAGATTCGGCTCACAGGCATGATATAACATGTTCAATATTACAACATTCCAATATGCTCTTATATGTGAGCTGAACTCTTACAATTTGGATCAATATTAATCTAATCAATCAACTACTAACTCCAATGCCTCATTCTAATGATCGATTACAAGCTTTATAATATATCCACGATTCTGGAAACATCTGTGTCGGCCAAAGATCATTACATTAACCAAGGAAAGGAAATGTAACGTGCACATGAATAGGTCAGCCTCAAATTTGAATTACTCTATCAATAGGTGCATAGAACAAAGTGTGGACCTATAAGGAAGGTCGGGGACACTCCACAAAACACTTAGAATCACACCGTCGAGATCTGCAAGTCATGGGGATGATCCATGAACGATCAAATTAAGCGATTGGATTGAAAACTATTTTGATGTTGGTTCAAGAAACTGCCATGAAATTCTGGAAGCGATAACTTACTGGAAAAAAGATCCAATCACACCCAAATCTTGGAATAAGGAAAATGAACATGCCCATGATGTACACAAAGATCCACAGGGTCTAGTGAGCAAAGATGACAATTCCACCAACATGAATTGAGCAAGAAAAAAATAAGAACAAAACTAAAAGAAAATATTTTTGGTTGATGTAATATTTCCAAGAACCAAGGATGCTCCTACATCAGACATCCGAGGTTAATGAAAAGTGAATCCCTCACTTTGTTGGGGCTAAAGGAAAACCAAGTCAGTCTACCTCAACCTAAGAAATCCAAGAAGAATCATCAACTGGTTTGTCTTTCCATTTCACAAGATATTCTTTGTACTATCTTCCACGAGTCTTCCTCCCATCTCTGGCATCCAAAATATCTTCAACCTCATATGACTATTTCTTAGGAAACTGGTTTTCCAACCTTACTTCACTGTCTTCCCTAAATTCTACTTCATGGTACTGGTGTAGGTCTGTAATGTTGAATATAGGTGATATACCCATGCCATCTGGTAACTCTACTTCATATGCGTTTCCTGAATCAAATTTCCTCAAAATCCTATAGGGTCCAAACTTCCTCATCTTCAGCTTACTGTATGTTCCAACTGGAAATATCTCCTTTATCAAATACACCATCACCTCATCTCCAACTTCAAACTCCCTATGTCTTCTCTTCTCATCTGCTCTCTCCTTATACTTCTTGTTCATATCTTCCAACTGTTGTTCCACTTGAGTATGCACTTTCTTCATATGTTTCATAAATTCCTCTGCTTCTACACTCTGTTTACCCTCCATACCGATATCTCTCAATTTTGATATACCTCTAGGATGAACTCCAATAACAATCTCAAAAGGTGTCTTTCCTATACTTCTATTTACTAAATTATTGTAAGCAAATTCTGCTTGTGCAAGGACCAAATCCCAACTTCCCATTTTCTCTCCAACCAAACATCTCAGAAAATTCCCTAAACTCTTGTTCACTACCTCTGTTTGTCCATATGTTTGTTGGTGAAATGTAGAACTAAAATTCAAGTCTATCTTCAGCTTCTTCCAAAGTGTTCTCCAAAAGTAACCAACAAATTTAGTATCCTTGTCTGAAACTATACTCCTAGGTAATCCATGCAATCTGACCACTTCTCTAAAAAAAAGTATGCTACATGTACTGCATTTGTTGTCTTCTTACAAGGTATGAAATGTGCCATTTTATAAAATCGACCAACCACCACAAATACTGAATCATTACCTCTTTTTCTTTGGCAAACCAAGTATGAAATCCACGTTGATATCCTCCCAGGGTCTCTCCGGAATTGTCAAAGGAATATACAACGCAACATTTTGACTACTCCCTTTTGCAACTTGACAAACTATGCAACTCTGCACAAATTTCCTAACATCCTTATAAATCTACGGCCAAGATTAATTCTCACTTACCACTACTACTGTCTTATCAATTCCAAAGTGTCCTGACATTCCTCCACTATGCTTCAGCTTCACCAAGTTATCCCTCATTGAACTCCAAGGTATACACAACTGATTGCCTTTGAACAACATATTCTCTTGAATGAAATAATCCAAACACTAACTTCTATCCTCTGAAACTAGTTCTTTGCAAGCTCTCCAAGGTTCTGCAAAATCTGGGTCTTCCTCATACAAGTTCTTCAATTCATCAAAGCCTAAAACTTTCACTCTCATCTCTGTCAGTAAATTCCTTCTCCTACTCAAAGCATCAAAAACTCCATTTTACTTTCCACTCCTATGCTTCAAAACAAAAGTATAACTCTATAGGAACTCCACCCATCTCATGTGTCTCAGATTCAACTTACCTTGATTGTTCAAATATTGCAATGCTTGATGATTCATAAACAACACAAACTCCTTAGGCAATAAATAATGTCTCAACTTCTTCAAGGCTTGGACTATGGCATAAAATTCATGATCATACATTGAATATCTTCTCCTAGCATCATTCAATTTCTCACTGAAGTAAGCTATGGGTCTCCCTTCTTGACTTAATACTACTCCAATTGCACTTCCACTTGCATCACAGTCTACTTGAAATACCTTATTGAAATATGGTAAAGCCAACACAGGTTGCTTAGTCACCTTCTGCTTCAACAACTCAAAACTTTGGTCTACTCCAAACGTCCATCTAAAATCCTTCCTATCTCCTCTCATTGTTTATGTCATAGGGATGCAAATAGAACTGAAATTCCTAATAAAATTTTGATAGAAACTTGCCAATCCATGAAATGATCTCACCTCTCCAATGCTATCTAGTATAGGCCACTCCACAATTTCTTCCACCTTCTCAAGATCCATCTTCAATCCATCCACAGAGATTACAAATCCTAGATATACCAACTCCTCCTTCATGAAACTACACTTCTTAATGTTTATCAGCAACCACTCTTCTCTCAACCTCTGCAAAACTTGTCTGATATGCAACAAATGTTCTTCTCTACTCTTACTAAAAATCAAGATGTCATCCAAGTAAACAATCACAAACTTACCCAATAATTTCTTCAATACCCCATTCATCAGCCTCTTGAAAGTACTCGGTGCATTTGTCAATCCAAAATGCATCACCAACCACTCGTACAATCCTTCATTTGTCTTGAATGTTGTTTTCCACTCATCTCCTTCTCTGATTTTGATATGATGATATCTACTCTTCAAGTCTATCTTGGTAAAATATTTAGCTCCACTCAAGCAGTCCATGATGTCATCCATCCGAGGTAAAAGAAATCTATACTTCACCGTGATCTTGTTGATGGCTCTAGAATTTTTTACACATCCTCCATTCTCCATCCTTCTTAGGTGTGAGCACAATAGGTATTGCACATGGACTTAAGCTTTCTCTGATCAAACCCTTTCTCAACAATTCTTTCACTTGTCTATTCAACTCTTCATTCTCTGTCGATGTCATCTAGTGTGTTGCTTTGTTAGGCAAACTAGCTCCATGAATCAGATCCATGCAATGACTAATACTCCTCATAGGTGGTAATCCATCAAGTACATTATCTAAAATTATCTCCTCATACTTTGTCAGCAATTCTTTTATCTCTTCTAGTTGTTCTTCTACATGCTTCAAATCTTCATTCTTCTTGGGCACCAAGGCATAGCATATGTTCTCATGTCTCAACCCATCTAGGAATCTCCTTCCATCAACCAAACAAACTCTAGTACTCGTACAAACCTCAACTATAGGGACATCTTCCAAAGGCAACAAAATATGCTTCATCCCATTAGCAACAATAGTATATATATTCTTCTTTCCATCATGAATAACATGTCTATCATACTGCCAAGGCCTTCCCAACAAAACATGGCATACATCCATAGGAATAATATCACAAAAAACTACATCATGATAATTTCCTATCTTTAATTTCACCAAACATTGTTCACTTACTAGTATCTTATGCTCATCCTGAATCCAAGCTATCTGATAGGGCTTTAGGTGTTTCAACCTTTCTAACTTCAATTTAGTCACCATTTCTTTAGAAAGTAGGTTCTCAGAACTTCCACTATCAACAATCACTTTGCAACATTTACCAGCTACCTTTCATCTAGTCCGAAACAAATTCTTTCTCTGCAATGGTTCCTTTTCTACCTCACTTTGTAACAATACCCTTCTATTCACCAAAACTTCTCCATCTTCTGGTTTATTAGATGATCTGGCATGATCTTCCTCAACAAAGGTTTTTCTCCTATTGTTCTCTATCTTTCTACTTGTCTCCCCCTGATTACATGCAAATGCTCTATGTCCTCTGCCACACTTAAAGCAAGTTCCCTTGAATACTCTTTTATCCTCATCATCCTTTCTATAACCTTCATTCTGGTAACCACCATATCCTCCTCTTATGTAAGAGTTTCCATCACTTTTATGATATGGACTATCATTCTTACTGACCTCCTTATCCTTATCATGATCTGCAAAAGAGCCTCTTCCTTCTCCAGTAAAATTTCTTCCTCTCTGAAATCTTCCACCTCTTCCTCTCTATCTCTACTCGTCTTTTATTCAACTTCTCTTCTTCCTTTAGGGCACACTGATATGCCTCTTCCACACTCTGCAACTTAATCAAACTAATCTCATCCTGTATAGATGACCTCAAACCATTCACATACCTAGCTACTTGCATAATCTCATCCTTTGAATGTCCAAGTCTAATATTCAACTTATAGAAATCCTCTGTATACTCTGTCACACTTGAATCTTTCTGCCTCAAATTTTGCAACTTTCAGAACAAACTAATCTGATAGTCTGTAGGCATTAACTTTGTCTTCAACTTATTCACCATTCGATCCCATGATTTTATCTTCTCTTTTCCTCTTCTTTTCCTATCTGTTTGCAAATGTTCCCACCAAAGGGATGCATGTCCTCTCAAATTTGTGCAAGCAAACTTCACCTTCTTGTCTTCAGTGGTACCTTTGAATTCAAAATACTTTTCCATATCTGAAATCCAATCAAGCAATTCTTCTGAATCTAGCTTACCATTATAATCTGGTGGATTGAAATGTGGTTTTGTATTCACTCTGGTTAGGGCTCTTATGAACCTCTCTTCTCCCTGATCAAGACCAAGTTGTTCTTCTCTTCCTCTTTCCTCATGTACTTCTACCTCTTCATCACTCACATCATCAACTGGTCGACCTCTTCTCTAGGCCGTTTCAACTGCATCTAGTCTGGCAACAATTCCTCTCAACATCTCCATTAAAGCAGGGTCTACATTTCCACACACTCCATTTCCTCTACCATTTATTCTTCCTGCCATCTTTACACAATTCCTTTGCAGCTACAGGTCGAATCCTCAATTCACCACCCTACAACAAATCTTCAACAAGACTTTGCAAACTTTGATGATTTCGCAAGGAACAAACCTTGCTTTGATACCAATCTAACGTAGCCATGACAAGAGGGTCCTCAAAGAGAACTATCTGGACCGTGCAGCAAAAGAAACATAATGAAAGAAACACAGAACAATGGAGGAAAATGCAAATGCAAATATGTTCATTAACAGGTATCTCAATTACATACGGCTAACAACATTTAGGCTTATAGTTTCAGTTCATAGGCCTGTTATAACGTGTTCAATATTACAACATTCCAATATGCTCCTATATGCGAGCTGAACTCTTACAATTTGGATCAATCTTAATCTACTCAATCAACTAATAACTCCACTGCCTCATTCTAATGATCGATTACAAGCTTTATACTATATTCACGATTCTAGAAACATCTGCGTTGGCCAAAGATCATTACATTAACCAAGGAAAGGAAATGTAACGTGCGCATGAATAGGTCAGCCTCAAATTTGAATTACTATATCAACAAGTGCATAGAATGAAGTGTGGACCTATAAGGAAGGTTGGAGACACTCCACAGAACACTTAGAATCACACCATCAAGATTCGCAAGTCATGGGGATGATCCACGAATAATTAAATTAACCAATTGGCTTGAAAACCATTTTGATGCCTGTTCAAGAAACTACCATGAAATTTCAGAAGCGATAACTTTCCAGAGAAAGATCCAATCATGCCTAAATCTTGGAATAAGGAAAATGAACATTCCCATGATGTACACAAAGATCCATGGGGTCTAGTGAGCAAAGATGACGAGTCCACCAACATGAACTAAGCGAGAACAAAATAAGAACAAAACTGAAAGAAAATATTTTTGGTTGATGCAAGATTGCCAAGAACCAAGGATGCCCATGCATCATACATCATTAAAACCTATAGAGCAGATGGAAAAAATAGTTATAGATGAATTCCAATATATGCAAGGAGAGGACCCAAATATTAGAACAAGAATATATTCATTTCATACTCTGAATCAGTGGTTTGTGCCAAAACTATTGAAAGATGATGACCAACTGAAGGACTTCAATAAATGGAAGAGTGAATTTGGCCAGATTGTTCCATAGTGCATCACTCACATACAAAAGGATGGTGAGTTGAGTCTTGACAGATTCAACTTAATCATGGATGGAGTAATAGCATTGGATGTTGGATATACTAAGTTTATCATGGATGGCAGGGCGTTACTAGACAGCCAATGGAAGATTCACCTTGAAAATATAATGAAAATTCAAGAATACAAATGGACACATGATTATACAGTGTACGAGTGGGAGTAGAGGTATATGGGTCCTCCCCCTGAATAATAGGTCTTGGGGCTGTCACAATGGAAGAACCACACATTCAGATACACTAATATGGAGAAAGGACCTTGAACAGATCTTTAGTGATCATGGGTGCCTTATAAAGATTAACAAACTATGGTGTCACGAGTGTTGTGGAATTCATTAGTTATCTACTTTCTCTGTTTTATGTTTTAAGAAAACCTAATTTTTAGTTTAGTTTATACAAAGAGGTATGAATTTTGAAAAGGTGTCATATTTTGTAATAGTCTGAAGCTTGTTGCTTCTCTTATAAAGGAGAAACCAAGACCGAATTTTGATATTATCATCATAGACATCTTATAGAAACATATGTGAGGAGACTTATGTTATATTGTAATATCTATTTGAAACAATCAATGGACAAGAAGATTTAATCTGGTGCTCAAATTTTGGTCTTAATTATTTGTTGATAATACTGTGTATGATTGGATTTTTTATGTATTTTAGGTTGAAATATAGGGGTATATTATGAATTGGTATCAATTATTTGTTTATAATCATCTACATTGCTTATTACATTGCATTGCACATCTTTCAAACTCAAAGCATTACTTCACATTGCATAACTAATAACTAGATGTTGATAGATGACAAAATTTCAACTACAATATATTTTTTACAAAGCCAACCTAAGTAGTTATGCAATTACTTCACATTGCATAACTAATAACTAGATGTTGATAGATGACAAAATTTCAATTACAATATATTTTTTTACAAAGCCAACCTAAGTAGTTATGCAATTAATTCACATTACATAACTAATAACTATGATTAGTTGCCAATTGCATTTTCTTGTCATGGCATTCCATGAGACCACATTTCTTTGAGAATTTTTTTCAAATAGTTCACTGCCTTGTTGCTATGGCTAAGAAAAAAGTGCTTTCGAACAAGCTATGGATGCTTGGAAAAAATCTATCAAAGCATAATAGTAAGCAATAGCATATAAAAGGCAGTGAACTGGTTGAAAAAATGGCTCAAAGAAATGTGGTCTCATGGTGATGGAATGACATGACAATCCATAACAATTCGCTTGTCATGGCATTCCATCACCATGAGACCACATTTCTTTGAGGCATTTTTTCCAAAGTTCATTGCCTTGTCTATGCTACCACATTTTTCATACATGTCTACCAAAGCATTTTATCAAACAATTCACTACCTTCATACTATGGCTAAAAGCCTAAAATAGGTGATTTCAAACAAGCTATGGATGCTTGGAAAAAATATATCAAAGCATAATAGTAAGCAATAAGCTATGGTCTCATGGTTTTTTTTGGCACAAAAATTAGTTTGATTTTATTTGCATTTATTTAAAGGTTTTAAACTCATTTGTTTTGGTAATTTTTCTGTTTGAAGTGGGGAAAAATCTATGTGGTCAGTTTTGTGCATTTTTTAATTGTAGGATTCTCACAGTTAGTGAAAAAGGTAGTGTTCATGAAGGAATGGAAAAGATGCGTAGAGACTTTGAATTATACCCGTACTGTGCAATGGCATTGAATTATTTAGCAAACCATTTTTCTTCACATGGCAGCATTTTCTTGTGGAACAGTTGACTAAGACAACTCTTTTTACAATTGACCACCCTCTCATGAAATTTCATTCATATTATAATCTTGCACGATATTATCATAGTAAAGGTGATTATGACACCATTGGCTGCTACTACATGGCATCAATCAAGGAAAGTCATAGACCACAGGATTTTGTGGATAGGTTCAATTGAAGCTGGGAGATCTTAAGAGTTCTCTCTCAATTTTTGAAAAGGTTCTAGAGGTCCACCCTGAGAACTGTGAGAGATTAAAATTTGTAGGCCATAGCTATCCTCAACAAGGGTAGGTAGAGAAGGATTTGGAAATTTCAAGAAAGGAAACTCGCATAGATCCACGTGATTCCCGTGCATTTATCAAGATGGGTGAGTTATTAATATCAACAGACCCTAGTGCAGCCTTACATTCTCTTAAGAAAACAAAGTCTCTTCTAAAGAAGAGCAGAGAAGAAGTACCCATTGAATTGTTAAACAACATTGGAGTTCTTCATTTTGAGTGTGATAAACTAGAGTTGGCTCAACAAAATTTTATGGAGGCATTAGGAAATGGCATTTGGGTTGAATTCATAAATAAAAGCACCAATGCCAATTCTACAGTTTTTTCTATGCGCTTTAAGGATATGGAATTTTTCCATCGACTAGAAGAAGGTGATTTTTCACTTGAGTTACCATGGGATAAATTCACAACACTATTTAATCTTGCTAGGTTGTTTGAACAACCATATGATATTGAAAAAGAAAATCTTTTATACAAAGCCAAAATTGTTCAAGTTTCTTGATTATGTGGATGCATATCTACATCATGCAGCCATGGCTCAGGCTCAGAATGAGATCCAACTAAGCCTAGAATTGATTGGGGATGCACTTAAGGTGGATAAAAACTCATCAAATGCTTTATGTACGATTGGCAACATGGAACTGAAAAATAGATGATTGGCTTAAAGCAAAAGAAACAATTAAAGTAGCATGCCAACTTATCTTGGGTGATGAAGAAAAATGAAAAGATGATGAAGAACGAAGGATTTAGATTGAAAAGAGAAAGCAAGAGGAAGAACTTCAATGGGTGATGCAACAAGAGGAGAAATTTGAACATGTGAAGGAATTATGGAAGAGTAAGCATAAGGATAGGGATGATGATGATGATGAGGTTGGTCAGTCTGAGAAGAAGCATAAGAAGGAAAAGAAGAAAAAGAAGAAGGATAATGACCACAAGGATTATGATTCTTATATGGAGGAACCTAATGTTTCCATGGAATATGAGGCAAATTATATGAGCGATAAGGCACAAGATGATGCATAAAATGCCCAAGATCTTCTTGCAGCTATAGGTCTAGAAGACTCTGATGATGGCGAGACAAATTCTCCAATTTCAACAAAATCATGAAGGAAACATGCTTACTCTGATTTTGAAGATGATGAACCATTGCAAAAACAGAGTCCAAGAGAAGATGATCCATATGATGATGATGTCTAGGCTTCCTAAGCTTTAACCAAACCTAGCACTATTTTCCAAAGGAAACATACCCAAGGCCCATGGGAAATGAACGATGAGCATTTGAGTTTCAACTTGGTTTCATTTCAAAAAGGGGACATTACATTGTAGAAGATTTGTTTAACAATAGAATAATTTAATCCACCTATTTGGGACTATAAAATAAAAATAGATGAATTAATATATTTTCAATTATAGGTTCTTTTAATATAGAATCTGATAGAAAGATAAAGCATAATACATTGAAGAACATAAAAAAATGTTTTAAAATAAAGACTAAAATAGGTTTCCCATAAAAAGCAAGAAAAAAGAAAAATGAAAAGATAACATACAGATGATTCATTTGAAGTTTTTGATAAGATATCATTTAACTATGTCAAATGGATTTAGAAGAGACAAAGCATATTTGATTGACTAAAATTTTGAGGTAGCTTATCCATCACCATTGTATGCATCATCTTCTCTTGGAATATGTTTATACAATGCACCAAGCCTAAAATTGATTGGAAATGCACTTAAGGTGGATAAAAACTCATCAAATGATTTATGTATGCTTGGAAACATGGAACTAGAAACAAATGACTAGCTTAAAGAAAAAGAAATTATTAAAGTAGCATGCCAAATTGTCTTGGTTAATGAATAAAAATGAAAATTTGATGAAGAATGAAGGATTCAGATGGAAAGGAGAAAGCAAGAGGAAGAACTTCAATAGGTGATGCAACAAGAGGAGCAATTTGAACGTGTGAAGGAATTATGGAAGTGTAAGTGTAAGGATAGGGATGATGAAGATGATGAAGTTGGTCATTCTGAGAAGAAACAAAAGAAGGAAAAGAAGAAAAGGAAGAAGGATAAGGACCACAAGGCTTATGATTCTTATATGGAGGACCTGATGTTACCATGGAAGATGAGGAAAATTATATGAGTGATAAGGCACAAGATGATGCAAAAAATGCCCAAGATCTTCTTGTAGTTGCAAGTCTAGAAGACTCTGGTGATGGCGAGAAAAATTCTCTAGTTTCAACAAAATCATGAAGGAGACATACATACTCTGATTCTGAATATGATGAACCATTGCAGAAGCAGAGTCCAAGAGAAGGTGATTGATATGATGATAATGTCTAGGCTTCTTGAGCTTTAACCAAACCTAGCTCCTATTTTCCAAAACGAAAAATCCCCAAGGCCCATGGGAAATGAATGATGAGCATTTGAGTTTCAACAGACTAAAATAGGTTTCCCATAAAAAAAAGAAAGAGGAAAAATGAAAAGATAACATACAGATGATTCATTTGAGGTTCTTGATAAGATCTCATTTAACTATGTCAAATGGATTTGGAAGGGACAAAGCATATTTGATTGACTAAAATTTTGAGGTAGCCTATCCATCATCATTGTATGCATCATCTTCTCTTAGAATTTGTTGAAACTCAAATGCTCATCATTCATTTCCCATGTGCATTGGGGATTTTTGTCTTGGAAAATAGGAGCTAGGTTTGGTTAAAGCTTAGGAAGCCTAGACATTATCATCATATGGATCATCTTCTCTCAGACTATATTTCTGCAATGGTTCATCATCTTTAGAATCAGAGTATGCATGTCTCCTTCATGATTTTATTGAAACTAGAGAATTTGTCTCGCCATCATCAGAGTCTTCTAGACTTGCAGCTGCAAGAAGATCTTGGGAATTTTTTGCATCATCTTGTGTCTTATCACTCATATAATTTTTCCTCATCTTCTATGGCAACATCAGGTTCCTCCATATAAGAATCATAAGCCTTGTGGTCCTTATCCTTCTTCTTTTTCTTCTTTTCCTTCTTTTGTTTCTTCTCAGACTGACTAGCCTCATCATTGTCATCATCCCTATCCTTATTCTTACTCTTCCATAATTCCTTCACATGTTCAAATTTCTCCTTTTGTTGCATCACCCCCATAATCTCTTCCTCTTTCTTTCTCCTTTCCATTTGAATTTTTCATTCTTCATTAGCTTTTGATTTTGCTTCATCAGCCAAGACAAGTTGGCATGCTACTTTAATTGTTTCTTTTCCTTTAAGCCAATCATCTATTTTTAGTTCCATGTTGCCAAGCTTACATAAAGAAATTTATGAGTTTCTATCCACCTTAAGTGCATCCCCAATCAATTCTAGGCTTGGTGCATTGTAGAAACAGATTCCAAGAGAAGATGTGCATACAATGACAATGGATAAGCTACCTCAAAATTTTAGTAAATCAAATATGCTTTGTTCCTTCCAAATCTATTTGACATAGTTAAATGAGATCTTATCAAAAACCTCAAATGAATCATTTGTATGTTATCTTTTTAGTTTTCCTCTTTCTTGTTTTTTATGGGCAACCTATTTTAGTCCTTATTTTAGAACATTTTTTGTGTCCTTCAATCTATTATTCTTTATCTTTCTATCAAATTCTAGATTAAAAGAACCTATAATTGACAATAGATTAATTCATCTATTTTTATTTTTACAGTCCCAAATAGGTGGATTAAATTATTCAGATGTAAAACAAATCTTGTATAATGCTATGTCCCCTTTTCAAAATGAAACCAAGTTGAATCTCAAATGTTCATCATTCATTTCCCATGGGCCTTGGGAATTTTTCTCTTGGAAAGTAGGAGTATAATAATAACTCAAGAGGATCTTAATGTCATAAAAATGGCCACTTATGTGTTGGCACATAAACCAGGAAATGTTTATGTTGCAAATGGGGAAGCTATTGTGCTAGCTAAAAGGAGTCAATTTGATATTGCAAAGGAAATTTGTACATAGGTGCAAGAAGATGATGTAGGAAACATCTTTGTTTAGATGCCTAATGTGTGGGTAAATCTAGCACATGTTTAATTTGCACAAGGATAGTTTGCGCTTGCAATGAATGTTTATGTTGCAAATGGGGCAACCATTGTAAAGTGTTGGCACAGAGACCAGGAAATGTTTATGTTGCAAATGGGGCAGCCATTGTGCTAGTTGAAAGGGGGAAAAAATCTATCAAAGCATAATAGTAAGCAATAAGCTATGGTCTCATGGTTTTTTTTGGCACAAAAATTAGCATGATTTTATTTGCATTTTTTTGCAGGTTTTAAACTATTTTTTTTTGGCAATTTTGTTGTTTGAAATGGGGAAAAATCTATGTGGTCAGTTTGGTGCATTTTTTAATTGTAGGATTCTCACAGTTAGTAAAAAAGATAGTGTTCATGAAGGAATGGAAAATATGCATAGAGCCTTTGAATTATACCCATAGATGGCATTGAATTATTTAGCAAACCATTTTTCTTGTGGAACAATTGACTAAGATAACTCTTTTTTCAACTGACCACCCTCTCATGAAATTTCATTCATATTATAATATTGCACGATATTAACATAGTAAAGGTGATTATGATACCATTGGCTGCTACTACATCGCATCAATCAAGGAAATTCATAGACCACATGACTTTGTGGACAGGTTCAATTGAAGTTGGGAGATCTTAAGAGTTCTCTCTCAAATTTTGAAAAGGTTCTAGAGGTCCACCCTAAGAACTGTGAGAGCTTAAAATTTTTAGGCCATATGTATGCTCAGCAAGGGTAGGCAGAGAAGGCTTTGGAAATTTTAAGAAAGGAAACTCACATAGATCCACGCGATTCCCATGCATTTATCAAGATGGGTGAGTGATTAATATCAACAGACCCTAGTGCAGCCTTAGATTCTCTTAAGACAACAAAGTCTCTTCTGAAGAAGAGTAGAGAAGAAGTACCCATTGAATTGTTAAACAACATTGGGGTTCTTAATTTTGAGTGTGATGAACTAGAGTTGGCTCAAAAAAATTTTATGGAGGCATTAGGAAATGGTATTTGGGTTGAATTCATAAATAAAAGCACTAGTACCAATTCTACAATTTTTTCTGTGCGCTAAGGATATGGAATTCTTCCATCGACGACTAGAAGAAGGTGGTTTTTCACTTGAATTACCATGTAATAAATTCAAAACACTATTTAATCTTGCTAGGTTTTTGAACAACCATATGATATTGAAAAAGAAAATATTTTATACAAGCCAAAATTGTTCAAGTTTCTTGATTATGTGGATGCATATCTACGTCTTGCAGCCATGGCTCAGGCTTAGAATGAGATCCAACTAAGCCTAGAATTGATTGGGGATGCACTTAAGGTGGATAAAAACTCATCAAATGCTTTATGTATGCTTGGAAACATGGAACTGAAAACATATGACTGGCTTAAAGCAAAAGAAACAATTAAAGTAGCATGCCAACTTATCTTGTGTGATGAAGCAAAATGAAAAGATGATGAAGAATGAAGGATTCAGATGGAAAAGAGAAAGCAAGAGGAAGAACTTCAATGGGTGATGCAACAAGAGGAGCAATTTGAACATGTGAAGGAATTATGGAAGAGTAAGCATAAGGACAAGGATGATGATGATGATGAGGTTGGTCAGTTTGAGAAGAAACATAAGAAGGAAAAGAAGAAAAAGAAGAAGGATAAGGACCACAACACTTATGATTCTTATATGGAGGAACTTGATGTTTCCATGGAAGATGAGGAAAATTATATGAGTGATAAGGCACAAGATGATGCAGAAAATGCTCAAGATCTTCTTGTAGCTATAGGTCTAGAAGACTCTGATGATGGTGAGACAAATTCTCTAGTTTCAACAAACTCACAAAGGAGACATGCATACTCCAATTCTGAAGATGATGAACCATTGCAGAAACAGAGTCCAAGAGAAGATGATCCATATGATGATGATGTCTAGGCTTCCTAAGCTTTAACCAAACCTAGCACTATTTTCCAAAGGAAAAATACCCAAAGCCCATGGGAAATGAACAATGGGCATTTGAGTTTCAACTTGGTTTCATTTCAAAAAGGGTACATTACATTGTAGAAGATTTGTTTAACAATAGAATAATTTAATCCACCTATTTGGGACTGTAAAATAAAAATAGATGAATTAATATATTTTCAATTATAGGTTCTTTTAATCTAGAATTTGATAGAAAGATAAAGCATAATACATTGATGGACACAAAAAAATGTTTTAAAATAAAGACTAAAATAGGTTTCCCATAAAAAACAAGAAAGAAGAAAAATGAAAAGATAACATACAGATGATTCATTTGAGGTTTTTGATAAGATCTCATTTAACTATGTCAAATGGATTTAGAAGGGACAAAGCATATTTGATTGACTAAAATCTTGATGTAGCTTATCCATCATCATTGTATGCATCATCTCCTCTTGGAATCTGTTTCTACAATGCAGCAAGCCTAAAATTGATTGGAAATGCACTTAAGGTGGATAAAAACTCATCAAATGCTTTATGTATGCTTGGAAACGTGGAACTAAGAATAGATGACTGGCTTAAAGAAAAAGAAACAATTAAAGTAGCATGCCAAATTGTCTTGGTTGATGATGAAAAATGAAAATTTGATGAAGAATGAAGGATTCAAATGGAAAGGAGAAAGCAAGAGGAAAAACTTCAGCAGGTGATGCAACAAGAGGAGCAATTTGAACGTGTGAAGGAATTATGGAAGAGTAAGTTTAAGGATAGGGATGATGAAGATGATGAGGTTGGTAATTCTAAGAAGAAACAAAATAAGGAAAGAAGAAAAAGAAGAAGGATAAGAACCACAAGGCTTATGATTCTTATATGGAGGAACCTGATGTTACCATGGAAGATGAGGAAAATTATATGAGTGATAAGGCACAAGATGATACAGAAAATGCCCAAGATCTTCTTGCAATTGTAGGTCTAGAAGACTCTGACGATGGCGAGAAAAATTCTCTAGTTTCAACAAAATCACGAAGTAGACATGCATACTTTGATTATGAATATGATGAACCATTGCATAAACAGAGTGCAAGAGAAGATGATCCATATGATGATGATGGCTAGGCTTCTTGAGCTTTAACCAAACCTAACTCCTATTTTCCAAAACGAAAAATCCCCAAGGCCCATGGGAAATGAATGATGAGCATTTGAGTTTCAACAGACTAAAATAGGTTGCCCATAAAAAAAATAGAAAGATCTTGAAAAATGAAAAGATAACATACAGATGATTCATTTAAGGTTTTTGATAAGACCTCATTTAACTATGTAAAATGGATTTGGAAGGGACAAAGCATATTTGATTGACTAAAATTTTGAGGTAGCCTATCCATCATCATTGTATACATCATCTTCTCTTGGAATCTGTTGAAACTCAATTGCTCATCATTCATTTCCCCTGGGCATTGGGGATTTTTCTCTTGGAAAATAGGAGCTAGGTTTGGTTAAAGCTTAGGAAGCCTAGACATTATCATCATATGGATCATCTTCTCTCAGACTATGTTTTTGCAATGGTTCATCATCTTTAGAATTAGATTATGCATGTCTGCTTCATGATTTTATTGAAACTAGAGAATTTGTCTCGCCATCATCAGAGTCTTCTAGACTTGCAACTACAAGAAGATGTTGGGCATTTTTTGCATCATCTTGTGCCTTATCACTCATATAATTTTCCTCATCTTCTATTGCAACATCAGGTTCCTCCATATAAGAATCATAAGCCTTGTGGTCCTTATCCTTCTTCTTTTTCTTCTTTTCCTTCTTTTGTTTCTTCTCAGACTACCTAGCCTCATCATTGTCATCATCCATGTCCTTATGCTTACTCTTCCATAATTCCTCCACATGTTCAAATTTCCCCTCTTGTTGCATCACCTGCATAATATCTTCCTCTTGCTTTCTCCTTTCCATTTGAATCCTTCATTCTTCATCAACTTTTGATTTTGCTTCATCAGCCAAGACAAGTTGCCATGCTACTTTAATTGTTTCTTTTGCTTTAAGCCAATCATCTATTTTTAGTTCCATGTTTCCAAGCTTACATAAAGCATTTGATCATTTTTATATCCTGCATCCCCAATCAATTCTAGGCTTGGTGCATTGTAGAAACAGATTCCAAGAGAATATGTGCATACAATGACAATGGATAAGCTACCTCAAAATTTTAGTCAATCAAATATGCTTTGTTCCTTCCAAATCCATTTGACATAGTTAAATGAGATCTTATCAAAAACCTCAAATGAATCATTTGTATGTTATCTTTTTAGTTTTCCTCTTTCTTGTTTTTTATGGGCAACCTATTTTAGTCCTTATTTTATAACATTTTTTGTGTCCTTCAATGTATTATTATTTATCTTTCTATCAGATTCTAGATTAAAAGAACCTATAATTGAAAATAGATTAATTTATCTATTTTTATTTTATAGCCCCAAATAGGTGGATTAAATTATTTAGATGTTAAACAAATCTTGTACAATGTGATGTCCCCTTTTCAAAATGAAACCAAATTGAATCTCAAATGCTCATCATTCATTTCCCATGGGCCTTGGGAATTTTTCTCTTGGAAAATAGGTGTATAATAATAACTCAAGAGGATCTTAATGTCATAAAAATGGCCACTTAAGTGTTGGCACAGAGACCAGGAAATGTTTATGTTGCAAATGGGGAAGCTATTGTGCTAGCTGAAAGGAGCCAATTTGATATTGCAAAGGAATTTTTACATAGGTACAAAAAGATGATGCAGGAAACATCTTTGTTTAGATGCCTGATGTGTGGGTAAATCTATCACATGTTTACTTTGCACAAGGATAGTTTGCACTTGCAGTGAATGTTTGTGTTGCAAATGGGGCAACCATTGTAAAGTGTTGGCACAGAGACTAGGAAATGTTTATGTTGTAAATGGGGCAACCATTGTGCTAGCTGAAAGGGGGAAAAAATCTATCAAAGCATAATAGTAAGCAATAACTATGTCTCATGGTTTTTTTTGGCACAAAAACTAGCATGATTTTATTTGCGTATAATCTCCTTGAAGGTTTGATCAAATGCCCCGAATGATTAGTTAAATATGTTGAATCTTTGATCAGTTACGTTGTTTTAACCTGTAACTTCTTAAAACACAAAAAACTCACAATTTTTTTTTAAAATAAATAAGACATGGGTCCCACAGGGCATGCTAGAATGTGTATTGAATGAAAATTGATAATGAAATGAAGGAAATAAACAACAAATAACCAAACACAACCAATTCAAAAATCACCAATGAAGCATAAGGAAATCAAGTAAATAAATAAAATGAAACTTGTGTGAGGACCAGGTTTTGAGATCCATTGTTCTTCAATTCACCTAAAGAAGGTTGTGTGTGGTAGCTCTTTAAAATAATATGCATACAAATTTCTTGCATTGAGAGACAAAGGGATAATGGATGAATGATAGTTGTATTTATAGATTTTAGGTGATATTGATCAACAATTGAGATTGAATATGAGACTAAAAAGATCAATAGATGAGAATCCTTGAGAGGAATTGATGAGGAGTTAATTTATTGCACGATTTGAGATATCTAACCGTATGGTTCAGTTATGAGAATTGATTGAAGAGATAAGTGCGAGAGACTATTAATGAAACAAAATAGATTGGATAGAAGAATGAATTGATTGGAGAGTGAACTCAAAAAGAATGAGAGTTGGCTAGTGAGGTGAAAAGGCATGAGTAATTAATAAATAATTAAAATAATTAATTGTTTATTTCATGTGCAAAGGGGAAAATAAATAAAATAAATAATTTTACTTATTTTAGAAGAGGATAATGTTTTTGATAAAATAAATAACATTTACAGGGTGTTGTACCCTTCACACAGAAAGCCCAAAAGGCCAAAAAGAAGCTAGTTCAAACCAGAACATGAACTAGGAGAAAAACAAACATAAACAGCTATCTGACAGTTGTAGAACAACAAACAAGGATTAGACAACCCCAAAACCAGAGGGGACTAATCTGACTCCCTGAACTTGAGGTTGCAAAGAAGCAACAGATTTGGGGAGTCCCTTCTTCTTCCTCAGCACAACCAACTAGGAAAAATCAAAATTGAAATCCATCGAGCAAGCTGAGGGGAGTGGATCCACAACATCCAACCTGGGTGAAGAGCCACCATGTAGCGAGGGAGCCGACAATGAAGAAGAGGAGATAGGAGCCATCAAAGGACCAATAGAGTCATTCAATGAGGGACGAGTAGGTTCTGACTGAACAGTGAAAATAGATCAAGGCAACAAAGGTTTCGCGGAAGGGATAGTTGAAAGAGGATCCTGGAAAGACTTTGACTCTTTGAGAATAGTGAAGGGAGGGTCGTCCTCCTTGAAGGAAACATTTGAAGAGGGAGAGCCAACCGTGAGATGGTTCGAGAGAGCATTCTTCCACCAAGTAGCAATGCCCTTGCAGTGAGCAAGAGGGCAACCAGAGGCCAAATGACCAATGGAGAAACACCTCCTACACCGAAAGGGGAGGCCCTCATAGTCCAATAGCTACGTCCAAGGTCTGTCCTCCACCATTAAGATCACATCACCATGGAGAGGTTTGGAGATGTCCTTGAAATCAACTAAAATACGAGCCACCATAGTATGCCCAAGATCTTGAGTCGTAGAGTCTACCTTCAGAAAGCTTCCAATGGTGTTTCCAATAGCTTTATAACAAGAATCCTCCCAAAATTGGAGAGGGAGATTCGACAGTCTAACCCAAACTGGTTTGGTAATCAACGACTCAATAAGAGGATTGAAAGAGCGAGACCAAGGCCTGATGGATAGTAAATTAATACCCCACATCCACCCCCTGTCCAGCACACAGTCCTGCTCTGTAGTGGAGGCAAAAGTAGCTAAGAAGAACCCCCTAGTGCTAGGATAGAGCTCAATCTTCCTAGAGACAATAGGCTTCCAAGAGACAAAAACCCAATCATGGAGATCAAGAAGGGAGGGCCACAAGCCATTAAACCTACAAACCACACCCTATTTCAAATAGTACTCCTCATTTTTAGCAACTTCAAGTCCATAGACCATAAGAGGGGAAGCACGGGCACAGGGCAACGATCTAACAACAACGAGCAGGGGAAGAAGAGGATAATGTTGAGAAGAATAATTATTTATAATTAAATAATTTTAAATAATATTTAATTATTATGATTTATGAAAAGACTAATATTGAGATAAATTAGTTAAATAATTATAAATTATTTAATCAATTTGGAAGAGGTGAATAAATTAATTAAATAATGAAAATTATTTAATTAATAGAAGAAATGGTGAAATAGATAATTTAATTAAATAATTCAAAATTATTTAATTAAGTAGAGATTGAGGGAAATTTTGAAATTTAAATAATTACTTATTATTTAATTATCTAGGATGAAGAGGAAATAACATTAATTTAATTAAATTTGTAGAAGACAAATTGATGAGACCCAATGATGGAAATTTATTATAGTTTTGGAAGAAACGAGTTAGTCATTTCTACAATTTCCATCTATGAAATCTTTGATGATATTACATAGTAGAAATATAAATTCTAAGAGTTTAAAACTCTTGATGAGAGATGAGTAAATACATTAGATAGTCTACACATACACCTATAACAAATAAGAAAATATATAGCAAAGGAATCATTCAACAATATTTTTAACCAGGAGACCTACTCCTTCATGTGAACCCAATAATCCAAATGATACAAAGGATATTCATTGTAATTTTTGACCCAATTGATTGGCCATTTTTACTATTACTTCTTAGTTTTTTTATCAATGCATGTAATCTTTCCAATCCTAAGGAAAAACTAGTTAAAGATCCAACAAATCATACATTTGAAATGCTACTATAGTTGACCATTATATGTGGGGGTAAATATTAATTAATCAACATTAACTTAAATCCCTTTGAATTTATAAGCTTCGTCATGTGCTATTATACCCATTTGGAGGCAACTAAATTTACATACGCCTTGATGATCACATCATAATTACTTATTTTCACTTACACACTTATCTAGATTCGTATTATCACATGATACTTATCAAGTTGATCAAGGCTGTCATACATCACTATCTATGTGGTTAGACATTGATTATAAGATCCTTTCCCATTATAAATATTTTCTCCTTATCACATTATATTTCCCAAGTGAGGGAAATTACATTGACACCTACTAGATCATGATCATATTTTAATTGAAGTACTTACATGAATTAACCATAGTCTAAGAGCCAACTTACCACATTGTCATTCACATTGTTCATTATTCCTTCCCTATCATATTATGCACTACATGACCTAATTATTTTCTAAGAGCTACACTTGGGACACTAAAATTAATCCCTACATGTTATGCCATGTATTGAGAATATTATTACACTAAGGACACTATAATCCTTTTTTTCCTTATTGATTACATGTTATTTCATGTATTGATATATTTCTCACCACTAGGGACCTATTGCATTCCTCTTTTGTGCTCATTATACCACTATTTGGGGCATATACCTTTTTTAGTGACAGATTCATGGATATATGATCTAATAAAGGATTTTCTAACTATGCAACCTTACCAAAAATGCACACAACTAATAGATAGTGATATTCAAATCCAATATTTTTTTATAGCAATCAACTTGATTTAATATATGTTTAATCAATCATTATAACTACATATTTAGTCTCTACTATAATGGGATTACAACATGTGAGGCCTCAACCATTTGATTACAAACAAAATATTAGCACATTCACATTATGTGGTCATAAACACTAGCTTCCTTGGGCTACTTCCTATCTTTTTACTCTACTCTAAACTATTTAAAAATATTCTAAGCCTTGGATATTTTTCTCCTCCTTGCCTCTCTTCACAAATGAATTAGATAGTGCTTATTTGGTGTAGAAGGTTCTTGGCCAACCTAGATTTGAATTATGATTCCAAAATTGATATAGTGCTAAACACACCCCTACTAGGTCCAATAAGGATCCTTGAATGATTAAAATTCTTGTGTAAGGCCCTAATACTTAACCCTAATCTCTCTAGATTAATATGGCACACCACATTGTCAAATAATCAAGGAATACAAAATAGTTGCATGGGCATGTGTATGGTACTCTATTGATGTTTTGGGTGAAATTGTAATTTGCAAAGACCAACTATGATATTATACCAAAATATTCATTCTATTGACTTGAATTTGAAAGGTGACTTAATTAAAAACTCTTGAAAAATAAATAAGATAAAAAAGAAAAAATAATTGAAATGAATTTTTTTCATTGATGCAAGATGGCATATTGGCCTAGGATGCTCTTTCATCACTTACTGTCATGTATTCTTACATGGGTGTTCCTAGCCATTAAGGGCCACATCATCACTTCTACTTTTCCATGCTAGGGGCAACCTCATTCCTTGATATTATCTATAGCCAATATGCTTAACATGATTATTGTTTGATGTTCTTTAATTGCTTCTCACATGATGTGCATATATTTACAATGATTAATTTACATGCTTACATGCTTAGCTGACATTTACATTTCATTTATTATTTTTCCCTCTCTTGCAATTTCTTGTATCCTATAAATGCAACCAATTATAAGGGGCGTATATTATCATTAATATTCTTATGATTGAACTTTCATTGAGTGCCAAGAACTACACAATGACATCACCATGACCAAACAGATTGTTATCATATGATATGTTTCATGTCACACTCAATAACATGAGTAAATAGTTAGCCATTATCAACAACAATCACTCTAACGATTTAGTGTCACAATTTAAATAATAACATGTCAATTATTGAGTTGTTTACATAATCTCAAAAATAATTTTTCGACAATAATGATATAAATAACTATAATAGTATTAAATTTAAGGATAATTGAATCAAACAATTGTCTCATCATCATACTTAACTATAAATACGTATCTAATTGTATTAATAACACATCATCTTTTTATCTTATCCTTCTTCATATTCACTTTTCAAAATTAATATTTAATATTCCAATTTCTTAATATGTATACCTACAATTCTCATTAAAGCTAATCTACATCCATTAGGGAAAGTCATTTTCCTTTACAATTATAACCTAAAGAAATTTAATCAAAAGATTTTTTATTTCTAAACTATTGTCTAATGAGACTCCCCAAATGCTTCGTAAAGAGTGTCTCCAAGGAACCCAAAAGAAAAAAAAATGGCTTCCACCTCAAATTTTCAGGATCATACGTGTGTGAAACTGGACAACTTTTAAAACTTGAATCTTGCAGAGACAAGATTATGCAATCAGCGACGACTCCCAAAGTAGCCTGAGCAAGGACAAAATAGAAAAAAGGGCGCTGACAACATCGTGGAGTTGTTGATATTCCACATAAAATTATGCATAATTATAACAGGAGCATATTTTTTTAAGAACAAGAGCATATATTTGTCGCGGATCCGAAGTTCCCAAACTGTGAAACCCATATGATAATGGGAAACCGAATCCGCACTATCCTAGACAACCAGACCTTGAGATCTTGCTGCGGACAACTGTCAGGCCTACCTGGAAAACGAATTAGAAAAAGTAAATACTTGATAACGACTACCCAACAAAGAAACTCAAACCATTCATGGCAGAGTTTGGCCACCGTAATTCACATTTCTTTCAAACGGAATGTTACACTACTCCCCTGGAAACTGGTGTACGGCGCCCCATAGATTCATTCCAAGCAGCTTGGGAAAAATCTACCCGCCCCCGTACACCACCAAATAGATAACAACTATTTCCTTCGTACCAGAACTACTGTTGCCATTAACGTGATGCCCACTTGCTTCTTTCAGCCGTTCTATGCATCGTTACGATCCAAATGACGGTGGAAATTAATGTTTATTAGGGGCAAAGAAAGCAATACGAAGGGACTACGAAGCCAGAAACCATTTCCTGTTCAGTTATGGGCGAGATACCCGAGGATCCATTAAGACCAGACGTGGACCCGTCGTTGATACTTATGACTACCGTTTGGCAGCGAAGAAATTTATTAAAAGGAAAACAGAGTCCCCTCGGTACCCGTCCCGGGTAGGACCCGCCGGGCCCCCGGTCCCTGGTGGGTCCCCTGTCCCGGGTGGGTCTCGGGTCCGGTTCGGTTGGGTTCGAACTGGAAGCGAAAGGTTTTGGCGGGTCAACCAGGTTCCTCGGTTAGCCCGAGACCAGCTGTGAGCAGAGTGAAGGGATGGATGGACGGCTCTGATGGGCGCCTTGTACTTACTGCGGTTTGCCCAGGAGGCAGCACGTGGTCGAATTTAATGCCCACAGTACCTGCATAATTTTTTGGAGTTATTTAAAATATAGGCATTTCATGGGGACGTGAAAGAAGTAGTCATTTCAGCAGGGGGTGTTCACGTGCAGGATTTACAGGGGGCAAGAGTTAATGTGCATTGGAACTTGGAAGCCATTACAGAATTGAATAGTGCTTAGATTATTGGTTTCCTTTGACCTGCTGAACCGCGCTTTAATGAAAACACTGTTAGGGCCTCGGTAATTGAGATTGATTGGCCTACACTAGTGTTTCTACGTGAATTATAGCTTAATCATATGCTTGCTAGGTCTTTTCACCATGCATGGGATTCGTCCTCCTCCTCCTCCTCTCTGTACTGAATTGACCCGATTTCCTGTAGACCCCCGACACCTTTTCAAAAGCTTTCATAAAGCCTAAGTTGACTAGTATAGAGGAAAGGTTTGTCAAAACATAATCTGCTCCCTTAACAAATGAGTGGCCCATCATTTTGACCTTTTTGTGGCTCACTCCAGTGGGTCTGGTAAGGTTAATCATGAGTTTGTCAACTGAACCACTAATTCAAATTCCTATGGATTTGATTGATGGGTCTTTACTGTGGGCCAAGGGCACCAATTACCAAGGGCATTTAATATATGGGGCACCGTTTGGAACCCAAGAAAAAGCACACTGTTAGACTTATTCCAACAATAAGAAGAAACAAAATAATCCTATTGGCATCTGCTCACCTGAGGGAACTGGAAATAGATTATGTACACTCTCACTGCTTTCTTATGGGGATTCTCAACATTGAAACTCTCTTGAAATGGCAACCCTGAGTTGGTTGGCTATCTTCATTTACAGGAAGCTGCATCGTTTTTCTGAATTGCAGTTGAAAATCTCAACACAACTTACAAAGTTCCAAAGCTAATATAAATTATATGAGGACAAGTGATCTTCATCATTACATGATTAAGAAATTCATAGATGTTAGTGTGAGTCTGCTGAGAAAAGACAAATGCTAAATTTGGTTCTTGTCATCTCTTCACATTCCTTCAAGTTGTACTATTCTATATCGACCAACACGCAACCTTTTGGACTCTACAAGAGGGGAGTAATATGCCAGCCGTTGCATATGAGACATTAACTTTTATATATTTTAAAAGAAACGAAATAAATTGTTATAAAAATATAATGGTGTGTTAACTTTGATTGAGCTATATTTAGTGTTATCTATGATTAGTAAATAAGTTGTATAGTTGGTATGAGTTTTCCACAATCCATCAGTTCAAATTATGCAAGCTTTTGGTTTAAACTGTGTATGTTTTCTACTTGACACTTTGGATCACACTTAGTGATCCATCATCAAGAAGAGAAATAAAATGAGTGTGATCCGAAACGTCGAGCAAAAACATACACAGTTTAAACCAAAAGCTTGTACAATTTGAAATAAGTTGTATTTTAATGTAAAAGTTTTATAAAATAGTTTGAATTTTATTTTATTTTATTTAGGGGAGAGGACATACAAGTTGAGCACCCTAATTTTGCACCTTTCAAAATTATGTGGTGATTTCAAATTACTCCTAACTTTGTACAACAATTTATTTGACAAGGTCCCTACTTATAACTATGGTTTCAGATCTACATTATCAAATATAATGTCACATTAACATGCATTTTGTTAAGCTGTCCAAAATACCCCTCCAAAAAAAGGTGTAGCAAGCTATAATAATTGTGCACTAAGTCAAGTTTTATTGGTACGTTGATGTGGAGTCACAAGATTTGTTGGCTTTTAGATCTAAGGAATGCATTGCATCAAATTATGAGTACTCATGATCAACATTAACAACTTTAAAGCCACAACAACTATTGTTATACTCTTTAAAATATTGGACATTAAAACAAATGCTATCACAACTATTGGAACATGCTCAACTATTGAGTCCTTTCCCCTATGTCTATTTTTAGGGGTTATTTTTACTTTTTATTTCATCTATTCTTAGCCTTGGGTTAGATTTGTAGTCTCAAAATTGAATCAATTCAATTCCATGAGTATGAAAATGAGCCCAGAACTTGTAAATTCAAATTTAAAATCTAGGCCAAATTCAACTTCCTCCAACTAGTCATTATGAACTAACTTAAGCACAAAATTTGTTAACTATTGTGTTAGGTGTTATATTTAAGGAAAAACCTTAATGCATTTTAAATCATTTAGAAATCACTCATGGGAGCTCCAATACATGTTGGATCATCAAAAGAGTTCATGACATGAACATTACACAACACTCTAAGCCTTTGTATGGTTGTCTATTAATTTTTATTATTATTTTATATTATTGACTCAATAATAGGGGTTTGATCAAAGGAGAACACACCTACCCTAGCAAGATCCTTAATGATGTCTTTCAATTCCATTCATTTTATACAAGTTCTAAATATCAAGATGAGTGAATCTTTGACATAAAATTCAACATAATTGAAATACACTAGTATAGGTTTAGTTCCACATGGAGGTTCAAATCTACAAGTGTGAAGGTTAATCTTGTAGTCGCAAAAGTGAACCAATGTAGCAAATAATATATTTTCTAGTCCTTCATTAGTTGTTTAAAAAGTTTTAGTTTTCTCACACATTAACAAATGAATTGGAAACATCTATTGCAATCAAATATCCATCCACTCTAGAGCTAAGTAACATTATTTATTTATTGAAATTTCATACATTTATTTTAGTAGTCCTATCAAGGGTGTTGGCAAGAAGTTGAGTCCACTTTTTGGCCAAAAAGTGGAACTATTTTCCCTAATTTTTAGAATTTGACATATTTGACCTTAAAATTTGAAGCACTTAGAGATGGAATCTTCAAAAAAGTCACTTATCATAAAATGTAGTACTCGGAGTCTAGTTTCCAAATATGTAATTTATTTCATACCCAAATGCTACAAATTTATTTTCAATAGGCGTTTCTTAAAACCACTGTTTAAAAGTCAATTTTTTTTTACCATACCATGCATGTGTATATCATCCATATTTTGACCTAAATTATCATATTTTTCTAAATCCTTTTGGGAAAAGATTTGTAACTCATTGAAGCATGTTTTCGATATATTTTTGTAATTTTTTATTGATTTTTTTTTTGTTAAATTTTTATTAGCTATATTTGTCATTTTGAAAAATCGTCGTGTACGTCACGCATAAGATGAACTAAAATTATCATTTTTTTATTTTTTTTAAATTGAAAAGAATTGTCTGAAGTATGTTTTCGTGCAATTCATTTTACAACAAAATATTTTAATAAAATTGTTATTAAAATAGTAAAAAAACCCTAATATTTCAAGTTTATGGACCAGTTTCATCAGAAATTAATTGAAAATTAGAAAAAATAATCCAATTGTAAATAATATTATATATTTGGAATCTACACTGTCTCATCTATAATGGGTTTTAATTTCATCAAAAAATTCCACAGAAAAAGTCGTCAGCCATATGTCCAAAGTCACTATTTTTCTGTGACATTATCAGGACCTTCAACTTACAGGTCAAACTAGGTTGAAGGCCTAGGTTTAGATTCCCAATGAGTTCAACTTTTTAGAAATGGGATCCTGTTTACAAAATAGGATCTCGTTTTGTAAATCGGGATCTCGTTTCCCAATATTAAATGTTTGGACTGTTGACATGGAAACATGATTTTGTTTTATAAATGGGATCCCGATTATAAAATGGGATCTTGTTTCTCTTTTTACCATTTTTTTTAAATTTATTGGCAAAGTTTTATTGTGAAGTCTGCAACTTCACATGTACGGCTGACTATGACATATTGGGCTATTTTCTATCAACTTTTTTCTTTATAGTTGTTCAACTTGCATTCTGGATTGAATTTTTCAAAGGAGGCATCATGTAAACAATTTTTTAAGTGGAATTGTGCTAGTTTTCTACTCATTTGGAGGAACAAAAGAGGAAGACTTTTGTTTTTATAGGTCTTCAACTTGCAATTTGGATTGAATTTTTGAGAGGAATCATGTAAATAGTTTTCTAAGTGGAATTGTGTTAGTTTTCTACTCATTTAGAGGAAAAAAAGAGGAAGACTTTTGTCTTTACAGGTCTTCAACTTGCAATTTGGATTGAATTTTTTGAAGGCTTTCACTATTGGCATTCATTTGTGCTTGAAAATTTTATAATCATGGGTTCACAAGCTCGTAATAAGAGGAAAAATAGGAAGACATTGACCCCTGAAGAAATTCAAGCAAGGAAAGATAAAGAAGCAAAAAGGAAAAGAGATAGAAGAATGAGGATTCAACCAATGAATAATGTTGAAGCATCCAATTCCACAACTATTGAAGATAAAAACATTGAGGAGACCATGGTTGTAGATGAAGCTAATTTGCAAGAAGTCAATTTGGAAAATAATATGATTATACAAACAAGTCCTAGTATGTCTTCAAATCCCTCTTTCAATGCTATGGAGAATGTTCCAATAGGCACAAATCCAAGTACGTCTTCAAATCCACATTTTAGTGAAATGGAAATTTTGTTTGTAGAAATTTTCCAAGATGCTAGACTTAATGATGTTGACATTGATAATATTTGAAGAGATGATAATTTTATAGAATTTGTTGAAAATAAATTAGAAAATGAAAATGAAAATTGTTTAAATGTTGTTGAAAATGAAAATGACAAATCTTTTGTTGAAAATGAAAATTAGAATGATCCTTTTGTTGAAAATGAAAACGAAAACCGTTTTGTTGATGAAAATGAAAATGAAACCGTTTTTTTGATGAAAATAAAGATGAAAATGAAAATCGTTTTGAAGTTGAAAATGAAAACTAGGATGTGATGTTGAATTTAATGAAAATATTTTAAAAAAAATTGAAAGTGATGTTTTGGATAATCTTCCTGGGAAGATTTCTTGGAGGAAAATAAGAACACATGAGAATAAAATATACAAAAAAAATCTTTTATCGTAAAAAACTTGCATTTCAATGTCAACTAATGATGCAATTGATGAGAATGCAAAAAATGAGAAAAGTAATGAAAAAGTTAGGCTTTTTTGTTAAACCAAAAATAAAAGATCAATCATTAAAACATGCTATGTCTACTATTGCTAGTGTCATTCAATCTATTGGAAAAAATAGTCAATCTAAAGATAAAAATGTAGCAAGAAGAGCTATAACAACTGTTATAGTTAATAAAACAACTTTGAATAAAAGAATGGTAAGTAATATTAGTGAAGTTCTACAAATATATCCTAAAACATTGCTAAGAGGGGAAAAAAGAAGAGAAAGTATAGAAAATGATCCAATTAACCAATGTTGGAGTTTTAGTGGTCGACTCCTGAGGTCTAACATGAAATTGAATGTTTAAATTAAATATTTGATTGAAAAATATTGGCATGATAATACTAGGGTATCATCTAATGCTAGAGATGTTTTAAAACTAAGAGTGGGGTCCAAAGTTCACGATCCTCATCCAAAACACCTATTAGATACAACACAAATTGAATTTTGTAGAAAATTTTGTGGTTATTTAGTGTTACCTGGTAATATTAAAATAGATCAAAGGTCTTTTAAAAAATGAAAACCCAGTATGTAAAAATTAATAAGCAACAAATATCTTGTTGTTGTAAAACACATGTTCAATTTCATTATTTTTATGATATTTTTCAATATATACATTGTACTTTTGCATACTAACATGATTATATATAGGAATGCGGTATTAATATGCCACCTGAAATAATAAGGGAGTTTATATCAGGTTTTTTTTGTGAAAGATCTAATGGTGAATTGTTTTATTTAAGTTCTTGTATTTCTAGACAATGCACTAGTTGTGGAAATCTTTCATTCTTAAGAATTTGTATGCATGAAAGTGTTGATAATGATTTTGGACAACAACTAGATGTTAAAAGATTTAAGAATGTTGACTATTCTTTAAAAGATGGAAAAATAGGAAAGCGTTGTGATTTAGTTATGTAAGAAAAAGTTAGTGTACATGCATTCATAAGTGAATTTAAGAATAAGATTGTACCAAAATATGTCATGCAATCTCAACATGTTTGATGGCTTGATGGCCAATTTTGTGCATGTAGAAACACATTTCCAATTGGTACTATACTTTCATTGGTTGATTTTGCGGAAAAATATACTCTATCTCCGTAAGAGGAAATTCAATCACAGTATTATAATTCAGTGCAAGTAGCTATGTTTGTCTATATTGTTTATAGACATGTCAATGATAACAAAGAGGATGATAGAAAATGTTTGAGGGAGTATCATTTTTATTTGAGTGACAATCGATTACACTCGTCAGAGTTTGTTCAATACTGTTTCAATATATTTTATAGAAATTTAAGAGAAAGAAGAATCCAGATGAAAGAACACCTCATATGGTCAGATAATTGTACGGGGCAGTTCAAGAATGCTCGAATGTTCTATTGGTTAAGTAGGGTCCACAAGGAACTTAATGTCTAACATATATGGAGTTTTTTTTAAGATAGGCATGGTAAAGGAGAACATGATGGAGTTGGTGCGTGTGTCAAAAGAATTCTTGCTAGAGAACAATTGAAATTTGAGGATGCAGTAAAATTTAAAGATGCACATGGAATTGTGGATTGGTGCAATACAAGATTATCTACACCTGGTTCGAGTCAGTACTCTACAGTTTGTCGATTCTTTTGGTTGGTTGAAGAAAAGAACATTCTACCTAGAGTTGACTATGAGACAATTAATGGATCTACTAAATGACATTCATTTAAGAGTTCAAAAACAAGCACATGGACTATCTAGACAAGGGAGCTTGCATGTTTTTGTTATTTTTGTATCTTAGGAGATTGGGAAGCATGTGAAAATACAAAATGGGTTGAAGAGTGGGAGCAAAGTTCGTTGACACCTACACAAGCACATAATCAATATGAAACAACTATTGAAGATAATGATCAAGTGTTTGCATCTGAAGACCATGACCATGTTTCAAACCTTGTACAAGAAGGTAATTTAATTCAATCTATTTCATTTTATTTCACTTTATTAAGTTATTTTGTAATAATAAATTATTTATATGGATACACACAATTTATTAAATCAAATTTTGTTTGCAGGACATGTGTATGTTGTTGTTGCACCTGAGGGGAATGAAGAGGAAACAAAATATTGGTTGGCTCGTTGTGTGGAGACTAAACATAAGTTAATAACACCTCGAGAAGATGATGATGGCTATCATTATCCAACAGGTACGATGATCCCCTTAAGACATATCCTTAAGCAAATTTTGATAACAAGTTTTTGATCCCCTTAAACAATTTTTTAGAACAAGTCTTTGATCCCCTTAAGAAAATTTTGAGAACTTATTTGATGATGGTTATCATATTTTCCAATAGGATCGGTGGTGGTTTTTGGCACTTGGCTATGAAAATACCTAATAAGGAAGAATGGTCTGCCTACATTTGAAGATTATGAAACACATAAAAAGATTATACACTATTCACATTTGGTGGTGGCACCAAATATAAAACTAGATTGGTATCATGGAAGACCTACAAATAACGTGTTATGGACAATTTCTATGGAAGAGCATGAGACAATCATAGATGCGTTACAAAAAAGAGAGGATGCAGATGGTACAATGGAATAAGTAAATATAGGTAAACATAGTTTTAGTTTTATAGTGTCCTTTTAAATAGATTAAATACATGTTTTGATATTGCTCAAGTGTGTTATTAGTTGAAACTAATTTAGATTTTCCTTTTATAGATCCTTAAGCCATCATCACAGAAAGGAGAGTCCATGTAGATTCAACCTAGACAACATGGAATACTTGGTAAAAACAAGTAATTATATTTAAATACATGTTTTGATTATATATTGATATTACTTGTACATTAATAGTTAAAATTTATTTATTATCCTTTTTTGTATCCTTAAGCCATCATCACATTTATCTCATGCTTTGAAACAAAAAGGAGAGGATGCAGATTCAACCTACACACATGTGTGGAATACTTTTAAATACATGTACTTGAGTTGTGTACATATAGATAGTTTTATATAAATTAAAATATGTATTTTTTAATGATTTCATTGATATTGCTTGTACCATCTTGATATTAGGTGGCATGAAGACCTACTACATTCTGGGCACAAGTTTTAGATGTTCTTGAGATGGCATAACCAAATTTTGTAAACATTGTTTTGAGTTGACATATATGTACATACATGCTTACACAATTAAAAAAAATGTACAAATTACAAATACATGTATATACACAATTATACTCTATGTACTTTAATGTATCAAAATCATTATTCTATATATTTTGTTTGTTAAATGTGCATGTTTTCCTACTTTGAAACTTTATATTTGATTGTATAATCACTAAATATCATGTATAAATTATTGTTAAATAAATTATATCAATTGCAATTAAATATGAGACATGTACTTTGAAGTATTTCATCCCCTTAAGACATCCTATTAGGACATATCCTATATATTATATACTTAATTATATCATTTGTTATGATGAGTCACCCTACTTTGAAAATTTAAATTTGATTGTATAATCACTAAACAACATGTATATTACTTCTTTGATCCCCTTAAGACGTCATATTAGGACATATCCTAAATATTATACTTAATTATATATATTTTTATGATGAGTCAACCTAAAGTATAATACTTGTTTATATCACTTAATATTTATAGTTAATTATACTCTTCTTTGACCCCCTTAAGAGGTTGTATTAGGACCCCTTAAGACATCCCCTTAAGATGTCGTATTAGGACATATCCTAAATGCATATACTTAATTATATCATTTGTTATGATGAGTCACCCTAAAGTATAATACTTGTTTATATCACTTAATATTTATACTTAATTATACTCTTCTTTGATCCCCTTAAGACATCCTATTATGACATGAATTAAATAAGCATTGACACTATTTAAATTGTATAGAATGTGATTGTTATGATGAGTCATCCTAAATTATAAGTTACTTATATCAATTGCAATTAAATATGAGACATGTACTTTGAAGAATTTCATCCCCTTAAGACGTCCATAGGTGAAGATGTTTGCTATTATTCAATTTGTATTTTGAAATCATTTGGTTTAGGATGTTTCCAATTACATGGAAACTTGTAGATTAACTTAGTTGTCTCTTTTGACAGAGGATGTGACTCCCATTCCAATAGACAATACCAAAATAAAGGGTGGATGTAGACGAAGAAGGTTATAGTGTCTTTGTTGGATGCTATTATTTGTTTTGACAACTTATCAATTAGTGTTTTTTGTGGAACATGAGGTCAAGAGGACTTGCATTTTGATTGGTATTTATGTTTAGTTTATAGAATTTATTGATGCTTTTGTTCTCTAATCTTGTATGGTATTTGTTTATTTCTTAAAATTTCATCCTTTGTGGTATATAAGCGGATTGCTTTTGTTTGTAGATTATGATTTATTTTCTTATTTTATTAGATATAACCTGTGTATTAGGACCCCTTGAGACATCCTATTAGGATGCGAATTAAATTTGTATATCATGTATGTCCTATCAATTACATATTAAAATTTCACAACAAATGCATAAATGTACATGTGTAAATTAAAATTAAACAATAATAAAGTCCATTATTTACAATATATTAAGTTCACGAAACCAATATATTAAGTGCATGAAATAAAGTCCATTAGAGTACAACCCATGAAATAAAGTCCAACATAGTACAACCCACGAAATAAAGTCCATGAAACAATATATTAAGTCCATGAGAAACCAAATATGTAGTCCATGAAATAATCAAATATAACCCATAAAATAACATTCAACTCATGTATCATCTCTATAATCAAGAGACCTCTTCACACCATGCGGACTACGCAGATGGCTCGAAACACTTTGTACAAGAGAAAGATGAAATCAAATGTAAGACAATTAAAAATGATTTAATTACAATTTAATTTATAATTCATCTCAAATTTAAATTACCATCATATCTAGCTCTGGATGCTCTGGTGCACTTGGACCAACCTCTAAATTCTCTGAATCAATCTACATATACAAGAGAAAGAAAGTTGAAATTATATGTAAGTCTATAATTAAAAATGATTTAATTCAATTTAATTTATAATTTATCATATTTAAATTATACCTTAACAGGTTGTGCACCCTTTGTTCCATGACTTGTTTGTACATGCTCAACTACAAGATGTGTCTCATGCTATAAAAGAAAAAGAATTTAACATGTATGATCTCATATTATATATATTCAATTTTAAATTTAATTAAAGTTATTTAGAATATATAATTTGTAATTGACTTTAAATATAATAAAAAAATTTAATTACCATGATATTTGGAGTTTGTTTTGCATGTCCTCCTGGAGGTGTAACTATGACTGAGTCATGACAAAAAGTCACACTAATAAAGTCCTACAAGATCAAATTTAAAGAATGTATACTTGAATTAGGTTAATATATATATATATATCCAAGTTTTCACATTTTGTGTAGAATTTTTTTTAAACAACCTAAAATTCAGAGGCCTCACGAGTAGCCTCAACATATAATGCTTGTTTGATGCCCATTCTCATTGTTGTATCAACTTAGACATACATATAAACATTTAACGCTTACAATATTTACAAGTGTACATGCACATTTGATATATAGTGAATTCATAATTGTAACTATAGTAATGTAAGTTAAACAATTTACAATATAAATGTACCTACCCTTGATTTGCGACGCTCGACAGTGGAGGAGCGCTCAACAACCCCTCGGGTGGAATCAACATGGAAGTTGATTGACTCCCCTAAACCAACACAAATATTTAAAACATATGTTCATGATTGAATTATAAATTTAAAACTCAAGTTAAAAATTGTTTCATATATAATTTAAAAAATTAAAATCAAAATACCCCATAAGGGTTTCCGACTAGGACTGGTGTCGACATATGTACTCGCAGTGCAGATGATTGCCCCATCATTAGTGTCATCTGTACACCAAACAATTTGATTGTTAAAATGTATTGCAATTTTTTTTTTGATACATACATTCATTAAGATTCTTATAAATTCAACATGTAGATGCATATTTATACATGTGTCGCATTGTCCTCAGGGTGATGGTGTACAGTAAGAAATTCTACAAATGAACTGAGGTGACTAGATGATCCACCAGAATCTCCACGTCCACCCGAACTGGGTGTGGCTTGATTGGGTCCATAGCATAGCTGATGACAACTAGTACATACATGTGGTCTCAACACTTGTGGAGTGGTACTAGGACCAACTCAATAAAACACTCCTCCATCATTGTGGTCTCTATGCTCCCTACTCGCTATCACAGAAGCATGCTAATCAAGGTCTCCTGTGAGCATACTGGGGCATAGGTGCAGGAATGGTAGGATCAAGAGGAGCAACAAGGGGTTGCACATGCATGAGCCATTGGGGATCAACCCTTTCCCCTAACCTTTGTTGTGGCATGTCACCACCAACACCCTGAAATGATTTAAAATCAAAATAATTGGTATTTTTCCCCATAACAAACTCTACATATAGTTTCCTCAAAAAATATAATGGGACCTCTAGATTAGTGTGTGGTGGACTGTCAAATACCATATACCATCGATCCCAAAAATATGCACTCATCTGTGGATGTATACACCATGTCATGGATATTCTAGATTTATTGGTAGGAATGGGTTGTTGAATATTAGGGTCGATAAAATAAGGGGATAGATGTGATTTTGTTATTTTGTTATTTTTAGGTCTAAAATTTGTTTATATGAGAGACCATCTGCATAAAATCATCCCATCTCCTCTCTTTCTCGTCGATGCCTATCTAAGTCAGAATCGATAGTCCTAATGGAATCTTCAATGTTTTGCATCGCAGATGAAAAACATCTCACATATGGTGGAATCAATGCTTCATTTTTCATAGCATTGATTTGGTTTTGAATGGATGCCACTTGTTCATTTATACAAGCTTGCAAGTGAGCCTCATCTGATCCAATGGGTGGTGGAGGTGGGATATGAGGTGGAGGGGGTGGAGGGGGAGGTGGAGCCTAGGGTGGAGGTGGAGGTTGTTGAGGTGTTGGATTGATGATATCATCTATGTTAAATTGATACATGATATCAGATATAAGTGTTCACATGCATTAAATTATACAAAATTAACATACAAACTTACAAAATTACAAGAAATAGTTGAATTTGAAATGTACATGCAATTTTTTTAAAATAGGATGTGCATACATATACATACACATACATACATTGAGTGAACCTAAGCATGTGCATACAAATTTCAAAATTTAACATGTACATACATTTAAAATAAAAAATACGATGCATAATGCATGCATACATCATTCAACTAAACTATGTGTACACACAAATTTCAAAATTTAAGATCTAGAACTATGTAATTTTAATACATGTACATACTAAAAAATAAACTTGAAACATTAAAAAAAATCTCATTTATGTCTAACACATATATATATTACATTTTTCCAATAGGAGAAATCATGATCTAGTAGATAGTCATAAAATATATACTATTATAAATTCATCATTATAAGTTCATAAATTCAACCAAATTCATAAATTCATGCCACTAAAAATATCTATCCAACCAAAATCATAAATTGGTCACTAAAAATATCCATCCAACCAAATTCATAAATTCATCACCCAAAATATCACACAAAATATCCATCGAACAAAATTCATAAATTCATAACTATAAGATCATTGTCTTAATTTATAAAGTATTGCAACTCTCTATTGCATCTCTTCATTTCTTTGTTTTTTCCTTTTCAGAATTGGAAGTTCTCCTCTCCTCTAGCCATCATTGATGCTCATCTAAGATCCCATCCATAGCCCTAACAACATCAACAACATTTTGCATCCTAGATGCGAACATCCTCAAAGGTGGTGTGATACATTCTTCATTTTGAATAATGCTGATTTGACCCTAAATGGATCTAACATTGGCATTGCTTCGTGCTTGCAAGTGAGCACCATCGGTTTTAGGTGGTGGAGGTGGGGGGTTATGAGGTGGAGTGGGTGGAGTGGGTGGAGGTGGTGGAGATGGAGGGCATGGAGGTGGATTACGGATATTATTGAATTGATCCATGTGATCTCTAAGATACAAGTGAACCTGCATTAGATTTGTAATTTCAAAATGTAAGATACATGTTTAGGAAATACCCTTAAACCATTCAATATAAATGGCCTAATTGAATACAAATGATAAAATGTGTAAGCCTCATTTATGTCTAAGGCATGTTACTTGAATGAAAAAACAATTAACTATTAATATAGGACAATTTATGAATGTTTTAGGGTTTATGGTTTAGAGTTTAGGATTTAGGGTTTAGGGTAATAGGATGGCTTAAGGGGATCTATGTAGTAAGGTCATAGGACAAAATGAGATGGCTTAAGTGAATAAAATTTGGTGAATTTTCCCAAGGCAACCAAATTTCATTAAGGTCCTAGGTCAAAATGATAGTTTAGAGTTTAGAGTTTAAGGTTTAGGGTAATAGGATGGCTTAAGGGGATCTATGTAGTAAGGTCCTAGGAAAAAATGACATGGCTTAAGGGAATAAAATTTGGTGGAGTTGCCCAAGGAAACCAAAATTCATTATAAGGTCCTAGGAAAAAATGAATGCTTTAGGGTTTAAGGTTTAGATTTTAGAGTTTAGGGTTTAGGGTTTAGGGAACTTAGGGTAAAGTTTGGGTGGCCCTTGGAATAATAGACTTGCAAGTTAGTGAACAACATTTTCTTGTGGAAAAATTGGTTGAGATAGATCTTGTTTTTATTGACCAACCTCTCATGAAATCTCATTCATATTATAATCTTGCATGATCTTATTATTGTTAAATTTGGCTGTCTTTTGAAACTTCACCAAATTTTGAGAACTTCTTTGATCCCCTTAAGAAATGTCATATTAGGACCCCTTAAGACATCAATTTACGGTTTAGGGTGATAGGATGGCTTAAGGGGATCTATGTAGTAAGGTCCTAGGACAAAATTACATGGCTTAAGGGAATAAAATTTGGTGGAGTTTCCCAAGGCAACCAAATTTTATTTTAAGGTCACAGGACAAAATGAATGCTTTAGGGTTTAGGTTTAGATTTTAGAGTTCGGGGTTTAGGGAACTTAGGGTGAAGTTTGGGTGGCCCTTGGAATATTGGACTTGCAAGTTAGTGAACAACATTTTCTTGTGGAACAATTGGTTGAGATAGCTCTTGTTTTGACTGACCAACCTCTCATGAAATCTTATTCATATTATAATCTTGCACGATCTTATTATTGTTAAATTTGGTTGCCTTTGGAAACTTCACCAAATTTTGAGAACTTCTTTGATCTGATTAAGAAATGTCATATTAGGACCCCTTAAGACATCAATTTATGGTTTAGGATGATAGGATGGCTTAAGGGGATCTATGTAGTAAGGTCCTAGGACAAAATGACATGGCTTAAGTGAATAAAATTTGGTGAAGTTTCCCAAGGCAACCAAATTTCATTAAGAGCCTAGGAAAAAGTGATGGCTTTAGGGTTTAGGGTTTAGAGTTTAGAGTTTAGGGTTTAGGGTAATAGGATGGCTTAAGGGGATCTATGTAGTAAGGTCCTAGGACAAAATGACATGGTTTAAGGGAATACAATTTGGTGGAGTTGCCTAAGGCAACCAAATTTCATTTTAAGGTCCTAGGACAAAATGAATGCTTTAGGGTTTAGATTTTAGAGTTCAGGGTTTAGGGTTTAGGGAACATAGGGTGAAGTTTGGGGTGGCCCTTGGAATAATGGACTTGCAAGTTAGTGAACAACATTTTCTTGTGGAACAGTTGATTGAGATAGCTCTTGTTTTGACTAACCAACCTCTCATGAAATCTCATTCATATTATAATCTTGCATGGTCTTATTATTGTTAAATTTGGTTGCCTTGGAAACTTCACCAAATTTTGAGAACTTCTTTGATCCCCTTAAGAAATTTCATATTAGGACCCCTTAAGACATCGGTTTATGGTTTAGGGTAATAGACTAACTAGTTTATGAATATTTTCGATTTTATGAATAGACTAACTATTTCCATAATAGAAACACATAATTATGTATTATTAAGATTGAGTTTGATGTATACTTTAACTTGATTTTTTTTAATTGAATATAAGATTATTTTATTTAACATGTTTTTCATTAATATTGATTATATATATATATATATAAAGTTTAATACACTATGATAAAGTTGAATATTTCCCACTTAAATGAATTTTATGATATAAAATGTATAATAAAATTAGTTAATGTTGAATCTTATTTTATTTTGGATTGTTTGGAATTGAAAGAACCTAAAAGAAAGAAAAGAAAAATATTTAGATTCTTTTGGTTTCTAGGTAACTGGTGCAAATTGAGATTTTAGACTTAACTAGAAGCCTAATTAACAACTAATTGAATAGAATGAGAGTTAAGATTGTCGAAAGACAAGAGACAACACATGCAAAAAAGAAATGGAAACAAGACATGACTAAGAGAGATTAAAACATAAAATAGAAATGAATGCAAATATTATCTAATTAAGTGACAATTGGAAATAGATTGCACAAGGATTTAGGAATTTTCTAACTAAATTTGCAAACAAACATTGATAATTTATCAATTGTAACTATTGTTTAACATATTGTTTTCTAAATTCTAATTATAATTTAACATTGAAAGTAAAATTTAACATATTGTTTTCTATTTTAATTATATCTATTTTCATAATGTTTAATTGATTGTGTCTCATAATGAATACACATTTAAATGCATAATATTTATCAAATCCTATTTCATTGTCAATATCAAGGACCCTAATTTACTATGTATCAACCTAAATCTATCAATTTTTTTCTTCCATAGGTGTGCCTACATACTTGTCTCCATACAATGCAAATGAAATTTAAAACATTTAAGCAATGCAAATGAATTTTTTCCATTATCAAATATTCTTGACCTCGAAATCAAGATTTTCAAATGCAAAATGATTTCTTTGATTTCAATTTAGGGTTTTAGCAATAAAATTTGTTTGAATTCAATTTAGGGTTTCAAGAAGCAATTAGGGTTTTCAATGTAATTTTTTTCTTTCATTTCAAACTAGGGTTTTCAAATCCAATTTTTTTGTTTGATTTGAATTTAGGGTTTCAAAAAGCAATTAGGGTTTTCAAATGCAATTTTTTCATTTCATTTCAATTTAGGGTTTTCAAATGCAATTTTTTTTGTTTCCTTTCAATTAGGGTTTTCAAATGTATTTTTTTTTGGTTTGATTGAACAATTTAGGTTTCAAAAGCTAAATTTTGTTCTTAAGATACAATTTAAGGTTATTTTTTCCTTTCTATTCAATATCTTGAGGGTTTCATTGCATTTTTTCTTTTACTTCCACAAATCATTATTTCTACTATTACAGGTAACTAAAATACATAAAACGCTAAATAAATTGAAAAAAAAATGCTAAAATCTATTATTGTATTAAAATTTTCAAAAAAACACAAAAGAAACAAAAAAATTGGGGGTGGAGGCGCACCTAGAGGTCGCTTATGTCGCTGTCATCCTTGCTGAATCGGGATCCCGTGCTCTCTAAATAACAGAGTTTTAAAATAAAAATAAATACCACCTTAAAACGGGATCCTATTTTTTTACAAAATGGGATCCCAATTTTTACAAATCAGGATCCTATTTTGTAAAGATCGGGATCCCATTTCCCGTCTGCTGGTTTGGGACCCATTAATAAACAAGATCCCTTTTTTAAAAAAATAGGATCCTGTTTAGAATTTAGGCTCGGGATTCCAAAGCTAAACGGGATCCCATTTATTAAAAAGTGGGATTTTATTTTTGGCAAGCCAATTTCATTTTTTTGCCTAAGGAAAAAACTTCCACATTTCGTGGACTCATCTTTGTGCTTTTACCCTCAATCCCAACTATTTATCCTAAGTAGATTGGTTATTCATTATGAGCTAATTAATTTACTTAAGATATTTATGTGATTTGTGTTAGTTTTCCTTACATAGAATGGTGAACCCAACATTCTTTGGCAGCTCCAAGTGTTTTGTCCTTAATATTTATCCTTTTACATTAGGGTTTTATATATGATATTTATGGTTATCTTCTTCTTTTTTAGATCTTATTAGGGTGTGAATCCACCTTTATCTATATTTTATTGCTAATATATCAAGATTAGGGTTGGGGTTTCACTATTTGATATCTCCTTGATTCATATTCATTTGCCCCTAGCTTTGAGGTTTGGATTTGATTTCAATTTCAAATATACATCATAGCTGATTTTCTAGTTTTATATCAAACATATAAACTTTACCATTGATCCTTTATGCACATTCTTGATGATTATTATTTTTTCCAAGTTTGTGATCAAAATGATAGGTGATGATTTCATTTTATGTTGAACCCTTAAATTATATGGTGTCTTGGACTTCTTGTTAGGTCTACATTATACATATATATGTATGCATGCGTGCATGCATGCATGCATGCATGCATGTATGTATGTATGTATGTATGTATGTATGTATGTATGTATGTATGTATGTAACCTAGGATGAGTTACAAGATGTTTACATATTTATGTTGTTTGAAGCATGTCTTTTATATACATGAATATAATTTTAAATCACTTCTAAGTGCAAGCTAATGGTTCCACTTTTAATGGAAGTGTTGAGCTTGAAAATATCTCAATAGGAATAGGTAAAGGCATTATGTAAGAAATAAGTACCTGTTTAAAAACCAAGCACTGAGCCTAAACACACACCAACTTCAAATGGGTGCACATTATGCTTTGAGGTCTCGTGCCTAAATGGGTACCCATTATGAATGTGCACTCATTTTATAATGGGTACATGTTTCGCAAAGCTTTTTTTTTTTTTAAGTTCTACAAGCTCATTTTCTCTACTATAGTTATGGTGACAATGACTTTGAAATCACACCTCAAAATTACCCACCCCAATGAGCCCCACCCACTAGTCTTTTCACCTCCTCTTTCCATAGTCACATTCTCTTTGTATCCAAGTAGGTTTTTTTAATGTATTTTTTAATATGAAGAGTTTATATTTTTAGTTTTTTTTTAATATTTATGGGTTTATTTTTTGATTCCTAGATAAAAATATATTTGATAAATTCATTGTAGATTAGATTGAATGAAATTTAGTTGATCTAAAATTGAAATTTGACCCTAGGCTTCAACATTCAAGACCTATATTAGAACATCAACCCTAGGTTAGAACATAAACCACCATATCTTGAGCTCATAATAAATCATCCTAGAATATTTTTATTTTATTGAACTTCATCCTCCATCCATAACCCTAGATCAAATTCATGGTTTTGAAATTACCTAGTTTATTTCCAACACATAGATTTGAAATATAAACTTTTAAAGATTTAAATAAAAATAAATCCCACTAACTAGATTATACTAGATGTTTTGAGACAACATAATACATATTAGTGGTGATTTATGTGTTATATTATTGTATTTAAATAAATTCATGAAATCATTTAGAATTAGGATGCAATGCTAAAACAATACCCATGCCAAATAGATTAGGGGTGCATTAATTCTATGTTGTATGATTCTAGCATCATCCTAGAAGCATATTACTTTCTTTCCTATTGATCTTGGCATTGGTAAATATTAGTATTGAGTCAAACTAATTAAGTGTTTGATTTAGAAGAACATGACCTTCTGATTGAGTAGATTCCCTAGACATGTTTCTAAACACATGTTCCTTTTTAGATTCAAGGTGCATAAATAAATGTGGAAAAATTTTAGACATGAAAATTCAACTAGATTGAATCTTTAATTTGTAGGTTTATCTCTATGTAGAAGATGAGATCAATGTATGTAGAGATCATCTCTCCAATTGTGGAAGAAAACTTGATAATTTCACACTTAGATTTCAAATTTAGCAATATCCATGTAATATGTTCTAAAAATATGCATCAAATTTTAAATTGAATTCTAATATATGTATTGAAACATTTAAGTATTAATTAAATTAAAATATAATTTATATTTTATTATTTTATTTACATATTAGTCATAACATTTATTACCACATTTGATATTAGTATCAACTTATTTATCTCTAAGATATCTTGGCATTGGTTGTCATTGATGTCAACACTTGGTGAGTTTGTTGCATAATGTTTGTGAAGTTGTTGTTTGGCATTAGTTGTTATTGATGTATGGAGGTGTTTCTGAAGTTCATGGTTGGATGTCATGCCTTGTTTGATGTCAATTAAAGGTGTATTGTGTATGGTTGATGTCAACAAAGATGCTATCATGATGATATATTAAGATGAGAATTAGAACCATTAAGATGAGGATTAGAAGTAATGTTGATGGTGGAGAGATGTTGTTGATGGTCTATAATATGATATATGATATCTTCTATTGTTCCCGAGGAAGTAAGTGTTGCTACAAGATTGTTTTGGCCTTCGCAAGTTGATGAAAAGTTTTTGTTCCAAAAAGTTGTGTTGAAGACTGTTTGGGAGAATGCTCTACATTCCCCCATTGTTGAAGATATGGTCTTGCAGTTTGGGATTTAGTGTTTATGCTATGTAGATGTTGCATTCCTATATTTTTAGGTCACTAGTGTTGCTAAGGAGGTTTCTATAAATTACAAAAGGTTGGAAGTTTTGTTGGTTGCCTGGATTGGTTTGAAAAATGCTTTATATTTCTCCACATTGATGTTTATGCTCCTACAACTTGCTCTCATGTTTGTAATGTGTATAAGTTCAAATTTCATGTGTAGAAGTGGTCTGAAAGTTGTTCTGTTAATGTTCTATCTCATGGTTGTATATTTTGTGCTTCTAGGATGAAGTGTTTTACTCTTGTCTAGTTTGAAAAATAGTAGTTGTTGGTGGCATGGAAATATGAAAGAAGTATTTGAAAGTGTTGTTGGATTTTCAAGGAATATCTCTTTGTGATCTATACATCAGTGGTTGATCCCTTTGGTGTTGCATTGTGTTTGAGTTGGTCTTTTGGGGATTTTGTGGATATTTGGATGATAGGGTTGGTTCTCTTACTTGCACTATGTGCTTAGGGGTTTGTGCTAGCATTTGAGATTGTGTTAAGGTGGATTTGGGTCCCGATCTATCTTGTTATGGATTACATTGAGTTAGGTTAATTAGAAGTATGCTTTTGGGCTGACTAGTTATGTGTTGCATGTTTTATCTACACGTTTCCTTGATGTCGACTTCAATTGATGTGTGCTAGGATGTGAGTTATTTGGGATCACAATTGGAAAATGTAATAAGGGTTTTTTTGGTCCTCTCTATCTCTTGGATAGAATTGCACTATGGTTTTGTGGCTAACTTGTTGAGATAATTGTTTATCTTCTTCCTATTTGACCTAATTGATATTTTGTGATCTTGTGATGTATATAAATGAAAGATCAAGTCTATTGCAAGGTGTAAGAGTGTGGAATGTATTGAAGACCTTGTAGATGTAGTGTGAAAGTGTGTGGAAGATATATCAGATGTGCCTTAAAGCCTTAGTCAGTAGAGTGTATTATTTACATATGTTGTAAATTCTAAATCTTCATGTAACCTGCTCTGAGATACTGAGTCTCAGCAGGTCTTTGTATCTTTCCCTAGAGTTGTGCACTTCAGTCTACAAGTCCTTTGTATCTTTCCCTAAGGTTGTGCACCTTAGTTTTCAAGTCTTTTGGTAGTGAGCTTTATTGTAACTTTTGTAAGCAGTGAGATTCATATATTGTCAGTTAACTTTCACCATGGTTTTTCACTCATTAGGTTTTCCACATAAATCTAGTGTTACCTTGTGCATGTGTGTTCTTTGTTTTCATCTTTCACTACTATTGATCTGGTTAACAATTGAACTTTTGTATCTTTCATCATTGAGGGTTGATGACCTTGTTAAGGAACTAAATTACTATATCTTGCTTTATTTATGATCTGTTTGAGGGTTTATGATCTAGTAAAGAAGTTTGACTTTGCTAAATGGTTTATGTTTTGAAAAGACTAATTCACCCTACCTCCCAGTCTTCGAGTGTGTTCAAAAATTAGTATCAGATCCAAGCTCCTCTGAAGAAGGTTAACTACTTAAGGAAAGATTTGGGATGGCACATGATGGAACTTACAAAGGTCCTAGGTTTGACGAGACAAATTACACCTTTTGGAAGTTGAGGATGGAAGGCCATCTAAGCTCTTTAGGGTTTGGTGTTTGGAAATCTATCAAGGATGATTATACTACTCCTGCTACTCCTCCAACATATCCAACAAAAATCAGGTTGTATGCGAACAATTCCAAGGCTAAGATGTTGGATCTTAGTTGTGATCATATGGTTTGTCCTTGATGTCAAAACCCCTTTCAGTTGATTCTACTTGTTGACTATTTCAGATTGGTCTCTCATGCTTTATCTTGGTACAATTTTGTCTATATGGTTTACTTGTCTTGGCATTAAGTGGACAGTCTACATTTAGAATTTTAATATCTTATGGTGCTGATCAGTTTGAGCTTCGTGCCGTTTCTGGTTCAAGTTATGAATGCTACATCTTTGATTGACAGAGTTTGAAAGATGGTTTCTTTGTCAAGATGGTTCTCTTTGCATATCAGGCTTACACATCAGCATGAGTATGGCAGGGTCTCCCCGATCCACTTTGAAATGTCTGTGTTGCCTATCGGCAAGACATTTCTGATGTCATGTAGATTGAATTTAACATATAGGCTACTTTCGGCGTGACATTCCCATTGTCTTGGTGACCGGCACAAGAAAGGATATTTCGGCAAGACTTGTCTTTGGTTTCGGCGACAGAAAAGTGTTCTCTATCAGTATATGTAATACTGTCGAGATAAGGTCTTATCGATTTCATTATGTCTCCCTGACCCACTTCAAAATGAGCATATCAGCAAAGGAAATCATCTTTGGTGTAATGTTTCATCGAACATGCAATGTCACACCGATCGGTGGTGGATGGAAGTCTATCGGCGAGAGCTTGGCGGTATCAAAATAGGTCTCAGTGAAGTGGTTTTGTCTTACCAAACATCACATCTGGGGTTTCACTTCGGCCAAACATAATGATTTCAGTATATAGTCTCTCTGAAGATTGCTTGTCTCACCGACCGATGCATTGAATGTCTTATCGGCATAAGGTTACTGCTTCGGTGAAATGTTATAATGACTCTGTAGTGTCTCAGCGACTCCGAATGAAAAGTTGACTTCGGCCGGCCTATGCGTTATCAGAGTGTTGTCATAGCGAGCCTGTAAGGTCTTGCCGACTAAGTCTTATGAGGAGCTTTCAGCGAGAGATTGGTTTTGTCACAACGACATGTATAGTATAGATGGACTCGTCAGCAAGAAAAACCATGTGTCTCGGTGACCAATGTGTATCAAATGGGAGTATCAGTGAAACATAGAGCAATCTATATAGTGTCTCCCCGGCTATGTAATGTCTTGGCAATCTTTTGTGAGCTCGAGGCTTTCGGTAAAACAAAGTGAATTCTACATAAGGTCTTCCCAATAATGATTTGTCATGGCGAGCCGCATGAGAAAGAAGGTTACATTTCGGTGAGAAAGACTATTGTGTCTCAGCGACTGTTTCACTATGAATAATAAAAATGTGATCTCGGGGAAACATAAAGATCTTCGATATGGTTTCTCCCCGACGACAGAAGGGCTTGGTGACACATAGGGACAAAAGGAAATGCAACTCACATAAGGTCATAGCGAATCACAAAGAACACATGGCAATTGTTGTCTCAACAAATGATTAATGAAGACTCATACATTGTGGTTGGCATGGATTTTTCTAAGTATAGTTGCATGCCGACATCATGGATTGGCATCGAATCTCAAAACCGTTACATGGCAGAATATTCATTGAGTTTCCTTTTTGAGCAGTTGCATTTTTGAAATAATGGATGATTTCTAGTTCTTTGGATAAGCATTACTATTGATTTTTTACCATCATCTACAGTCTGTCATTATTCAGCTTCACATTCAAAAATCAACAAGAGAATTTCAGAATCTAGTGAAAAACACTTTTTGAAGATTTCTTTGTAACTGACATACTTGAAGTGTATATATATAAACCAGTGTTGAAAACATAAAAATGTTGCTGGCTAGTAATTCTGAGAGACAGTTATTTTGGCCGTATCAAGAGATGTATTGAAAACTCTGTAATACAGAGTTGGATTCTTAAAGTATGAGGTAGATAAGAGTGTTGAGTTTCTTGAGCTTACTTGAAAATAGAGTGATCCTCTGATATTATTATTGTAATTCTAAAATCTGAGTAAGGGGTTGGTGCTCCTTGAGATTGGTGTCTCTAAATGAGGGGTTGGTGCTCCTTGAGTTGGTGCTCAGAAATTAGCCTATAAGGCATTGTTAAAAGTGGTTTTTCTACCCCAAGAGGGTTTTCCACTTGGAAAATCTTTTGTCTCTTTGTTCTTCTATGTGCTCACTTCTTTTCTGTGTTGATTGTTGTTTCAGTTCATAGTTGGGTTTATTGTTGTTCTCAATTCTATTTATGAATGATACATTCAACTCATGAATGCATTAATCAGAGTAATATTGAGATCAAATCTGTGCTATGTTTTGGCAACTGCAAGATATCTCACTCAAATCATATTTTCATAAGTTGTCAAATAGACTGAGTTAATGTTGTCATATCTTTGTGCTTTCAAAAGTGATTACTCTACTCTATTGTTGAAAGAAAAGGAAATCAGAATTAAACATCTTGGTCGAAGTTGAAAAAGTTTTTGACACTAATTCACCCCCCCCTCTCAGTGTCTGCCCATAACTCCAACAATTGGTATCAGATCCTAGGGTCCACTGTTAGGTCTAAACCACCTAGGATTGTTCCTGGTTTCTTGGAGTACTTTGGTTAATATGGGAAAGAACAGAAGGAATAAGGGAAAAAGACGTTCTTAGCAAAATGTTATTCATCATGTTCAACCTGAATCTAGTATAAGGAATAACGAGGAAGAGTTCATAAACAATAGCTCTGAAATGGTAGAGTATCCTAGATTTGGAACTCCTCAGTTTGAAGGAACAAACTTTATTATATGGAAACTTAGGATGGAAACATACTTACTTTCTTTAGGATCTGAAGTGTGGGAAGCAGTTGAAAAGGGTTTTACTACATCTACAACATCTCCTTCCACTCTTGAGGAGATGAAAGCTCTTGAACTCAATACCAGAGCTATAAATGCTATTTTTAATAACTTGCCAAATAAACTCATTACAAAAGTCATTCATTACAGCAGTGCTAAGGAAGTTTGGGACAAGTTGACTAAAATGAATCAGAATAGTGAGTTACAAGAGGAGATATCTTTTGATACTGAAATAAGTTGTGAAACATCTGAGAGTGAAGAAGGTGTAAACCTTTATGATTTAGAAAAGAAGTCCAGGGAGATCATTAATGAATATTTAGATGATCAAGAAACTTGTGTAAAAGTAGATCAATCTTTGGGTGAAGTCAACTCTGAACAGGAATATGATGAACCAGAAAGTGAGGTTGATTTGGAAGGTGAACTCCTATGTGCCTTAGATACTATTAAGTAGCTTAGAAAAGAAAACCAATTTTTAACAAGAAACCTTCAGCAAAAAGAGAGTTTGGAAGTCAAGATAAGAAAGCCTTTGTTTTTGAAGGGATGTCGATGGATTTATCTTTGGAGAACAGTGATTGAAAAACATGTTTGATGTTATGAATTATTTCTGTGATGATATTATTCGGTGTTGCATGAAGAAGCTGAGTTAAGATTGTGTGCTGAATGAAGATACTTACAATGCCTTTTGCAAGCTGTTATGAAGGGATTGAGTGTTTTGATCTTCTGAGTATGGTATAGTGATCTAAGTAGGTTGCTACAGCAGTCTTGAGAACTGTGTATGTTCATGGGATATGCTCTGATGTTTGTGTTTCGATGAAGGAAGGTGACTGGTAGTATTAACCTCATCGTGTATGGCTAGGACTTATTTTTTATCTTTGAAAATGAGTGCTAGTTATATATTTGAAAGCTGCTTGAATTCATGTTTTGATTGAAGCAAAAGGAGAGAGCTTTGGTGTGCTGCCTTGAAGATAGATTATCTGCATGATGTTATTAAGTTTCTGATTTCGAATTGGGAGTTATTGCATGAGTTGTTACTACTGATTTCTCTGATAATTTTTGTGCATTTGAAGTGAGTGAAGTTGTGTTGTTACAGTGTGATGCTCTGTCTTGCATTGGTGATGTGAAATTACTCAATATGTCTGTTGCACTATTGCTCTATTTGCAGCCGGTTCTTATGGTATTTGGTTGGCTTCTCAGTTGTGTTTCCTGGCAATGCACATTCTTCTCTTCTATTCTTTGTCATTGAGGCAAAAAGGGGGAGAGTCATTTGTGTTTTTCCATCAAGGACAAAGGGGGAGTTTGTTGGATCTCAGTTGTGATCATATGATTTGTCCTTGATGTCAAAACCCCTTTTGGTTGATTCTACTTGTTGACTTTTTTAGATTGGTCTCTCATGCTTTATCTTGGTACAGTTTTGTCTATATGGTTTACTTGTCTTGGCATTAAGTGGAAAGTCTACATTTAGAATTTTAATATCTTATGGTACTGATCAGTTTGAGCTTTGTGTCATTTCTGGTTCAAGTTATGAATGCTACATCTTTGACTGACAGAGTTTGAAAGATGGTTTCTTTGTCAGGATGGTTCTCTTTGCATATCAGGCTTACACATCGGCATGAGTATGGCAGGGTCTCCCCGATCCAATTTGAAATGTCTGTGTTGCCTATCGGCAATACATTTCTGATGTCATGTTGATTGAATTTAACATACATGTTGCTTTCGACGTGACATTCCCAATGTCTTGGCGACCAGCACAAGAAAGGTTATTTTGGCAAGACTTGTCTTTGGTTTCGGTGACAGAAAAGTGCTCTCTATCGGCATATGTAATACCATTTGGATAAGGTCTTATCGATTTCATTATGTCTCCCTGACCTACTTCAGAATGAGCATATCGGCAAAGGAAATCGTCTTCGGTGTAATGTTTCATTGAACATGCAATGTCACACCGACCGGTGGTGGATGGAAGTCTATCAGGGAGAGCTTAGCGGTATCGAAATAGGTCTCGGCAAAGTGGTTTTGTCTTACCGAACATCACATTTGGGGTTTTGCTTCAGCCAAACATAATGATTTTGGTATATAGTCTCTCCAAAGATTGCTTGTCTCACCGACCGATGCACTGAATGTCTTATCGGCATAAGGTTACTGCTTCGGTGAAATGTTATAACGACTCCGTAGTGTCTCAGCGACTTCGAATGAAAAGTTGACTTCAGCCGGACTATGCATTATTAGAGTGTTGTCATAGCGAGCTCGTAAGGTCTTTCCGACTAAGTCTTATGAGGAGCTTTCGGCGAGAGATTGGTTTTGTCACAGTGACATGTATAGTACAAATGGACTCGTCAGCAAGAAAAACCATGTGTCTCGGCGACCAATGTGTATCAAATGGGAGTATCGGTGAAACATAGAGCAATCTATATAGTGTCTCCCCAACTATGTAATGTCTTGGCGATCTTTTGTGAGCTCGGTGCTTTCAGAAAAACAAAGTGAATTCTACATAAGGTCTTCCTGATAATGATTTGTCACTGCGACCCACATGAGAATGAAGGTTACATTTCGGTGAGAAAGACTCTTGTGTCTCAGCGACTATTTCACTATGAATAACAGAAATGTGATCTCGGGGAAACATAAAGATCTTCGATATGGTTTCTCCCCGATGGCAGAAGGGCTTGGCGACGCACAGGGACAAAAGGAAACGCAACTCGCATAAGGTCATAACGAATCACAAAGAACATATGGCGATTGTTGTCTCAGCAAATGATTAACAAAGACTCATACACTATGGCCGGCATGGATTTTTCTAAGTATAGTTGCATGTCGACATCATGGATTGGCATCAAATCTCAGAACCATTACATGGAAGAATATTCATTGAGTTTCCTTTTTGAGCAGTTGCATTTTTGAAATAATGGATGATTTGCAGTTCTTTGGATAAGCGTTACTATTGATTTTTTACCATCATCTACAGTCTGTCATTATTCAGCTTCACATTCAAAAATCAGCAAGAGAATTTCAGAATCTGGTGAAAAATGCTTTTTGAAGATTTCTTTGTAACTGACATACTTGAAATGTATATATATAAACCAGTGTTGAAAATAGAAAAGTGTTGCTGGCCAGTAATTCTGAGAGATAGTTATTTTTGCCATATCAAGAGATGTATTGAAAACTATGTAATACAGAGTTGGATTCTTAGAGTATGAGGTAGATAAGAGTGTTGAGTTTCTTGAGCTTACTTGAAAACAGAGTGATCCTCTGATATTATTATTGTAATTCTTAAATTTGAGTAAGGGGTTGGTGCTCCTTGAGATTGGTGTCTCTAAATGAGGGGTTGGTGCTCCTTGAGTTGGTGCTAAGAAATTAGACTATAAGGCATTGTTAAAAGTGGTTTTTCTACCCCAGGAGGGTTTTCCACTCGACAAATCTTTTGTCTCTTTGTTCTTCTATGTGCTCATTGCTTTTCTATGTTGATTGTTGTTTCAGTTCATAGTTGGGTTTATTGCTATTCTCAATTCTGTTTATGAATGATTACATTCAACTCATGAATGCATTAATCAGAGTAATAGTGAGGTCAAATCTATGCTATGTTTTGGCAACTGCAAGATATCTCACTCAAATCATATTTTCATAAGTTGTCAAATAGACTGAGTTAATGTTGTCATATATTTGTGCTTTCAAAAGTGATTAATCTACTCTATTGTTGAAAGAAAAGGAAATCAGAATTAAAAATCTTGGTCGAAGTTGAAAAAGTTTTTGACACTGATTCACCCACCCCTCTCAGTGTCTTCCCATAACTCCAACATAAGAATGTTATCTTGTGTGGGTTGGATAATCCAAAACTTTTAAAGGTGATGAATTGCAGTTCTCCTAAGGATGTCTGGTGAAAACTTAGCAACATCTACGAAGGAGATAATAAAGTAAAGAAAGCCAAGATGAAAAATTTTAAGAGCATATTTGGGACCGTGAGGATGACAGAGGATGAAGAAATTACAATTTATATGCTTCGGGTGCATGAAGTAGTTACTGGAATCACTAGTATTGGTGGAGAAATAAAAGAAGATGAGATTGTGGAGAAGGTTTTGAGATCTCTCCCTAAATCTTATAGTTATAAGGTGTCTGCTATTGAAGAATCTAAGGACTTGGATAAGTATTCACTAGATGAAATGTTTGGTGCTCTCACAACCTTTGAAATGAGAGAGTTTGACAAAGATGTTCCAAAGAAGGGAGCTACATTCAAAACTAGTAAAAAGATATAAGATGAATCCGCGGATTAGAATAATGAATTTGATGAGGTTGAAGCAAAATTTGTAAGAAGATTGAATAAAGGCACCAAAAAATACAAAGGTAAGTTACCTTTCAAGTGTTTCAATTGTGGAAGGATTGGTCATTTTACATCTAAATATCCTTATAAAGAATATGAAGATGGTAATAAAAGAGAAGGTTAAAAGAGGTTTCTATTTTAAGGAGAGTAGTTGTTCCTCGGAAGATGAGGAAAACAGGGTACTTGCAAACCTTTTGAAATCCTATTATTGAAATCACAAGGTGTTGGTGCTCCTGCACCATACACCCCACCAAGAAAAATACCCTTGTCCCAAGTGGTAGGATATGCTCCAAGTCTTGACCCTGCTGCTCCATGCTTCTTCAGTGGTGTTTGCTACCTTCTTGACTTTGGATCATTCTTTGATGTTGTTCTAAACCTTATACCTGCACACAAAAATTCATTAGCAAGACACTAGAACATCCATGAGATGCTAGTGCAGCCCATTGGAGTCTGGTTCCTGCACTACTATCTTTAGGAAGTGGGTGGTCTAGTCAGTGGTCTAAAACCCTTGTGGTTGTCTCACCTGATTTCCAAAAGACCTATCAAACAACTAAGGTAGTTTAGGGTATTTTTTTCCTCAAGGATCTCCTGTGACCTAGAGCCTTGGGGGTGACAAATCCCTCTACTCTACATTTTTGGTGAACCTGACATTAAGGTCTTGTTTTCATTTCTTAGTGGTGTATATCTTTCTCTTGTATCCTGAGGGTGTTGTGGGCTTATGTGTTATGAAACTTTATGAGCTTTATGAATTAGTCGAAAACCTCTAGGAATGTTCTTAGGAACATACGACATATAGATATGGATTCTAAGAAGGTCATTGCGAATACTATCTTTGAAGCAATTATTTTAGGAACACATATAAGTTTCTCTAGCACTTTTGGGGAAGCTCCTTATATTCCTACCCCTCCTACTTCTCCTTTCACTTCATTTGTGGAGGAATATGATGCTCTTGAGGTTCCCACAAAGCAACTTCTTTCCCTAGACTCAGGACTAGGGGAGTTTGGGAAGTATCTAGAGAAAGAAAGGACTACAACTAAGGACACTAAGGTTGTTAATGACTTGAGAACTATGTTGGACAAGGACTGAGTAGGTCTAGAATTTCTTTGGGTCCTTGTGGACATTGTGGACACTCATGTCCCATCATACAATCCTAGGTCAGGTGCTGCCCAAGACCTTAGGTCTGAGATTGCTAAGAGACAAATAGAAGTATTGATGCATAAGGCATCATTATGTATGGATGAGACTAGCCCTTGTGTTGACACCGCCTCTAGTCCTTGACTGACCCCCATCATTAAAGTAAATAAGGCACCCTTTGGTTTTAGCTCCTCTAGTCCTAATGTTCTTGGTGGCAATCCTAGAGCTCGTGCTAGTCCTGGTGGTGGGGTCTTTGCTGGTATGGGGGCTAGTGGCTCTAGTGGTTTTGGTTGAGGTTCCACTAGTCATGTTTCATCTTTTGGCCCTATTTTGAATCCCTTGTTGCTAAATATGGGTTGGATGCAAAACAAGTTAGCGAACTTATCTAGTTCTACCTCTCAACCTATCTTTCAACCTTTCTTCTACCATAGTCCTCCATCGATTGCTATACTAAACACTCCTATCCCTTAGGGGATGGAGATTATAAAATTTGAAAAGTATGGTGCTCATGGAGATCCTCAGATGCATGTTTTATAATTTAATGCTATGTGCACTTATTTCTTCCATCATGGTACTCTAATGGCTAATCTCTTTTCATGATCCCTTAAGGACACTACTCTTGAGTGGTATTGTTCCTTATTGAATAATTCTATCTTCTCATTTGATTAGTTGGTAAATGATGAGGGTGCTAACCCGAGACACAAAATAACACTCACAGAATAGAGAATAATATTTTATTCAAAAATATAGAATTCTTACATGGTAAGGTTCTCAAATTCTCGAGCTCTGCAATACATGCAAATTATAGAAACTACAAAAACTACATAAATTCCCCTTTTCGTAGTATGCGATCTTTTCCCCAAAAAGGCTACCCAAAAATTAGAAACTAGCCCATTAATAGCACCTTTTTGGTTTGGAGCCAAAAACCACATTCAAGTTATGATTTTTTGTGGTTTGGCACCAAAAATCACAATTTGAAATTCAAAAATTGAGTTCTAATTTGAAAATTGACAATTTTCCAAAAATTGACCAACTTTTGGAAGCCATAACTTTTGATCTATGACTCCATTTTTTGAACTGTTTGAACTGTTGGAAAGGTCTCAGAGTAAAGAACACACTAAGAACCATATTTTCTAGTTTTGATGATTTCTAGGCCCATATAGGACCGTTTAGTGCCTCAAACTGGACTCAAAAGGTTTTTCAGGGCAAAAAATAGAAACTAAAACTTTAAAATTGGGAGTGATCTTGACCTGATTCTTTCGCCAAAGTGCTTATTTTTCTTTCCTGAAGCTTCCCATAAATTTCTATCTCCCCACGCATTCAAATTCACACTTGCTAAAAATAGTAGTTGAGGAGAAAAAGTAGAAAAGCAATTCTAAAAATTGGGAACTCTTATTCGACGAAAAGAGTATCAAAAAATGCAAAAACATCTACAAAAAGCTAACAAAAGGAAGCATAAAGGAAAACATATTTTTGGGTAATGCAAGATTTCCCTCACACCATTGGATGCTCCTGCATCAAACACCCGGGGTAAATTGAGAAGTGACCCCGTCATGTCTCAGATGGTTGAGAAAAACCCAAACGATCAACCTCTACCTTAGACAACCAGGATGAATCTTCCATAGGCCTTCCTCTCCACTTCACCAAATATTCTTCATACTACCTATTTCTGGTACTCCTTCCCACATGGCTATCCAAGATTTCTTCAATCTCCTCCTTCTCTGAAGTAGGTGCTGGAATGCCACATTATTCCATTGCTGGTACTTCCTCCACACCACCTTCATGATACTCTGTCAAATCTGAAATATTGAACACAGGGGAAATGTTGACTCCATCTGACAACTCTACCTCATATGTGTTCCCTGAATCATGCCTTTTCAAAATTTTATAGGGATCAAACTTCTTCATCTTCAATTTCTTATAGGTTCCCACTGGAAACCTTTCTTTCCTCAAGTGGACCATCACTTCATCACCAATCTAAAACTCCTTATACCTCCTCTTCTGATATGCCTTAGCCTTATACTACATATTCATCTTGTTAATATGTTCTCTTACCTTCTCATGTATATTCTTGATGTGCTCTGCAAATTCTTCGGCTTCGACACTTGTCTTCTTCTCTTTGTCCATATTTCTCAATTCTAGAGCAGTCCTGGGACTCCCTCCATATACAATCGGGAATGGTGATCTACCAGTGCTTCTGTTGAAAGAATTGTTGTAAGAAAATTCTACCTGGGGTAAGATCAAGTCCCATCCCTTGGTTTTATCTCCTACCAAGCATCTCAGTAGGTTACCTAGACTTCTTTTCACAATCTCAGTCTGCCCATCAGTTTGTAGATGGTGTGCAGAACTGAACTTCAACTTTGTTTTCAACTTCTTCCACAAGGTCCTCCAAAAGTATCCAACAAATTTTGTGTCACAATTTGAGACTATACTTTTTGGCAGACCATGTAGCCTCACCACCTCTTTGAAGAACAAGTTAACAATGTGGACTACATCATGATTCTTCTGGCATGGGATGAAATGTGTCATCTTTGAAAACCTGTCAACTACCACAAATACTGAATCATTCCCTCTTCGTGTCCTTGAAAAACCAAGAACAAAGTCCATACTTATATCCTCCCATGGCCTCTCTGGTATAGGTAAGGGATGATACAACCTAGTATTCTGGCTTACTCCTTTAGTCATCTGACATACCCTGCAACTCTGCACAAAAATTTTCACATCCTGTGATAACTAAGGCCAATAATAATGCTCACTAATAATGGAAATGGTCTTATCCTGACCAAGATGTCCTGCCATTCCTCCACTGTGCTTCTCCTTTATCAGGTTCTCCCTCATGGAACTCCTCAGAATACACAATTGGCTTCCCTTAAACATCAACCCATCTTGGATTATAAAATCTAGCCACTTCGTTCTGTCAACTGTAATAGGCTCCTTGCAAGCTTTCCAATCCTCTGCAAAATCAAGATCTTCAGGATACAATGTCTTGAGTTCATTGAACCCAACCACTTCAATCTACATCTCTGTCAACAATGTATGCCTCCTACTTAAGGCATCTGCAACCCTATTTGACTTCCCACTCCTATGCTTTAAAACAAAGGTCTAACTCTGCAAAAATTCTACCCATTTCATATGCCTCTGATTTAATTTTCCTTGACTACTCAAGTACTGTAATGATTGATGGTTAGTATACAAAACAAATTCCTTCGGGAATAGATAATGTCTCCATTTCTTTAATGCCTGAACTATTGCATAAAATTCCTGATCATATACAAAGTACTTTCTCTTTGTATCATTTAATTTTTCATTGAAATAGGCAATGGGCTTACCTTCTTGGCTCAACACTACCCCAATGGCACAACCAATAGCATCACAATCCACCTGAAACACCTTATTGAAATCTAGGAGGGCTAAAAACGGTTGCTCTATCACCTTCTACTTCAACAGATCAAAACTCTTCGCTGCTCTAGTGCTCCACTTGAACTCTTTTCTATTCCCTCTCATTGTTTCAGTCAAGGGTGCACAAATACTATTGAAGTTTCTAATGAAATTTCTAAAAAAATTGGTCAAACCATGGAAAGATCTCACCTCAGTAGTAGTTCTTGGGTTAGGCCATTCCAGAATAGCCTTCACCTTCTCTGGGTCCATTTTTAGACCCTCTGCTAAGACAACAAACCCCAAGTACACTAACTCCTTTTTAACAAAACTACACTTTTTCAAATTTATCAACAATTTCTCCTCTCTCAACTTCTCAAAAACCCTAAGAATATGCATTAAATGTTCATCCAAGGTCTTAATGAAAATCAAAATATCATCTAAATACATAATGACAAAACTTCCTAGAAACTCTTTCAGTACCTCATTCATGAGCCGCATGAATGTGCTTGGTGCATTGGTTAGCCCAAAAGACATGACTAACCATTCGTACAGGCCCTCCTTGGTCTTGAAGGCAGTCTTCCATTCATCACCCTCTCAAATCCAGATCTGGTGATATCCACTCTTCAGATCGATCTTTGTGAAGTACTGAGCTCCACTCAAACAGTCCATCAAGTCATCCATCCTTGGCAAGGGGAATCAGTACTTGATTGTTATCTTATTTATGGCCTGGGAGTCTGTACACATCCTCCACTCCCCATCCTTCTTCGGTGCTAGTACTGCAAGTACTACACATGGGCTCAGACTCTCTCGAATCAAACCCTTTCTCAACAACTCTTGAGCTTGTTTGTTCAACTCCTCATTTTCTGCAGGAATCGTTCTGTGAGCTGCCTTATTCGACAAACTGGCTCCAAGGATCAGGTCCATCTGATGACTGATCTTCCTCATTGGTGGTAAACCCTCAGGTACGTTATCAGAAACAATATCCTGAAACTCATTCAATAACCCAAAAACTTCTACTGGTACCTTCTCACTATCTTCCTTATCCATTCTAGGAATCAATGCATAACACATACACTCATGCTTCATGCCTTCTAAAAATTTCCTTCCATCAAGAAAACAAATTCTAGCACTACTGCATACCTTTTCTTCGGCCTTCTTCAGGGGTTTCAACTTATAGTGGACTCCATCCTTAATCAGGGAATAAGTATTTGCATGGCCATCATGTACAACTCATCTATCAAACTGCCATGGCCTCCCCAACAACATGTGACATGCATCCATGGGGATGATATCACATAGTACCTCATCACGATAGCTTTTGATCTTGAACTTTACTAGGCACCGCTCATTGACCAAAAATTTGTGGTCTTTCTGTAACCAGGCAATCTGGTATAGATGTGGATGCCTTTCCCTCTTCAACTTCAACTTCATAACCATCTCTTCTGACACCAGATTATCGGTGCTCCCATTGTCAATAATGACATCACAACATTTGTCTTCACACTTGCACCTTGTGCGAAATAGATTCTTCCTCTATTTTGGCTCCTTCTCTTCAGTCACCAGGTCTCTTCTAACCACTAGGGCTCCTCCCCTTTCAGCATCATCTGAATGCTCAGATTGAGCCTCCTCATCTACATGTGCAACCCTTCCATGACCTTCCAACCTTCTTTCTATCCTTCCTTGGTGTTGTGGAAATTCATAGGCTTGATGCCCTTCTTCACCACAATGGAAACAAGTTCCTCTGAAACCACCTCTTTCGGGTCCTTATCCAAATCTTCCTCATCCTCTACCTATTTGATTGCGACTATTTTGATCATGAGGGTGGTAGAAGTTATCATTCTTTTGGCTTCAACTGGTACCCACATCTTCATTTTTCCTTTCATCCTCATTTCTGTTTCCAGAAGATCTTCCACTACCCCTTCCGCTTTGACCTCCTCATCCTTTTTGCTTGTTGTCAAATCTTCTTTTTAGTTTCTCCTCAACTTTTAGAGAAAATTGGTATGCATCCTCAATGGTGGTCATTTGGACTAGACTTAGCTCCTCTTGAATGCTCGGTCATAACCCATTAAGATAATAGGATACCTTCTCCTTGTTGGCCTCTGCATGGCCCGTTCTGATGATCATCTTATAAAAATAATCTATATATTCTTTCATAGATCTACTTCCTTGCTTTAGCCCTTGCAATTTCTTCAGCAGATCTAACTTGTAGTCCCCTTGTATGAACTACTTCTTTAGTTTCTCCACCATGCGATCCCAACTGACGATCTTTCCTTTTCCTCCTTGATTTCTCTCCAATTGAACCTCTTTCCACAAAATGTTTGCATGGAATTTCAGCTTCGTTTTTGCAAACTTAACCCAATCTGGGTCTTCTATTTCTTCATACTCAAAATACTCTTCCAACTCGTTGATCCAGTTGATCAACTCTTCCAGGTTCAGACTTCCGGAATAACTGGGAACTTCTATTTTGGGTCTTTTTCCGATCTTCAAAATGGCCCTTATTAGTCACATTTGATCTTGATCAATTGCTTCTTCTTCCTCTTCTACATCTAAATCTTCCACCTCTTCTTCATCCTTGCTTTCTCCTCTCCTTCCCAAGTTTAACCCTCTTCTCATTTATTCCTGCAATGCATCAATTTGTCTCTAGAGGGCTCAAAAACCCTCTGCTGCCAATGGATCTCTTCCACCAGCATTTTTTCCACCTCTACCACCTCTGGCACCACCACGCCTACTAGGCATCACTCTTGGAGGCATCTTGAATATCTTGAACCCACAACCATGATCCTAGTGTGAACTGCCTCACGATTGGCGATCTATCCACACGCTCAAGAAAACCCTCTCTGATACCACTTGATGAGGGTGCTAACCCGAGACACAAAATAACACTCACAAAATAGAGAATAATATTTTATTCATAAATATAGAATTATTACATGTAGAGGATCTCAAATCCTTGAGCTCTACAATACATGCAAATTATAGAAACTACAGAAACTACAAAAATTCCCCTGTTCATAGTATGTGATCTTTTCCCCAAAAAGGCTACCCAAAAATCAAAAACTAGCCCATAAATAGCCCCTTTTTGGTTTGGAGCCAAAAAACACATTCGAGTTATGAGTTTTGGCGGTTTGGCGCCAAAAATCATAATTTGAAATTTAAAAATTGAGTTCTAATTTGAAAATTGACAATTTTCCTAAAATTGACCAACTTCCAAAAGCCATAACTTTTGATCTGGGACTTCGTGTTTTGAACCGTTTGAACCATTGGAAAGGTCTTGGAGTGAAGAACACGCTAAGAACTAGCACTCCTGGTTCTGAAAAATTTTGAGCCTGTACGAGACCATTTAGTGCCTCAAACTGGACTCAGAAGGTTTTTCAGGGCAAAAAGCAGAAACTTAAACTTAAACTTTCAAACCAGGAATGATCTTGACCTAATTCTTTTGCAAAACTTCTTATTTTTCTTTCCTAAAGCTTCCCATAAATTTCTATCTTCCCATGCCTTCAAATTCACACCTAAAAATAGCAGTTGAGTAGAAAAAATAGAAAAACAATTCTAAAAGTTGGGAACTCTTATTCGACGAAAAGGGTATCCAAAAATGCAAAAACATCTATGAAAATATAACAAAAGGAAGCATAAAGGAAAACATATTTTTGGGTGATGCAAGATTGCCCTCACACCACTAGATGCTCCTGCATCAGTAAATCAGTTCCTTTGGCAGTTCTAAGCTAACAACAGACCGAAGATGACCCTTTTGGATCTTGTTCAATGTAAGCAAGGGGGCCAAGAAAAGGTGACTAATTTAATTGCTCAATATCAAGCGTTGTTATCTCAATTTTCTTATCCTTTTCTGGACTGAGATGTGCAAAAGGTTTTGATTAGCAACTTATAGAAGTCTTGGAAATAAAATTTTACCTTAATGAAATATCCTTATTTTGCACACCTATGTGCCACATTGCATGAGTACCAATAGAAGGTGGTACATTTTGATGGTTTTCTTCACGCTCTCATTTTGATAACTGGTTTGTAGTGTCAATTTCTAGAAAAAACAAAGTTATTGAAAATGTGGTCTCTATGTCTAAGGACAAGGGCCTAGGGTGCAATAGGAATTTCACAAAATTATCTAAGTCTTTTATGGTTGTTTTGAAGAAGTTTTGAAATTTCTAGAACCTCGACCTCTGACTAAGTCATTTCCTAATTGGCATGAAAAAAATCAATTTTGTCAATTCCACAAAGTACACGAGCATGACACCAAACAATGCATGTGCTTGCATCATGAGATTCAAGATTGCATCGATGAAGAGACTATCTGTCTCGATGGGAAGAAATACAATTCTAATAAATCTATGGCCAAGGCTAATAGTGAATTGCAAGTTTACATTGATATGTTTCCCTCTCATTCTGCAAATTTGGTAACATAATCTTCTACATCTTCTGAGTTAGGTCCATCTAAGTAAGTGAACATGGTTTCATTCATGTATATCCCTCCTAAAAATGTGAGTGCTACACTTGACATAACATTCACCTTGCATGATGATCCTATAAATAAGGAGTGTTCCCCGCTATACGTTCCAACCCAAATTAACAAAAAATATCGTAATTGTTGTCTCAGTTGATCCGACAAGTCGAGTTAATGTGATAAAGGAGGAGACTCTATTTATAAATATCTTACACAAGGATATGTACAAAGAGTCAAAGACCACCCTTCATACACATTAGGGACTCTCGATGGCCCCTATGGGATTTATTTCTTTATCGGCCTTGGTAGGACCCAAGGTTGTTGATGCTTCATTCATTATTATTTTAGAGTCTGACATGTTATTATTATCTACTGAAATTGCACCCTGTTGAATATGAAATTCGACATTCCAGTGTAACATGGGAAGACCTCTCAAAGTGTAGGTTTTGACAAGTAGAGGTCAACCTCCGGAGAAGGCTGGCTTCCTCTGGTGTCACCTAAAACTACTGATTTTGTAAAGGAAAAGGGAGAAAGAGTGCTTAAAAAGAAATACTAAAACTAAAAGTAAAGTGATACACCAAATTTAAGATGGATAATAAGAAATCAAAATTAACACTTGGTTTCAACCGATGGAAACTATGTTTGCACAACCTGTTACAGTGAATCTTTGCAAAAATATTTCACCAAAAGGTCAATCACAGTAATTAACAAAAGGAAGAAAAACTTCACAATTGGAAACTATAAGAAATCTTATGACACAATCAACAACCTACATCGATTCTCTAATTGCAGAAAAGGCATAAACTATGAGATAATGTTAAAAGGAAATTATGAAAAATCTCACAAATAGCTTGATCAATCACTAACATTCACAAAGCTACAAGAACAAGGAGGAAAGAAATTTCAACACCAAAATACTCCAAGGTTTGCACTATATTCCATCTCCAAAACTGAGTTACAAAGCTTGCAAAAACTTGACTATGAACTCCAAAAGTCACTAAGCTGGAAAGCAACAAGTAAGAACTGATTAAAAATGAGTCATACAAGTGACTAATTCCATCAACTCCCAACAAGATCCACCAAAATAGCATCTGGAAACTTCTTGGGTCGTATGCCTCCATAAAACCACAAATATAGCATGTAAATCTTCAACAAATGAGCTCCAAACTGTTGAAAAGGTCAAGTTTGACCAAGTCCAACATGGTGACACTTTAAATTACCCTCAAAAGACTCCCAAAAGTAAGTAAAAATGCCCTAAAATCCCTCCACATGTTTGCAAACTGAAAACAACTTCCCTATATTCTTGACATGTTATAAAGATAAGTATATCTATATCTCCCCATGCGTTGAAAATCCTTCAATCACTTCATTTATTTGCATTTGAAAATAGCATTTTTAAAATTAAATGATTTATAAACATCATTTAATTAAAAATACTTTACATCTGAAGAAGAAAATGCAAAAATAAAGGTAAACTTTAGTTGACCCCTTCAAAGACTTGAAGGCTCTATTCATTTGAAAATTCTCTAAGGCATAAAACAAATAATTTTAACCCACTACCTAATAGCTCATATTGCATTTTATAAAAAAATGGAAAGAAAAAGAAAAACAAGTCTTTAATCGGCTATATGAAGTTTAGGGTAAAACCCTAAAGCAAAGCAAGGAAAACAAAATGAACATATGATTTAATTTTTTCCTTGCTCTGCTATTCCCATGCCTCCCTTTGTATCTTACTTAGCATTTCATGAAATTTTACAGAAACTCAACCTTCAAATCCAAGTATTTCCTTCTTTATGGCCGTGCCATATCTTGTTGCTATTGGGTTTCCAAAACCCTGAGCCCTTCATGATTGTATTATGCTAAAAGACCTTTGAATTCTACAAGTAGAAAACAAAAGGGGTATCTTGTTTTTTCTTTGTCACTTCCATTCATAGGCATAGCCATGGCTCGTCCCTAATGAGTCTTTTTATTTCACTTTCATTTTGATTCTTTGAATTTTCTGGGTTTAGGAATTATTGATGGCCGTGACCATATATTGTTCTACAAGTGCCAAAGGTTTTGTTTTCATGTAATTGCCACTTATAGTATCATAAGTCCCTTACTAATATAAGATTCGTGCAAGATTAAAACATGAATGAGATTCCATGAAGGGTGAATAGATGAAACAAAAGCCATTTCAGTCGGCTATTTTAGAAGAAAATGCTACCCTCTTTCACTCAAAACCCTTGAGATTCCACTCTCTATTGTTACAGTGATTATGATCTTTTCAGTAAACTTTGTTAATGCCTATCTTGCTTTGTGCCTGAGACTGACATAACAATCTTCAATGATCTGTATTTTGTTGTTGTATGCAATCCATTGCTGGGTACATCAGATCTTAGAGAGATAGAATCTTTATTGACCATAGAACTATGATTGTTCCTATCTCATATGTTGCCACTAATGCTCAGTGCATTATCCTCTACATTTATAGATAAATACTGAATCCTGTCAAATGCATTATTGCTCTCAAAAATTTATGGAATTGTACTTACAAGAGCACATAATAGACATGATTTCTTTATGCTATCACATTAAATTTTATGTACCTATAACCTTTGCACTTGTAATCTTCTGATATGTAAGACATGAGATTTCAAATATTGGTAGCATTTCTATTTTTAATGTAAAGCTTGCTTCAAAATCCCAATACCCTACCTCCATTAAGCTCATTACATTTCATGAGATGGCATCTCCTATAGATTTTATTTTGTTCACATCTTGTAACCACTACATTTGTAATCTTCTAACAACTCCTCAACATCCTATAACAATTCATATGCTTTGTTTCTCATCAAGGACTAAATTGCTTAAAGTCAGATTTGCTGCCCTTGTGAGTCCCTCTGTCCATTTTAATGCTCTTTAATTTTGTCCATCTACATTTGAAAATGAACCTGTTCTCAAAACACTAACTCATTTGACTGCAAAATCCGACGAAAATCTCCAACAAAATATGTGTAATTTGATGTATTGTCGGCTGTTTGTGATAATTGATGTGTAATTTTCATTTTTTAAAAATTCTATCCCCGACATTCGTCAAAATTTTGACGAACCTACGTTTCGTCGAAATTTTGACAAACATGGAAAATTAGAAAAAAATCAAATTATGGCCGAGATAAATAAAAGTGATTTCACCTATTTATTGCGACAGTGTTTTGCTATACTTGCGAATTTTCTCTACTTGCGATAGTTTGTGGAGAACTAAGGACGATTTTCTTGGGAAAAATCAGAAAAAAATTAAGAAGATATCGCCAGGTTGAGGGTAGTCATTGTCTTTTTCCAGAATTCATTTGTGAAGTCAAATTTGTACTTCCAGGTTTGAAAATCATATTTTAAAGCAACATCTCATTAGGTTTCATTTTTAGACTTGTGCATTTTGAGAATTTCATTTCCAAATTTTGTTGTGCAAGTTCAATATTCTGATTTTAGGAGTCTAATGGTTGGAAATCATAGTAAAATCATAATTTAATAAGTTCTGGAATTAGCATTTTAAAGTGTTTTTTTGGTTCATTAACTTTAGACTATCTTCTCTTTTGTAGGGGTGGTTGCATGCCGAATTTTTTGGTGCAAAATATCAGAATTATTAGATTTTGTTACCTGTGTATGATTAAAAATTATTAGAGTTTGAGTTTGATACTTTTTTAAGATCTAAATATTCAATCCTGGTAAAGAAAAATCATGTTAGATAATATTAGTGCAGAACAAAATGAACAGACAATTGCTAGAATGTGGGCTAGATTGAAAAGAAAAGGTGATGGGAAATGTTATTGTCCTTGCAATAATTGCAAGGGCTTAAAGACGAGAAGACTCTTAATCACAACAGTTGAGAAACATTGTAGGAAACATGGTCACATTGAAGGGGGGCATGATTATCGTCCATTGGTAAGTTGTTCATTATATGTCTTTATATTGATTGAATTTGTAAATGTTTATATCATTTTAACATTTCTATATATAAAAAAAATCACTTGATCATGATCATGGTTTATTTGTGTTGATCATTATTATAAAGGTGGGGTGCCATAGGGCACAAGATATGGATTATCACGGCCTAGAGAATGTGGTTTTGCAAGTAGAGGAACATGGAGCTGTGAATATCAAAGATGAAGTTAATGATCCTATGGAAGAAGATGATCATGTGCCAGAAAACACAGTTGAAGATGATGGTACAAATATATTGATCCATGACACATTTAGTGGTGAGCTGATCATGATGATCGAGATGACTTTGATGATGTTCATGATTTACCTGTACTTGAGAAGGCATACAAGCCCCTTTATGAAGGCTCTGAAACAACTCTTCTCTCTACTATATTGTTGTTGGTGAACTTGAAGGTTATGAATGGTTTATCAACATAGCAATGTCACGGATGTTAAGGTATGTCATATATGTCATCTTTTTTCATCTATTTTAATTGTTGTTAGTTCATTATTAGTAAATAAAGGATGAAATATGTACCATTAATATTCTTTATATTAACAAATTATTTTTTGTTGTAGATTGATTGGTGAATTTTTGTTACCACCATCAAATATTTTACCTCGCTCATATTGAGATTTATCTGCCATTATGAAAGATATTGGAATGGAGTATCAAGCAATAGATGCATGTCCCAATGATCATATTATATATCATAAACAACATGAATTTGCAATAGAATGATCGAAATTTCATATCGTAGATATCAAATAGATCAACTAACAAAAAAGTGCCTTGTAAGGTTCTTCGTTACATTCCCATTATTCCACGTATGCAACGATTATTTAGGTGTGAAAGCTTAGCACAATTTATGGATTACCATGCACAAATAGAAGTGGAGATGACATTCTTTGAATTCCTTGGATGGTTCTGCATTTAAGGACATGGAGGAAAAATGGCCACACTTTAAAGAAGAACCTCGTAATCTCAGGCTTTCATTGGAGCGGACGGTGTCAATCCATTTGGAGAACTGAGATCTATTTACTCAGTGTGGCCTATTTTTGTTATCAACAATAACATTCCTCCATGGATGTCAATAAAGAGGGAGCACATAATGTTGGCAATGATTGTTCCAGGTATTTGTTTACATCAATTTTCTTTAATATAGTAGCATCTCATTTGTCTTATTTGTTGCATAATGACTTATATTTTTTTCATTCAATAGTCATGTACATTAATTTATATATATTACAGTAAAATGGTTATAATAATTATGTAATGTTTATGTTCATTCAACTAGGTAAGTACCAAGTTAAAGATATGAATGTATATATCGAGCCTCTTATGATGAGTTACTAAAGTTATGGAATGGCATCACTATGTATGATGTCTTTAGACCAATAGGACAAAGACAATTTCAATTCCATGCAATGCTTGTATGGACAATTCATGATGCCCCAGGGCTAACACATTTTTGTGGTATGTTATAACGTTCAACTGCACTTTAACGATATTTAATTTTATGAAGTAGATATCATGCATGTTTTTTAAATAATCTATTCATTATATATAATTATAAAAATTGACATATTTAATCCAATTATATATGATCTTGCAGGTCTTCAAACAAAGGGAAAATTTGCATGTCCAATTTGTGGTCCAAAGATGAAATCTCGTTGTTCAACAAGTTTAGGAAAGTAGGTGTTTGATGAGTATAGACACTTCCTCCACAAAAATCATAAGTATCGAGCTACTGAAAAACATCTTTTCAATGGGAAAAAAGAGACTACATCAAAACCATGAAGAATGACACCTCGCCTATGGAAGTTGGAATATAATAGAATTAATCATCAAGGTTATACATCGGATCAAATTGTTTATCTATCATATATGATATGTTTTGAATTTATATTTTTATATTGTGTTTGTTTGCTCATGTTGTAATTGACAATGATTGTCGTTGTTAATTTGTTTAACTTATATGCTTCATGAAGGTCGTCAAGGCATTAATGGCCAACTTCCACAAGACTGAAAATTTATCCCAGACAATTTAGTAGGTTGCCCTACTATGAGCAGCTACAAATTGTGCATTTGTTTGATACAATGCATATCGGAAAGAATATAACAGAAACGTTATGGAAAATATTGGATGGAAGGCATGACAAAGAAAAAATTGTCAAAATTTGTAGTGACATTCAAGAAGCTAATCATGCAATGAAAAATGTCATTCAATTAAATAGCGATGGAGACCAAATTAATATAAGTGCCCTTCCTTGGTTATTAATGGAGAAGCAAAGAAATGCTATAAAAGAAGTCATACGAAAAATTTGATTTCTCATAGGATATGCTGCGAACATAAACAATATCATAACAAAGAAAGGTGAATTTGGGTCAAGGATGAAAACACATGATTGGCATACCTTCATTAAGGTAATTATTTGGTATATTATATATATATTTGTATACTGCATGTACTTTTTAGTGTATTATGTTTACTACTTTTGGAAAAATAATGAAAAGATCATTTTATAATTGTTGCAGTACGTTCTACCTCTATCTCTCCCAGACAACTTCAACAACAATGTCAAGCAAGTTATATATGATCTTGGAAAATACATGAGGTAATTAGCAATATTTGTTCAATTCATTGTATAGATCTTATAATTTCCATTTGTTTTACTTGTTATGTAATATATTGTATATTGTTGGTAAATCTAGTTAACATATTTGCGCCTTGAATCACTTGTAGATGGCTGTCATCTAAAGAAATCCATAAAGAAGATATAAATTATTGGAAGAGAAAAATTCCTTGTCTAATGTGTGAAATGCAAAAGTGTCTACCTTGACGTTGTTCAATGCACAAGAACACTACCTCATACACCAAGTTTAGGAGATTGAATTGTGTGGACCCATACACAAAAGGTCAATGTGGATGGTTGAGAGGAACTTGAAATTTTTGAAGGCTTTGGTTAGACAAAGAGCACATCCTGAGGGTTCTATGGTGGAGGGATATATGGTATACCAGACCATGGTGTACATTACTGAATATCTTCCTAAGTTTGCAACAAAGATCCATGTAGATTGCATTTGGGATCACAACTCCATTAACAAATTTGAAGGGGAGTACCTGATGGGGAAAGGTAGATTGAGGAAAGCGAGAGGTAATTATAAGATGGTCATGGAGATTAATTAGAATACATTTTACATATGGTTTTTATGTATATTGTACTTATTTAATTATTAATCTTTAATATACATCAATTATAAATTAAGGTCGTATACCATAGTAATTAACTAATTATACGTCATTTGTGAATTTCAATTTTTTTTGATACAGTTGGTCGAGAGTGGGATGCACTACATTTGTACGTCACAAAAAAACTAATTGGATGACAGTATGGATTGAATGATGTCAACAATCTAGCCATGCAGTAACATGGGAAGGTGTGGCTTCATTGGTTAAAGAATCTCATCGTAATGGAGATTCCAATGTTACACAAAGGGAAATTGATTTAGCATATGGTTTAAGAGATAAACAGGTACATATAAATATATTAATCACCCATATTATTTAAACTTTTTTCAATTATATTGATGTATATATGATGTAGAGGATCCAACAACAACACCAACAACATCATTTCATGAGGGTAAATCAAACCCAATTAGAATCAGGAGAAGATCAAATTCTTAATTCACTTTCTTTTTCCTCAAAACTCATACAACTTCTTTTGATTCTTCAATTCTACAAGACTTCAAGGAAACAAGTTAGCACTCCAATTTCAACAAACCATATGTCATTATCAGTATTCCAATTGACTCATTCAAAGAAAAAACCATATAAGAAAACTTTGACTCAATCAATCAAATTCACATCATTCTCAACCACCATATCAACATCTATACATTCTCTCAACCTTTCATAAGGCAACACATTATGCTCACTTGCTACATAACCAATTACCAATCCTTCAAATTCCTGTATACATCATATCCTCAAGGAAACAAAACACTTATTCTAAATCAGATTCCAAAATGTCAATAACCAAACTTCAATAATTGAAAACAGTTTAAACTTCTGATTAACATTAACAATCATTTGATTCAAGAGTGCTCTTCTGCACATTTGACCACCTTAGCCCACAAATTCCCTAAATATAATGAAGATTGGTCTATTAGACCATATTTAGACAAAATAAACTTGAAAACACTAGCATGAACCTACTAGGTACTCAAGCAATAAAAAATGGATATTGTGGTGTAGGTGCTCCTGCACCAAGACCACATTTCTTTGAGGCATTTTTTCAAACAGTTCACCGCCTTGTCTATGCTACGATATTTTTCATACATGTCTACAAAAGCATTTAATCAAACAGTTCATTGCCTTACTTCTATGGCTAAATTCCTAAAACAAATGCTTTTGAACAAGCTATGGATGCTTGGTAAAAATCTATCAAAGCACAATAGTAAGCAATAGCATAGACAAGGGAGTGAATTTATTGAAAAAATTCCCCAAAGAAATTTGGTCTCATGGTGATGGAATTCTATCACCATGAGACCACATTTTTTTGAGGCATTTTTTCATTTAGTTTACTACCTTGCTGCTATGGCTAAAATCTTAAAACAAGTGTTTTCGAACAAGCTTAACCACCTCACACGTGCACTTGAATTATGTCTATTAGTGTTCTAGCGATGAAATCATAGATTAATCATAATGTCACCTTGGGATCACATCACCATGAAAGAACTTTATCCAACATCCTTATGAGTGCAGGTACCACCAAATAGGTATTTGTCAGATCTGTCTTCCTCGAGTGAGTGAAATTCAGGAAGAGAAGAGGAAAGCGAGACATGTAGTAGGTCTAAAAGAGGGAGATCAACTAGAGGTCAAAAGATTAGAAGAAAATTCTGTAAACACATGGATTTTTTTCTTGCTGAAGGGGGGTCATGTTCTTATGATGATGAGAGCATAGGCAACATTGAGGTGCCCTTGAGGTATAAACATCTACGAAAACAATGGGTACCTAGGGAACTGCCTCCAATAAACACTAATTTTTGTGTCAACGAGAGGATATATCGCATAGCACCATCGTCATTACATGGTTTGGGCCTATTTTTCATGGACGACATAAAGGTCTGTTATGACAAAGTTACTAAATTGATGGAGTATGTTGGACCCTGTTACAGTTACAAAGATTGGATGCAACTGGTTTGATATACACGAAGTATGCGTAGGTATGCACTATGAGAAAATTATATATAGCTAAAAGATAAGGATCAAAATAAAGGAGTGGCTGTGTACATTGATGGAAGGCTAAAAGCATTAGGGAATATTGCAGGGTTTATAAATAGTACATGACCTGGGTCAACAAATAGCAACTCAATTGCATATTTGAGGCACGTGAGGGAAATCGTGTATTCGTATGTGCAATGAAATCAATAACTATAGGGGAAGAGTTGCTAATCGATTACAAATTGAATCACGTAGATACAAACATAGTTACTATGGGGGTGGTACATACTAGATACCATTTTACCCAACCTCCAATTAATGACTCCAATATACCATTTTATTATTATGTTTTTTTTTTGTAAGTCTATTGGTTTCATTTTAGCAATGTTTTTTTATATTTAATTTTTGTCATAGTGGGACATTGATCATACGGGGAAGGCTCCGACGTAGACCACAGATCACGATGCATCTTCAGGTGCTTCTACCCAACAGGTTTACCTCATTGTAATTGTACAAATTAGATATGAGAAAAATGTTTTATTATTATGTTTTTTTCATAAGTTTATTGGGTTAATTTCAATAATGTTTTAAATATTCTTATTGCAGAAAGCTGATCGGGGAAAGGCACCAGCAATAGAGGAAGGCATCGATAGGGTCGAGGTGTAGTCACTGTTATTGGATAATGACATCACATATTCAACAAACCCTCTCGATATGATAAGGAAGACACAAAAAAAATGCAATGAAGAAATCCTTCAATTGTTATTCATAGTGCCTCAAACAAATGAGATAAGAGAGAGGGTTAAAATATTGATTGAGAGAGTACAAAAATTGCAAGTAAGCTATCATGAGGTCTTTAATTATAACATAATTTCATTCATGGTTTTATAATTTGTAATCTTTTATGTCATGAACTAAATATGTGTTTTTTTTACGATTTTTTGCGTCCTCATGATGTTGCTGCCCATGATCAGGGTACTGCAGGTGCTACTTGCAGTAGGGGTTGGTACAAGTGTCCATCCTGATCTTCCTGCACATACATCACATCATCTAACCCCATCATCCGTGCCTATATTTTTGACTGAAATGTTGGAAACACAGCATGCACGGGTAGTACGGTGATGCAAAGGCCACTAGTACTGGTGATGTTTTAGCAACATTTCCTAGATCTTCCCGTATTACTAGTACGGGAACATTGTCGGTCACATTTGTGGTGACCGAGGATTTCATTCCCATAAAGATAGAGAAGGTCCTAGGTAATTTAAAATCTTTTAATTATTATTATATATAATCCAATTGAAATTTACTTATTGATCACTCTTTTTAGACTAATGATCCCATGATCATTTTGTAGGAAATGATGTTTTTTATAAACATCTAGGTGATATAACATTGGAGCTCTTCGGGCCCACCATACGTACATGGTGGAATGCCCAAAATCAAGATTTAAAGGATGAGCTCATTAACCATTTAGTTGTGTTGTTCGGTGATAAAACATTCAACCGAACCATGGTCCTTAAGAAAGATGGTACATATCTAAAGTATGTGAGGGGCCAATATAGGTCACATTTAGAGAAGAAAAAAAAATGCGAGCGTCCCCCCATGATTCTGGAGAGGGAGTGGAAGGACCTGGTGTCGGATGGAAAGGAGAAGGCTGAAAAGAAAAAAGGAAAGAGTACACCACCAGGCCAAGGAAGGTTTGTGATACTATCAACAATGTAATTATATACTGATTACTCTTTCTTTTTACATAATCTAACATATTTCAAACTTTTCATAGGCTACCCAACACATCAAAGGCAACAAAGGAAACACTAGAAAAACATGAGCAACACAAACTTGGCTCTGGTGGTTATATGAAATTAGCCGCAAGAATTGTAAGTATCAATAAATGAAATATTGCATCCAAATAATAAATTGCAAACAATTTTTGTTTTATCACACCATAGAAGCAAAATTCATGATCTTATGCAAAAATGCAGGGCTCTAAATTCAACAGAGCACCCACAGAAGAGGAAATGAAGATTTCCTTCTAGTGTGGCTATGAAACCGTGGCTAAACGCCTAAGATTCTTGACTGGGAAAACACAATATTCCACTGCATCCGACACACAAGTAAATAAACTCAATAAAGTTTATTTAAAATTGAATACTTGTGCAATATATTCAATATTAATTTCCACCATAAAGTAATTATGTGCCTATTTGCTTTAAACAGACAAACAATGATAATACTGCACCTGACATTGGAATATAGCCCGGTGAGGATGGAGCACAACCTGCAGATGAAGGTCATGGTGTGCATCCCGGTACTGGATGTATTCATGTGCTATACAAAACACAATATGGATTAATACAATTAAACATATTTAATTTCAATTGGTGTATTAATTAATGTAACCTTTTGTGTTTCAACTTTAGAGCATGTAAAGTGTGATCAACAAGTTGAGCATGTTCAGGATAGAGAAGATTAGGAACATAATGTGGCCCCATCAGGTAAAGAGGACCACTCTAATATTATTTTAAACATATTTAATTACAATTGGTGTATTCATTAATGTAATCTTTCATGTTTCAACTCCAGATCATGATTTAGAGGGTGTTCAACATGTTGAGCATGAGGCTATATGACAAGATCAGGAACATGATGTGGCCCCATCAGGTAAAGAGCACCACTCTAATTTTATTTTAATTACTAAAATACTTGTAACAATAATAACAAAACATATCAATTTAACATTTCTTTGTTATTGCAGCAGAACCCCCTTGAAGCGGCCTCCACGTTGTGATTAGTACACGACTAGGCACACATTAAGATCACAAGAAAAGGGAAGAACAACTGAAGGTGGGATAGATGATTTAGAAAATGATACTCCACTTCAACTTTTTTTAGCTTCAAAATTAAAGAAACAAAAAAAAAAGTGATTGTAACCATATTATGACAACCATATTTTTGATAATATGTAAAAACTGAATGAATGAATGTTATATGTTATTAATGGATGAATGAATGAATGTGAATATGTTAATGAATGAATGTTATATGTTATTAATGGATGAATGAATGATTAATGTTATATGATTGGGTATGGGGAATTGAGAGTGATGTGAGGGGAAGGGCCAAATGAGCTTCCACCATCACGTGGTTGGCCCTGTTAAGTAGAGAATATTAAACTATTCTCAAAACAAAGAGAAGCTCAATCCAACTACATCCAAGTATCTTTTTAATTCCTCTATCTTTCATCAATCTCTTTACTATTTGAACCTCGTATAGATGTTTTACATGCAAAACCCATTATTGTGAAATGTGCCTCCAGTTGAGTAAACTGAATCCATGCTCTACATCATAATTTCAAGTTGTTTCCATTCCAATGTTCAGAGTTTAGTTTGTTTGTATGGATTTGTATGAATACCACATTGTGTTGTGTGTGGATTTGGTTTCAAAGCTTCGTTTCTTTTGTTTTTAGTGGTGACATAACTCTAAAATTTGACTTTATGTGCATAATAGGTTAGTGGAAAAATTGACAGCTCTAAAGGGTTTAGAGGCTCGATTGAGATAGATACACGAATATTTGGATCTTGTTGTTGATGGGAGGCTTCCACTTAACCATGAAATTTTGTACCATCTGTAGGTATGCAAAAATTTCTCTACTTACATTCATTCAACTTACTGTCTTCCTCTCAAATTTATGCATTCATGTGTCATTTGAGAGGGTAACTCCATAAAGGTTTTTTCACAATTGAAGAATAATGCATTAGCTTATGTCCATCATGAAAATAACAAGGGTTATTATGGGGAAATTTGATAGGAAATGAGTAGATCCACAAGTATGCTACAGGCCTTAATACTACAACCTTGTTCATGATAGAAGATTCTTGTTTTGTGACATGGAAAGAATACATTAAGTGATTGATAGACCAAGGATAGTGAACTATGTAGGAATAAGTGATTGAGAGTGAGCAGGGGAAGCTACTTTAGATGATCAACTAGATGATCAAACCACCAACTTAGCACAACTCTCTCAAATAATTTTTAAGAGGACCTTTCCAATCCACTATTCCTTTAAGGAAAAGACCCAACTCACCTAGGGTTCTTGTACTCTCAAAACCAAGAGGGTTTGTAACCACTTAGATCATGTCAAATAGGACCAAACCAAAACTTAACACCCTAATTTGCACTTAGGAAACTCCATTTTCTCATCGCTCTAACCTCTAGGCCTCTTTACCCTTTTAACCCTTGTAGCCCTGCCCAATAGGACAATTAAAATAAAATCCACATACAAGCTTGTACTATTGTGCAGTTTTTTCACACACGCCCCACTGAAAGCAGGGACCCTATTTCACTTTGTTTCTTGGTATTTTAGCCCTTTGATTTTGAGGACTTACTTGCTTTGGGATGAGCCTAAATGATTATCTTGCTCGCATTGATGATCCCTCTGTGGTATTCATTGAAAATCTTAATTTTTAGACTCATTTCAGGTTTTTCGCTATGCTTGGGAAAATCCTCTCTCGACCAATTTCCCCGGATGCTTTGAAAACCCAGTGGTGGCTACTTTTTCATTCTGATCCAGACATTCTGATACCTTGTGGAATTTTGTGTTGGCCGGATTTCTCTAAAATTCTGTCATCCTGTCGAATTCTCGGGATTTGCTTTGGGTTGTCTTGTCAACTGCATTAATGCTCAATTGTATGATTTATGCGGCATGTATTTAATTGATTTTGAGGAATTCTTGTTTCATTGAGTTTTATCATTTATCTTCTACCGATCTGAGGTGCTTGATCTTGAGTGCTTGGCTTGGTTTGGCGTATTGGATTTGTGGATTCTTGGATTTGGTGGTGAATTTCCTAGGTGTCATCATAATTGATATTGTTTTACAGGGCACTAAAGCTTGCTACCCGTCGTTGTTTTAATCGAGTTTCACTTCATCAATGGTATGTATTCGTTGCCTTGCTTTTGATTGTCCAGATTTCTGTGTGTTTGGCATTAAGCATCTTGAAGCTAGGGTTATTCATTTTTACTGGATTGGCAACCCCAAGTGAGTTTGCGAGCTTGTTTTCAGTTTCATTGTGAAGTAGCTCGCTTGTGTAGGCCATGAAAGATCCTTTTGAAAACCTGGCAAAATGTGTAAGTTGAGTCCAAGTTGATTCTGTGTGTTCATGGAAAATTTTTAGGGTTTCGGGTTTAGGGCATCACCAATTCCAATCGATTTGTTTTGGAATAAGTTTAGAATTTAAAGATGATGTGTAAGAAGTTCAAATTCAGCTAGCTTCAAGCCTCAGGTCCTCAAATTTGTGATCGTTTGATCAATTTGAGTGAAGTTGCGAAGAAACGTTGACATTCAAAATTTTGAAGCCTTCGCAGAATTCCTTAACTGCTAGAATTCCCCACTTTTCTACCCTTCCTTTGTTTTCCCGAAGATATGGAAAAACCCGAAATTGCTCCTAGCTCACGAAATTCCTCTCCCAACGGATTTTCCTAAAAGTCACACCATCTGAAGAATTGGAAAGATAAATGAATTGAATACTATGTGTCTTGACATTTCATGGTTAATTTGAATAATTAGAGAGATGTTTTGTGCCTTTTTCTTCATTTGGATGATCAGTTTATGATATTTATTCCATGATCGTTAAAATATTCCTAGCATGGAATTCCCCGAAATTCCTTTCTGGCTTGATTTCCCCAGATGGCTGAAAATCCCAGATTTCTAAGAAATTGTGCCTTGCGATGATTTAAAGGATTTTAATTATGTTTTTTGAATTGTTGAATGATAAACATGTTGTTTATGATGAGCTGACCTTGATTTTAATGTAGTAAATATGATTTATTGTGGTCTCTTGTTGATTGTAGGCTGAATCAAGTAAGGCAGTTGCAAGCAGAACTAGGAGCAAGCAGATGGATCAAGGTCCTGAAGGATCTTCAGTCTCAGAAGCATAAAGGATCAAAATTGAAATAAAGTTTAAGGTTTCTGAGTCCAAGCTCTGCTCCATCTGGACTGAGGTAGGTGACACCAATGTAGAAAGATGGGATTACGAGGAATTCAAGGAAAGAATGGCAAAGCACGACCCTCCATTGTTGGCTAGAAGGCTAGTGGAATCAGGGTTGGCTCATGTGGCTAGTTTTCCTCCTACGGTTCAATGCTATGAGCTAGTGCTTGATTGTGCAAGACATTATGAAAAGAGTACACAAAGAGTGATCAATCCTCAAGACAGGGTGTTGGAAAACTTCTCTCCTATATCTGTGGCACAAACCTTTGACATGCTCGACAAATCTCATGTGGTGGATTTGGACTTGGATGTTGCTAAAATTATTTTGAAGATGATTCAACCAAGGCTCTACAGGTGGTCAATTCTTGGTTGGAGAAACCTAAACCCCACATCTCAAAGCTACCAAAAAATTATTCAGGGAAAAGTTCAAACCCGAGTACTATGATGCTATCACATTACTTAGTAGGGTAATAGGTTTGAAGAGTGCATGAGTTTTTGAAAACTGGATGTTCCTTGTCATAGTGAGGATGGAGCAGAAGACCGATTATCACTGGGAAAGCATTATAAGTGCCATGATACATGATCAACTGTGCAATGACTTGAAAACTAAGAGCTTCACAATGACTTCTTACTTGGTCTATGCCTTGGCTAGGTTCCATCCATATAAGGGATTGAGTACACGAGGAACATTTTGGTGAGATGTGATATATGAAGTCTATCCACAAATACATATGGGAAGCTCAAGCTATAGAAGGGTGAATGATGCATTCACCATGTACATCACTAGGTTGCTCCAAGGTGTAGAGCATGTTAGAATATCTAACAATGCAAAGGAGTTGATCAAAAGGTATGGGGCTTGGTTTATACAGTTTCCCACCTTTTTTTACATAAGTATAGATGGTTCTCAGAGAGCCCCTTACAGACTTCCTAGGTATCCTACTGATCACCTCATACTCCTAGAAGTCACAAGGCAGATATGTGATTTCGATGCCATAGTTAAGAAGGAGAAGCATAAAACAAGATTTTGCAATCACTTCCCCTTGAGGGTAGGGAGTAATGAGGCTTGCCCTTCCATACATACAACACACTTTTCTAAAGAGGGGATGAGTACTCTGGGCCTATCTTTCCATTCTAAAAGGTCCAGGTTTGACAGAATTGGTGAAGCCCAAAAGAAGGCTAGTAGAGAGTACAATCACAAGGACGAAGGATTACTGGGCCAACTGCAAAGATAAGTTTGAGATTTGAAAGAAGAAATTCTCTAGGTTACCAGTTAACTTGATTAGATTGTACAATGTCAAGGTCATCCCAGATCAGATAGATGATGATGGAGATTTAATTCAGATCCATGACTATGAGGCTATGAAAGATAAACCAGTTGGAGAAATAGACTGGCTGGAGGAAGAGAAATCAGAGTTAGAATAGATCATGACTCCAGTGATTAAATACACAAAATTGTGGCTCAAGCACGAGATTTGGGAATTGTAGAGTGCGGGTGTACAATGCACCTATGATTTGATGGAAGACTTGGAGTCTCATTCCACTTCTGGGGAATCAGCAGAGTAGGATCCTAAGGGTAAGACTAAAGTGAGCTCAAGTTTCAAGATAAATATTAAAGATGTTTAGGCAGAGGAAGTGGAAGAGGTAGAGAAGCAAAGAAAGCCTATTGCTAAGAAAAGGAAACACATTGCAAAGAAAAAGAAAGCTACAAAGGATGAAACTAAAAAGGAAGGAAAAGAGGCTAGTGTTTCTATACCAAAGAGAAGAATAATAGTGAGGTTATCATAGAAGGAGAAGGAAACTTCTAAGGCAGGAGGTGAAGTTGACCCACCGGTAGTTAATGTGGAGAGTTTGGGTGAGAAAACACAGGTGTACATGAGAAGATCAAGGAATCCATCTCCTAAAGATGGTGTATGAAAGGAAGGTGCTCCCACAATTGTTCCTACCACTGATCATGATAATATCCCTCCTTCTCCTGAAGCTCACAATGCACCAAGTGAACCCAAGGATGTTGAAGATTATCAAGATCAAGAAGGAGAAGAATTCCAAGAAGGTGAACTCTAAAGTGCTGAAGCAAAAATAGAGAAGGTGTTGCAGTCTCCCCTAGTGACCTATGAGGATTCACTTGGAAGAAGTGAAGAGGATAGATCTCTTCAGAGAGAGGAAGTTCCAGTTAGGACTCCTTCACTTGTGTATGAGGAAGAAGAACATGACAAGGAAACAAAAAAGCGAGTTGAAGAGATTCCTGAAAAGCATGATTTGAATGAAGAAGTACTCAAGGGTCACCAGGATGCTGTTGGACAAGGTAGTGTATAGCCAGATTCCATAGTGCCTGCTTGGTTGGGTAGAGAGTTGAAGAGAAAACAGGTTGTGGTGGATGACACTCTCCCTAACTGGAATGAATTACTGGCAAGCATAGGAAAAGGTAAATCAAAGAAGAAGGCCAAAATTATTTCAAAGATTGAAAGAGATGAAGAAAATAATAGGGTGGTCCACATTGCTCCTCCTTCTCCTGACAAGAATAAGGATGATGTGACTGGTAGTGATTATAATATACAAACTATCAACCTAGGGCCTAATTCCATGGAATAGGAAATTGAAGAATATGAAGGCTCTAGTTCTGTAATCCTGGGTAGATTGAGGAAAGAGGTGCAGACCAAGCAAGAATTGAAGAGAGAAAATGATAAACTTAAGAAGTATCTATAGGACTTGATGAGGCCCTTGCAATCCATCAGCTCCTCATCCTCTGCTGCAAGCTTCCTGCCACAAGAAACAATAATAGAGCTGGAGAGGATGAAGGCTACTAATCATGCCAAAATGAACTGGTTGCAAGGAGTGCAAGCTAAGGGAGATAATGCTATCAAGGACATCCTTTCGACCGACGGAGATTCTATTAGGTCAATATATTGGTTAAGGGATTTATTAGCTCAAGATAAGGAGGATGTGGATCTCTTGTTGCAGAAGACCAAAATCATCATGGAATACAATGAGGATAAATTGGTAAGTAATGGAATTTTTTCTTCCTCCAATGCTGCAGAACCTTGGGAATGGTTTGAAGTTTTGCAAATAAGGAAAAGGGTTTTGAAGAAGGTGTATAAGTAGAGGAAACAAATTAAAGACACCCTGACTGAGATCTACAACAAATGCATTTCTTTCTTTGAGTTTATGATAGGAAGAAAAAGGTTTGCACGAAAGCATTTGAGCTTGGAACAGTTGAGAAAATGGTGGAAAGATGTGTATTCTCCAATCAATGAGGACCCAGTCACTGAACATTAGTTAGATGATGCAACCACCTATATTGCAGTAATGGATAAATATGAAACCATGAAGGTGGACTGGGATAAATTTGTCAAGCAGTCAAGAGAAGAAATTAAGTCCATTGAGAGGAGAATTAAAGTATTGGCTATGCCACCTATAGCTGACTTGGACAGGATATTTTTGATGGTGCAAGATAGGATGGGGTGAGATAAAGACAAAGGGGAAGGTAGTTAATACAATGCTCCATCAAAATTTGTGCTTCCCATTATTTTCCTCCTTCTTTGCATGCATTGGGCTGAGCTATGTTGGAGATCCCAGGCTGACTTGGATGGAGTGCATGCATTTAATGCCCACTTTGCTTTATTTTGAATTCCTCTTGGCTGACTTGTTTTGTGGCCGTTTTATTGTAAACCCTAATTGGGCCGACATATCTTGGGGGTTTCTATAAATATGGAATTCTTCCTCATTTTTAAGGGCTAGATAGTTTTATATTGGAGCGAATTAAGCAGTATAGCAAGAGTTAGGAGTTAGTATCATTTTCAAGCAAGTGTTGTAACAGAATACTGGAATTGTTGCTACTTTGGGTGATTTAATGCAAGTGAAGACATTGTGATTTGGTTCCTTTCTTGTGTTGAATTTTTTCTGGCATGGTTCCTGTGATTCTATATTTGAAGTTGTTTAAGTTTATTTAATATATATATGCTAGGTTTAATGTTAAGGGAATTAATAGTGTTTATGATTTGATACTTGAAGTGTTGCAGCAATCTCTAGTCCATACTTTATGCAACTAGTTGATTGTTAGTTGCTTTGCAAAGTTAGCCTAGACTTTAAATTCACTATGTTTAGTTCAATTGTGGATGTTTATTCATTTCAATTGCAATAGGATTGTTTAGAGTGAATGTTCATGATCTAAATTTTTTAATGCCTTATATGATTGCACTATTTTTGTAAGATTGCAGATTCATCTGGGTCAAGTAGGAATCAGTTCTTAGGGATTGGTCCATTTCAAGTGTTTCATCATTTGCATTGTTAATTCTAGAATTAGAATTAATTTTAGAGATATCTCTAAACCCTTATCTCTTTTGCTATTTCTTTTTTCATCTGGGTTAAATTTGGGATTTTAAGTATCACCATATTGCTAGATCTGATAAATTTGAATTCAACATTTGCTTGTAGTAAGGTCCCTTTGTGATTACTAGCATTTTCACATGTATCACTGAGTTGTTTATGCATTGTCAAGACCTAACATTAGAGACCTTGGGGTTATTTCTTGAGGCTTTCTAATAGAGATTTACCTTTTAAGAGAGATAGGATACTTGTATCTTGTCTGAGTTGTTGCTATGCAGAAAACACCATCAACAGATTGGTGCTAGAAGGAGGGCCTGAATAAGCGAGCTGGATCGATTCCTATCTGCTATCTCTCCTAAAAGATTCAGAAGAAGAACGAGATCAACTCCAGGGGAAGAGGAATTTCAAGAGTTACAATCTCCTACTAGGTCAAGAAGGACCAGAAGAAGGGGTGAATCATCATCCACCTAGTCACTTCCATCATCCCCATCATCTTCATCTTCATCAAGTCCACCCTCATTTGATTCAGAAGCCATTCCTATTCTACAGCCCCAACAAGCCATAAATCGGCCATTACCACCTCCACCTCCACCAATGGCTTTCCTTGCCAACAATCCATCTCCCTTGACCTTCAATAATTACAATGTTATGCCTAAGAACCCATAACACTTTTTTTCTAAGTTCCATGTTAATGACCCCAATAGAACTGTTGAGGAACATGAAAATATTTTTTAGACTTTCCTTACAGATAGAGGAATCAATCATGAGGATGTAGCATATAGGCTCTTTCCTTATTCCTTAGGAGAAGATGTGTTCTATTGGTACAATCACTTGCCTATTGGGTCTATTCAGAATTGGACTGAATTAGAGACTGCATTCCTGAAATTTTTTAGGATTCCCATTAGTCCAAATGAGCTTTACCTTCAGTTCACTAATGTTAAGAGAGAAGTCAATGAGCCCATAGGGTCCTTTAACAACAAGTTTCATCTCGCTTATACGCGATTGTAGGCCCCTTATGCTGTGGACGAGGCCACTGCTTTAGAAGTTTATTATGAGGGTCTTGATAGTCTGACAACCACCTTCATGAAGTGGAGAAACAACCCTCCTACTACCCTACTTGATGCACACACAAAAGTTGTAAAGGTTAGCACTGCTTTAAGACAACACTTATCTAGACCCTTACCATCACTAGGACCCACTACTCACCCTGGGCAAGTCCCAGCTCTCAATCAGGCTCTTACCAATCACACTCCTATCATGAATCTGATACCCCAATTGCCTTTGGTTCCTCACCTAGGACCTCCTGTGAGTCAAGTTCTGCCCGCAATCAGCTACCCTCAACAAAATGTAAATCAACCTCTTCATCCACAGCCTCATGCTAGTTTTCCCACATACTTGCAAAATTCTGAAGTATTGAGCCATTCACTAAATACTAGTTCTACTATAGTAGGATATCCTCAAAACAATGCAAATCAGCTCCCATGTAGAAATCCTAATAGAAATCCTGACAAGGAGAGATTTTAGATGAACTGACCGAACAAGTGAAGAAGCTAAACATGGAGGTAACTTATTTGAGAAACCAGAATAGTCAGCTCCAGGTTGCTCAAAGAAGTATGTAGTCCAATCATAATAGAGAAAATCAGGAAATTCAACAAGGACACCATTTTGATAGGGGATGACATCTTGAAAGAGGATATAATTATGAAAGAGGGCATAATTATGACAAAGGGTAGAATTATGATAAAGGACAATTTTTAGGCCAAAAATTTGAGAGGGGGCAAGCTGGTGGACAAGGATTTGACAGGAGATAGCCACCTAGACAGAACAGAACTTGGAATACAAGGACTAACAATGGAGGTGTCCCCACCCCATTGGATCAGCTAGTCAGTCAAGAAAAACCTCCAAGTGGTGTATATTTAGCTGAAGCTGCTTTATCAAGATGGTGCAAGCTTCATAAAACAAGTCAGCATTAGGAATTAGATTGTCTAGAGTTCCAGACAACAGCTTCAATCTTTCAATATGAGGTGGAGAATAATGCAAGTAATCAGGAGATGGTGCCATCTACTCCATATGATTCATCAGTGTTGGTGCTAAATCATGCCCCTTTTCGACATAGCAAGGAAAATGTTCCTGAGGAAGAATCATGCCAGCTTAAGAAAGGGGTGGATCAGGTGTGCAATGGAGATAATATTACATAGTTGTTTGATGAAAATCATGTGAATGACAATGGTCCCATGGATGAAGAAGAAACATATATTGAAGAGGTACAGACATTCCAGCGACCTGTTAAGAAATATGATTTGAGGGATCTGCCACATAGACATCCACAGGTTGGAGGCCCCTTCACTACGCCTCTAGATCCTAATGCTAGTAATAATCCAATATATCATCATGTGTCTAGGCAGTACTTATCTAAGGATCAAGGACCAATGGATCTGCCAAAAGCGTGAACTACTGAAACAAGCAAAGACAAAGTAGTGGAATACCCAAAAGAGGCTCCTACTGATCTAAGTGCAAAACAATTGGCCACATATGTTGTAGAAGAACTCAAGAAGCTAAAGGTAAGTCTCTCTGCATTTGAGTTGATGAGAGTTCCAACCATTAGAAATGCAGTTCTAGGAGCTTACAGTGCAAGTTCAGTATCACAAGATAAATTATTCAATGAGAGTGTCAATAAAGCATCAAGTTCCCAAGTGTTAAAAGGTCAAAATAAGATTCACAATCTAACTCACATACCACCTGGAGATAAAGGGAAAGAGAAAGATAAAACTCAAGTTGCTCAGGTTGATACTCCCTTAACTCTGTTTCAAGGGAAAACGGACACTCCCCCATTTCTAATCTATGTTTGTATATTTGGTAAGAACTTGCACAATTGCTTGTTGGAATCAGGTGCTTCTACCAATATAATGCCCTTTGGTGTCTATAGAGCCTTAGATATTACTCCTTCTGACTCCCAAAAGAAAGTTACTCAACTTGATAGAACTGAGGTTAGTGTTGTAGGGGAATTGAACATGATTCATATGCAGGTTGCCTCTGACCCTAGAATTCAACAATTTATTAATATAAAGGTGGAAAATATACCTGATGCTTATGGTCTGATTTTGAGAAGAGACTTTACTATGGCTCTGAATGGATATGTATCAACTGATCACTCTCATATGTGGCTTCCCTGGAAGGGAGTGCCAAATCAGATCAAGATTGAAAGAGAGCCCAGGATGAAATATATGATTACAAAATATCATAATACTTTGAACGAGATACTGATATCAGAGGTGAGCATGGGTAATTATGTACTTGTGACCCCTTTTGAGGAATTTTATGTGGAAGAAATCCTTATGATACATGCTACACCTATTGATCTCACAGCCGAATCTAGTGGCACTAGAGCCCTGGTGGAACTAATAGATGATGATGTTCCTAAAGATCATCAACTCAGCTTGTTGGAGAATTTCCAAGAATTCATTCAAAAGTGTATTGAAGATCAGATCCAGTTAGGTAGAGGAATGAATTTTAGAGAATTACTTTTTCCAAATTGGTGTAGAGTTCACAATGCCTCCCACTCTAAACTGGATTGTTGCTTGTGCCAGTCTGCAGTGGAACAAGTGCAGAAGTGTATCAACCCTATTCCAGCAGTCAAATTCAATATTCAGAATATTCAAGAAGATCCCAAAGGGAAGAAAGTGAGGCTTTCTAAAAATCCCTCCAGCAGTAATAGTGCAAGAGATGCAACAAAGAAGTCTGCAGTTGCTAGTTGTTGGACCTTAAGATTTGACAGATCTAAATCGAAGCAAGGAGCTGGAGTAGGATTTGAGTTAGTCAATCCAAGAGGTAAAACTTTCTTTGCTGATCATAGACTTTAGTTTCATTGTACTAATAATGTAGCAGAATAAGAGGCTTTGATTCATGGGTTGCTTATGGAACTAAAGAAAAAGGTTAAGATTTTGCAAGTCTTTGGGGATTCTGAGTTAGTGGTCAAACAAGTCAGGAGGAAATACTCATTTCATGATAGAAGGATGACCAATTATAGGCATAGAGTATGGGACCTTATTGAAGGATTTGATGCCTTCAACATTCAATTGATACCACATAATAAGAACCAAACATTAGATTGCCTTGCTCAGGCAACTAGTACTTTATAGCCTTTGTCTCTCTCTGGATTGATGAAGTTTACAGTGGAATTGACCTTAGTTCCTTCAGTACCTAACAATGTTACCAATTTCTAGGTATTTGAAGATGATAAGCATATTTTAGATTTTATCACAAGTTCAGACGTCTTTGCTTCTCAGATTATTGATGAGATTGAACCCGAAGAAGTAGAGATGGATTTAGAAGGGGTGATTAATATGAAGACTAATACTATTTCAAGAGGAATGGTGTAGCTAGAAAGGATTTTTGATCTGGATAAAGTCAAAGATCCAGAACAAGATGCTAAGAAGGATTCCATTAGTGGACAATGTGAAACGTACATGGGAACTCAAGATGATATCAAGAATGTATTCATTGGCAAAGTGTGCACTCTAGAAGAGAGGAAAGGGATTATTGATGCATTACATACATATCAAGATGTAATAGCCTGGATTTACGAAGACCTAAAGGGTATGTGTAGGATCATCATGGAAAAAATAGGCCCTTAAGTGGCAAAAAATTTAGAAAAATCAGAGTTAGGCAACTTGACGTAAAAATTTGAATAAGTTATCTATATTATTTCAAAAATATGTAACAATAAAATATGTAGAAAATTGAATGTAGTTTCTAAACTACTAGGTTTTTTTTTAAATCTATTTGGTGAAAATTTGAAATTTCAATGGAGTAGTAGTTAAATTTCAGGGAAAAATAAGAAGTAGGTGTCTGTTGACAACCCTAACCACAATAAAATGATAATATTTTTTATAAGATTTTGATATAAAGTAGAGGACTCATGTTAGGATGTGATGCATTTTTTTTTAATTTTTTCCAAGTAAATAATTAATTATGAATTTTTATTACAACTTTTAAAAAATATAAAAATGTGTGTCCGACAATCTTAACTTGGTCAAAACTTCATGAAATTCAATTTCTTTTTTTAATCCTATAGTATACAAAGCATAGAATGTGACGATGTTTTGATTCAAAAATGTGATACCATTTGAAAGCTATAGATGTTTTTCAATTAGCCTATCAATTAGAACTTTAGTCGTAATTCAAATAAAAAATGAATAATAATTATTTATTAAATTCAAAGTAAAGCATAATTTATATTGGTGGAAAGTTGAGAATATCCTTTAAAAAACCTTTTTGTTTCATCAATTTTGGGTAAAAAAAATTCGTCAGCCACATGGGTCATCATATCACTTACATATTGCCACTTTTTGGCCCATCATGATCCTGCACATACCCTGAAGACATATGACACTTCGATTATAACTCACACTATCCCATTGAAGCCAGGAGTAAGACCCTTCAGGTAGAGGCAAAGGCCAATCAATGCTTTACTAGAGCCCATAATTCAAAAGGAAGTGCAGAAGCTACTATCTGCCAGAATTATATTCCTAGTCAGGCATTCGACCTGGGTTGCAAATCTGGTTCCTGTGAGAAAGAAGAATGGGGAAATCAGACTGTGTGTGGATTTTAGGAACCTTAATAGAGCATCAGAAAAGGATAATTATCTCGTCCCTTCGTTGGATGAAGTGCTTTAGATTTTCAATGGGTCTCAAATGATGTCTTTCCTGGATGGCTACTTTGGATACAATCAAGTTATGGTACAATATGAAGATAGGCATAAAAATTATTTCACCACAAAGTGGGGTACTTTCGCTTATAGGAGAATGCCCTTCGGTTTGATCAATGTTGGAGCTATGTTCCAGAGGGCTATGGACATTGCTTTTAAGGACATAATTGGAAAATGCATAATTATTTATATGGATGATCTGACAGTCTTTTCCAAGAGGGGAGGTGATCACATAGAAAATTTGTGCAAGGTGTTTCAGAGGTGTAGAGAATTTGGCATATCTCTTAATCCAAAGAAATGCATCTTTGGAGTCACTGAGGGGAAATTACTGGGAAACGTTATTTCAAAGAAAGGTATTGCTATTGATCTTGAATGAGTGGAAGCCATACTTAAGATCCAGCCACCAGCTAGCAAAAAGGAGATGAAGTCATTCTTTGGGAAAATTAACTTTGTAAGGAAGTTTATCATAGGATTTGCATAAATAGTCAAGCCATTGAATGCGATGTTGAAGTAGGAAGCTAAAGTTGAGTGGAGTGCAGAAGCTAAAGAAGCATTTGCGGAAATCAAAAGGGCCATTGGTGAGGCCCCAGTGTTGGTGAGTCTTGATTATGCTAAGCCATTTTACATATACTCATTCGCTTCTGATCACTCATGTGCTGGCAGGTTGACCCAAAAGTCTGATCAAGGGAATGAGCACCCCATAGCATTTATGAGTGCACTAATGAAAGATGCAGAACTAAGGTACCCAAGTGTGGAGAAGCAGGCTTATGCCTTGGTCAGAGCTATGAAGAAATTCAAGCACTATATTCTCAAGAACAAGGTCTTTGCAATAGTTCCTGATCCTACAGTCAAGCTATTGTTGATGCAAAATGAGCTGGGAGAATGCCGAGCTAAGTGGGTGACTATGTTGCAGGAGTATGATATTGAGATTCAACCCATGAAATTGGTAAGAGGGCAAGGGCGTATGAGAACAATGGCAGAAACGGGCCCTGACCTTGCAGCCCAACATTATAATCTTGAAGATGTTTCTCTAGGGGACTAGTATGATGATATCATTCATTATCTTTTGAATCAACAGTGTCCAGATCACCTTAATGCTGTACAGAGAAGGGAATTGCATTTGAAGAGTGACAGTTTCATGCTGAAGGGAGCCATCTTATACAAAAAGAACCATGGAGGTGTCTATTTAAGATGTTTGGGGCAGCAGGAGGCTGAAAGAGTTTTGGTAGAATTTCATGACAAATATGGTACTGGCCATGAATTTGCACCGTCCACTACAAATCAGATTATGAGGGTTGGTTATTATTGGCCCACATTGTTTATGGACACACACAACCATGTCAGGATGTGTCATGTGTGTCAAACTACAACAACCAGAGAGAAGTATGCGACACTCCCACTTCAGCCAGTCTTCGAGGTAAAACCTTTCGCACAATGGGGAATGGACTTCATAGGTCCAATCAATCTGCCTTCTTCTACAGGTCACAGGTATATTCTTACTGTTACTGATTATTTAATGAGATGGACTGAGGCTCTTGCATGCAAACAGTGTACTTCTGAAGTGGTAATAAATTTCATCGAATCAGGTATTATTAATCGCTTTGGAAGTCCTATGTCTTTGGTTTATGATAATGGTCCTGCATTTGCATCATTGAAATTATCTAATTGGGCCTTTGATCATGGAATTATAATTAAATTTGCATCCAATTATTACCCTCAGGGTAATGGTTTGGCTGAGTCCTCCAATAAGAACCTCCTGACAGTCATTCGTAAGTTGTTAGAAAGAAACCCTAAGGACTAGCATACCCAGCTTCAGTTTTCCCTCTAGGTAGATCATACAAGACACAATACTTCCATAGGAACATCCCCTTACCATCTAGTTTATGGGCTAGAACCTGTGTTTCCCATTCAGTTAAAAATCCCCACCTTGCAGTTCATTAACGAATATTATGATGAAGGGGATAAAAAAGAAGTCAGACTTGCTGAGTTGTTACTCCTTGAAGAGAAAAGAGATGAAGCCCTTGAAATTTTTTCCAAACATCAGGGTGTAGTAAAAATGTGGTTTGATAGGAGAGCCAATGTAAAAGCCTTTAGAATCTTTGACTTAGTTCTCTATTGGGATAAATCCCATGACCGTAAGGGAGAGCATGGAAAATTTAACAAACTCTGGCTTGGCCCTTATTAGATTTCAGAGATCCTGGGAGATAATGCTTTTTGCTTGAAAACCCTCACTAGGGAAGACATCCCACTACCTATCAATAGGCAGTACTTGAAGCATTATTTCTAATCTTGAGCTATTACAGCTCCTTTCTTGTACATAGTTAGAATAGGTGTCTTTTTTTTTCTTTGCTTTGCTTTGGTTAGAGTAGGTTTCCTTTTCTGCTTTGCTTTGTTTGTTTTCTATTCCTGGTTAGTTTAGGTTTTTTTTTGGTTTGGTTTGCTTTTGCTCTGCTCTTGCTTTGGGGGTTTTCCTATTTTTTGTTGGGTGTGTTGCATCTGCGTGGAAATCATATTATTATCTGGGATTGTTCTGAATATTTCTCTTACAAACTTCAATCATTTTCCCAGAGTTAGTTGGTGAAGGTCCTTTATTTAGGTGTCACATGTATTTAATGCTAAGAGTGGATGAATCACAGATGGGTTAAATCTGGAATGTATTTGGGTATTATATTTACACACAAATCAGTTAAAATTCCAAGGTTGCATGGGTCCTTATGAAGTCTATTTAGGTGAAAATATTATATTCTGCTTCAGTGCCACTGTGATTCTCAGCCTTGAGCATGAACTTCACTGTTCACAAGTTGAAATAAAAAATAATGAAAAGAAAGAAATATCAAAAAGAGAGAAAAGAGAAAATTGAAAATCAAAAGAATGAATTCAACTTATCAGGAGTATCCAAGTATCTCTACCGGGGCTATGGATGCCTGGCTGGTAGTAGAGCTATACTTGGGGGAACCACAACGATAACCTCGTTAGAGCTATGGATGCCTGGCTAGCAGCGAGGCTCTATCCAGGATGCTTTTGGAGTTAGAATCTTTATGTAGCCTAGTCAGACTAAATTTGGTTCCTATTGTAACTAAGGAAATTGGGAATGAATACATATGCACACATTTAGACCCCAGTAGAAGAAAGGTTTTCTTGTTTATGAGTTTTGAAGCTTTGCTTAATTGATCATCTAATGTGAGGGTTGAAACCAGAGGTTTTGGGTTCTTGATTTTTGTTTGTCACTAAAATGCTCCAGAGCATTTTCCCAGTGGAGTCGCCATTTGTTGTGCAATTTTTGCACACACGCCTTGCTGGAAGTAGGGACCCACTTTTGCTTTGTTTCTTGGTATTTTAGCCCTTTGATTTTGAGGAATTACTTGCTTTGGTATGAGCCTGAATGTTTATCTTTCTTGCATTGATGATCCCTCTGTGGTATTCATTGAAAATCTTAAGTTTTAGACTCATTTCGGCTTTTTCGCTGTGCTCAGGAAAATCCTCTCTGGGCGGATCTCCCCAGATGTTTTGCAAACTCGGTGGCAGTTTCTTTTGCATTCTGATCCATAAATTCTGATACCTCACAAAATTCCATGTTGGCTAGATTTCTCTGAAATTCCGTCATCCTGTCGAATTCTCGGGTTTTGTTTTGGGTTGCCTTGTCGATTGCATTAATACTCTATTGTACGATTTATGTGGCATGTACTTAATTGATTTTGAGGAATTCTTGTGCCATTGAGTTTTATCATTTATCTTCTACCGATCTAAGGTGCTTGATCTTGAGTGCTTGGCTTGGTTTGGCATATTGGATTTGTGGATTCTTGGATTTGGTGGTGAATTTCTTGGGCATCATCATAATTGCTATTATTTTCCAGGGCGCTAAAGCTTGCCACCCGTCGTTGTTTTAATTGAGTTTTACTTCATCAATGGTATGTATTCATTGCCTTGCTTTTGATTGTTGAATGTGAATAATTCTTTAGCGTCTTGAGTATGCTTGGAGTCCAGATTTCTACGTGTTTGGCATTGAGCATCTTGAAGCTAGGGTTATTCATTTTTGCTGGATTGGCAACAACAAGTGAGTTTACGAGCTTGTTTTTAGTTTCATTATGAAGTAGATTGCTTGTGTAGGCCATGAAAGATCCTTTTGAAAACCTGGAAAAATGAGTAAGTTGAGTCCAAGCTGATTCTGTGTGTTCATGGAAATTCTTTAGGGTTTTAGGTTTAGGGCATCACCAATTCCAATCAATTTTTTTTGGAATAACTTTAGAATTTAAAGATGATATGTAAGAAGTTCAAATCGAGCTAGCTTCAAGCCTTAGGCCCTCAAATTTGTGATCATTCGATCAATTTGAGTGAAGTCGCGAAGAAACGTTGACATTTGGAATTTTGAAGCCTTCGCAGAATTCCTTAACTGCTGGAATTCCCCAATTTTCCAACCTTCCTTCCTTTTCTCGAAGATATGGAAAAACCCAGAATTGTGCCTACCTCATAGATTTCCTCTCCCGATGGATTTTCCCAAAAGTCACACCATCTGAAGAATTGGAAAGATAAATGGATTGAATACTATGTGTCTTGACATTTCATGGTTAATTTGAATAATTAGAGAGATGTTTTATTCCTTTTTCTTCACTTGGATGATCAGTTTATGATATTTATGCCATGATCGTTAAAATATTCCTAGCATGGAATTCCCCGAAATTCCTTTCTGGCTTGATTTCCCCGGATGGCTGAAAATCCCAGATTTCTAAGAAATTGTGTCTTGCGATGATTTAAAGGATTTTAATTATGTTTTTTGAATTGTTGAATGATAAACATGTTGTTTATGATGAGCTAACCTTGATTCTAATTTAGTAAAGATGATTTATTGTGGTCTCTTGTCGATTGTAGGCTGAATCAAGTAAGGTAGTTGCAAGCGGAACCAGGAGCAAGCAAATGGATCAAGGTCCTGAAGGATCTTCAGTCTCAGAAGCATAAAGGATCAAAATTGAAATAAAGAGTAAGGTTTCTGAGTCCAAGCTCTCCTCCATCTGGACTAAGGTAGGTGACACTAATGTAGGTAGATGGGATTGCAAGGAATTCAAGGCAAGAATGGCATAGCAAGACCCTCCATTGTTGGCTAGAAGGCTAGTGGAATCAAGGTTGGCTCATGTGTCTGGTTTTCCTCCTACGATTCAATGCTATGAGCTAATGCTTGTTTGTACAAGAAATTATGACAAGAGTACACAAAGAGTGATCGGTCCTCAAGGCAGGTTGTTGGAAAACTTCTCTCCTGTATCTATGGCACAAACCTTTGACATGCCTGACAGAGCTCATGTGGTGGCTTTGGACTTGGATGTTGCTAAAAATTATTTTGAATATGATTCAAGCAAGGCTCTATAGGTGGTCAATTCTTGGTTGGAGAAACCTAAACCCCACATCTCAAAGCTACCAAAACAATTATTCAGGGAAAAGTTCAAACTCGAGTACTATGATGCTATCACATTACTTAGTAGGGTAATAGGTTTGAAGAGTGCATGAGTTTTTGAAAACTGGATGTTCCTTGTCATAGTGAGGATGGAGCAGAAGATCGATTATCACTGGGCATGAATTATAAGTGCCATGATACATGATAAACTGTGCAATGTCTTGCAAACTAAGAGCTTCACAATGACTTCTTACCTGGTCTATGCCTTGGCTAGGTTCCATCCATATAAGGGGTTGAGTACATGAGGAACCTTTGGGTGAGATGTGATATATGAAGTCTATCCACAGCTACATCTGGGAAGCTCAAGCTATAGAAGGGTGAATGATGTATTCACCATGTACATCACTAGGTTGCTCCAAGGTGCAGAGCATGTTAGAATATCTGCCAATGCTAGGGAGTTGATCAAAAGGTATGGGGCTTGGTTTATACAGTTTCCCACCTTTTCTTACATAAGGATAGATGGATTTTAGAGGGCTCCTTATAGACTTCCTATGTTTCCTAATGATCACCTTATACTCCTAGAAGTCACAAGGAAGATATGTGATTTCGATGTCATAGTTAAGAAAGAGAAGCATAAAACAGGATTTGGCAATGACTTTCCCCTCAGGGTAGGCAGTAATGAGGCTTGCCCTTCCATACATACAACACACTTTTATAAAGAGGGGATAAGTACTCTGGGCCTATCTTTCCATTCTAAAAGGTCCAAGTTTGATAGAACTGGTGAAGCCCAAAATAAGGCTAGTAGAGCGTACAGTCACAAGGATGACCTAGAGGATTACTGGGCCAACTGCAAAGATGAGTTTGAGATTCGAAAGAAGAAATTCTCTAGGTTACCAGTTAACTTGATTAGATTATACAATGTCAAGGTCATCCCAAATTAGATAGATGATGATGGAGATTTACTTTAGAGCCATGACTATGAGGCTATGAAAGATAAACCAGTTGGAGAAATAGACTGGATGGAGGAAGAAAAAATAGAGTTAGAATAGATCATGACTCCATTGATTAAATAAACAAAATTGTGGCTCAAGCACAAGATTTGGGAATTGGAGAGTGAGGGTGTACAACGCACCTATGATTTGATGGGAGACTTGGAGTCTCATTCCACTTCTGATGAATCAGCAAGGCAAGATCCTAAGGGTAAGACTAAAGTGAGCTCCCCTTTCAAGATAAAGACTAAAGATGTTTAGGTGGAGGAAGTGGAAGAGGATGAGAAGCAAATAAATCCTATTGCTAAGAAAAGGAGACACATTGCAAAGACAAAGAAAGCTGCAAAGGATGAAACTAAAAAGGAAGGAAAAGAGGCTAGTGTTTCTATACCAAAGAGAAGAAGAATAGTGAGGCTGTCACAGAAGGAGAAGGAAACTTCTAAGGCAAGAGGTGAAGTTGACCCACCGGTAGTTAATGTGGAGAGTTCGGGTGAGAAAACACAGGTGTACATGAGAAGATCAAGGACTCCATCTCCTAAAGATGGTGTACGAAATAAAGGTGCTCCCATAGTTGTTCCTGCCTATGATCATGATAATATCCCTCCTTCTCCTGAAGCTCACAATGCACCAAGTGAACCCAAGGATGTTGAAGATTATCAAGATCAAGAAGGAGAAGAATTCCAAGAAGGTGAACTCTAAAGTGCTGAAGCAAAAATAGAGAAGGTGTTGCAGTCTCCCCTGGTGACCTATGAGGATTCACTTGTAAGAAGTGAAGAGGATAGAGCTCTTCAGAGAGAGGAAGTGCCAGTCTGGAATCCTTCACCTATGCATGAGGAAGAAGAACATGATAAGGGAACATAAGAGAGAGTTGAAGAGATTCCTAAAAAGCATGATTTGAATGAAGTACTCAAGGGTCACCAGGATGCTGTTGGAAAAGGTAGTTTGCATCCGGATTCCACAGTGCCTGCTTGGTTGGGTAGAGAGTTTAAGAGCAAACAGGTTGTGGTGGATGACACTCTCCCTAACTGGAATGAATTGCTGGCAAGCATAGGAAAAGGTAGAACAAAGAAGAAGGCCAGAGTTATTTCAAAGATTGAAAGAGATGAAGAAAATAATAGGGTGGTCCACATTGCTACTCCTTCTCTTGAAAAGAATAAGGATGATGTGATTGGTAGTGATTATAATATACAAACTATCAACCTAGGGCCTACTTCCATGGAATAGGAAATTGAAGAATATGAAGGCTCTAGTGCTATAATCCTAGGTAGATTGAGGAAAAAGGTGCAAACCAAGCAAGAATTGAAGAGAGAAAAAATGATAAACTTAAGAAGTATCTGTAGGATTTGATGAGGCCCTTGCAATCCAAAGAGCTCCTCATCCTCCGCTGCAAGTTTGCCGCACAAGAAACAATAACAAAGTTGGAGAAGATGAAAGGTACTACCATGCAATAAACGAATTGTTGCGTGGGAGTGAAAGCAAGGGAGATAATGCTATCAAGGACATCCTTTTGACCGATGGAGATGCTATGAGGTCAATAGATTGGTTAATGGATGTATTAGCTCAAGATAAGGGAGGATGTGGATCTCTTGCTGCGAAGACCAAAATCATCATTGAATACACCGAGAATAAATTGTAAGTGATGGAATTCTTTTCCCAAAGGTCGCTAACCTTGGGAATGTTTTGAAGTTTTGCAAACAAGGCAAAGGGCTTTGCAAGAAGGTTTATAAGCAAAGGAAACAAATTGAAGACACCGACCGAGATCTACAACAAATGCATTTTTCTTTGAGGATATGACAAGAAGAAAAGGTTTGCACCAAAGCATTTGAGCTTGGAATAGTTGGAGAAAATGGTGGTGAGATGTGTATTCAATCAATGAGGACCCAGCCAACAACATCAATTAGATGATGCAGCCACCTATGGCAAGAATGGATAAATATGAAACCATGAAGTTGGACTGGGATAAATTTGTCAAGAAGTCAAGAGAAGACATTAAGTCCATTGAAAGGAGAATTAAAGTATTGGATATGCCACCTATAGCTGACTTGGATAGGAGATTTTTGATGGTGTAGGATAGGATGGGGCGAGATAAAGATAAAGGCGAAGGAAATGAATACAATGCTCCATCAAAATTTGTGCTTCCCATTATTTTCCTCCTTCTTTGCATGCATTGGACCGAGCTATGTTGGAGATCCCAGGCTGACCTGGATGGAGTGCATGTAGTTAATGCCCACTTTGCTTTATTTTGAATTCCTCTTGGTCGACTTGTTTTGTGGCCGTTTTATTGTAAACCCTAATTGGGCCAACATATCTTGGGGGTTTCTATAAATATGGCATTCTGCCTCATTTGTAAGGGCTAGATAGTTTTATATTGGAGCGAATTAAGCAGTATAGCAAGAGTTAGGAGTTAGTATCATTTTCAAGCAAGTTTTGTAACAAAATACTGGAATTGTTGCTACTTTGGGTGATTTAATGCAAGTGAAGACATTGTGATTTGGTGCCTTTCTTGTGTTGAATTTTATCTGGCATGGTTCCTATGATTCTATATTTGAAGTTGCTTAAATTTATTTAATATATATATGCTAGGTTTAATGTTAGGGGAATTAATATTGTTTATGATTTGATACTTGAGGTGTTGCAACAATCTCTAGTCCATACTTTTTGTAGCTAGTTGATTGTTAGTTTCTTTGCAAAGTTAGCTTGGGCTTTAAATTCACTGTGTTTAGTTCAATTGTGGATGTTTATTCATTTCAATTGCAATAGGGTTGTTTTGAGTGAATGTTCACGATCTGAAAATTTTTAATGCCTTAAAAGATTGCACTATTTTTGTAAGATTGCAGATTCATCTAGGTCAAGCAGGAATCAGTTCTGAGGGATTGGTCCATTTCAAGTGTTTCACCATTTGCATTGTTAATTCTAGAATTAGAATTAATTTTAGAGATCTCTCTAAACCCTTATTTCTTTTGCTATTTATTTTTTCATCTGGGTTAGATTTAGGATTTGAAGTATCACCATATTGCTAGATCTGATAAATTTGAATTTAGCATTTGCTTGTAGTAAGGTGCCTTTTTGATTACCAATATTTTTACATTTATCACTAATTTGTTTATGTATTGTCAAGACCTGACATTAGAGACCTTGGGGTTATCTCTCGAGGCTTGCTGATAGAGATTTAACTTTCAAGAGAGATAGGATACTTGTATCTTGTCTGAGTTGTTGCTATGCAGAAAACACCATCAACATGTAGCAGGCCCAAACCATTGAACTTAGACATGTATTAGATGCCCCTACAAGGCCTCAAAACCTTCCTTCATGACAGTGAATAGAAAAAGAGCAATGGACCAAAACAACGTTGCTCCAAGAGGCCTAATTTGTTGGCTACAACAGGACAGTTGACTATCTTTTGGATAGCCTTGTGTTGTGTGTACTTCTTCCTCCTATCTTTTCTTTTTTGCATCTCGAATTTCATTGCAACAATCAACAAGCATGGATTCAAATGTTCCAGTTCCTCTTCTAATTCCATTTAACTGCCATCAATGGTAAACTGAGGTTCAACTAATACTAAAGAACAAGAGGTTATATAGAGTTACAATGGGGGAAGAAAAAAAAAGTACAGATGAAAGTGCTAAAGTTAAGTGGTTCAACAAGGGTAATCAAGCTTTTGGATTCTTATTTTATATTGAAGTAGCATAGGCCACCTTCCGACTCGAGTTCATAAATCATATTGATGAGTATATTGTTTTCCAATCTTTGGACCGTGAACAAATAAGTAGCATTGTGAGATTACAGGTATGTAGATCATTTATTTTTTTGAAAAACTTATCATTTCTAAAGTACAAACAAAGATAGAAAATTTGTCTGTTTAGTTAATAAAGAATTTATTTGTGACTTATAATAACTGAAGATGCACATAAAATTGTATAAGATCCAAGTACTTTAGGGAATTCATAATAGGATATGCAGCAAGGGGGTAACTCAAGTTCTTAATACACACTCTTTTTGTGTTTCAGGCATTTTTTGTAATCTACTTTATATGCTTCATAAAAAATAATTTTGGGATAGAAGCAATCAACTCCAATTCTTGTCATCCTCCATTTTTGTTTAGTTGCAAATATTTGGTTACAGTGATTTGGTCAACAAACCTTGTTTGCTCCTTTGTCTGAATACCATGTTACTATGCATTAACTCTTGAATTATAACCATTAGGAAGCTTTATATCTCATCCAGGCATCTTTAGCTAGATCACAACATTAGTTATGTATTTTTCCTAGTATATCTTTTGTTATATGATGAAGAGATAAAACTCACTCTTTTGTTGTTGTACAATGTGAAAGAACCCAAAAATTTTCTATCCCAAAATTCCATCCTCTTACAAAAAAGAGAATATATAGCTTTTCAATCTGTTATTGATTTATAATTGATTCTTGAGGTCATATATTAGGGAAGTTAACATTCCAATGGCCACTAAATAAATAGATCTTCCATGTAATGCTTTCCCACTTCAATTCCTTCTCAACCTTCTCTATAAATGCAAACATAGTTTCAAAATATTTAGGTTTATGAATAAATTTTATAGGAAATTTCTTCCCTAATGCCTTCTCAAATACAACCACCATTATTATTATTATCATTTTCAACCCTTGTGTAGTAACTTTGAAACTTGGTAATTTTATCGTTATTTTCTTTTGAAGTACACATGCAAAATAGTTGTTTATGCACATAAGAGATAACAAAAGTAACCACATGTCAATTGCATAAAAATTGATGGGGAGAAGATAAACACCCAAAGTTATTGAAACATCATTAGCATATCCTACAATCATTGCATTCCAAGGGATGACATCTCTTTGAGCCATTCTATCGAATAGTTCATGTGCCTTATCAATACTTCCACATTTTGAATACATGTCTACTAGAGAATTTCCAACTATAATATTTGACAAAACTCCCCCTTCCATTATGTCATGATGGATGTCCATACCCCGTTCCAAAGCTCCCCTTTTGGCACAGGAAGGGAGGATGCTTACAAAGGTTGTCGAATTTGGCTTTACACCAGCCAATTACATTTGCTTTAAAATTTATAAAGCCTTTTGAAAATATCTATTTTGTGCATATCCTGCAATCATTGCAGTCCATGAGATGACATACCCTATCCTCTATCCTTTATGTTTTGATGGATGTCCATACCTTATTACAAAGCTCCCCTTTTGGCACAGGCAGGGAGGATGTTGGAAAAGGTTGTCGAATTTGGATTTACACCAACCAATTACATTTTTCTAGACTAGCATGTTTGCAAATGGAATACTTTCTTTTTTAAAAAAAATTGCACAGTTCCGTCAAAATTTTGACGAACACGCTTGACGAAACTTCAAAAACGACCAACGAAATTGTTGTAGCTCCAACAAAATTTCTGACGTTATGACATGCCCCTTTCGTCACTATTTCGATGATATTCTAGTGGTGTTCTACGTTTTGGCTAATTTGTCCCACTTATTTTCTAGCTAATGTTCATTGTTAGATCGACACATGGTTTGTCGGATGTTCGACGAACACCCGATCACCTTTACCGTGGCAACTACTGAAAAAGTCATGTCATGTTTTTGATGTTTCAAGGTTTGTCAGGAAAGCGACAAAAAGGTTTTGATGAAAATTATTGTAGTGGTTCGTCAATATTCCGACAATAGTTTTTTGAATTTTCAACAAACATTCGTCAAAAAATGGAGCTGAATACAATAGTGAATGGAACTTTTCTTGTACTCATGGTATTTCTTGTGTTGTATTCTATAATAAATATCATTATATTTGAATGGTTCTCAATAATGCTTTAGTGGCATTATGACTATTCCTTCAGGTCTTGTTGTATCTGCATGAGACATTTTTCTCTTTGATATACATTTTTCTTGGAACCTTACATTGATATGGTATCTTGCTTTGGCATTTTACTTGTTATTTAAAATTGTTCTCTTAATGAATCCTCGAAACACCTCTTGTTTCCAATGAGTAATAATTTCTTTGTCAAGCTACAGATGTATACTTGTTCAGTAATTGCAAAGATAACTTGATTACCTTTCCTTCATATTGCTTATGATAAAAATATGAGCTGAGCTCAACCCTCGTGGGAGTGACATTTTCCCCACTCATACTGTAAATAGATGAAATAACAACATAAGTTGACCTGTATCTGCACATGAAACAAAAATTTGGAAAACATGTGTACATTTTAGGTGTGTTAGATGGCTTCAATGGTTTTTTGGGACACCTAAAATGTACATAGCTTATTTAATGCACATAATGATCAGTTTATACATGCATAGGGTGAATGTGTATGTAATTTTTGTAATTAGTCATTGCTTAGAGCATGCTCTAAAACCATTGTTACTGTCACATGCAGGACTAGAAGTGGTATGGAGCTAGAAGGGATAGATGAAGCTTAGGACAACAACAGGACAAAAAGACACATCAGAACCAACCATTCACAGGTAATGGCTGGTTACTATTGATGGTGTTTTTTGCATAGCAACAACTCAAACAGAATATGATATTCTATCTCTCTTCAAAGGTAAATCTCTATCAGCAAGCCTCAAGAGATAACCCCAAGGTCTCTAATGTCAGGTCTTGACAATGCATAAACAACTCAGTGATAAATGTGAAAATGCTAGTAATCACAAAGGGACCTTACCACAAGCAAATACTGAATCTCATAGCTTATCAATTTTTTGCAATATGGTGATACTTTGAATCCTAAATCTAACCCAAATGACAAAAGAAATAGCAAAAGAGATAAGGGATTTAGAGAGATTCTTAAATTTAACACTAACTCCTAGGATTAACGATGCAAATGATGAAACACTTGAAATGGACCAATCCCTCAGAAACTGATTCCTGCTTGACCCAAATGAATCTACAATCTTACAGAAATAGTGCAATCTTCTAAGGCATTAAATATTTTCAAATCATGAACATTCATTCAAGAAAACCCTATTGCAATTGAAATGAACGAACATCCACAATTGAACTAAGCACAGTGAATTTAAAGTCCAGGCTAACTTTGCAAAGCAACTAGCAATTAGCTAGCTATGAAAAGTATGGACTAGAGATTACTGCAACACTTCAAGTATCAAATCATAAAGATTATCAATTCTTCTAACATTAAACCTAGCACATATATAAAAAAAAACTTAAGCAATTCCAAAGATAGAATCACAAGAACCATGCCAGATAAAATTCAACACAAGAAAGGCACCAAATCACAATGTCTTTACTTGCATTAAATCACCCAAAGTAGCAACAATTCTAGTCTTCTGTTACAACACTTGCTTGAAAATAAGACTAACTCCTAACTCTAGCTCTTGCTACATTGCTTAATTTGCTCCAATATAAAACTATCTAGCCCTTACAAATTAGGCAGAATGCCATATTTATAGAAACCCTTAAGATATGTTGGCCTAAATAAGTTTACAATAATAATATGCCACAAAACAAGTCGGCCAAGAGGAATTCAAAATAAAGTAAAATATGCATTAAATGCATGCACTCCATCCAAGTTGGCCTGGGATCTCCAACAAAGCTTGGTCCAATGCATGTGAGGGAGAAAGGAAAATAATGCGGAAGCACAAATTCCAATGAGGCATTGTATTAACTGCCTTCCCCTTTATCCTTATCTCGCTCCATCCTGTCTTGCACAATCAAAAATATCCTATCCAAATCGGCTATAGGTGGCATAGCTAAAACCTTAATTCTCCTTTCAATGGACTTTATGTCCTTTCTTGACTGCTCTACTATTTTATCCCATTCCCCCTTACTATTTTGATACTTGTCCATTACTGCAATGTATGTAGATGCATCATCCAACTGATGTTCAGTGACTAGATCCTCATTGTTTGGAGAATATACATCTCGCCACCATTTTCTTAACTACTCCAAGCTCAGATGTTTCAGTGCAAATATTTTCCTTCCTGTCATAACCTCGAAGAAGGAAATGCATTTTTTATAGATCTCAGTCAAGGTGTCCTCAATTTGTCTCCTTTTCTTATACACCTTCTTCAAAACCCTTTGCCTTATTTGCAAAAATTCAAACCATTCCCAAGGTTCTGTAGCTTTGGAGGAAGGAAGAATGCCATTACCTACCAATTTATCTTCAGTGTATTCCATGATGACTTTAGTCTTTTGCAACAAGAGGTCCATATCATCATTATCCTGAGCAACTACATTCTTTAACCAATCTATTGACCTCATAGCATCTCCACTTGTCGAAAGAAGGTCCTTGATAGCATTGTCTCCCCTAACTTGCACTCCCTACAACAAACTTGTTGTGGCATGAGTAGTAGCTTTCATTCTTTCCAGCTTAGTTATTGTTTCTTGTGGCAGGAAGCTTGCAGCGGATGACGAGGAGCTGATGGATTGCAAGGGCTTCATTAAATCCTACAAGTACTTCTTTAATTTCTCATTCTCCCTCTTTAACTCTTGCTTAGTTAGCACCTCCTTCCTCAATCTTCCCAAGATTACAACATTAGAGCCTTCATATTCGTCAATTTCTTGTTCCATGGAAGTAGGCCCTATGTTGATAGTCTGCATAGTGTAATCACTACCAGCCACATCGTCCCTATTCTTATCAGGAGCAGGAATAGCAATGTGAACCACCCTATTGTTTGCTTTGTCTCTCTCGATCCTTGAAATAACCCTGGCCTTCTTCTTCATTTTACCTTTCCCAATCTGGGCCAGTAGGTCATCCCAATTAGGAAGAATGTCATCCACTACAACCTGCTTACTCCTCAACTCTCTATCCAACGAAGCAGGCACTGTGGGATCTGACTACACACTACCCTGTCCAACTGTATCTTGATGATCCTTGGATACTTCTTCATGCATATCTTTCCTTTTAGGAGTCTCTTCAACTTTACCTTCTTTTCTCTTGTCATGTTCTTCTTCCTCATGCATCGATGAAGGAGTTCTTCCTGGTACCTCTTCCCTTTGAGGAGGTTTATCCTCTTCACTTCTCACAAGTGAATCCTCATAAGTCACCAGAGGAGACTGCAACACCTTCTCTATCTCTGCCTCAACACTGTAGATTTCACTCTCTTGGAATTCTTCTCTTTCTTGATCTTGATAATCTTCAGCATCTTTGGGTTCATCTGGTACATTGTGAGCTTCATGAGAAAGAGGGACATTATCATGTTCAGTGGTAGGAAAAGCTGCGGGAGCACCTTTCTTTGGCACACCATCCTTAGGAGATGGAGTCCTTGATCTTCTCATGTACACCTGTGTTTTCTCACCCGAGCTTTCCACATTAACAACTGGTGGGCCAACTTCACCTCCTGCCTTGGAATTATCCTTTTCTTTTTGTGACAACCTTACTATTCTTCTTCTTTTAGGCATAGAAACACTAGCCTTTTTGCCTTCCTTTTCAACTTCATCCTCTGCAGCCTTCTTTGTCTTTGAAATGTGTTTCCTCTTCTTAGCAATGGGCTTTCTTTATTTTTCTACCTCTTCAACCTCCTCTGCTTGAGTATCCTTAATCTTTATCTTGAAGGGAGAACTCACCTTAGTCTTACCTTTAGGATCCTACTCTGTTGATTCCTCAGAAGTGGAATGAGACTCCAAGTCTCCCATCAAATCATAGGTGCATTGCACACCCTCACTCTACAATTCCCAAATCTTGTGCTTAAGCCATAATTTTGTATATTTAATTACTGGAGTCATGATCTGCTCTAGCTCTGTTTTCTCTTCCTCCAACCAGTCTATTTCTCCAGCTGATTTATCTTTCACAGCCTCATAATCATGGCCCTGAATTAAATCTCCATCATCATCTCTCTGATCCGGGATGACCTTAACATTGTACAGTCTAATCAAGTTAACTGGTAGCCTAGAGAATTTCTTCTTTCGAATCTCAAACTCATCTTTACAGTTAGCCCAGTAATCCTCTAGGTCATCCTCGTGACTGTATTCTCTACTAGCCTTCTTCTGGGCTTCACTAGTTTTGTCAAACTTGGACCTCTTAGAATGGAAAGAAAGGCCTAGGGTACTCATCTCCTCTTCAGAAAAGTGTGTTGTATGTATGGAAGGACAAGCCTCATTACTGCCCACCCTAAGGGGAAAGTCATTGCCAAATCCGGTTTTATGCTTCTCCTTCTTCACTATGGCATCGAAATCACATATCTTCCAAGAGTATGAGGTGATCAGTAGGATACCTAGGAAGCCTGTAAGGGGCCCTCTGGCAACCATCTATCCTTATGTAAGAGAAGGTGGGGAACTGTATAAACCAAGCTCCATACCTTTTAACCAACTCCTTAGCACTGTCAGATATTCTAACATGCTCTGCACCTTGGAGCAACCTAGTGATGTACATGGTGAATGCATCATTCACCCTTCTATAGCTTGAGCTGCCTAGATGTAGCTGTGGATAGACTTCATATATTACATCCCGCCCAAAGGTTCCTTGTGTACTCAATCCCTTATATGGATGTAACCTAGCCAAAGCATAGAATAGATACAAAGTCATTGTGAAGCTCTTAGTTTGCAAGACATTGCATAGTTGATCATGTATTATGGCACTTATAATGCCTGCCCGGTGATAGTTGGTATTTTGCTCCATCCTCACTATGACAAGGAACATCCAATTTTCAAAGACTCCTGCACTCTTCAAACCTATTACCGTGCTAAGTAATGTGATGGCATCATAGTATTTTGGTTTGAATTTTTCCCTAAACAATTGTTTTGGCAGCTTTGAGATGTGGGGTTTAGGTTCCTCCAACCAAAAATTGACCACCTAGAGAGCCTTGCTTGAATCATCTTCAAAATAAGTTTTAGCAACCTCCAAGTCCAGAGCTACCACATGAGATCTGTCAAAGATGTCAAAGGTTTGTGCCACAGATACAAGAGAAAAGTTTGCCAACACCCTGCCCTGAGGACTGATCACCCTTTGTGTACCTCTGTCATAATGCCTAGCACACTCAAGCACTAACTCATAGCATTGAATTGTAGGAGGAAAACCAGCCACATGAGCCAACCTTGATTCTATCAATCTCCTAGCCAACAATGGAGGGTCCTGTTGTGCCATTCTTGCCTTGAATTCCTCATAATCCCATCTGCCTACATTGGTGTCACCTACTTCAGTCCAGATGGAGGAAAGCTTGGACTCAGGAACCTTACTCTTTAGGTCAATCTTGATTCTCTCTGCTTCTAAGACCGAAGATCCCTCAGAACCTTGATCCATCTGCTTGCTTTTGGTTCCACTTGCAACTGCCTTACTTGATTCAGCCTACAATTGACAAGAGACAAAAATAAATCCTCTTTACCACATTAGAATCAAATTCAGCTCATCATAAACAACATATTTATCATTCAACAATTTGAAAATCATAATTAAAATCCCTTAATTCATCACAAGGCACAAATTCTAAGAAATCTAGGATTTTCAGCCATCTGAGGAAATCAAGCCAGAGAGGAATTCCAAGGAATTCCATGCCAAGCAAATTCTAACGAACATGGCAAAAAAATAATAAATTGCTCATCCAAATGAAGAAAAGAAGCATGAATCATTACTCTAATTATTCAAGCCAATCATGAAATTCCAAGACACATAACATTCAATCCGTTTACCTCTCCAATTCTTTAGATGGTGAGACTTTCAGGAAAATCTGTCGGGAGAGGAAATCTGTGAGAAGGGCACAATTCCCGGGTTTTCCATATCTTTGGGGAAAAATGAAGGAGTGACAAAGAACTGGGAATTCGACACTAAGGAATTACAGCACTTCAAAATTTTGAATGTTGATGTTTCTTCGCGGCTTCACTCAAATTGATTGAATGATCACAAATTTGAGGACCTAGGGCTTAAAGCTAGCTCGATTTGAGCTTATGAGAAATCATCTTTAAACTCTAAACTTATTTCAAAGCAAATTGATGGGAATTAGTGATGCGATAAACCTAAAACCCTAAAACTCTGCCATGAACACACATAAAAAAGCTTGGGATCAACTTACTCACTTTGCTAGGTTTTCATAAATATCTTTCATGTCTGACACATGCAATCTATTTCGTAATGAAACTAAAAACAAGCTGGAAAACTCACTTGGGTCGTTAATCTAGTAAAATCGAATAACCCTAGCCTTAAGATGCTCAATGCCAAACACACAAAAATATAGACTTCAAGCAAACTCAAGATGCCAAAGAATTATTCACATTCAACAGTCAAAAGCAAGGAAATGAATACATACCATTGATGAAGTGAATTCGATTAAAACAATGATGGGCAGCAAGTTTTGACACCCTGGCGAACAATAGCAACTATGATAACGCCTAGGAAATGCACCACCAAATCCAGAAATCCATGAATCCAAACACCAAATCAAGCCAAGCACTCCAAATCAAGCCTCTTAGAATGGTAAAAGAAAAATGATAAAACTCAATGGCACAAGAATTCCCCAAAATTGATTAAATACATCTCGCAGAAATCGTACAATCGAGCATTAATGTAGTCGACAAGACAATCCAAACCAAAACCCGAGAATTCGACAAGGTGACAGAACTTCAGAGAAATCTGGCCAACACGAAATTTTGTGAGGTACCAAAATTTCTGGATCGCATTGTAAAAGCAGCAGCCACCAGGTTTTCAAAGCATCCAAGGAATTCCGGCCAGAGAGGATTTTCCCGAGAACATCAAAAAACCTGAAATGAGTCTAGAACTTAAGATTTTCAACAAATACCATAGAGGGATCATCAATGCGGGTAAGATAGAAATTCAAGCTCATGCCAAAGCAAGTAAGTCCTCAAAATCAAAGGGCCAAAATACCAAGAGATAAAGCGAAAGAGGGTCCCTACTTTCAGCGGGGCGTGTGTGCAAAAACTGTACAACAAATGGTGACTCTGCTCAGAAAAGTGCTCCAGAGCATTTCAATGACAAACAAAAATCAAGAACTCAGAATCTCTGGTTTCAGTTCTCACATTAGGTGAGCAATTAAGTAGAGCTTCAAAACTCATAAACAAGCAAATCTTTCTTGTACTGGGGTCTAAGTGTGTGCATATGCATTCATACCCATTTTCCTTAGTTACAATAGGAACCAAATTTAGTGTGGCTAGGCTACATAAAGATTCTAACTCCAAAAGCATCCTGGATAGAACCTCGCTACCAGCTAGGTGTCCATAGCCCTAATGAGGTTATCGTTGTGGTCCTCCCAAGCATAGCTCTACTGCTAGCTAGGTGTCCATAGCCCCAATAGAGATACTTGGATACTCTTGATAAGTTGGATTCATTCTTTTGATTTTCAATATTTTCTCTTTTTCTTCCTTTTGATATTTGTTTTCTTTTCAATTTTTTTATTTCAACCTGTGAACAATGAAGTTCACACTCAGGGTTGAGAACCATAGTGGTGCTGAAGCAGAATATAAGATTTTTCACCTAAGTAGACCTCATTAGGACCCCATGCAACCTTGGAATTTAAAAGATTTGTGTAAATATAAGACCCAAATACATTCCAGATTGAACCCATCCATGATTCATCCACTCATAGCATTAAATACATGGGACACTGAAATAAAGGACCCTCACCAACTGACTTTGGAAAAAATGATTGAAGTTTGTAAGAGAAATATTCAGAACAGTCCCAGATAATAATATGATTGCCATGCAGATGCAACACACCCAAAAGAAAACATGAAAACCCCCAAAGCAAGAGCAGAGAAAAAGTAGACCAAACCTAAAGCAAACCTAAACTAACCAGGAACAACAAACAAACAAAACAAAGCAGAAAGGGAAACCTACTCTAACCAAAGAAAAGCAAAGCAAAGCAAATAGAAAAGACACCTATTCTAACTATGCACAGGAAAGGAGTTGTAAACAACTCAAGATTGGAAATAATGCTTCAAGTACTGCCCATTGACAGGCAGTGTGATGTCTTCCCCAGTAAGGGTTTTCAAGCAAAAAACATTATCTCCTAGGATCTCTGAAATCTGATAAGGGCCAAGCCAGAGTTTGTCAAATTTACCATGCTCCACCTTATGGTCATGGGTTGTATCCTAGTAGAGAACTAGTTTGAGATTCTAAAGGATTTTACCTTGGCTCTCCTATCAAATCATCTTTTGACTACACCCTGATGTTTGGAAAAAATTTCAAGGGCTTCATCTCTTTTCTCTTCAAGATGTAACAGTTCAATAAGTTTGGCTTCTCGTTTATCCCCTTCATCATAATATTCATTAATGAACTGCAGGGTGGGGATTTTTAGCTGTATGGGAAACACAGGTTCTATCCCATAAACCAAATGGTAAGGGGATGTTCCTATGGAAGTCTTGTGTCTTGAACGATCTTCCCAAAGGGAAAACCAAAGTGGGTATGCCAGCCCTTAGGGTTCCTTTCTAACAATTTTGAATAATTGTCGAGATTCTTATTGGAGGACTCACCAAACCATTACCTGAGGGTAATAATTGGATGCAAATTTAATTATAATTCCATGATCAAAGGCCCACTAGAGGTTTCATGATGCAAAAATGCAAGACCATTATCACAAACCAAAGATGTGGGACATCCAAAGCAATTAATAATACTTGATTCAATGAAATTGATTACTACTTCAGAGGTACATTGTTTGCATGCAAGCACCTCAGTCCATCTCATGAAATAATTAGTAACAGTAAGAATATACATGTGACCTACAAAAGAGGGTGGATTGATTGGACCTATGAAGTCCATTCCCCACTACGCGAAAGGTTTTACCTCAAAGATGGGTTGAAGTGGGAGTGATGTGTACTACTCTCTAGTTGTTGTAGTTTGACACACATGACACGTTCTGACATGGTTGTGTGTGTCCTTGAATAATGTGGGCCAATAGTAACTAGCTCTCAGAATTTGATTTGCAGTGGACAGTGCAGATCCATGGCTAGTACCATATCTATCATGAAATTTTGCCATGACTTTGTCCGCTTCTTGTTGCCCCAAACATCTTAAGTAGACACCTTCATGGTTCTTTTTGTATAAGATAGCTCCCTTCAGCATGAAACTATCACTCTTCAAATGTAATTACCTTCTGTGTACTGCATTAAGATGGCCAAGACACCCTTGAGTCAGGAGATATTGAATGATATCATCATACCATTCCCCTGGAGAAACATCTTCAAGATTATAATGTTGAGCTGCAAGGTCAGGGTCCATTTTTGCCAATTTTTTCGTAAGTCCTCATCCCCTAACCAACTTCATGGGTTGAATCTCAATATCATACTCCTACAACATAGTCACCCACTTATCCCTACATTCTCCTAGCTCATTCTGCATCAACAATAGCTTGACTGTAGGATCAAGAACTATTGCAAAGACCTTGTTCCTGAGAATATAGTGCCTGAACTTCTTCATGAATTTGACCAAGGAATAGGCTTGTTTCTCCACACTTGGATACCTTAGTTCTGCATCTTTCAATGGTGCACTCATAAATGCCATGGGGTGTTCATTCCCTTGATCATAATTTTGAGTCAACATGCCAACACAGGAGTGATCAGAAGAAAATGAATATATGTAAAATGGCTTATCATAATTAGGACTCGCCAACACTAGAGCTTCAACAATATCCCTTTTAATTTCTGCAAATGCTTCCTTAGCTTTTGTAATCCATTCAACTTTAGCTTATTGCTTCAACATGGCATTCAATGAGAAGCATTATTTCAATGAATCCGATTGATGATGAACTTCTTTACAAAATTATTTTTTCCAAAAGAATGATTTCATTTTCCTTTTATTAGTAGGTGGCTGGATTTTGAATATATGGCCTCCCTTTCGTTCAAGATCAATGGAAACTCCTTTCTTTGAGATAACATGTTCCAACAACTTTCCTCGGTAACTCCAAAGATGCATTTCTTTGGATTAAGATATATGCCAAATTCTCTACACTTCTGAAACACTTTGCACAAGTCTGCTATGTGATCACCTCTCTTCTTGGAAAAGATTGTCAGATCATCCATATAATTGACTATGCATTTACCAATTATGTCCTTAAAAGCAATGTCGATAGCCCTCTAGAATGTGGCTCCAACATTAATCCAACCAAAGGGAATTCTCCTGTAGGAAAAAGAACCCCACTTGGTGGTGAGAGTAGTTTTATGTCTATCCTCATACTACGCCATAACTTGATTGTATCTAGAGTAGCCATCTAGGAAGGACATCATTTGAGATCCATTGACAATCTGAAGTACTTCATCTAGAGAGGGTACTAGATAATTGTCATTTTCTGATGCTTTGTTAAGATTCCTAAAATCCACACACAGTCTGATTTCACCATTATTCTTTCTTACAAGAACCAGGTTTGCAACCCAGGTTGAATGTTTAACTGGGAATATGATCCTGGAAGATAGAAGCTTTTGCACTTCCTTTTGAATTATGGGCTCCAGTAAGGCATTAATTGGTCTTTGCCTCTGCCTGAAAGGTTTTGCTCCCAGTTTCAAAGGAATGGTGTGTGTGATAATTGAAGTGTCATATGTCTTCAAATCTTTGTAACTCCAGGAAATCACATCTTGATATGTATGTAATGCATCAATAATTCCTTTCCTCTCTTCTGGGGTACACACTTTTCCAATGAAGACATTCTTGATATCATCTTGAGTTCCCATGTATATTTCACATTGTCCACTGATTGAATCTTTCTTAGCATCCTATTCTTGATCTCTGACCTTATCCAGATCAAAAATACTTTCCAGCTGCACCATTCCCCTTGGAATAGTATTAGTCTTCAAATTAATCACCACTTATACATCCATCTCTACTTCTTGAGGTTTAGTCTCATCAATAATCTGAGAAGCAAAGACATTTGAACTTGTGATAAAATCCAAGATATGCTTATCATCTTCAAATACCTAGAAATTTGTAACATTATCAGGTACTGAAGGCACCAGTGTCAATTCCATTGTAAACCTCTTCAGTCCAGAGAGAGACAAAGGTTGTAAAGTACAAGCTTCCTAAGCAAGGGAATCTATTGTTTGGTTCTTATTGTGTGGTATCAATTGAATGTTGAAGGCATGAAATCCTTCGATAAGGTCCCATACTCTATGCCTATAATTGGTCATCCTTCTATCATGGCATGAGTAATGCCTCCTGACTTGTTTGACCACTAACTCAGAATCCCCAAAGACTTGTAAAATCTTGACCTTTTTCTTTAGTGCCATGAGCAACCCATGAATCAAAGCCTCATACTCTGCTACATTATTAGTACAATGAAATTGTAGTCTATGAGCAGCAAAGAAAGTTTTACCTTTTGGACTGAGTAATTTAAATCCTGCCCTAGCTCCTTGCTTCAATTTAGATCCATGAAGTCTTAAAGTCCAACAACCAGTAACTGGAGATTTCCTTACTCTATCTATTGCACTGTTGTTGTTGGAGGGTTCCTCAGAAAGGATCACTTTCTTCCCTTTGGGATCCTCTTGAACATTCCGAATATTGATTTTGACTGTTGGAATGGGGTTGATACATTTCTGCACTTGTTATACTATAGCCTGGCACAAGCAGCAATCCAATTCAGAGTGGGAGGCATTATGAATTCTACACCAATTTGGAAAGAGTAATTTTCCAAAATTCATTCCTCTACCCAACTAAACCTGATCTTCAATACACTTTTGAATTAATTCCTAGAAACTATCCAACAAGCTGAGATGATTATCTTCAGGAACATCATCACTTACTGGTTCCACCAAGGCTCCAGTACCACTGGATTCGGTTGTGAGATCAATAGGTTTAGCATGTAACATAAGGATTTCTTCTGCATTAGATTCCTCAAAAGGGGTCGCAAGGATGTAATTACCCATGCTCCCTTTTGATATCAGAATCTCATTTGAAGTGTTTGATATTCTGTAATCATATATTTCATCCTGGGCTCTCTTTCAATCCTAATCTGATTTGGCACTCTGTTCCAAGGGAGCCACATATGAGAGTGATCAGTTGATACATATCCATTCAGAGCCCTGGTAAAGCCTCTTCCCAAAATTAGACCGTAAGCATCAGGTATATTGGCCACCTGTATATTAATAACTTGTTGAATTTTAGGGTCAGAGGAAACCTGCATATGAATCATGTTCAACTCCCCTACAACATTAACCTCAATTCGATCTAGTTGAGTAACTTTATTTTGGGAGTTAGCAAGAGTAATACCTAAGGCTCTACAAACACCAAAAGGCATAATATTGGTAGAAGCACCTGAATCCAACAAGGAATTGTGCAAGTTCTTACCAAATATACAAACAGAGATCAGAAATGGAGTGTCCATTTTCCCCTAGAACAAAGTCAAGGGAGTATCCACCTGTGCAACTTGAGTTATATCTTTCTCTTTCCCTTTATCTCTAGGAGGTATGTGAACCTGATTGTGAATCTGATTTTTCCATTTTACTGGTGTAGAACTAGATGCTTTATTGACACTCACTGAATGATTTATCTTTTGATATTGAATTTTCATTGTAAGCTCCTAAAACTGCATTTCTAATAGTTGGAACTCTCAATAATTCAAATGTAGAAAAACTTACCTTTAACTTCTTGAGTTCTTCTACAACATATGTGGCCAATTGCTCCATACTTAGATCAGCAGGGGCCACTTTGGGACATTCCACCACTCTTTCCTTTTGATGGATCGACTTGTGTTTGTCCTTCCTTTGACAGGTACTATTTAGACACATGAGGATATAGTGGATTATTATTGGCATTAGGAGCTGGAGGCATAGTGAAGTTGTTTGGAGGAATAGAGGTGGTGAAGGGGCCTCCAACCTGTGGACGCTTGTGTGGTAGGTCCCTCAAATCATATTTTTTAACAGGCCGCTAGAATGTCAGTACCTCTTCAATATAAGCTTCTTATTCATCCATGGGGCCATTTTCATTCACTGGATTTTCATTGAACAACTTTGTAATCTCATCTCCATTGCACACCTGATCTGCCTCTTCTTTAAGCTGGTCTGATTCTTCTTCAGGAACATTCTCCTTGCTCTGTGGAAAAAGAGCATGATTGAGTACCAACATTGATGAATCATAGGGAGTAGATGGCACCACTGCTTGCATTATTGTCCACCTCATATTGAAAAATTGAAGCTGCTGTCTAAAATTCTAGACAGTCTAATTTAGAATGCTGACTTGTTTTATGGAGCCTACACCATCCTAATAAAGCAGCCTCTGCTAAATATATACCACTTGGAGGCTTTTCTTGATTGAATGGCTGATCCAATGGGGTGGGGCCACCTTCATTGTTAGGCCTTGTATTCCAAGTTCTATTATGTCTGGGTGGCTGTCTTTTGTCAAACCCCTGTCCACCAGCCTGACCTCTATCAAAGTTTTGGCCTGAAGATTGTCCTTTATCATAATTTTGTCCTCTGTCATTATTATATATCCTCTTTCAAGGTGTTGACCTCTATCAAAATGCTTCCCTTGTTGAATTTCTCAATTTTCTCTGTTATGATTGGACTGCATACTTCTTTGAGCAGCTTGGAGTTGACTGTTCCTCAAATAAGTTACCTCCATATTTAGCTTCTTCACTTGTTCAGTCAATTCATCCAATCTCTCCTTATCAGGATTTCTATATGGAGGATGATTCTACACAGGAATATGTAGGAAATTGAATGTAGTTGCTAAACTACTAGGTTTATTTAAAATATATATATATATTTGGTGAAAATTTGAAATTTCAATGCAGTAGTACTTAAATTTTAGGGAAAAAATAAGTAGGTGTTTTTCTGACCACCCTAACCACAATAAAATGATAATATTTTATATATAAGTAGAGGACTCATGTCTCGATGTGATGCATATTTTTTGGTAATTTTTTTCCAATTAAATAATTAATTATGAATTTTTATTACAAATTTTAAAAAATATAGAAAACTCATTTGTCTGACCACCTTAACTTGGTCAAAGCTTCATGAAATTCATTTTTTTTAATCCTATGGTATGCGAAGCATAGAATGTTTTGCATATTTCAGATTCAAAAAATGTGATACCGTTTGAAAGCTATAGATGTTTTTCAATCATCCTATCAATTAGGACTTTAGTCATAATTCAAATAGAAAATGAATAATAATTATTTATTAAATTCAAAGTAAAGCATAATTTATATTGGTGGAAAGATGAAAATCTCCTTTAAAAACCCATTTTGTTTCATCAATTTTGGGTAAAAAAGAGTCATCAGCCACATACCCATCATATCGCCACTTTTTGGCCCATCATAATCCTGCACATACCCTAGAAACATCCCATTGGGACTTCCTTCTAAAAAATATTTTGAACACACCACAAAACTAGAAGGGACAACCTATAATCACTACACCTTATAGGCACCCCAAAAAATTTAAAGAATAAATAGAAAAAACCATTAATGAGCTTTTTGAAATGGGCCACACTCAACCTAGTTCAATTCCTTTTTCATCCCCAATAGTATTAGTTAAAAAGAAGGATGGTACTATGAGAATGTGCATATATTAAAGAGCCTTGAACAAAAAAAATAATAAAAAAACATTATCATATTCATAGAGTTGATGAACTAATTGATGAACTTCATGGAGCAAAATAATTTTCAAAGATTGACTTATGATCTTCTTACCACCAAATTAGAATGAAGGAAGAAGATATCCCCAAGACTGTCTTTAGATTTCATTATGGATATTTTGAATTCCTGGTCCCACCCTTTGGTTTAATCAATGCACCCACAACATTCCAATCATGCATGAACCACTTATTTAGGAAACAAGTAAGGAAGTTCCTATTGGTATTCTTTGATGATATTTTGATTTATAGAAAAACATGGGAAGAACACCTTAAGCATATTGATGAAGTGCTAGAAATTCTTGAACAAGAATCACTATATTCTAAAGTCTCCAAATGTGAATTTAGGTTAGAAGAGATCCTATATCTAGGATATAAAATCAGTGCACAAGGAGTAAGTGTGGATTAGGAAAAGATAAAAGCTATTAGGGAATGGCAAAAACCAAGAACCCTAACCCATTTAAGGGGATTTTTTGGCTTATGTACCTACTATTGATGATTTATCAAAGGGTTTTCTAAAAACTCCACTCCACTCACTAACTTACCTAAAAAGGGAGCCTTTGCATGGAATGAAGTAGCCCAAAAAGCTTTTGAAAGAATTAAAGAGATATTGAGTTATTTCCCATTAGAGCCATTCATAAATTTTCATTACCTTTCAAGTTAGAGTATGATGCTTCTAGAGAAGGAATTGGGGCAATACTCATCAAAAACAAACACTAGATTGCATTCAAAAGTTGCAAGCTCATAGAAGCTGAAATAATTACTCCATTTATGAAAAAGAAACACTAGCAATTATGAATACACTAGCCAAATTTAGACAATATTTAGTCTATGGGAAGTGACGGAACCTTCAAATTTTGCAAAATTTAAAGTTTCCATGATGTGAAAAGTTGATTTGCACTCAGAAACTCACTTGAAAAATCTGCCCAAGTGACCTAATTTGGAGGGTCATAATTTGGAACCCGTTTGATTTCATGCCAAATCCCTTGGTGGGTGTCTTCCTTAGTCATATTTGAACATGTATGTCAGGTTTGAACTTCCCATGATGAGTTTTGACAAGGTTTTGAAAAGAAAAGCTGGAGGGTTCTGGGACTATTTTGTTGTTTGCAAACTCTCTGTCCTACGAAGTGGCCTCCTATTCAAGTTGATATTTCATAGCCAAATGATTGTCATGAAAAAATGATTTTTTCCTTGCATTATCCCCACATTCATATGCTCCTTGGTCTATTTTTAGAGCCTCAAGATCTGATTTGATATTTTTTCAAGATCAAAAGCAAATGCAGTTTGTTTTGCTTTTACATCTGCACTTTTAGAATATTTCAAGTAGGTCAAGTTTGACCCTTAATATCTAGTGAATAATATGGATTGAATGAAATCCCTCTTGCACACATGCTCAATGAACCTAAATTATTTATTATTTCAAGTGGTAGCTTCCTAGGAGATGATTTTGTAATTTTTCAAGGAGGTGACTTGGTGTGCTTGAATTGGTTTCTAATAGGTGAAATTGTAGAAATGTCTGAGTCAGCCACTTTAGCATTTAATATCTTGCACCTCAGGATGAAATTTTTCAATCCCTTTGCTACATTAAGTTCTTGGGTCAAATGTGTACATGCTTGTGTAGTTTCGAGTCCCCAGAATGAGTTTTGATGGGTTAACTAATCCTTTTATGACTGCAACATGGCTGAGATTGGTGTTCTGAAAAGTTTCAAAATTTGAAAATATAAGGACAACCCATTTCTTATTTTTGTTTGAAATGTCTACAACTCCATTTTCATAAAAAATTAAGGTCATATGATATGTTATTTTAATGCATTTTGGGTGTGGCAAACACGTCCCAGGGGCCACTTTACAAAGCAGGTCCTTGAAATATTTCAAATAGGCAAGTTTTGAGGAAATGGGTTTTTGCTAAATAATTGATTATGGCCACATGCAAAAAAAATTAGCTTCAAGGGTCACCATTTCCCATAATAAATTTCTCCATTTTGGCTTGTAGGCATAATTAGAAGTCACAATTTTTCTAATGTTTCAAATGTTTTTGATAAGATAAGCAACATTTATAGGGTGATATACCCTTTACACAATGAGCCACAGGGGCCAAAAAGGATTAATTAAACTGTACCAGCGAAGACACCGTAGTAGCACAACATAACACAAACAACCCCTAGACAACAGAACCAAGAGAGACAAAACACTCAGAATCGACAATAGTCCTAAGACAAAGACAAACTAGCAACCTAAACTAGGATTCACAACTAGGACCAACCAAACACTTAGGACTAAAAGTAGTCTTAAAGAGATAAGAACCAAACCATAAAACTACATGCCCAAAAGACTACCTGAAACAACTAGGCCACACAACACCTACATCAGCTGGACTGCAACATACCTCCTACTCAAATCAATTGAAAATGATCCTAACAGTTTCTTACAAAAAAATGGGTAAGAATTAGAAGTTGCTACAGAGATGAAAACTTCAAAATGCTCCAACCAACCAGACGCCAACCTTGACACCATCTCAAAAGGAGGGGGCTCCCCTCAATAGGAGAGGAGGAAGTGGTGACCAAAACTACCAAAGAACCCTCCCTCCAGACCAAGCACACTCCACCTCAATAGGAACCAACAAAGGAGAGAAGAACTTCCCACCATATCAACAACCCCAAATTCCACCTCAACAGGAGAGGGCTCCACTTTAATAGGAAGAGTATTCACCTCAAAAGAATACAACAATTGTTGAACATGGTAGCAAGCAAGAACTCCAATAGCACAGGTAAACACCCCTTCCCAAGGCATCCAAAGAGATGAAACAAAAGGAAGAAGCACAACAACCTCCCAGCCAACAACAAATTCAACCCTAAACACCGTAAGATCCTTCGCTCCTTCCACAGAAAAAGAACCATCCACCATAAGGGGCAGCCAACCAACTAGGGGAACCCCCACCAGCAGAAAACCAACTTTAAGCCACAAGGACTCCACCTCAATAGAATTCACAAGAGGAACCAAGAAGAAAGTAAGAAAAAAACTAGACACATCAGTACTCTTATGTGTCAACCCAACCTATGTTATGAGAGAGAGTAAGACTTCCAAAGGAGCGCAAAAGCCACCGCCAACATCTATAGTAGGAAACTAGCATCTCCAAACCACTAGCGTAGACCAATCTGTACCACATGAGTAGTAAACCCTCATCTCACTGGAACAGAGATGGCCACACTAACCCAGATCTCCAAAGGGTCTGAGACAACTCCAACACTAGAGCTATAGAAAGTACAACAAAACACCACCCTGACCCCACCCACCACTGAAGGAGCAGTAAGAGTCGAGCAACTAGGTGAGCACAAGCAGCCAACCAACACCCCAACAATAGAGCAGAGGAGACAAAAGGCATCATCAAGCATCACTAGACCAGAGAAGGAAAGGATAAGGACCAAAGGAAACACGTCAGGCAAGGGAGAAACCACCAAAGGAACCAGCCATGCCAAAACCAGAGTCCCTAACCTTAACCCAGCTACATGCTCTAGAGAAATCCTAGACAAGCTACTCCAATGACATAACAAAGCAAAACCAACACCCAAAACCTCAACAACACCTAACAGGGGAAAAAACTAGAGCCAATCCACTGGCACAGAGAGAGTTCTCTCCCAAAATCTTAGCGGACAAAAGAAAAAACCAACGGTCACCAAGCAACCGATTAGAAGGAATGACCAAAACCCACTAGAATCCATAATGTTAATATTTAAAATATTTATTGTTTTAAGTATTATGCAAATATGAAAAATGCATTTGGGGCAAAAATAAAATACATTTCAAATGTTTTTGATCAAAGCAAGTTTAATTTTTTCTTTTGATTGGCTGAAATACGGCTTTCACAGCTTTCATAGCTACATGACAAAACTCATCGCCCATTGCTAGTTGTGAATGACAATGGAGGAGGAAATGAACAATGCCTTGGTTTGAGCGGTGAGTCTTCATTTGGGCAGGTTAATTAAATCTTTGTAGAAAAATACAAGCTTTAATAAATTTTCAAAGTTCTCTGGCAGGCATCGCGTGTCATAGTTTTGAGTCCACAATGAAGAAAAAAATTAGTGATGAGCGATGGCTACTGTGTCCATCACGTATGGCTATTTGGTGTCACTATTTCCATATTGTATCAATGATGGAGTGATGTTTGATCACCCATCGATGATTTCATTTTATTTTTCTCCTCACATCAGAGATATGCGATGGAGGCCCAATAAAGGTACATGTGAAGGTAAATTAAAAGAATGTGCAAGGGTAAATAGTTGTTTTTTCAGCTGATAAAATGATTTGAAGCCCTCATGAGGGTATGTGCAGGATCATCATGGAAAAAATAGGCCCTTAAGTGGCCAAAAATTCAAAAAAATTAGAGTTAGGCAATTTGACATAAAAATTTGAATAAGTTATCTATATTATTTCAAAAATATGTAACAATAGAATCTGTAGAAAATTAAATGTAGTTTCTAAACTACTAGGTTTATTTAAAAAGAAAAAAATCTATTTTGTGAAAATTTGAAATTTCAATGCAGAGTACTTAAATTTTGGAAAAAATGAGAAGTAGGTGTCCTCCACCCTAACCACAATAAAATGATAATATTTTTTTATAATATTTTAGATATAAGTAGAGGACTCATGTTCAGATGTGATGCATATTTTTTTGTAATTTTTTTCTAAGTAAATAATTAATTATGAATTTTTTATTACAAATTTTTAAAAATATAAAAAATTGTATGTCTGACCACCTTAACTTGGTCAAAACTTCATAAAATTTAATTCCTTTTTTTTTAATTCTATAGTATGCAAAGCATAGAATGTAATACATGTTTCGGATTCAAAAAATGTGATACCGTTTGAAAGCTATAGATGTTTTTCAATCATCCTATCAATCAGGACTTTAGTTGTAATTCAAATAGAAAATGAATAATAATTATTTATTAAATTCAAAGTAAATCATAATTTATATTGGTGGAAATCTGAGAATCTCCTTTAAAAACCCTCTTCGTTTCATTAATTTTGGGTAAAAAAAAGTCATCAGCCACATACCCTGCACATACCCATCATATCGCCACTTTTTGGCCCATCATGATCTTGCACATACCCATGATTAAAATGCTAAAATTTTATTTACTGGGCAATAAAGTGTAATTTTTTGCTAGGAGAAATGAATAAAAAGGTAAAAACCTTCATAAAAGAATAATTTTCTCAGCTACAGTAAAAGGGGGTTTTCACAGTCAATAGAGATGTGGTGTAGAGGATTTCTCCTTCAACATTTCAAGAGACAGAATGTTTCACTAAGCAGCAAAATGAAGAGTCAGATAAATCTTCTCTCATCACGGCTTGAAGATCTATTCTTCTTTATCTATTGGCGATCTGTGATGGAACATTGTTTAATTTTGTTCATCATTGTTTCGATGGCTTTTTTCCACATTCCATTCATGATGTGCAATGATATGTATTCTCCAGTGCACATCGGTATTTTATATATTCATTTTCTAAATGCATTAGAGATGTGAGATGATGGAGTAAAGTGTGGGTCCTAAGATTTAATTTCAAGCATTATTATTTAGTGAGACATTTTCAATGCTGGGAAAAGTAAAGTGAAACTTTGGTTGCTGGGGAATTAAAATAAAAGGTCCAAATAAAAGAATGAAGAGGCCCAGGTGGGTGATCCCACAATACTGGTTTACAATTTTTGGCCAAACTAGACACTGAACTGATTTTTTCTAACTAAATCTTCACTTTCGGGCACCTATAGTGGCTAAACCATGAGGAATTTGAAGATGATGCAAACTAGTGATTTGTGACATTTTGTCTGTAGATTCTAAATATATTTTTCAAAAAATTTTTGGAATCAGATTGCACTTCTTTTTCCATCTCCTTCAAAAACTAGTTTTTTTCAGTGAACACCATTTTTAAGGAGTGATGCTCACCGTATAACACATAACTTTTTTTCCATGAAGGATAAAATTCTATTTTTTTTGAATTTAGATTTATAGCTACGATATCTAGTGCTTCCAATTGGTTTCATAGTGTTTTATTGAATATTTTTTCCTTAATCAAGTTTCAAAGTCAAACCAATTACAACTCAGACATAGGCCGACCATATAACACAACGTTTTTTGTATGTATCTAAATTCAATTCTCTTTTTTTTTTGGATCAAGGGCTTCAATATCTAGTGAACTTATATTTTAAAAAAAAATGATAATCTTTTATTTTTCCACATGTGCAGAACGGACAACTTGATTTTTGGTGAAAACCCTACATTCACAAGAAATAAAAAAATAAATATAATAATTAAATTAAATTTATTTAAAATTATACTTTTTGGGAAGATTATAATAAAGAATACATACTTACAAAAAATAAATTTTAAATAAATTCATTTGATCCCCAAAAGGTAAATCAAAAGTAGGTTTTTATCAGCATTTTGATAGGTGTAAAGGAGACTCTGTTATATGTATGGTTTAAAACTAGCAGGATTCTATCCAAGGGGGTTTGCTCTAAGGTAGTTTGATCAAACCCTCTTCATTTGGAATGATTTAAATGGAACTTTTTAAGGATTAAATCATTATATTTTCTAAAAATATGTGATTTCAGCAAAAATCAGAATCTCCTAGAAATTGTAAACCAGCTTTGTGGGATCACCCAGGTAAATAATTTTATCGCCCAATATAAAATTAAAGCCCTCACAAGTGAATAAAATAAAATTCAAAGTGGTAGGCAGTGAAATAAAATTATTTCACAAAAAAAAATTCACAAATTTAAAATAAAGGGATTTGTATTACTAGGAAGTAAAAGGTAAAGAGCATGGGAATGAGTTTTTACAGGGAAAAACAGAGAGTGAATTTTCTCATAAGGAAGGTTTTCTTTCATAGTAAAAACTATTTTTTTTCAACTACAAGGTAAATGAAGAGTGAAAGACTTTCACAGAAATTTGTATTCTTTCACAAAGCAGATTTTTTTCAATTGAAGGGCATAGATGAAGAAGGTCATCAGGGTGAGGAATATTTTCTATAACAGGGCAAGCAAATGCAAGGGGCATGAATCAGAGAGCAGATTTGAGAGTCTTCATGAGCTAGAGGCAGTTACAAAAAAATAGAAGATGAAGGATCTAGGTGTCATCCATGGATGAATTTTAGGGTTGATTCTTCTTCTTATTCTCATTCTTTCATATTTGTACAGGTTCTGAACTTTTGGTTGAGGGGAAGGAAATAGAGAATGCTTAGCTAGGAATTAGGGTTTTACTTACAGTAAATGAATGTACAAACTTTTATTATAGTGTCAATTAGTTTGAGAAAATCAATGAAAATATTGAAAAATTTATCTCCATTTTGTATTCTCAAATTGCATATAGATTAAATATATCAAGGATAGGTTGATTTGTCATTGCAATCTCTTTGCAGTTGTGTGATTTTTGTATGGGTTTCTTCAAGTTGAGAGTTAAATTTTGTATGAAAATTACTATGGGTTTGAAGGAATGAAATGGATATTTAAATATGATTATGCAGTAATATGAGAGGTTCCAATTAATGTAAAGCATTAATTGTTATGGGGCCACTAATTTGAGGAAACTTTTTTTTAAATCTGCATTCATGATCTTATTTTTGACTCCATGCCTTAGGATTAGGCACTGATTTGTGATATTACCCAGATCATTTAAAAAAAAAATCTAAATCATTTAAGCCCTTTTACTTTGATGTTTATTTTCTTGTTGTTTAAGTTATATCTCTTTCATTTATCTTCATGATATTTGAAAGAGTATAGAGGCCGAATTTTGAGATAATTTTATCTTGTGACCCTCTATGTGTTTGAGATGAAGATATCTGAATTATTTTCTCTTAGCAATGTTCAATGCAAATGGGATTATGCTTGAACCTGGTAGAATTTACAACACATATTATTCATATATCTGAGAACTATCCACATTCATAGGTCTGTAGTTTGTTGCTTGACAAGTTTATCATATGTTTGGACCTACAATTAGGAACACCCTCTTGAGTCCTATGGAGATCAAAGTGCAGAAGGCTCTCATAGCCTTGTTCGTTAGCTTTTCTTGGCTTCAACCTATTGATAGTGAAGATTCCTTGTCCTAAATATTGAATCCCATAATTTAAGGCACTATGTTTCTCCTTAGGATTGAAGGATGGAAGAAAAAGAAAGAACAGATTGGCGACTCTATTGGGGAAAGCTTTGAATATCCACTTATAGACTATTCCATTACAGAGTCATTATTTTCTGATCTAAGAATTTGGTTCAAATCTTGAAGAATTTCATACCTGGAGACAAAAACTATTAATGCACACCTGAAAGTTTAATGATCTATGGTGCTCTTCTAGTGAAAAGGAATCAAAAGGACATCTCATCAATGAAGATGTTTCAATTACTTGAATATTTTGTCCTCTTAAAGGAGGTGGTGACTTTGCTAAAGAATTTGATGAAGATGTGAAGAAAGTTTCAGATCTACAACAATTTTCAGTCAGGATGAAGAATTTGCAGTAGCTACAACATAACCAGGTATTTTTCATGTTTGAAGGTCCTAGAAAACTTTGGTTCCCTTATTTAGTGAAATTGAGCACTACAATAAAGGGATATTGAGAATTGAATGGTTGTAGAGGGAATAAATTTTATTTGCAAAATGTATTGTTGTCCTAGTTCTCCCTCTACAAGCTGTAATATCATGCCTAGAACATAGTCATGTGCTCAAAGGAAGGTGTTCACTAGTGAGAGATACAACCTGTTAGATTTTAGTAAAATCCAAGATTACCCACATTCTGTTCCAAGAATAATTAATGAGCGTTTTCCTAAGTTTAGACGAGGTTTTGAAGAATCAACATTAAAATATGTATAGGGTTTCATTGATTTAATGGAAGATTATCAAATAACAGAAGAGGATGCTATGTCAAATAATAGAAGAGGATGTTATCATGAAGTTTTTTGTAAGAACTTCATAAGACATTGCTAAAATTTGGTTTTCTTGTTTACCAATGCATTCCATAGATTCATGGCATGAGCTTAGAATGAATTCCATTGATTATTTTGAAGAAGAATTAATAGATAATAAAGGCATGTCTAAGGATAGAAACTTACATACCCAAGAAGAATTTGAAGAGGAATCTAAAAAAAAGTTGAATCCATATCATTTATTAATGAGATTTTTGTTTTTGAACAAACCATGGAGAAAATGTATGCAAAAGAAAATTGCAGCCATAATGGTGTAAGACATGATGAGTTGAATGAAACATGTGAAGTCGTGCCTTCTATTGAGTTTGAAGACATGAAAGTGGAAAGTCAATTTTCTGTATCAAAAGAAGACTATAATGATGTAGATGATTTTGAAAGTATTTTCTCTACTATGGATTGTGAAAGTATAGTTGAAGGGTATGCTAATTCTAAATTTTCATCTCTTTATGATGATAACAATAGTATTGCTGATGTGAGTATGTAATCAGCTGAGGAGTATTCTTATCTAGATGATCAAGATGATTGTGAGTATGTTTGCAGCCCTTATGATGGTGATTACTCTCACAAGGAAGAGATGGAATTGATCTCCTTAAGTAAAGAGTATTCCAGTGAAGATGATGACAATACTTTTGTAGGCTCACAAGAGCATAATGGATATGAATTGAACAAAAATTTTGAAGAAGAGATGAGTGATCAATGATGCTATGGTACACTTGGTCTTGCCTCTTATACAAGTGTTGAGTATAGCATCAATACAAGATTTCATGATGATGAGACAAAGGAGCTTGTTGATTTGAAGAGTAATTTTGAGAATGTCAGCTTATCAGATGAAAATGACAAAGTATGCAATGATTTTCATTAAGAACAATCATGTGTGAGAAGTTGTAATGAAGAAACCATTGATGGTTTTCAGTTTGATAGTGAAGAATGTAGCCCTATTGATTATTGCAACAATATGAAAAAAAGAAGAGGATATGCATACAAGAGATTCATTAGATGAATCACTTCAATTAATTGATTACGAGGAGCATGCATATGTTGATAATAATGAACAAGGAACTCCTATTTTGTTTGATTTTGTACCTTCTACTTCTTTTGTTGACTTTGAAGTTATCACTGAATGTTTACATGATGATAGCATTGATATACGTGTACATGAAAGTGCAAGTGTAGATATGAACATTGGTACAACTAATGAAGCTCTTTATGATGAGTTTGCACTTGAAGAATGGGATTGTGTCAATCACATGGATGCATATGAGGATCCTTTCTCTGGATCTGCAACTCGTAGCTTCCCTCATCAGCAGTATGCTTCAGATTTTCATGTTGGTGTAGCAAGAGGTAATGTTGAATATGATACTCTTTGCAATAGTGAATGTGTTTTGAAAACTCACTATGATGAATTTGTTGCAAATGAAGATTATGGGTCATATGAACCTACACTTGAGGCTTCTTTTTGTGATGACATAATGAGTGCTAACAATATTTTCTATGAGCTTGAAGTAGGGAACATTATTTGGGATGTTGATGTCTTTTCTGGATGTTATGATTCGGATGTGGACAATGGACTTGTGGATGTCAATAAGTCATTTTTTCCAAAATTTGAGGCATGCAATAATATGACTGGGTTGTGTTGTTGGGATAATGAAAAAATCACCTATGATGCAATTCAGTTGGATGAGCTACAAGTGTGTGAGCATTCTTTACATAACATGTAGGACGATTACACATTATTTCTAAGGCATGATTCCTTTTCTTAGCCTAATCTTTCTGAGGGAATTAGTAAATGTGATAAGACCATATTTTCAGATAGTCTTGATCACTATCCTCGCATTTTGTCACTTTCCATAGAATTAGAAAATGAAATGAATGGAAGTAATGCAGCTTATGTCATCTAGTTTCCATGTGATAGTAAAGCTAAATTCAAAGGTGGCCTATCACTTGCCTTTGAAAAAATGAAGTCACTCATATTGTTGTGGTGTGAGAGAGGAAAGTATGGGTTGAGGGAGATCAAATTTTTTAATAGATTGGTATTTGATAGGGGTAAGAATTGACTTCCCTTTTTCATTTGGTGGCTTGGGGCCACCAAGTGAGGTTAAAAAGTTGAAAATGAAGACTTCGTTGCCTAATGGTTCTGGCATTTGGTTTTCTCTCCCAAAAGATTTTGAATTCTTACTCTATTCACTAACAAACAGATGTCCCCAAAAAGAGCCATTGATGGCACCTTCAAATTTTGTAAAATTTGAAGTGCCCATGATGTGAAAAGTTGATTTGCACACTCAAAAACTCACGTGAATTTTTTTCCCAAGTGACCTACTTTGGAGGGTCATAATTTGGAGCCCATTTGATTTCATGCCAAATCCCTTGGTGGGTGTGTTCTGTTGTCATATGTGAACATGCATATCAATTTTTAGCTTCCCGTGATGATTTTTGACAAGGTTCTAATAAGAAAAGCTGGAGGGTTCTAGGACTGTTTTGTTGTTTGCAAACTCTCTATCCTACAAAGTGGCCTTTTGTTTGAGCTGATATTTCATAGCTGGATGATTGTCATGACAAACAAATTTTTTCCTTGCATTCTCCCCAAATTCATATGCTCCCTGGTCTAGTTCCAGAGCCTCAAAATCTAATTTGATATTTTTTCGAGATCAAAAGCAAATGTAGTTTGTTCTACTTTTACATCTACATTTTCAAAATATTTCAAGGTGGTCAAGTTTGACCCTTAATATCTGGTGATTAATATGGATTGAATGAAATCCATCTTGCACACATGCTCAATGAACCTAAATGATTTAGTCTTTCAAGTGGCAGCTTTCCAAGAGGTGATTTTGTAATTTTTCAAGGTGACTTGGTGTGCTTGAATTGGTTTCTAATAGGTGAAATTGCAAAAATTTCCAAGTGAGTCACTTTCAAATTTAATTTCTTGCACCTCAGGATGAATTTTTTCAATTCATTTGCTACATTGAGTTCTTGGGTCAAATGTGTACATGTCGATGCAGTTTCGAGTCCCCAAGATGAGTTTTGATGAGTTAACTAATCCTTTTCTAATTACAACATGGCCGAAATTGGTGTTCTGAAAAGTTTCAAATTTTAAAAATCTAAGGACAACCCATTTCTTTCTTTGGTTTGAAACATCTACAGATCCATTTTGATAAAAAAATGGAGGTCATATGATATGTTATTTTAATGCATTTTGGGTGTGGCGAACATATCCTAGGGCCAGTTTACAAAGCAGGTCCTTGAAATCTTTCAATGAGGCAAGTTTTGAGGAATCAGGTTTTCTCTAAATAATTGATTATGGTAGCACAAAAAAAAATCTCGGCTCTAGGGTCATCGTTTTCCTACAACAAATTTCTCCATTTTGGCCTACAGGTGTAATTAGAAGTCACAATTTTTCTAATGTTTCAAATGTTAATATTTAAAATATTGTGACTTAAATATTACGTAAATATGAAAAATGCATTTGGGTAAAAAATAAAGTACATTTAAATTTTTTTTTATCAAAGCAAGTTTAATTCTTGCTTTTGATGGGCTAAAATATGACTTTCATGTCAGCACGACAAAAGTCATCGCTCATCACCAGTTGTGAATTAAAATGGAGGAAATCAGCGATCAATTGGTTTGAGCGATAAGTCTTCTTTTGGGCAGGTTAATTAAAGCTTTGTAGAAAAAGACATATTTTAATAATTTTTCAAAGTTCTCTGGTAGGCATTGTGTGTCATAGTTTTGAGTCCATAATGAAGAAACAAATTAGCGATGAGTGATGGTTGTTGTGTCCATCGTGCATCGTTGTTTGGTGTCACCATTTCCATATTGTATCAGGGATGGAGTGATGTTTGATCAACCATTGTTGATTTCATTTTATTTTTCTCCTGACATCAGAGATATGTGATGGAGGCCTAATAAAGGTATGTGAAGGTAAATTAAAAGAATGTGCATGGGTAAAGAGTTGTTTTTTCATTCAATAAAATGATTTGAATCCCTTGCAATTAAAATGATAAAAATTTATTTACTGGGCAATAAAGTGTAATTTTATGCTGGGAGAAACAAATAAAGAAAGTAAAATCCTTCATGAAAGAATAATTTTATTAGCTACAGTAAAAGGGGGATTTCATAGTCAATCGAGATGTGATGCAGAGGATTTCTCCTTCAACATTTCAAGAGTAGGAACATTTCACTGAGCAACAAAATGAAGATTCAGATAAATCTTCACTCATCATAGTTTGAAGAGCTATTCTTCTCTATCTATTGGCGATCTACGATGGTGCATTCTTTAATTTCGCTCATCATTGTTTCAATGGCTCTTTTCCACATTTCATTCATGATGTGCGATGATATGCATTCTCTAGTGCACGTCGCTATTTGATATATTCATTTTCTAAATGCATTAGAGATGTGCAATGATGGAGTAAAGTGTGGGGCCTGAGATTTAATTTCAAGCATTATTATTTGGTGAGACATTTTCAATGGTGGGAGAAGTAAAGTTAAACTTTGGTTGCTGGGGAATTAAAATAAAAGGTCCAAATAAAAGAATGAAGAGGCCTAGGTAAATAATTTTATTCCTTGATATAAAAGTAAAGCCCTCACAAGTGAATAAAATAAAACTCAAAGTGTTGGGCAATGAAATAAAATTATTTCATGTAGGTTTTTTCACAAACATAAAATAAAGGGCTTTGTATTACTGGGAAGTAAAAGGTAAAGAAAATGGGAATTAATTTTTACAGGGAAATTCAAAGAGTGAATTTTCTCAAAAGGAAGGTTTTCTTTCATAGTAAAAACTATTTGTTTTCAGCTACAACGTAAATGAAGAGTGTAAGACTTTCATGAAATTTTTTATTCTTTCACAAAGCAGATATTTTCAATTGAAGGGCATAGATGAAGAAGTTCATCATGGTGAGGAATATTTTCTATTACAGGGCAAGTAAATGCAAGGGGCGTGAATCAAAGAGTAGATTGGAGAGTCTTCATGAGCTAGACCCAGTTACAAATCAATAGAAGATGAAGGAGCCAGGGGTCAGCCACATATGAATTTTAGGGTTGATTCTTCTTCTTCTTATTCTCATTATTTCTCATTTGTGCAGGTTCTGAACTTTTTGTTTAGGGGAAGGAAATAGAGAATGCTTAACTAGGAATTGGGGTTTTACTTACAGTAAATGAATGCACAGACTTTTATGATAGTGCCAATTAGTTTGAGAAAATAAATGAAAATATTGCAGAAGTTATCTACATTTTGTATTCTCATATTGCATATAGATTAAATATATCAAGGATATGTTGATTTGTCATTGTAATCTCTTTACAGTTGTGTGATTTGTGTATGGGTTTCTTCAAGTTAAGAATTAAATTTTGTATGAAAATTATTGTGGCTTTGAGGGAATGAAATGGATCTTTAAGTATGATTATGTAGTATTATGAGATATTCCAATTAATGTAAAGAATTAATTATTATGGGGCTACTAATTTGAAGTAAACTATTGTTTTAATCTGCATTGACGATCTTAGTTTTTACTCCATGCCTTAGGATTAGGCATTGATTTGTGATATTACCCAAACCATTTAATCGCTTTTACTTTGATGCTTATTTTCTTGTTGTTTAAGTTATATATGTTCCATGTATCTTCATGATATTTGAAAGAGTATAGAGGTTAAATTTGGAGATAATTTCACCTTGTGACCCTCTATGTGTTTGAGATGAAGATATCTAAATTATTTGTTCTCAGCAATGTTTAATGCAAATGGGATTATGCTTGAACCTGATAGAATTTACAATACCCATTACTCATATATCTAAGAACTATCCACTTTGATAGGTCTGTAGTTTGTTGCTTGACAAGTTTATCATATGTTTGGACCTACAATTAGGAACACCCTCCTGAATCTCATGGGGATCAAAGTGCATAAGGCTCTCATAGCCTTGTTCGTTGGCTTTTCTTGGCTTCAACCTGTTGATAGTGTATATTCCTTGTCCTAAATATTGTATCCCATAATTTAAGGCACTGTGTTTCTCCTTAGGATTAAAGGCTAGAAGAAAAATAACCAACAGGAAGTTCATTATAAAAGATAACCACAACATCCAAAGGTTTTACCTAAATCAAATGGATTTAAAAAACCATCAACAAAAATGGGTCAACAAGTTACAAGCTTATAGTTTTGAGATACAATACGTAAAAGGGAAGAACAACATTGTAGCTGATGCATTGTCCCACAAGCTCTACTTATGCTCCATAACAAGCATTTCCATAGATTGGAAGAACTCAATTATTGTTGAATACACCAAAGGTCCACAAGAAAATGACATCCTAGAAGGAAATATACAAAATAAAGAATATAAAGTGGTGGAAGAACTCATCCTATACAAAGAAAGGATATATCTTTTACTAGGCTAAAAGATAAAGGAGAAGATAATTAGAGAACACCGTGACAACCCCTTATCCGACCACCAAGGATATTATAAAACCTATAAGCAAGTAATAGGGAAATATTCTTGGAAAGGTCACAAGAAATACATCCTAAAACATGTTCAATATTGCATGACTTGTCAAAGGAGCAAGGTAGAACAAACCTATCCAAAGGGCCTCCTACAACCCCTACCCATACCTAATCAAAAAAGTGGGAAATTGTCTCCAGTGATTTCATAACCGGGCTTCCCAATGTGACCAAAAAATTAGTATGGGCTGACTACACTTGATCCATGAGGATACAAAGCATATTCAAGCCACTTGACATCAATTCAAATAAGATCAATCAATAAAGAATAAACTAGAAATCCATTAAAACTAACATATTAAACTACGAAAGCTTTAAAAACACCTATTCTAATCCATTGAAACTTATCCTATTGGGGGAGTGGTGTCACATTGATGTGGAATGGTGAGCCTTTCCCAATCCTATGGATAAATGAGCCTGTTCTGATCGATTTTATTAAAAAGAATCGATGAAACCAATGATAGATGTGTGATGAAACATGATTTAAAGCTAAATTAACATGATGCAAGCTATTTTAACATGATTTAGACTAATATGATTGATATGGATGTATGCAAAGCTAATCTAAATGGATTTTAAGCTAAAAATATTCAAGCCCTAATTACCAAATAAGCTAAATGGATGCATCTATGTTATCCTGGAAGCCACTAATGAAAGCTAAGCTAATATGCAAGTAAATTAAGCCAAAACAATGTAAACTATGAGTGAAAGTGCAAATGATTTTAACAACATAAGTTTGTTGTTAAAAGATTGATCCATTTGTCTCTTGTTACCCATTAAAGTTCCCCCTAACTTCTCTTCTTGTTGCTATATTTTCTTTCCACCTAAGTCTGATACTCAAACTTATGTTCGGGTGGCCTTTGGTTGTTCTCCTCAAACACATGCAAGGCTTTTTTTGGTTCGTCAAACTTCTCATTCTATCGCTTGTGTTGTTGGTTTCTCACTAAGAAGTGTTTTCTTACCATTTTTGAACTTGTCTTTCCTTGAGTGGATGTATGAATATTAATAACTCGATTGATGAGTTGTCATATGTCAGAACCATAGAAACTTCACCCGCAAGTCATACCTTGGGTAGAATTATTTAGGCTATCTCAAACCTAGGTGGGGTTTTATCAAGTTGTATGAACCACCCATTTTGATGCCTAAAATATTTTTGGTGACTAACTTAATAACAATTAGCCTATTCATTTAACTAATGCATTATACAGAAAAGAAACCAACATTTTCAAGCATGATATGAACAAGAAACCAATGAATCCATACATGTAAAGACATAGTGATATCAAAAGAGAAATTTTATTTATCTATATAAACATTTTTTATATTGCGCTAGCATTACCACAAAATTCCTAGTTCGACTACAAAATTCAAGTTGTGGACAAAAGGGACAAAAGGGTATTTATTCTTAGGTACACAGAGCAAACATCAGGACACAAATGCCCTCAGTGACAACCTGTAGGCATTCAACTTGAGTTGGTGACAACAAATTCTCATGTGACTGGAGGAATTATGCAAAAATTCCATATCATTCCTTACCACTCCTATGCATAAAAGAGCCATGGCCTCCTCCAGAGTCTCATCCTGAATAGCTGATGCAATGTAGATAGTGCTAACTATTAATTCATTTTGAGGATAGTGGTTGAGCACATTAATTTCCACCTTAACATGATGATGAAAATTGGGTTTCACCAGGCGCTCCAGTGCTCTCATGCCCCATTCACGACGGCTAGAAGTCTTGATGACTATATAGATAAAGCACTCTAGCATAGCCATGTTATGCACATGATCCTGGCCCAGGAATTCCTCACCAAGGATGCTCCTAATTACTTCTTCCACCTTGCTCTGCACTATGAAGACTTCTTTCAATTGGTCTAAGGTGTGCCTAATAAGTGGATTGCACTCGATTTCCTCTAGAATAATGTATTCATTGGAATAATTACCATCACTCTGAGAGCTCGCCATATTGGATGCAACTGATTATGGAAGAAAGGTGACACTAGTTGAATTTATAGAGTTTTTTCTAGACATGGGTGTATTCTCCTAAGCTTGATAAGATGTTAATTTAATTCCCATTTATGGTTGGCTTGTGTCGCTTTGAATTACAATTTCCTATCAAGCAACACACACATGCCACTGCTTGATATCCCTATGCATTGTATTGATGGTTGGTGGTATGATTGGTCCTTTGGTAGCTGTTGGTAGGATCGTGATCAGTTTTCTTGGCCGATATTTATTCCTCTACAAAATTCAATTATTCCAACCAACTCCTCAAGAAACATTAGGAATACAAGAAGTTGATGCTTTAGTAACGACTTCGACACTCATCCAATGGCATTGGCTATTTTATAAATTTGATATTGTAAGGGAAGAAAGGGACCTTTTTCTGGATACACCTGGTGATGTTATCAAGAAGGAATAAACATTTATTGTAGATTGTGATGATCTATAATCTATGTATTATAAATTTAATGATTTGGTATGTTGATTTGGGAATTATGTGTACATTGTAGTTATATCTTCTTTGAAAGATAAGCTATATGTCTTCATTTATTATAGTTTGATTTATCTCTTGAGTTGGATGATCATAAATTTTCAATCTTTTCATTGGTAGTTTGTAGTTCCGATTTATGTTGATCGTGCTAGCTTCATATTTATGAACTAGTGTTTGTCACCTTTTCTACTTTCTGGTTAAAAGCACACCCCTTATTTATAATAGGACAATTCATTGAAGATTTAATGAGGGAGTTGTACCTTGAAACAATTCAGAGAAATGTCACAAAAAAAACTGTGATCTCTTCAGAGTTGTTAGCGGATTTCAATTGGTGCTAAATCTAGGCCTAGAGTCATTATTTAAGTATATGTGTCAAAAGCCATTCCATTTGCTAACAGAGTTTTGGTGACTCTGCTAGGGAAATTGTAAAGATATCTTTTATTGATCAAAGTCTAACATTTTTGTCACATCATGTTACAAGATGGTACTTCCTCACCATGATGTATTCCTTCTTTTGTAGCCAGATTTAAATTGGGTAAGAGTTGAACAAGAAGATATTGTATCCCAATTGAATACACTTTCTTGGAGATATAGGATGAATGTGGTGGACTATATCTGAGTGAATATTGTCTTAGAAGAAGAAGAAGAGTTGGCTCAGCGCCCACCTGCACCTATGATTGAGGGACCCCCAAGGTTGATATTTGAATGCTAAGATGACCCTCCCCGTTATCATAATCATTAGCCTAATCAGCCATTACATCAACCAAGGGACCCACCGGTACCTCAGCCTCAGAATCCACCTTCAACTCTTCCACCACAATAATTTTCTCTTCTTAACGTTTACTCTTGTGTGACTTGGCGACTCTATTTATGGATTCAAATCTTTGGTGTAATCAAGTTGGCCCACTTGCCCTATCAGAATATCATGATTTACCTCGAGGATCCTAGAAAAGGTTTCCTAAATTTTTCCTTCAGAATGAATAGGACTCTGAAGAACATATTTCGACTATAACTATTGTAAGTGTAATTTTAAGAATTCAAGAAGATGTTTTTGTAAGAATTTTCATTAATAGTCTGATTGAGAAAGTGGTAGAATGGTATAGAGGGCTTGAATAGGGGAGCATTACTAGATGGCAGGTTCTCAAAACAAAATTTCTCCAATGCTATGGAATTCTAATTAATATTGCAGCTTCCCTACGTCTCTTTTTTTAGATCATGAAAAATAGAGCAGAAACAATGAGGGATTTTGTTTATCAGTTTAATTGGTCTCTCTAAAAGATTCCTACTCTAGAAGGACTAGGTGCAGAGATCCAGTATCATATATTCATTTCTACTTTGGAATCAGACATACAATTAATCCTTGAAAGAGACAAAGTGCATGGAATCTAGCAAGCTCAACTAGAATTAGTAAAGGTTGAGGATGATTTTATCACCGTGGGTAAATGGAAGTTAGGCTCAAATGTGATGCTCAAAGCTAATTACAAGGCATCTCCTAAGCTATTGGTTGGAAGTCACAAAGAGGTGGAGTTATTTTTCCCGATTGTCGAAAGCATTAATTTAACAACTTTTGATGACATGCAACAACCTAATGAGGGAAAAGATCAACATAGTAATGATTCAAATTTCAATTTATATAATTATTTTGAAGTTGAAAGTGATTATAGTTCATCCATTTCTGATGAAGATGATGAGCTATGAGAAAGGTCATCATTTGCTTCACCCCCTCCTTTTGATAAATTCTCCCCCTCTGAGACTAATTTGAATGATTTAGCATTGAATTCTCTTCTTACTCTAGAATATGGACTTTTCTTCTTTGAATAAATGGAGAGTAAAGAAATATGTTTAAATTTGGAAGGAAATGATGGTTCCAAAAATGGTAATTTTTAGGAAAAGGAAAAATGGTCGACTCATTCTAACCCTCTTTTTAGTTTTGATAAATTTGAAATATTTGATAACCTCCTTTTCACAAATCAGATTGTCAATCAATTCATGTATGAGGATAAATGTCATTTATCGAGGGTTGAGATAGATTATAAACAAAGGAAAAATGAGGAGGACATTAGTCTTTTGTTGGGGGAAGATGAAATCGACGTCCAGTCAGAAGTGGAAAATAAACCAATCCTTGCTCTACTTCGGTCTACAAAACCAATTACCCTTCATGAAAATGATTAGACTGAGAGAAGGCATGATGAGGTTAAGGATAGTATTGTTTCCTGTGGTAATTTTCTAGGGACTCAAGAAAATTTTTGGGAATGTAAGGTTAATGGAAAATTTGGAACTCAAGATTCCAACAAGTTATTAGAAAAAGAGGCATTCACTTTTGAAGATGTTAATATGCATTGTGCAGCTGAAGGTGAAAATAAAAATCAGCTCCAAAAGGTAATTGAATCTCTAGAAACCTTTTCTTCTTGTTTGCAACTTGATTATGAAGTGTCTAAGTTTTTTGATGAAATTATTGAAGGAAAAGTAGCAGGAAATGAGATAATTAATCATCCCATTTTTGTATCTTTTCATATTATACAAGATTCAATTTTTTTAGATCCATCATTTGTGTCAATACATGGGATGGATAAAAATGTAGAAGAGATCAAGATAGACAAATCAACAGTCAAATATAATGAGTCTTTTGTTGCACATACTACAAATTAGGGTCCAAAGCTTTTAAATGATGTAGTTACTTCCACATGTGGTGACCAAGAAGTCTCTTTATCTCATGATTTGTCTGTGGGGTGTTCAATTTGAGGGCTCATTTCCTTTTGTTCAGAAAATAAAGTACAAAGCAATATTGAATCTAATGTGGTACATGAATATTTTGGTAACCCTATGCAAGGTAATGATAGTGTGAATCATTTAGTTGAAGAGGAATACAATAAAGAGTGGCATATTTTGTATCAAATTTTATTTAGAGAATTTTCACATGGTGCTTGTTTTATCTTTTTGATGGCAGTAGTCACAATTTGGCAATTGGTTGTGCACACAATTTTTAGTCACACAGCTTTGTTTTGCGTAGGAAACTACTCCCAACCTATTAATGGATTTTTATGATCAATTTGGAGGCCATTTGAGGTAGGGTCTTCCTACCATGTACAAAATAGGAGTTTTGTTGTGCTGGTAGTTTAGGTGCTTTCCTTTCTTACCTTGTTCTGTTTTTGGCTTGCTTTTTCTCTGGCTCCTCTATGCTCTTTGACTTCATGCCCAATGAAAGGACTAGTCCATGCTCAATTTTTTGGATTCCTTGCTTTGTCCTTTGCAGTCCTTGTCCCCAGTCAGAGCCACTATTACCCATAAAATTTCCCCATAACTTATCTTCCTGTTGCTATCTTTTCTTTTTGCCTAATTTTGATACTCAAACTTATGTTCGGGCAGCCTTTGGTTACTCTCCCGGAACTTGAGCTAGGTTTTTGTTTGTTCATCAAACTTCTCATTCTACCACTTGTGTTTTTGGTTTCTTGCTAGGCAGTGTTTTCCTACCATTTTTGAACTTTTCTTACCTCAGGTGGATGTATGAATATTAATAACCCGATTGATGAGTTGTCATATGTCAAAACCATAGAAACTTCACCTATAAGTCATACCTTTGGAAAAATTATTTAGGATATCTCAAACCTAAGCGGTGTTTTATCGAGTTGTGTGAACCACCCATTTTTCCACCTAAAATATTTTTGGTGACTAACTTAATACTAGTTAGCGTATTCATTTAACTAATGCATTATACAGAAAATAAACGAACATTTTCAAGCATGCTATGAACAAGAAACCAATGAAGCCATTCATGTAAAGACACAGTGATATTAAAAGAGATATTTTCTTTATATATATATATATATTTTTACATTGCGTCGGCATTACCAAAAACTGCCTTGTTTGACTACAAAATTCAAGTCTAGACAAAAGGGACAAAAGGGTATTTCTTCTTAGGTACATAGAGAAAACATCAGGACATGAATGCCCTCAGTGACAACCTGCAAGCATTCGACTTGAGCTAGTGACAACAGATTCTCGTGCAACTGGAGGAATTATGTAAAAAACCCCATATCATTCCTTACCACTCTTGTGTGTAAAAGAGCCACGACCTCCTCCAGAGTCTCATCCTGAATAGCCAACACAATGCAAATAGCATTAGCTATTAATCCATTCCAAGGATAGTGGTTGAGCCCTTTAATTTCCACCTTAATGTGATGATGAAACTCGGGTTTCACCAAGCACTCTAGTGCTCTCACACCCCAGTCACGGTGACCAGAAGTCCTGATGACTATATAGATAAAGTTCTCCAACATAGCCATGTTATGCAGATGAGCCTAGCCTAGGAATGCCTCAACAAGGATGCTCCAGATTACTTCTTCCTCCACCTCGCTCTGCACTATGAAGACTTCTTTCAGTTGGTCTGAGGTGTGCCTAAATAGTGTATTACACTCGATTTCGTCGAGAATGATGTAGTCATTAGTGAAATTACCATCACTCTGAGAGCTCGCCATATTGGATGCAACTAATTGTGGAAGAAATGTGGGGCTAGTTGAATTTATAGAGTTTTGGCTAGACATGGGTGTATTCTTTTTAGCTTGATAAGATGTTAATTTAATTCCCATTTATGGCTAGCTTGTGGCACTTTGAATTACAATTTCCCATCAAGCAGCACACATGTGTCACTACTTGATATCCCTATGTATTGTAGTGATGGTTGATGGTATGATTGGTCCTTTGGAGGCTGTTGGTAGGATCATGATCAATTTTCTTTGCCAATATTTATTCCTTTGCAAAATTAAATTAGTTTAACCAACTCCACAAGAAATGTTAGGAATACAAGAAGTTTATGCTTTAGTAATGGCTTCGACCCTCATCCAGCGGCATTGGCTATGTTATAAATTTGAAATTGTAAGGGATGAAAGGAACATTTTTCTGTATACACCTGGGGGTGTTATCAAGAAGGAATAAACATTTATTGCAGAATGTGATGATTTATAATCTGTGTATTATGAATTTAATGATTTGGTATGTTGATCTGGGAATTATGTGTATGATGTAGTTATATCTTATTTGAAAGAGAAGTTGTATGTCTTCATTTATTATAGTCTGATTTATCTCTTGAGTTAGATGATAATGAATTTTCAATATTTGCATTGGTAGTTTGTGGTTCTTATTTATGTTGATTGTTCTAGTTTCATATTTATGAACTAGTGTTTGCCACCTTTTTGACTTTCTAGTTAAAAGCACACCCATTACTTTAGAATAGGAAAATTCAATGAATATTTAATGAGGGAGTTGTACCTTGAAAATTTTTAGAGAAAATTCACAAAAACAATTGTGATCTTTTCAGAGCTATTAGTGGATTTCAATTGGTGCTAAATCTGGGCTTGGAGTCATTATTTAAGCATATGTGTCAAAAGCCATTCCATTCACTAACATCTCCAAATAGTAACTTATTTATAGGAGAAAAAATGAGAAATGAAGGGTTGAGATTGAAAAGGGTAATCAATGTTCAAGGATGGATGAAGAATGAAACATGGATCATGTATTCTCATCAATGGATGAGAATCAATGATCCAATGGATCAAAGAAATAATCAAGGGCCCATATTCTTCCAAACAAACACACTCAAAACTTGCAGAAGAAGTCTTATAAGTTAACTTGCACATGAAATCTTGTAAGTTTGTTACAAGGAAGAATATTCATTTTTTCAAATGAGTGAAGAAAGAGGATATTCTTTAGGATATTCTCATGGGTGAGGGAAATAAATATTTAGCAAATTAAAACAAAATTTTAATGTGCAAAAGGGGAAGGAATATTCCATGGGAATATTCCTTTTGGAGGAATGTGAAAAGGAGGAATATTCCCTTGCAAATGGGGTGGAATTAGATTTAATTAGGTAATTTGATAATAAAAGAAAAAATTTAAAGCAAAAGTGGCAAGCTAGTATAATATATTAGATATATATAAATAAAATAATACAAAATCCTGGTTCAAAAGAGCATACCAGCAAGAAAGAGCCAGGAAGAAATCCTCTAGTTTTAGCTCAATTAGATACAATTCATACAAAATTATCCTGATGATAGGGATCCATATCATGGTTTTACAACATTATCAAACCAATACAGCTCAAAATACTACCCACCAAAATTCTATAACGCTACAATGCATTCAACATTTCCCTAACTAACTTTCTCGACCCATACTTTATAATTATAGACCCATTTTTCTTATAATAAACCCCATACATCAAAATATATCATCACTGGATTGAGCCCTTACAAAATTTATCAAATCTAAATATAGCTTATACCCATATTCACCTTGCTAAATAGATACAGACTTAAGAACACCTCTATGTGGACCATTCACTAAAATCTCATCTTTAACTTGCTTTTGTTTCCTTGCATTCTCATGTGAGGGTATTGTGATATTTATATCATGGATTTGATGCAAACACAACACACCTCTGGCACTATTTGGAATGGTAGACACTTGCAGACCATGCACACAATTATTCCCTCTCAGAAATGAAATAGCATGGAATTTCCTCTTAAACTGGTCTATCTCCTCCATGGTGAAATGAAAATTATGTTTGTTGAGGGATTAATAAAGAAAAGCAAATGAATCATGCAAATTTGACAAGAGCATACCATGAAATTTTTTTGCATACCATTTTTTTATGGTGACGAATGAAATTCCTAGGAAATAGGCCGTCGACCAACCCATCACCTTGCGTAAAATCATATTGTTGAACATTCTGAAGTAGTGCATCATTCTCGATGTATGGTCAAATTATAAATTTGTTGGCAATGATTCATAAAACATTGAAGTTTTGCACCAAATCCATCAAATTTGATAAGAAAATAGACAGAAGGTTGGCAAGAAATATGAGCCTTTGAGACTTTGTGTGCAAGACATCCTCACTAATAATGATTTTGATACAATTTAAAACGGACTTGTATTTCATCACAAACACATGCTCTAGCTCTTCCATATCAATGCAAGGTAATTTGATAATTAAATAAGGTATTAATTATGCAAATTAGGTGAATTAGGGTATTCATTAAATAATTTATTTATTTAATGGAAAGGGGAAGGAATGTGATATTTAATTAAATAACTTAGGGTTATTTAATTAAATAAGAGGAATTTAGGGATTAAATTAAATAATTTGATTTATTTAATTTAATAGGATGAAAAGGCTAGCATGAAAGGGGGTGAATTAACTTGATTAGAGTAATTAGATCAATAGATGAATATGATGCAATTAATTAAATAGCTACGGAAATTTAATTAATTAAGCAAAAAGAGGATGGGTTTTACAACAAAATGATGTTGGTATATCTTATTCGAGTGCATGATATCATTCAGGACATTTCTAAGTGTCTACATTTTTCCCCTCTTTGAAGCGAGGTACCTGCTATTTTGGTTCAAAGATTGTCACTTTTTAGATTAAAAATTGTCGCTTTAAATCAAAAAATAAAAAATTTCTGACTTTTAGATGGCCCATTATTCCCCCAGTGGAAGGAATAAGCTGGTTCCCTACCCCCTTGAGAAATTGGATAGAAATTTTGAATTTTAGGTTGATTTCTTGACAAAGTGAAATGTTGCCCTAGGGGTTTGAAAAGGCTTTGGGATGCAAAAAAACATGCCAAAAATGCAAAAACGGTGTAAAATAAGATTCAGTTTAGCAAGTTTGGTGAAATTGGTGGAAAAATCCTAGCTACATGGTCAAATTAGGGCAAAAACTCTAATTTTTAGGCTTAATAGGTGATGAAGGGTCACTTTCAATTCATTTGTGCATTCACACCTAGGAGATTCTTGCATTTTGAGCTTTGACACCATAGTGAAATGGCTTAGCATGTGATTCCTCTTCACCTTTTAGAGTGGGTTCGAGAGTACCAGTGACATGCAGACGTAGGACCCCAGGTATGTGATTTGAAACTTGCCTCGATTTTTGCTTTTAGGTGCATTTAATAGGGGGTCAAAGTTAGTTCTCTAGGTGCATCATTGTATAGCAACACTTTTGAAGCATCAGAAGTGTCACTATTGATTTAATAGAAATGGACCCTTCATTTAGTAGTGCACCCCAATTTTTTGGTTTAGCGACGCGATCGATTTGGGGATCGTGAGGGTAATATAGTGACACTTGGTATTTTTAAGTTTAGCATCACTTGAAAGCAGTGGGTGACACATATAACAAATGATGATGCACCATGATTTTTTGATTTAGCGACACCCATATCGATTCACTATTGAGCATAGCAGCTCGCATCACCAAATTGGTGATGTACCCCTAAAATTAATATAGAGATGCACCCAAAAAATATTGACACTATTGATTTCAATGATGTGTTTGATGTTTTGGATGCAAAGTCTCAAATTGTGATGATTTTTTTAAATTTTTCAGCAAACTAACAATGTGTGTGTGATGTGTGTAGAAGGATCCTCCACCATTAATGTCGCAGGAGCACTAGTCTGACCTTTTAGCAGGTACGAGATATTTTGATGACTTGGAGGTGGAGTGGCTAGGGAGGCTAGGGTTAGGCTTCATTGTTTTCTTGCTTGAGGTCAAGACTCATCTCACCATGATGATGGCGCTGGTCAAGAGGTGGCATAGCAAGGCCTCTTATTTTCACTCGCCTTCTGGAGAGGCGACCGTCACACTAGAGGACGTGTGGTGCATACTGTGATTTCCTATCCATAGAGAGTGTAATTTATGACCCAGATGCTCGGAGAGATGCATGCCTCTCCCTTCTACACATATGGCTAGTTATTCTGATCAACTCCCAAATTGATCTAGATTTTTACCATGGTTAGGTGGACACATTTAGATTGTTCGTTGCAGCGTTGTTGCTCTAGACCAACATGGCAGATTTTTCAATCTTGGATGGGGCTTGGCATGTGAGGGTATGATTTGGGGAGATGTTATGTATGCCTAGGGTTTAGTTGCCTCTTTGTACCATGATATGCATGAGGTTGTCTACTGAGAGGGAAAGAGCATCAAAGCAGGGGTGACTCTTCTTCACATATGGGCATATAAGCACATTGCAGTGTTGATGCCATAGGTTGTTCTTGCAGATATCCATGAGGATGAGCCTATCATTTTCTAGTATAAGGTGTCGATAACATTGCAACACATAGGCCCCATAGGTTTTCCATATTGGCATTGTGTCACTGATGACATGATGAATTTTAGATGGAGGCCATGGCTACAAAATCCATGGTGGTATGATGATTAGCAACAACTAGATTTTGCATGATAGACTCGATACATACAGGGTTGAGAGCACATGATTATTGAATGATACCTCCCAAACTGCATTGCTCGACAGTTTCGGGAGGTACAAGATGTGTCAACTGATTATTGTACCATGATTTTTTCCAGACCTCAGAGAGAGGTACAATGGGGAGCCCCTATTAATCTCATTCTGGAAATCAATAATTTTAGATAGCTTATCTCATAGCCATGGGAATATGATCAAGGCCTTCCAAATGTGGGGACTACCCTAGTGTATGATGCATGGTTCAGGCCACCCACATGCCTGACAGATCTAATAGGGCATACCCCAAAGGCAGAGGCTAAGGAAAAGGCTAAGTCCAAGATGGTGGTCGATATGGAGGCAAGGATGGTGGTTGAGGTAGAGACCAATAATAGGAATAGGATAGGGGCTAGGTTCTAGGTGATGGGCACCAGTAGTAGCCAGATCAAGCACAGGTGCTAGGGTGGTAGGGAAATCATGATGGACAGGTTTTGAGGGCACCACCACCTCCTCCACCTGTATAGCTAGATACATAGGCTCAAGCACAAATTCAAGATCTCACTACTAAGAGAGATCAATTACAAGTAGATCGGGATTAGCTATAGTAGCAACTACAAGCTATGACTACACAAAGAGATCAGGAGGTCTAGTTGTGGTAGCAGCTGGACATACAACTAGCCCAGGAGATTGGGCAGAGATATTAGTCGGAGGTAGTGATAGCTACATCACAAGGCAAGACTGTATCTACTAGGCTATATAGAGAGGTAGTCACAAAGGCTACATACTACCACATGCATTATCATTGTGATGTTCCTTAGGTGATGAGACAACCTAATTTTTCATAGTGGAGTGGAGCACCACCTAGAAATGAGGATCAACCATCAATTAGGGGTGAGTCCAGTAGCCACCAGGGCTAGCCTACTTGTGTAGACAATTTTTTATTATTGCTCAATTCTTTATATATATATACATTCATGGGCTCATTTTTGATAGCCTTGTGGATATTGTACTTTTGATTGATATACAGACACTAATTCAAATATTTTACTATCATAGTCACCACTTTTTGATATATATCTGAGATGATTCGAATTTGATATGATGTGATGTTATCTTTATTTCATGCTCATGAATGTATGGATGCATATGATGTTATATGATTGGATATGCTTTATATGTTATGATTATGTATGGATGCAATGTGATGGATGCACTTCTTTTATTTGTGTTATGCGACATGTGATGATGTAATGAAATGATGTATATGCGATGGATGGATGTACTTCTTTTTCAGTATCTTTTTATGACATGTTATGGGATGGATGCTATGATATGCAGATGTTATGTTTATGCAAGTGATATGGATGCATTTCTTTTTGTGGACTTTTTTATAAAATTTATAAGATGATGATGCATGCCTATGGATGCTATGAATGTTCATGATATGTATGCTTATGAAAATGTTCGTTTATGCTATGATAATGCAAGATTTATGTATGTTGATGCTTTCTAGATCTAGGATGGATGTATTGATGATGTTTTTTATTGACTTTCATGATACCAGGTTAGCATGGAGAGAAGATAGAAGAAATAATATGAATGATTTGACCATTGATTTTGATGATTGATCCAAAAATTCTAACAAGTCTATGATCCACCAAGACTTTATTAGAGATGGTGATGAGAGACGATGATGATTTTCTCATATCTTGGGATTGGGATTTTCCATCATTCCTTATTTTTGATATAACACATAGACAAGATGCATCAAGGTATTAATAACTAGGATAGCATTGTATCTAGTGTAATGGACTTTGACTTTGAAAATAGATAGGATAGTTCTTGTTCACATCTTGACATACAAAAACCTCGTCGGAATGTAGTTTAGTAGTTCAGAATATACTGGACCAAAGCATACACAATAGTCAACAATCTACTTCAAACAACCTCCTTACACACAACTAAGCAAGTATGCACCAACATTATTTTACAAGAATACCCACAAGCACAACAAACAAAAGATAAATCTAAATCATTTTGATAGACATCCTCGAGAGGTGCTCGGAATGGGTCATTAAGATAAATCATAGGAAAATATCAAAGAAAAATTGTCAGTATTATCTATATGTCTTGCGAGTTTATTTTTAGTTAAGGTGATTTTTTATGCTAGTTTCCATCACAGGAAGGATGCATCCTAGGACATGTTGATCAGGTGTTTTTATTAGGATAAGGTTTATTATAAGCCATTGATATCATTTACCTGTGATCTAGATTTAGATTTTAACATTCAGGTTCTCACTTTATGACTTGCGATACTTGGTTTCTATTTGTTTTGCCAAAGGTTGAAGATGATGATCGATTTATTATGGGTGAAGGTCTATTGAGGTTAAAAGTGAAATGGGATGGATGGTTTTGGGATTTTTGAATATTTTAATGTTTTTGATATTTTCTAATGTTTTGAGGCTGTTTTTGATCTTTTTTGAAAGTTTATTTTGATGTTTTGGTTTTTTCGGTTATTTGAGGTTGTTTAGGGTTTTCTCCAAGATATTTGATGTTGTTTAGGTCCTTTGAATGTTTTCTAATGTTTTAGGCTTTTCCATTTTCAAATGTTTTCATGTTTTTTATGTTTTCAAATGTTTAAGGATTTTATGATTTTTGAATGTTTAGGGATTTTTTGAGAGTTTCAACCAAGAACCTAACCTAAGAGTCTATCCTAGGGGCCTCGGGGGCTGATCAAATATTAGCCTTGCCTATGTTATACATGCAGAGATCACATAGTTCAACTGACATGACTTATTGATGATGAGTGATGAAAAGTTGATGGAATGTCAATTTATTATGACATAATCTTAAAGGACTGACCTAGGGTGTCTCAAGGGCACATCAATGATGGCCTTGCCTACATTCAAGCTCAAAGACTCGTAGTTCGACAACATGGTTTTGTTTTTGTATTTTTGATGTTTTGACCTTTTTAGGGATTTTGATGTGTATTGGATGTTTTGGATTTTGAATTTACAATTTTTGAATGTTTTTGGATTTTAGTTGTACAGGTTTTTGATGTTTATGGATTTTTGATTATTTTGCAAGTGTTTTTTTTGGATTTTCTGATGAACGTTTTATGAATGTTTTTGGGTTTTTTGATGAGATTTTATGAATTTTTTTGGTATTTTCGATGATATTTCCAATAAACTCAAGATGTATAAGAACTTTATGTGATCCATAATGAATTTCTCCCAACGTGATGCAATAGACTACCTTGGTATAGGCAGGACAGACTGGCCTTAGAAATATCTCAAGTAGTACTAAAGGGGATAAGATACTTCACAATACCAAGTTATTATAAGGACGTAGATGGGTGATGGAATAAATAGGATGAATGATGCAATGGATGAACGTGAGGGAAAGAATGATAAGATAAAGAGCCCAGGTAGATGGAGGTGCTTTATTTATGCAAGGTGCCTATTTTCCAGTTTTTCACCAAGGTACTTTCCCAAAGTGCCACCGAAGTGGTTTTCACTAGAGGATGATTGTTTTTCTTTACTGTTTTCAATCATTTTTCTTATTTTTTTGGATTTTGATCATTTTTTATATTTTTTTTGGTATTTTCAGATTTACACCCTTTAAGACTAGGCATAAAACTTTTAAAAGATGCGAGCTATTAGATGGTTCCTGCAAGGGCTTACCTTCAGGTGTTGACAATTGATATGCTCCTGATCCATAACCTACTATGACAACAAAAGGACCTAACTAGTTAGGATCAAACTTTCCTTTATTGTCCGGATCTAGAAGATTTTTCTAATTCTACTTGAGAAAAAGATCCCCTACCTATAAATACCGACATTTGATCTTCTTTTTATAGTTCTATTTTAGTGAGTTTTGATATACTTACAAGGGCATACAAAAAATTCATCGGCAACAATTCATCGACAAAAATTCACCACCAACAATTCACCGTGGGAAAATTCACCACCATGGAAATTCACCGCACGAAAAAATTAATTTCATGAATTTTTGGTGGTTAATTTTCCATGGCGGTGAATTGTTGCTGGTGGTGAATTTTCTATGGTGAATTGTTGATAGTGAATTTTTTGTTGGTGAATTTTTGGCAATGAATTTTCCCAAAGCCACTTGCAAGTGATTAAGGGCGTCAAGATGATGCTCATCTGGGAATTCTAGCTCATTTAGCTGAGATACTTTGTACTCTTCATCAGTGATTAGGTTCTGTAGTGACACTCATAGTGAAGGGAGATCAACCTCAATAGGCAAGATGGACTCTAATCCATAGACCAAGGAGAATGGGGTTGCTCCTGTAGGTGTGTGAATACTAGTTTAATAGTCCCATAGAGCAGGATTCAACTGTAGATGCTAGTCATGACTAGCTTCGGTAACCATTTTCTTTAGGATTTTTAGAATATTCTTGTTTTTAGCCTCATCTTGACTATTTCCTTGGGGGTAATACAAGGTAGAGAATTGGTGTTGGATGTTGAATCTTTGATATAGCTCTTTCATATCCTGATTCTTGAAGGGTGTTCCATTTTATGAGATAGGGGCTTGTGAAACACCATAATGGTAGATGAGGTAATTCAAGATAAACTTGGAAATTTTCTTCCCCATTATGTAGGTCATAGGAATGGCTTCAACCCACTTGGTAGAGTGCTCCGTGGATGTTATGATAAACTTATGGCTATTAGATGAGGTTGGAATGATTTTTCCTATAACGTCAATCCCCCACTGTGAGAAAGGCTAAGGTGTGAAAATTGGTTGTAACTCTTGAGTTGGAGCATGAATCAGATCGCCATGTTGTTGACACTGGACACACTTCTGCACATACTAATGGGATTCTCTTTTTATGGTTGGCTAGTAGTACCCCATCCTCAATAGTTTCTTAGCTAGATTCATACCACTAGAATGAGAACCACATATGCCATTGTGAACTTTTGTTAGAGTGGTCAAGGATTCCTCTTGGTTAAGACATTGTAGTAATGTCTCTTTGATGCTTTAGTGGTATAAGGTATCACCTAGGATCAAAAATCAAGATGCATTTTTAACAAAGGTCTTTTTAAGGTTGGAGGTGATATCGGATGAGAGGGTTCCTTTGCTTAGGTAGGTAATATGTCATGATACCATGGGAATCCAAGACCAACAATGACACATGAAAATTTAGAGTTAGGTATTTTGAAATTCAGTACAAGAAGTTGTTCTACCAATAAGTCACACTAAAGGAAATTGTGCAGCATGTCTAACAATGATCCCATTGTTTCCATGGCATTTGTTGCTTGATTGTTCATGTGAGGAATCTGCTCAAAAGTTATATCAATGAAAAGGTCCTTGAGATTCTCTACCATATTCTTGTAAGGAGTAAGCTTTTCATCCTTAGTTTGGTATTCATCATTGAATTGGTTGATAACCAGCTGGGAGTCTCCATAGACTTTCAACTCTTGTATCTGCCATTGAACTACTATCCTTAGACTTATGATTAGGGCTTTGTACTCTGCAATGTTGTTAGTACATGGAAATGATAGCCTATATTCCTTTGGGATGTAATCACCTTGAGGGGTGATAAAGATAATACCTAACCTTGATCCATGTTGGGTGAATGATCCATCAAAATACATTTTCCACTGATTTGTGAGATGGACAAGGAACACTGATTCTGTAGATACCGAAAAAATAGGTTTAAAGGTGTTGAAAACAACAAAGTAATTAAATCCTATCAAGCACCATGAAGCACAAACTAGTATGGAAATGCAAATAAACAAAGGAAATTCAAATTGATTCTCAAACTAGACTTGATTGACCTCCATGGCTCTTCTCCACCTGCATGAGAATGCGAGATTTTGAAGGATTGATAATGGAGGAATGTTGGGCGCTCATTCCTGCAGCATAAAAACTTGATGATGAAAATGACAAATGGAGAATGATAGATAGATGGATTGAAGAATGATTTTGACAGAGTCAGGATGCTAGACGAATCAACCCCCTAAATGGATTGTGAGAGGTTGTATTTATAGAGTTGTGATGTCGATGAAGATAAGATTTGGCAAGATTCAATAAGGATTTGATTTTTCACAAAAGAGGAAATACAATGAGATGAGATAAGATGTCAAAAAGATAGAAAGATTTTAATTTTCTCTTTTAAAGGAAATAAATCCTGAAAAAGATGAGAAGGATAATTGATGAATTATCTAATTAAATAAATTAATTAGATACACATGGGTTCAGATTTTGGAAAGAAAGCGAGAATATCCTTTTTAGATTTTATTAATTAAATAAATATTTGATTTATTTAATTAATGTTAAATTTATGATTTCATTAATTAAATAATATAAATTATTTAATTAACATTAGAAGAATGAATAGAAATGATTTAATTAATTAAATAATATAAATTATTTAATTAACATTAGAGGAATGGATGGATTATACATAGGAAGGGACTAAATGAAATTAGTCAAATAAATAAGATTTATTTAACTAATTAGATGATGACACAGGTACCTAGGGAAAAATATGTTACAAGATGCCTAAATGATGTAATGTCGGGACAAGGTGTTGTAAGAAGACATTTTTGGGTGTCTGCATTTTTCCCCTCTTTGAGATGATGTTCGAGATGATGATATTTGCGTCGAGTAACATCATTTCAAAGAAACTAAGGTATGGATAGAGGAAAATGGATAATGATAGAAAGACATGATGATGGAATGATGATGCCCCCTCGAGAAGATAGGTAGGTTGGACAAACATGGGTAGGCTCTTGAAATGAAAGGGATGGGTCAAGAACTAAAGATGAAGGAATGGATATAGGAAGTGAAGGATGCATTATACTGCAATGAAAGTGAGCAACCATGATGTTTGATTTAGCAATAAACATTATGCACCAAGGTATAAGGACCAAGGTGATGATGTGTCTCATGCCCCAGTGTAATACAACCTTGTCTAGATACAAGATATGAATATTAGCTGAAATAAGTCAGATTTGATGCAAATGCAAGAAAAAAAATTATAACACACACAAGCAATTAAGCAAGCATGCACAGATGATACAAAAAAAACAAGGTATTGATCCTGTCAAGCTGTAAACCAATAAGTGATTGATTGATTGATGATGATAGTGTTGTCATTGCGGGGAATGACATATCCCTAGATCAACAAAAGGATGACTGGTAATTTACTGATTGACTTTGATTGATTGGGTTTACAACAAGATTAGGATCAAGACCAAAGGATGTGATTGGATAATTTGAAAAGATTGATCGACTTGACTGGTATGGATAAAGGAATGACTTGCATTTGGATTATTGCTTGGATTTTTGTTGGCTATTTGATTTTTTTGGATTTTTGACATTTTCTGATTTTTTTTGGTTTTTTGAAATGTTTTGATTTTTTGGACTTTTGAAATGTTTTTATTCTTTTTGGACTTTTGAAATATTTTGATTTTTTTTGGACTTTGAAATGTTTTGATTTTGGGAATTTTGAAATGTTTTGATTTTTTTGACTTTTGAAATGTTTTGAATTTTTTTGGACTTTTGAAATATTTTGATTTTGATTTTATTTTTGAGATGTTTGGAGGTGTCAATTGATAAAAATTTGGGTAGCCTTTGTGCTAGATACCAATGACAAGGGAAAATCAAGTCTAGGTGGAAGGAGATAGATGGAATTGATGGATGGAAAGGTGGGTGATAGGATAAGGGATAAAAGGCTCATGATAAGAGAGCAAGGATGTGATCTCCAAAGACTATGTTGCATAGGAATAACATGCCCCATTCTAGGTACAAGACTTAGGATTTTTCATGAAAAAATGTATGACAATAGGACAATGATATGATTGGTCTAGATAGGATGAGGTATGTCAAGAGATACCCAAAACATGTTTCAACCTTTTTCCCCTATATCTTCATCAAGATGAAAAGGACAAGGGTGGATAAGTGGACTCAATATGATAGGTATGTATGATGGCTAAGATGGTAGGTAGGATGGAAATGATATGACATGAAAATGATAGGTTGGATAGATAAGACATTGTGCCCCCAAGTGTAAGTGACATAGAAGATCAACCTACACATGATGCCTGTTTGCCACATTTTCATCATGGTACCTATCCAGGGCACCTGTTTACCAGGTTTTCACCATTGGACGAAGGGATTTCTCTTTACTCTCTTTTTTTAATTTTTTTTTGTTTAAACTTTTTGACTTTTTTACTAGGAGAAGGGGAATATGGATAGGAGGGACTCAAGTGTCTAGTTCCATGAAAGGTGATAGTCCCACTAGAGATAGATGTCATCGCATGGACCATGCCAAATGTCATTATGCTCATAGATGTCGGTAAGGGATGACATGGAAGATAGATGGAGTAGGTAGATGATGGATTATGAGGTGGATTATAGAGGAAAATAATGGATTATGATGTAGATTATGTAGGGAAGATGATAGGGATTATATGGGACTTATGTAAAAGATGAGTGGGGAGGCTTAGCCAAAAGTATGGACCATAGGAAGATGGTGGGGGATATATGTGGGATAATGAGTGAAGGATGAGGAGATGGAGGTATGTGGATTTTTTGTGAAATGGAAGGGAACCATGACCAATGGTTGCACACACTGTGATAAACGTTGAGGCTTTTGATGTGGACGGGGTGTAGGAAGCAATGTAGTTGTTTTCTTAGGAGATGGTGGACGAAGTGCTTTAGGTACCCACATAGACTTGATATTTTTATGATTTTTGTTTGGCTTGTGGGATGGAACATGAGATTCTTGAATAGCATGTGCATTTTGGATGGGAGGGGAAGGTTGGGATTTTTGTGATGTGGATGCCTCATTTGACTTGATTTATTTTTGCTTAGGGACCCAAACCATTTTAGTTTTGGCCTTTACTTTTGGAGGTATGGGCTTATATATCTTTTTAGATGTACTTGGCTTTGACATTTTGCAATTGTATGCTAAGGCATTAGGACATTTAGAATTTTGGACTTTATGTGTAGAGGCATCCAAATTTTTATTTTGGAATCCCTTGGATTTGGTGGGATGAGTGGAAACTTTATGTTTAGACAATGTGTGCATTGATTGGTCATGATTAAGATGTTTAGAGGATTTATGGGTAGATGGATAAGAGGATTGGATAGTAGGAATATTAGGTGTTGGGAGTAATGGTGGTAAAGTGGATGGAGGGATACTAGGAGTTGGAAGTAATGGTGGTAGAGTGGATGGAGGGAAGTGTATGGTCACATGCTTTTGACATTTGTAGGATGATGGTGGTGGAATTTCAACATATGTTTTAGGCATATGATAGGCTTTAAGATGGAAAGTGGACTTAGAATGCATGGAGGAAATACCAACATCTTGAGATTGGTTTCCTTGAGGTGTATGTCCAAGGCCATAAGAGCATGGAAGGACTTTGACATGGATGGGATCCAAAATACCTTGTTCATGAAGGTCTACACCTTTACCTTGGTGGTTCATATTTTGGAGTGTGCAATGGACAATGGGACTAGGTGTAGGTGAAACACCAGACATGAGTTCCTTATTGGATGGAGAAGATAATGGTTTTTATTATTCTGAGGAGGAACATTTATGAATGAGGGTGGAAAGACCAATAAGATATGATGAAGGATTCACAATGGGTCCCATAGTGGGCAATGAGGGATCATTAGGATCTTGATTAGCATTGTGTTTACTTAGATCCAAGGTATTTGTTTGACCTTATATGTGTTGTTGGGAGGCATATGTCTCATCGAGGGAAGTGGATGTTGATGGATCATGGACATGACTAGGTGGAGGTGAATTTGGAATATCTTTCTCATGGATGGGTATAGGATCAAGTTGCTCATGGATAGGCCCTTCATCATTGTGGGTATCATCTTGATCATACAAAAGCTATAGATTATGGATAGGTTGGATGAAAATAATTTGATCTTGATTAGGACTATGGATTTATGTTTCCACATGCTTGGGAGTAGAATCTTGATATAACTCTTGGGTTGCTTGAATGGAAGTGGAAGGGGATTTCTCATGGAGAGACTTGACATGTTCTTTATGGTCAACAACATAGGAGCATGAAAGAGGGTGACTTGGACTTACGATGGGAGACTCTTGAATTGGATCAAGGGGTTGTGGATGACATGGTTTACTTGAAGGACTTGGCATGATGCTTGAGGACTATTTTGTATGTTCAATTAGTATATGTGTTGAATGACATGGTGAAAATTGATTCCTTGCTTGTAGCCCTTTGGTCACATCCTTTATAGGTGGATGGGTGGATTTAGGTAATGTCATCAATTTATTTTTTAAATATCTAAATGTAGGGAATTGATTTTATGGAGGATTAGATGATGGTGGGGGTAATGAAGAGTTTGGTTGGTTAGAAGGTAAAGAGGCCAATGAATTAGGACTCATAAATGGTGGCTTATGGATAGGAATTTTATTGGATGGTGGTAAGGGTGGATGAACTAGATTGGTGTTCCCATTGTAAAAGGTGGCATTAAGACTTAAAGGCTCTTGATTTTGTTGCCAAGGTGGATTTGGGATCCTATGTTCTTGTTGTGATATGGGTGGACATGTTGATGTGGCATTGCCATGATAAGTAGATGTGTTAGGTTGGCATGATGATGAAGGTGACTCATAGGATTGCGGTTGAATGTGTTGAGGTTGAAATGGTGTTTGGACTTGTTGTGATATGATTTTTTGTTGTAATGATGATTGAGGGGTTCTATAGGATAATGATTGTTGAGAGGTGGATTTGTATAGATAAGGGTTGACATTAGAAGATGTGTGATAGGTTGATGAAGGGGTAACATGATATGTGGATGAATGAGGTTGATATGATGATATAGGTGACACATAGGATTGATGTGGTGATTGGACTTGATGATGTGCTTGTTGGATTTGACAAGTGGCCATGAGGTATTGGATTTGAGCTATGAGTTGTTGCATTTTAGGTGATTGGCTGGTTTGAAGTTCTTGGATCATGTCATGGAATCTGTGAATGAGTTGTTGGGGTAAAGGTGCTTGACTTGTTTTAGCCACGTGAAGCATGTGAACAAGCTCTTGTGCTATGTCTTCCAATGTTTTCATGGTGTAAAATGATGTTGATTGGATTAAAGAAATGATGATGATTAGGATATGATCTGGAATGACAAGATTGGATGATTTTGATGATGTGAAAAAGTGTTTATTGGAAGTTTGACTTGGGCAATATCAAACACAATATTTCACATGTAAATGCATGAACATACACACCAAACACAATGATAAATTTTTCTTTGAAGATTAAATGTTATGATTAAAATAACACTTGAATACACAACAACAATCCATATGACTAGTCAAGTGGGGTATGTCCAATTAGGTCTCAAGCTATTTTGCACAAGGTTGACTAAGGAATTATTTGAAAGCAAAATCCTGCCACATAGCCAGGAGAAAGGGGTAACCCACCCTTCACCTTCACTTCCCAAAGGTATAAAGTTCTTTGGGGCTTAGCCAAGAGTGACAATATTTCAACTCCCAAACAAGCATGTCTTTCAATTCAAACTTTGATTGAGGTCATCCCCAGGGGTGATGAAATCCCCTAGTAGGCCACCTATGAAGGGTTTGGAAAAAGAAAACCAAGTGAGGTGTTTGTGATCATACACGCACTTGATTCACACTCGCATTTGTTAATTTCCCTTAGAAATGAAATGTGTGTAAAACAGTGCAAGCCTTGCTCTTTTTAACCCCAAATCAAGATGTGTGATTGAAGACAAAATTCATTTTAAGCCCAATTTCAAATATGTGATCAAACAAGATTGATTTTATGCCCCAAATTGAAATGTGTGACAAACAAGATTAAGAGATTAAAAATGGAATGTGTGCACCTGATTATTTTCTCTTTCCAATTTGATGTGTGTGATTGATGCCAATGTTTTTCCAGCTCCGTATGATTCACCGACAAGTCACCAAATTGAGAAAAAACACGAACTTGCAAGCCAAAATGAGATTAGATCAAAAACATACAATCTGTTAAAAATCTAACTAAATTAAAAATTAGAAGTCTAAATTAAAATAAAAAGTTAAAGATTTAAATTAAGTTAAAAATTAGAAATCCAACTAAATTAAAAAATTTAAAATCTAAGTTAAATTAGAAATCTATATTTAACATCTAAATTAGAAAATTTTAAAGCTAACCAAAAATAAATAAATAAATAAAAATATAAATTAGAATCTTAATCTAATTTTAAAAACAAATATAAATTAGAATTTTAAATGACAAAAATCTAAATTTATGCCAAAAAAATAAATCTAAATTTATAAAAAAAACTAAATATGAATTATAAAAATCTAAATCTAGCAACTTTAAACCTAAATCTAATTGTTAATTAACTTTAACTAACAAAATTAACTTATGCTAATTAATCTAAAACTAAACTAAAAGAACATTAACAAACAAATTTCATTAAGAATGTCATAACAAAATAGATCTAAGATGAGACAGTCTAGACAAGATGAAAGTAAAAGTGTAGGTGCCAAATTATTCTTATTTTCCCTCATTCTGCATTGAAATGTCATACAGCCGGCCACATTGATCAAGTATCTGACTCTTATGCCCGTATTTAAAAATTATTTCCTCAATTTACAATAGAAGCTTCTGTGAATCGGGATGAATGTCGACCTACTTGGTTGGATATGTCATAGGCGTTATTGTGAAGAGATGAAGGTAATGCTACAGTGCATAACCCTACCAAAGAAAATATCTATTGTTGTGTCCAAGAAGGACAATAGGTAGTTTCAAGGAAAAAAAACCAAGAGCATCAACTAAGGCGTTCTGTAGTCAGCATGCTAGAGAAGGTATTTGTTTCTCATGTGAAATCTGGATGTGATGTTTCAACTCCAAGGTCAAAAGTCATGTCAAAATAGAATGCAGATACGAATGACACACCTCCTATGGTTGCTAGGTTGGATAATGCTATGTGTTCAAAGTTACATTCAGATGAAGGCAACATAATTAGGGAGGCTTATGAAGCTGAAAAAAAGAAGTAAAGCTCAAAATATCATCACAACAGATAGGATTTGTTGATTCTCTTACACAACAGAGTATGGGTAGGGCACAATATTAAGTGCTTTGATTGCCCCCAGAATACGCGACACTTTTTCATTGAGATAGGTTGGCCAACACCCAAACATAAGGGAATTATTGATTCCTTGTGCTTGTTGTAGCTACTGCGAAAAGAAAAGAAATCTTGGACCAAACTAGAGCCATAGGGAAGAAACTAGCAAGTTCGGATGTGCAAAAGAAAGCTCGAATGAACACTTTCCATATTGCAGCAAGAACACAAAGGCAAGCATAGTGGCGGGCCCCCACTATAAAAGTCTAAACAAAAATTTGTGCACAAAGAAAGATCAAACAGACAACAATACCCACAAAGAAACCAATGAAATGTAGGTCGACCCTCACTCTAATATGCAATTGAAATATATGGCAGCACTCAATTTTGATAAAAAGAGAAATGAATCGAAGGACTTGAAGCAATTAGATGGTGTTCAAGATGGTAATAGGCATAGAAAAGAATCAGATGATGTTGAATACATGCAAAGTGCAAAGGCGTGGTGTTGGGTAAGTGGAGAACAGGTTTGCTAGATGCGTGGAAAATCTACATGCATGGATAGAAAAGTAGCTTATTCCAAAAGAAGAGATGCAAATCAGTCTATCAACTAATAAACCCTTATCAATGAATCAATTCAATTTATGAGTTAACCGCAGCCATAGCCCCAGTTCCAATAACAATGTCAGGTCCACCAAATGTAGATAGGGAAAAATCAAGTTTAAAGGTGTTGAAAACAACAAACTAATTAAATCCTATCAGGCACCATGAAGCACAAACTAGTATGGAAATGAAAATAAACAAAGGAAATGCAAACCAATTCTCAAACTAGACTTGATTGACCTCCATGGCTCTTCTCCACCTGCATGAGAATGCGATATTTTGAAGGATTGATAATGGAGGAATGTTGGGCACTCATTCCTACAACATAACGACTTGACGATGAAAATGACAAATGGAATAATTTTGACAGAGTCAGGATGCTAGGTGAATCAACCCCATAAATGGATTGTGAGAGGCTATATTTATAGAGTCATGATGTGTATGAAGATAAGATTTGACAAGATTCAATAAGGATTTGATTTTTGACAAAAGAGGAAATACAAGGAGATGAGATAAGATGTCAAAAAGATAGAAAGATTTTGATTTTCTCTTTTAAAGGAAATAAGTCCTGAAAAAGATGAGAAGAATAATTGATGAATTATCTAATTAAATAAATTAATTAGATACACATGAGTTCAAATTTTGGAAAAATATGTTACAAGATGCCTAAATGAAGTAATGTCGAGACAAGGTGTTGTAAGAGGACATTTTCGGGTCTTTACATTTTGCCCCTCTTTGAGATGATGTTCCAGATGATGATATTTGCGTTGAGTAACATCATTTCAAAGAAACTAAGGTATGGATAGAGGAAAATGGATAATGATAGAAAGATATGATGATGGAATGATGATGCCCCCACATTTATATTATCACGTCAGGTTCACCAAATGTAGATAGGGAAAAATCAGGTTTAAAGGTGTTGAAAACAACAAACTAATTAAATCCTATCAAGCACCATGAAGCACAAACAAGTATGGAAATGCAAATTGAAGTACCCTAAATCTGTATGTAAGGCCAACTTCAAATACTCATTAGAAGGGTTAGTCTAAACATACAAATCAGTAAATACCTCTATGAAATAAAATACCTATGCTAAAGAAATGCCACAAGTAACAAAAACAACATCAAGAAGACATTTCAAAAGCAAGATAATCACCTATTCCATATTGGATTGGTGTCATATGTGCTAGTGACCCTTTCCCAACCCTTGCTAATAAGCCAAAATGATGAAATGCAAATGGAGATGATGAGCAAGATGAGTTCTCAAATCAAGAGAGTAACCTTGCATAAAAGTTGTGGATGGATGAATGAAGATGAAGGCCTTCTTTTATAGATTTTCTTGATGAGAGATTGGCCAAGATGGTGAATGTGGGACTAAAGATCCACCAATGAGAATAGGCCAATGGATGTGCAAAATTTGGGAAGAGTTCCCATGAGAGGGAGAATTTGAATTCAAATTTTGTAATAAATTTTGAGAGGGGGATAAGAAAAACAACAATAAATGCAATGTTGGAGGGACAAATTAACTTGTCATGTTGAGGGAAAATGAGGGTTTTTAATAAATCAATAAAATTGATTTATTTGCGCAAGTGGCTAAATCTAGATAATGCAAGTGGGATGAGATTAGTATTTAATCATGATTAGATTAAATTAATGGTGATTAGGTTAGTTTTACTTTTAGGACTTGGATATTTGATTTATTTAAATCAAAAAATGATGGAATATGATTTAGGATTTGATTTAAATGGATGTTTGATTTATTAAAAGGTTGATGATAATGTTTGCTTAATTTTAAATAAATGACCTTAGGAAATGGAGATTAATGAAATTACCTGATAAATGAATGAAGGTGAATTTGATCAACCGATGAATGGACCTAATGCGAAATCTAGTTTAGTTGATGAATGAACCCGATTAAATGCAAAATGTTAATTTTTCACATCTACATTTTGCCCCTCTTTGAAGCAATGTACTTGTTGCATTGGTTCAAAGAATAACTTGCCGCGATCAAAATTCAAAAAAATTCTAATTTTTTGGATGCCCTTGCAGAAAGAAGTACACTGGTACATTGCCCTCTCGAGAGATAGAGCGAAAAGATTCGATTTGAGGGTTGATCTCATGATAAAAAGGTTCAAAATGGGTGGTTATGGACGACGATGCAAATGAGATGATTTTAAGATGCTTAGAATAACAAATCTATATTATCCTAAACAACTTAAATGATTATATGATGTGAGATGGATGAGATGGGTGATGTGATATGCTATGATTTTGCAATGGATGATTTATAAGATGCTTAGACTAACAAATCTATATTATGATCATGATATGTAGAATACTGATGATTTATAGATGCAAGATGGATGCACTAGTGATGATGGTTAACTATTCATCCTGTGATGTTAGTGCGGAAGACATTAGATGATGACAAGAGGGTCCAAGAAGTCAATATTATGAGAGATGATGATGAGAAATGATGATGAGAAATGATGATGATAGATGGATGATTTGCTTATCAAGGATTGGGATTTTAAAAGGGTCACTTACTTTATGTTTGATAACACGCCTAAGCACGATGCATCAAGGTATAAAGGACTAGGATGACGTTGTACTTAGTGTGATGGACTTTGACTCAAAAAATAGATAGGAGTATTCTTGTTCACACCTAACATACAGAAACCTTGCTAGTATGCACTTTAGAAATTTCAAACATCTCGGACCAAAACATGGAAAGGTATAACCAATCAATGCAATAGTCAACAAGTTGTCCAAAACATCCTCTATACATATCTAACAAAGCAAGTATCCACCAAGTTATTTTACAAGAACGTCCAACAAGCGCAATAGAAAAAAGAATAATGATTGTTGCTCCATTCCTATCTCTCTAAATCCTTCATTCGGATCTCATCGAGAGGTCCTTGGACTGAGCGCAATAAGATAAGTCAAAAGAAAAAGATAAAGCACACAAACAAGTTGATGTTCTTCAATACCGCTAGCCAAAAGGGAATGTGTTTTTAAGGATAAGGACCGAAACTTATTGCCAAAAGATAATGCCCATTGTAGGAAGGATACATCCTAGGACATGTTAGTGGATGGCGGCACGTCATTTCATTTATCCAAAGTGTTCTTTCTGATAAATAATGCCCCTTGTAGGAAGGATTCATCCTAGGACATGATGTTATTAGATGATTGATATGGGACTGTTTGGATGATGGACTATTGACACAAAGACTTGACCAACTTGTTTACGTACTGACTGAGACTTGAGACTTGACGCTTTTGAGTTTTACTTTTAACCTGCTAGACTTGTTTCTAACTGTTTCACCAAAGGTTGAGAATGATGTTCAGTTTATTATGAATGGTGTTTATTGTGGGTGCAAGCGAGAGAAGGCGGATGGGTTTTTTTCAAATATTTGGATGTTTTTGACATTTTTGAAATGTTTTGAGGCTGTTTTGGTGTTTTTCGAGTTTTACAAATGTTTTGATTTTAATTTTTCAAATGTTTTTTGGGATTTTCTGAGATTTTAACAAGAGACTAACCTAAAGACCTATCCTAGGGCCTCGAGGGCTGATCAAAAGATTAGCCTTGCCTACGTTATACATGTAGAGACCACGTAGTTCAACCGATGACTTGATCGGATTTACAAATGAAGATATACATGATGAGATGTCAGTTTATTATGACGGACTCCTATAGGACTGACCTAAATGTCTCGGGGGATGATCAAAGATCAACCTTGCCTACGTTCAAGCTCAGAGATGACGTAGTTCGACAAGATGACCATGTTTTTGGCTTTTTGAATGACTTTTGACCTGTTTTGGATATTGATATGTTTTGAATGTTTTTGGATTTTTTAATGTTTTGATGTTTTTGGATTTTCTGGTTTTCTAATGTTTTTGGATTTTCTGATTTTCTGATGTTTTTGGATTTTTTGATGTTTTGAGAACTTTAAGACCATACACGAATCCGATCCAATGGGAACATGCCCCCAACATGATGCAATAGACTACTCGATAAAGGCAGGACGAACTAACCTTGAGAATGGGCCGAGTAGTACTAGGAGGGATCATGATACGAACACAGGACCAAGCTATGGTGCGGATGTGAGTGGATGAGTGATGGATGATGGAAGCGAAATGGATGGATAATGCAGATCAAGCCATAAGGATTCTGGTGGATGGAAAGTGCTTATTTACACAAGGCGCCTGATTGCCAGGTTTTCACCAAGGTACTTGTCCAAAGTGCCACCAAAGTGGTTTTCACTAGATTTTTTTGATCCTTTTTTCTAATTTTTTTTTTGGATTTTTTTGCTTTTTTGATTTTCTTTTGTTGTTACCAAGATGCCTGTTTGCGGATTTTCGCTAAAGTAACCATTTTTTAGGACTTTTTTTTTTGATTTTTGGTTTTATACCCAGAAGAATTAGGCATAAAACTTTTTGAGATGGGAGCTATTCATGGGCTCCTGTAGAGGTTCCCCTTTGGGTGTTGATAGCTGATATGCCCCTAATTTATAGCTTGCTATGACAATGAAAGGCCCTAACCAATTGGGTTCGAACTTGCCTTTGTTGCTGGGATTTGGGACATTCTTTTGATTTTCTTTTAAGACTAGTTCTCTAAATTGGAAAGTCCTGCTTCTAATCCTCTTGTTGTAGCTTCGTTTGAGTCTATTTTGATAGAATTGTAAGTGATTCAAAGAATCGATCCTTCTCTCATCCAGTAACTCTAGCTCATTTAATCTTGACACTCGATAGTCCTCATCAGTGATGAGATTTTGCAATGATATTCTAAGGGATGGGAGTTCGATCTCAATAGGTAGTACAGATTCTGATCTGTAGACCAGGGAGAATGGGGTGGCACTATTGGGTATGTGGATGCTAGTTTGATAAGCCCAGAGGTCGGGATGAAGCTGCAAGTGCCAGTCACGACCTGCGTCATTGACTATTTTCTTGAGGATTTTGAGGATGGTTTTGTTCGTGGCTTCTGCTTGGCCATTTCCTTGGGGATAGTACGGGGTGGAGAAGCGATGCTAGATTTTGAATTTCTCGCACAAGTCACGAACCTCTTGGTTCTTGAATGGCATCCCATTATCTGAGATAATGGTTTGTGGAACACCGTAATGATAGATGAGGTAGTTCAAGATGAATTTTGAGATTTGCTTCCCAGTGATATATGTCATAGGTATGGATTCCACCCACTTTGTGAAGTACTCAGTTGTAGTTATAATGAATTTGTGGCCATTGGATGAGGTGGGTGAGATTTTCCCAATGAGATCGAGTCCCCACTGCGAAAAGGGCCATGGTGTGATAATTAGGTGAAGCTCTTGAGCTAGAGCATGGATGAGGTCCCCATGCTGCTGACATTGTAAACACCTTTTAGCGTGATCATGTGCTTCTCGCTCCATTGTGGGCCAATAGTACCCCAACCTCAACAGTTTCTTGGCTATGGTTATTCCGCTCGAGTGTGAACCACAAATACCATTATGAACCTCAGTTAGAGCGGTTAATGCCTCCTCAACATTTAGACAACGTAGTAAAGTACCCTCTATGCTTCTACGGTATAAGGTATCACCTAGGATGACAAATCTGGATGTCTTTTTGATAAAGGTTCATTTTAGGCTTGATGGTAGGTCAGCGGGTATGACTCCTATGCGAAGATATGTGTAGATGTCGTGATACCAAGGATTTCCAGGACCAACGATTTGACACACATATTTTGATTCCAGTACCTCGAATGTTGGAACGAGAAGTTGCTTGATCAAAAATTCATATTTTGGCACGTTGTGAGGGATGTCTACTAGAGACCCAATTGTAGCCATGGCATCAGCGGCTCTATTGTTGGTTCTTGGAATCTGCTCAAATGTTATGTCAATGAAGGATTCCTTTAGGGTCTCCACCAATTTCTTGTATGGGGTTAGCTTGTCATCCTTTGTCTGATATTCATTATTGACTTGATTTATGATCAACTAAGAGTCTCCATAGACCTTGAGAGCTATGATATTCCATTGCACTACTATTTTGAGACATATAGTCAAAGCCTCGTATTTCGCTATGTTGTTGGTGCAAGGAAATGCCAATTTGTATGACTTCGGTATGCAATCCCCTTGTGGAGTGATGAAGAAGACACTAGCTCCTAAGCCATGTTGTGTGTATGAACCATCGAAGTATAGTTTCTAGTGATCAACAACGTTGAGGTTAAAAATAGACTCATTTGGAAACTCTGAGACAAGGGGATTCTCATAATACATAGGTGCTTCTGCTAATTGGTCTATAATAACTTGACCCTTGATGGCTTTTCTTTCAACATACTAGATGTCATATTCTGATAATATCATGACCCATTTTTCCATTATGCCAGTTAACATTGCCTTTGATAAGAGATATTTAAGGGGGTCAATTTTGGCAATAAGCTTGATCTTGTGTGCCAACATGTAGTGTCTAAATTTTTGGGATGCAAACACTACTGCGAGGCATGCTTTCTCAATGAATGAGTAATTTAGCTCATGACCCACCATTGTCCTGCTAATATAGTAGATGGCCCTCTCCGTTCCGTTTTCATCATGCTGGGCTAGAAGAGCTCCAAGGGCTGTTGTTGTTGTTGACACATATAAGATCAATGGCTTCTTTGGGATAGGTGGCATTAACACTGGTGGTGTCAGTAGATATTCCTTTATTTTGTTGAATGCCTCTTCACACTTGGTATCCCATTTGTACGCTACTCCCTTGTGGAGTAGGTGAGAGTATGGGTTCTACTTATCTGCCAGTTGTGCTATGAACATTCTAATGGATTGGAGCCTTCCTTGGAGACCTCTTAGTTGTTTTAAATTCCTTGGTGCTTCCATCTCGAGGATTGCTTTGACTTTTGCAGGGTCCACCTTGATACCCCTCATGGAGACTATGTATCCTAGTAATTTTCCTAATTTTACGCCGAAGATGCACTTCTTGGGATTTAGTCTGACCTTGTATTCCTCTAATCTATCAAAGATAGCACTTAGGGTTGCTAAATGGTCTTGTCTCTTTCTTGACTTAGCTAGAATGTCGTTGACATAGTCTTCGACTATTTTGTGAATCATATCATGGAATATTAGTGTCATGGCCCTTTGATAGGTTGCTCCTGCATTCTTTAAACCAAATGGCACCATGTTCCAATAGTAGGTCCCCCATGGACAAGTGAAAGTCATCTTGTGTTGGTCTTCTTTTGTTATCATGATCTGGTTATATCCTAAAAATCCGTCCATTAATGATAGCATCTCGTGCCCTGCTGTCATGTCTACTATCATGTCGATGTTGGGAAGTGGGAAATCATCCTTGGGACATGCCTTGTTCAAATCTCTAAAATCTATACAGATTCTGATAGCTCCATCAGGTTTTGAAACAGGTACCAAGTTCGATACCCATTCTGGATAATCAATTGGTCAGATGAATCCAGCATCTAATAGCTTTTTGAGCTCCATTTTGACTAACAAAGCAATTTGAGGATGCATTTTTTGAAGCTTTTGTCTAACAGGTTTTGCATCTAGATACACTGCTAGGTGGTGGACCATAGTATTTGGATCAAGTCCTGGCATATCAGCATAAATCCATGCAAAGTTTATTTGTCTTTCCCTTAGGAATGCTGCTAGGAGTTCTTGCTCTTCTGATAATAGTGATTCCGCATAGAATGTGATATGTGGGGTCTCCTCTGTTCCTAGGTTGACTGGGTTGCATTTTTTGGCCAAGACTGCTGACTTATCTTGATGAATAGCTCTTTGGGGAAGATTGAATCCTTCATCCTTAGGCACCTCAGAGAGGTTTTCACCATTGGATACATCCTTTCTTTTTACTATTTTCCTGTCAGAGAGTTCCACGGTGTGGTTTTCACTCAAGGACTTGGATATGATTCTTAGTTCTCACTTTTGTGATTGAAGGATTCAATTGTTTCCCTGTAATAGGCATGTGTGTCCAACTCCATTATGAATCCTGCCTTGTGATATCCATCTGGAATGTTATCCCTCAACCCCATGAATTTTGAGAGCTCCTCATCATTTTCGAATGTATCGAGAACTGGTGGTCCTCATTGGTCATAAACGATCAGTTGGAGGTAGACTAAGCGGATCTCATGATTTTGAGTATCTGGTTCAAAGGATATGGTACTAATCATACACAGGGTGGTATCTTCAAATAGCCTAGGTAGATTGGATAAGGTATCTTTGTCATCACTACTAATATAGGGCTCAGTTATAAAATTATGTGTGTCCGTACCTATGACTATTGGTGAGTGTACTTGTACTAGTACTGGCTAAGGAGAAACATTAGCGGTTCTAACTGGAGGACTTCAGCCACATATGGTTATTCTCGGAGTGTCACATCCAAGACCAATATTTGTTATGGGTCACATCTCTGGCATGATAGGTATTATGAGCCCATTGTCATTTTGTCCCAGTCTTTGATTTCGGTCATAGCCCATTGCAAGCATCATGTGTAAGCCTTTGCTTCTTTCATCCATTGGTAGATTAGTTGCCAGTCTTTCATCTTGATACAACATGTTTGATGGATCTACTTCAATTACCTCATGGCCAAGGTATCCCCATCTTGTGAATTCAGGATAATTTTGAGGATAGGTTTGTGATGTGGGAGCTTGATTTTCTTGTGGGCGTCCTCGTGATCTTGGAGATTGTGGTAACTCTCCTATCACAAAAGCATTTTTAGGGAGCCTATAACTTCCACAATCGTCCTCCTGGATGATGATCTTGATATCAAATATGGTGGGAATGGTGGGTGTCTCTATCACAGAAGTGGACATGAGAGTGGCGGGATCGATGTATGATGTGGATGGGCCCTCATCATTTTTTGGCACTTGGGGGATTTTGTAATATTTGACTTCAAGGTTCTTGCAGTATGAAAACGGCTCAGGATCTCCATGGACAGTAACCTCTTGTCCATTATGTGTGAATTTCACACATTGGTGGAAGGTTGATGCTATGGCTTTCATCGCATGAATCCATGGGCGTCCCAAGAGGATATTGTATGGCAATTCGAGGTCCAAGACCTAACATGTGGTTTCCATGAGTGTTGGCCCTACTTGGATAGGGAGCTTAATTATGCCCTGAGACACTCTTTTTTGGTCATCATATGCTCTTATTGTGATGCCCTTTCCTTTGTCGATGGAACCTTCTGATATTTTAAACTGCTTGATGAGGCTAAGAGAATAGATGTTCAAACCTGCACCTCCATCCACCAAGAGCCTTTTGATTTTTCTCTTGTTCACAATGACCTCCAAGTGAAGTGTGTGATTGTGAGATGGTTGGGCAGGAAAATCTTGGTCAGAAAACATAAGGAGATTAGGTGTTATGATGTTTTCGACCATAGCTTGGAATTGTTCTGCATCGAGGTCTATGGGGACAGTGGATGAGACTAATGCTTCCTCAAGGATATTTTTATGCACTGATGAGATTTTTAACAACTCCATGATGGAGATGTGCACTGGCGTTCTTTTGAGTTGGTCTACAACATTGTAGCTATATGGAACGACTCTTGATGTAGGGACTCTATTTGGTTGGGATGATCCTACAATGGTGACTTTTTCGCCTCTTGTGGTGACTCCACAGTCTTCGGTATGAGCGCCCTTGATGGTGATGACCATGCAGTCTTCATTTAGGGAGGCAACAACTATTTCGTATACATGATTTACACTGCCTTTTCCTTTATCCTTGTTATTCCTTTTTTTTCCATGATTCGACATCGGATTCGTGTAGATTTTAAGATCCTGATTCCTAGTAGGTGTTTCCACATTTATGATTTTTTTGTCGATGAGATCTTGGATGATGTTCTTGAGTCTCATACAATTTTTTGTGGTGTGGCCTTTGATTTTGTGGAACTCACATAGTTGATTTTCATTGTACCAAGGAGGTTTGACATCAGGTTCTTGATAATTCTCAAATGTAGGAGCTTGGATGAGTTTTTTGTCGATTAGCTTTTTCATGATGTCCTCAAGTGGTTCCCCCAAAGTAGTGTATTTTTGTTTGGGGTATGTTTTGCATTGAGGTGGTCCTCTTTGGTCATTGAGGTTATTTATTGTGGTATTATTGTTGGGTTGATGCATTGTGTGATGAGTGTTTTGATGTGGTGTTTGGATTTGTTGTGTAGGTGTGTTTTGATGCAGACCACTAATGACCACCTTGGCATCGATGATGCCATCATTAGTGATGTTCTTGTTTCTCACCCATGTACAAGGTTTATCATTGTAATTAGATGATGGGAGGTTGTTTTTTGGTTCATGATATGATGTTGATTCAACGGGTTGAGTCGCAAGGGCTTTTTCAATGCTGAGCGCCTTGGAGATCAATTATTCATATGTAGTGATACCCTGAACTTTGAGATGAAATGATAGGTGACTTTCAAGGTTGGCTATGATTGTGCAGACTTGTTGTTCTTCTAGCATGGTCCATTTGCTTTGATTGGCCTTGGATTGCCATCGTTGAAGGAATGAAGCGAAAGATTCATTCTTTCCTTGTTTCAGATCGTATAGTTCTTCAAGACTAACATCCATTGCAATGTTACATGCATAATTCTTAGTGAATGTGTCTCTAATTTCTTTGAATGTCTTTATTCTTGAAGGTAAGCGAGAGAACCATTCTATAGCATTGTTTGATAAGCTCCTAGGGAATAGCCGCATCAGATAAGTATCGTCATATGTGACCTCCATACAATGAACCTGGAATTCCCTAATGTGATCTTCAGGGTTTCCCATCCCTCGATACTTGTCAAATTTGGGGATTTCAAATCCCTTAGGGAATGGTTTCATGTCTAGGCTCCTATCAAATGGATAGGGACACAAGTTGCTTTGCGTTTTGGTTGTCTGCCCCGATTGAAGGTCAAGCACTTGTTGCGAGAGAAACCTAAGTTGTGTCGTCACATCATTCTAGGGATCAGGGGGTGGGATGAATGTGTTTTGAGGTGTTGCAATCATGGTTTGGATGGATGGGTTGGTTGGTGCATTGTTCAATGGTATCAATATGTTGTGGCGGGCGAAGTAGGCTTCTACTTGCTTTTGGATGAACAATGCTTGTTGTTGCTCTTGTTGTTGTTGTGCTTCTTGTTGTTCCAACAACACTTGTTGTTGTGCTTGCTGTTGCAATTGTTGCTATTCTAACAATGCTTGTTGTTCTGCTTGTTGTTGTTCCCACAACGCTTGTTGTTGGGTAGCCAATTCTGCTACTTCTTGCTGCTCTTGGTATTGCTTTAGTGCTTGCTAATATGCTTGCATTTGCACTGCTTGTGCAAGAAGTTGTGCTTGAGCTTGCGCTTGTTGTGCTTGAGCTTGCGCTGCTTGTTATTGTAATAAAAGTTGTTCTTGAGTGGCCCTTTGTGCTTGTAATGCTTGTGCGGCTTGGGCGGCTTGTTTTTGTTGCTATTGCAATAAAGATTGGGCTTGTTGTGCTTGTTGTGCTTGTAATGGGGCTTGTGCAGCTTTAGCAGCTTGCACAGCTTCAGTGGATTGTTGCACGACCTTTTATTTCTGCACTTGTTGGTATCCTCTTTGAAAAGCGGCTTGTAATGTTGTGTTGAATTGGTTTGATGTGGTGAACATTGGTGGTGGTGGATTTGGAATGGTGTTTGTGGTGTGTGATAATGTTGTGTTGATTATTTGGTTGGTGGATGGTGTTGTTGATGTGGTAAGTGGCATCGTTGATGTGATTGGCCCTTGAGAGACCATGCTTTGCAATGTTGTGGGGGTGTTTGATGGTGTTTCCATTGCTTGTGTGTTTGTCATTTGTTGTTGTGATGTCAACAATAAGTTTTGAGCATTTGGAAAAATGTTTTGATTGATGGTTGGGATGTTGTTTTGATTGATACTTGGTAGAGGGGGAAGCCCTAAACCAAGGAGTGGTGTAGATGACAATGGTGATGGTGGGAGAGGTGGAAATGTAAGGGGGGTGAATCCTTGCGAGATTGTTGTGGTGTTGAAAATGCCCCCTGGTCCTAACATGTCTCCCTCCTCTTGTGAATTTGTGAGGGGGATTTGAGGTGTTCCGTGAAAAGATGTTGATGATGGTTCATAATGTAAAGTGAGAGGAACATTTTTTTGTAATGGATTATGGGGGATGTTTTGTTCCAATGTGGTGTTTACGTCCAAGTTTTGATTATTAACAAGGGGATGTGATTGAAGAGCATTGAGAAATGTGTTTCCCTTGTTAACGTTGGGTTGAGTTGGAGAAAATGATGTTGTAATTTGTGAGATATTTTCTATGACATTTTGAGATGGGGGTGTAGATGAAATGGGGATGGTGGATGAGATTGGTGGAAAAGATGTCTCTACTATAGTGCTCACATCAAAGTTCGAAGGCAACTTGGCCCCTTGTTTTTCTAGTTCAAGCATGTACAACGAAGGGTTAAGTCTCATCATGATGTTGATGATTCTATGGTTGTTCGGATTTTGGAGCATTTCAACTATTTCTTCGTGAGACATTCCAAAGGTAAGATCCTCCCCTTGGGTTTCCTCTTGTGGGTTTTGTGATGATGTTGGAAGGCTAATTGTGAGATTTCCATCCCCAATGGGATTCATTTCAAGAGTGGTTTGGCTAAGATCACTTGAAGCGGGTGTTTCTTTGTTGGCTTCCATACTCTTCTTGTATTGAGATCTAGTTAGAACAATAAAACATGGATCAATCTTTGAGAATATGGGAGATGAATCTCTTGATTCTTTGGATTAATCTCTATTTTATGTCCCAAAGTGAAAGTTTTAGGATGATTTTTGGGGATCAAAGGTGATGATATGATGATGAATGATATGAATGTTTTGGCTTTTTGATAAATCTTGAATGAGACACTAGGCTTTAGGACTTGAATTTGAATGGATTTTGGATTTGGGATTTTGTCCTTGACTTTGATTTTGATTTTGTTTTGGATTTTGAACAAAAGGACCCTAAGATGTTTGATAATGATCTAAGGGATAGTTTTGTTCAAAGGATGATGATTTTGGATATGTGTGAGGAGAAGGATGCATCTACCCCCACCTATCCAAATAAGATGATAGTTTCACTAAGTATATGAAGAAGGATTCATCCACATACACTAAGTTAGACAAGATGACTTTGATAACTTGGACTAAGTATATGCAAAAGGATGCATCTACACATGCCTAGCCAAAGGTGTTTTGATAAATGTTTTCAAGGACTTGGTCACAATGTTTTTGGATGATTTTTGATTTCGCCACAAAGCCTAATATCAAGGATGATTTCAAGATTTTCCAAAAGATGACTTGTGAGATAAATTTTGATGTTTTGAAAGATGGATGAAAGAGGCTTGATTTGTTTTGATCCTTAGGTGAACCTAAAAGGACACTTTGTTTTCCTAGACCTAAGTATTGAAGAGCATGGAAATGCTTCCTAAAGACCTTTGTAACCAAGAAATGATTTCATTTTAACATTCATTTTCGGATTTCCAATGATTTTTGCTTTGGGATTTGTGAGTCTCCAATCACACATGAAAATTCATTTTTCTTAGCTTTGATTAATGGCTTTATTTTACCAAAAACACTTTCTTTGATTAGTTTTCAAACTAAATGTTCAATGTCTCAACTTCGTCTCATTTCACAAGGTATATTATGCGAAACTTTGATGAATTTAAGGCAAAGATTACCTATTGTTTAACTTTAGGGGGAAAATTGAGATGTAAACTCAAGTGTTTAGAAACCTCTAAGGATGTAATCCCAAGGGCAAGCAATAACACGCGAATTTGGTCAATGGTATTTTCCTCCTAAAGGGTTTGAAATCTTGAGAATCATGTTGAATGTTTGTTTGGAAATGTTTTTGAATAAAGCACTATGTTTTCGAACGAAGAACAAGTACAAGCCCTATGGATGTGAAAGACAATATTTGTTGAATCCCCACTTGGACAAGTCCAACTACGCTTATCTTTAGCGAATGGTTAGATGCTTGACCCCACTAGCTCCCCTCCATAGCTCATTAACGTCAATCGGGGCAGCCAAGCATCAACACCCATGAAACTCCCATGGCATGTTTTCCATTTCTACTAAAGACCGTAAAAGTTTGGGGTGGCTTCAGAATGACCGTTCTTGCACCAACAAATAGATTAAGGATTTTGGAAAATTCTAGCACATGGGTTCTAGTAAGGACTTTCCATTCGTGGAGATTGATGCATTCGGCAAGAGTCCCCTTTCGGATCCATCTTGTCGGAATCAACCGTGTGATATTGGTGTTTCTTTCAACATCCACATTTATATCCCAACTAGAAATACTCTTGGCTTTAGAGTGTTACCAGTTGAGTCATTCCCTTGGGTGAGTACTTTTTCCCCAAGGCAGGCCCTCTAAGATAAACAAAAGCAAGCAAAGACACAATCCTTAACTCAATCAATCTTTGATGGCACAAAGAAAGAGAATATATGTGAAAATGTCCCTACTCACACTCGCACAAGATATTGTTCAATTTTAAGCCCAAATCAAAGTGTGGAGGTGATCACTTTATCTTACACCAAAATCACCAAAAAGGCCTTTTGATTCTCAAGATCGCTTGGAAGCGCGAGAGAAGCGCATATGTCATTTTCAATGACTTTAGTTTAAGTAACCACAAAACAAAGCAAACACACATTCATTTTATCCTTCCAAAGCAATTGTGAGCTCGTTTTAAGCACCAAGATGAAGTGTGAGTTTTGATTGTTCAATTTGTTAATCCCAAACAAAATCTAGTAAGTTTGTGATCCTAAAGTTTGTTTTAGCCTTTGCAAAAAAAAACAAAGTGTTCTTTTTAAACCCAAATGAAAATTAGTGTCCTAAAAACAAAAAGATAAACAATTTCTTGAAGAAGCGTTGAACAAACACTTAAAGCGTTTAAAAACACTTTGAGTTTTCAAAAAAAATCCTCCTTCTTTCATTTTCTTTTGCTAGCCTTCTCCTTGCTTTCCTTCATTTGTACCTTTGTTGACTTTTCGCTTTCCTTGTACCTATATAAAATGAAAAAAAAAAGAATGTAAGTATGTGAGGATTTGCTTGGTTAATCTTCAGTTTGCATTTAATGATTTGAAAAATGAAGCAAAGATTTGCAATAATTAAAGTGAGATTTTCAAATCCCCTCTACTTAGCCTACAAAAAAGTTATAAACATACAACGCTTTAGCTAGAAAATCTTTGTAATATCAACAAAAGTATGGCAGCTTGCAACAAATATTTCGAATCTATATTGAGTGTTTGATAAATGCATTAGTGACACAAGGTAACTTAAAATCCACTCTTCCAGTCGAGATATGCTTGAACAATCCTTTATCTGCGTTCGCTCTTTATTAGAGTATTTGCAGTTGAGATCTTTCTAATTAACCATGCCAAGATCTGACAGTTTTACTCACATGTGGAATAAATTCAAAATAGAATAGAATCAGAATAGAATAAAATCTGACAGTTTGAACACACGGTGTAGCTTGCTTTGTTCATCATAACTTTGTGGCAACTATGCTAGCATCTGTATTGAATCAGTAAGTGTAAAGGACATGTGGTAAAAATTCAAATGTAAGACAACAACCATAAATTTTTACAGAAGGAGTAGACTTTCAAACTAGCATATTTGACAAGTTGCCAACCATGCAACAGTGCAGAAAAGAAAGCCTTTTAAAGCGATGCAATTGGCAGGTGAAAAAGACTTTAGAAACTTTCAAGAGAGTGCAACCTACAAAAGCATAGACAAGACGCATGAACTGTGAATAGACAAGGCATGGGAACTGTTTGAGAGAGTAGCTGCAATCTCATAAAAGGTTAATGACTCCCTCAAGAGTTTTAAAGAATCTGGCATGAAATGATAGCGATTTTTGTGAAAGGCAGTAAGATATACACAATGCATTCAATAGGTATGATAAAGAAAAGGCCCGTGGAATTACTGGTAGAAGATAAGAAGTCAAATATTTAATGCCAAAAACTAACAAGACCACTTCCAACGCACCTATTTTCATGGGAAAACCTGCCACCTACTACTCAAAGTGCATTGGTTGAGGGGAAATACCAGAAACTACACAGTCTCAGTGGATGTGACATACATGTGGCCCTAACTGTTCAAACTTTTATCCTATAGCCACCACGTTGTCTCAAGAAGGCACGTTTATTTACCCATTTCATGTGCTCTCTACAGGAGTCTTTCTTCTTGGCATAGTTAGTCACTTTCAACTATAGATTTGTGCGCCCCTATATGACATTCTAGCATAAAAGATACCAACCATAAGCATTTAAATCTTAGATATACATGCAGTTGCATAGACATCATATCAATCATTTATTTTTTGGATGCTTCCTGCACAAAAAGACGTCTATCTTACTAGTACCATGCTGAAAAACAAAATGCGTATTTTATATACTTGCTTCCTGCAGACATCAAGCTTAACATAGAAACTAGAGAGTTAAAAATAAATCTGTAGTTTTTAAGTCAATGTATTTGATAAGTGCAACCACTCAAAGAGACTTTAAAGCTAAATGAAATTGGCAAGCGTAAAAATAAATTCCATAGAGGCGTATGATGATTTAGAAATGACGGAAAAGATGTATATTCGTATTGTGTTTCCAATAAGGAAAGGAAAGGAACTCTTTTGTTTCCTTCAGATAGTCAGAGATGATCATGTGAAATGGGAGTGCAGATGAAGGTGGAAATTCAGATATGAGAATACTTGAATTTGTAAAAGACTTTGACGTGATTTTTTAAATACATCTTCTCTGACATGCAAATAAACCATTCAGATGCTTGTACAAGTTTAAAACATAACTTGATAGATTCAATAAGTAGTACTATTTCATGGAACAACTAAGAAAGGTTTCCATTTCCTTCCAAAAGACAGTGAATGCAACTCAAAGAAAAGCTATGAAAGATACGATGTTAGCTCAGAGAAAAGTTCTACTAGCATCCCACAAGCCGTAAAGATTCTAAAGCCATTTCCAAGAATTTTGTTTTATGTATACCTAATGATTTTTATTTTATTTTATTGCAGCAAAGTAACGCAGAGAAGTAATATGCAAATACAGAAGTGGCTCAACAACATACAAAGATTGCCTAAAAGATCTTGAAACTCAATTTCACTGCATAATATAAGTGCTATATATCCCTATCAAGCTTGTTAGAAACATTAGTACGCAAAAGAAATTTGACTTTTAACCAATATGCCCTCCTTCTAGCACCACAATGAAGTACCCTAAATCTGCATGTAAGACCAACTTCAAATACTCATTAGAAGGGTTAGTCTAAACATACAAATCCGTAAATACCTCTATGAAATAAAATACCTATGCTAAAGAAATGCCACAAGTAACAAAAACAACATCAAGAAGACATTTCAAAAGCAAGATAATCACCTATTCCATATTGGATTGGTGTCATATGTGCTAGTGACCCTTTCCCAACCCTTGCTAATAAGCCAAAATGATGAAATGCAAATGGAGATGATGAGCAAGATGAGTTCTCAAATTAAGAGAGTAACCTTGCATAAAAGTTGTGGATGGATGAATGAAGATGAAGGCCTTCTTTTATAGATTTTCTTGATGAGAGATTGGCCAAGATGGTGAATGTGGGACTAAAGATCCACCAATGAGAATAGGCCACTTGTCAAGTGATGATAGGCCAATGGATGTGCAAAATTTGGGAAGAGTTCCCATGAGAAGGAGAATTTGAATTCAAATTTTGTAATAAATTTTGAGAGGGGGACAAGAAAAACAGCAATAAATGCAATGTTGGAGGGACAAATCAACTTGTCATGTTGAGGGAAAATGAGGGTTTTTAATAAATCAATAAAATTGATTTATTTGTGCAAGTGGCTAAATCTAGATAATGCAAGTGGGATGAGATTAGTATTTAATCATGATTAGATTAAATTAATGGTGATTAGGTTAGTTTGACTTTTAGGACTTGGATATTTTATTTATTTAAATTAGAAAATGATGGAATATGATTTAGGATTTGATTTAAATGGATGTTTGATTTATTAAAAGGTTGATGATAATGTTTGCTTGATTTTAAATAAATGACCTTAGGAAATGGAGATTAATGAAATTACTTGATAAATGAATGAAGGTGAATCTGATCAATCGATGAATGGACCTAATGCGAAATCTAGTTTAGTTGATGAATGAACTTGATTAAATGCAGAATGTTAATTTTGCATGTCTACACAAATAAACAAAGGAAATGCAAACTAATTCTCAAACTAGACTTGATTGACCTCCATGGATCTTCTCCACCTACATGAGAATGCAATATTTTGAAGGATTGATAATGGAGGAATGTTGGGCGCTCATTCCCATAGCATAATGACTTGACGATGAAAATGAAAAATAGAGAATGATAGATAGATGGATTGAAGAATGATTTTGACAGAGTCGGGATGCTAGACAAATCAACCCCATAAATGGATTGTGAGAGGCCGTATTTATAGAGTCGTGATGTGGACGAAGATAAGATTTGACAAGATTCAATAAGGATTTGATTTTTGACAAAAGAGGAAATACAACGAGATGAGATAAGATGTCAAAAAGATAGAAAGATTTTGATTTTCTCTTTTAAAGGAAATAAATCTTGAAAAAGATGAGAAGGATAATTGATGAATTATCTAATTAAATAAATTAATTAGATACACATGAGTTTATATTTTGGAAAGAAAGCGAGAGTATCTATTTTAGATTTCATTAATTAAATAAATATTTGATTTATTTAATTAATGTTAAATTTATGATTTCATTAATTAAATAATATAAATTATTTAATTAACATTAGAAGAATGAATAGAAATGATTTAATTAATTAAATAATATAAATTATTTAATTAACATTAAAGGAATGGATGGATTATGAATAGGAAGGGACTAAATGAAATTAGTCAAATAAATAAGATTTATTTAACTAATTAGATGATGACACAGGTACCTAGGGAAAAATATGTTACAACATGCCTAAATGATGTAATGTCGGGACAAGTTGTTGTAAGATCACATTTTTGGGTATTTACATTTTCCCCCTCTTTGAGATGATGTTCGAGATGATGATATTTGTGTCGAGTAACATCATTTCAAAGAAACTAAGGTATGGATAGAGGAGAATGGATAATGATAGAAATATATGATGATGGAATGATGATGCCCCCACATTTATATTATCACGTCAAGTTCACCAAATGTAGATAGGGAAAAATAAGGTTTAAAGGTGTTGAAAATGACAAACTAATTAAATCCTATCAAGCACCATGAAGCAAAAATGAGTATGGAAATGAAAATAAACAAAGGAAATGTAAATGAATTCTCAAAATAGACTTGATTGACCTCCATGGCTCTTCTCCACCTACATGAGAATGTGATATTTTGAAGGATTGATAATGGAGGAATGTTGGGCACTCATTCCTGCAGCATAACGACTTGACGATGAAAATGACAAATAGAGAATGATAGATAGATGGATTGAATAATTATTTTGATAGAGTCACGATGCTAGATGAATCAACCCCCTAAATGGATTGTGAGAGGTCATATTTATAGAGTCATGATGTGGACGAAGATAATATTTGACAAGATTCAATAAGGATTTGATTTTTGACAAAAGAGGAAATACAACGAGATGAGATAAGATGTCAAAAAGATAGAAAGATTTTGATTTTCTCTTTTAAAGGAAATAAATCCTAAAAAAGATGAGAAGGATAATTGATGAATTATCTAATTAAATTAATTAATTAGATACACATGATTTCAAATTTTGGAAAGAAAGCGAGAGTATCTTTTTTAGATTTTATTAATTAAACAAATATTTGATTTATTTAATTAATGTTAAATTTATGATTTCATTAATTAAATAATATAAATTATTTAATTAACATTAGAAGAATGAATAGAAATGATTTAATTAATTAAATAATATAAATTATTTAATTAACATTAGAGGAATGGATGGATTATGTATAGGAAGGGACTAAATGAAATTAGTCAAATAAATAAGATTTATTTAACTAATTAGATGATGACACAGGTACCTAGGGAAAAATATGTTACAACATGCCTAAATAATGTAATGTCGGGACAAGGTGTTGTAAGAGGACATTTTTGGGTGTCTACAGATTCATCAGGGAATTCATATATTAATAGATTATTTGCATAGATAGGTGCCTCTACCAGTTGGTCTGTGATCACTTGTCCATTGATTTCCTTGTGTTCCACATACCCTATGTCAAATTCAGTCAAGATCATCACCCATTTCACCATTCGCCCAGTAAGAGTAGCTTTGGATAACAAATATTTCAATGGGTTGATCTTTGCAATAAGCTGGACTTGATGTCACAACATGTAATATCTGAATTTTTGTGAAGCAAAAACCACCACCAAGGATGCTTTCTCAATGGATGAATAGTTCATTTCATATCCCACCAAGCTCCTATCGATGTAATAGGTAGCTTTTTCTTTTCTATCTTCATCACGTTGTTTTAGAAGGGCACCTAGTGCTGCTAATGTTGTTGAGATATATAGGATCAATGGTTTGTTTGGTATCGATACTTGTTGAATGTGTAATATGAAAATTTGGTGAAAGGACAAGAGGGCTCACTCTGCTAAAATAACTACTATGAACCTTGCAACCTACGGTAGTTTCCTTTCCTCTGAAACTACCTGCGCCTCCCCCTTTGCAATGCAAGATGGTATTCCTGCAATGACGAGCCATGATGCAACGAGGCAATGCAGTTCTCATTTTCATGGAAAATGTTCCAGTTCTATGCAGAAGGAGACAGCCTAATGTATCTCCGTCCTCTTTGATAGACTCTCGTCTTACTACATCCAAAACTAAATTGCATTCTAACTTTAAGTTTGCGTTGGCTTCTGGGTGTTTGGAGGTCACTTCTGGTTTGCCCTCTTCTCGTGGGGGAGCAAATCAAAACCCTTTTTCAGTCCGCCTTTCTTTGAATGCTCCAGAGGTTTGTCTGGATAGTGCTGCTAGTGACAGAGAGGTCTATTTAGAAGCCCATGCTTTTATTTTCAGATTCACGAAGGTATGGCCAAAATTATCTGATCTTCATTCATGGATAAGCACGAATTGGAAATATTATTCGGAGGAAGAAATTAGTATCTATCCTTATGCAAAAGGTTTTTTTATTCTGGAATTTGACTCAGTAGAAGATAGAGAAATGATTCTTAATACTGGGCCTTGGTTTTATCAAGGTGATTTCTTATGTATGAAACCCTGGCTCCCTTTGTTCAATCCATGAACAAAGACATTTTCTTCTTCCTTTTTGTGGGTTCTTTTACCTTATCTTCCATTGCAGTTTTGGGAAATTGAGTATCTAAAAGCGATTGGCAATGGGTTGGGAAATTATTACAGTATCTCAAAGGAAACAATCAATTTTGAAAATTTGACTTTTGCTCATCTTTGTGTTGAAATGGATGTTACAAAAGGGCTTCTGGCAAATATTTTTCTCAAAGTTGGAAATAGACGATGGTGCCAACCAATAGACTATGAAAAATTTGCCTTTAGGTGTAGAATATGTTTCACAACTGAAAATGCTACTGCACAATGTGGTAGGGGTCGATCTAAGGATAGAAAGTCATCTTGGTGAGACGGGGTGGAATCTCGTCACTATGTAATTTCTCCCTCTGAGAAAAATGATGTCGTTCATTTCCCAATGTTTCAAGAAAAGATTCCTACCTCACCACATCTATCTCAAGAGGTCATTCTTGAGAAGAATTTAAAAGAGGAACTCGAGTTGGCTTCTCCAACCCCCTTAGAGAAAACAATTTCACAACTCAAGACATTGAAATTTCTTCTATCTCGTTAATTGTAGGTATTAATAATTAAAATTTGAAAGTGGAAAATAGTAAGGATCCTCTTGAAACTGAACAAGAATGGACAGAGGTGAAGAGGAAGAAAAAACCATCAACAAAACAAAAGCACTCGAAGACATTACGTTCTTCTAAAAAAGAAAAAAATATGTAATATGTTTTGAAATTTGGGGTCGATGAATTTTTTATCTAAACTATGTAATCTCAAACTTTAAAGTAATTGAAAGAGTGTTATCCTCTCTGATAGCAATTTTCTGAAAATAAATAAATAAATGGTTTGTTTGGTATTGATGACATGAGCACATGAGGTGTTAATAGATAGTCTTTGAAATGTTGGAAAGCTTTATCACACTTCTCATCCCATTTGTAAGTTATTCCTTTATGGAGAAGATGCGAGAAAGGGTGGATTTTATTTGACAGTTGTGTTATGAAACTTCTGATGGACTACAATATTCCTTGTAACCCTCTAATTTTCTTCAATGTTTGTGGTGGTTCTATGTCTAGGATGGCTTTAACTTTTGCTAGATCAATTTTTATCCCTCTTTGTGAGAAAATATAGCCAAGAAGCTTCCCTGATATAACCCCAAAGATGCACTTTTTTGGATTCAGTCATACCTTGTATTCTTCGAGTCTATCAAAGATGGGTCCCAATACTTCTATGTGCTCACTCCTTTTCTTTTCTTTTTCCAAAATATCATCCACATAATCTTTGACTTTTTTGTGGATCATGTCATGAAAGATGAGGGTCATTTCTCTTTCATAGGTGGCTCTTGTATTTTTCAGCCCAAATGGCATCATGTTCTAGCAATATGTCCCCATGGTCAAGTGAAGGCAGTTTTGTGTTGATCCTCCTTGGCGATCATGATTCTATTATAGCCTAAAAAACCATCCATTCAAGTGATATAATTTTATGCATTGCTATTAAGTCCATGATTAGGTCAATGTTAGGAAGAGGTAAATCATCCTTTGGGTATGCCTTATTTAATTCTTTGAAATCTTTGCATATTCTAATGCCCCTAGTGGGTTTGGAGACTAGTACCAGGTTGGAAAATCACTCAGGATAATCAATTGGTTGGATGAATCCAACGTCAAGAATATTTTGTAACTCAAGATTCAACAAGAGTGCTATATCTAAGGGTGCATCTTCTATAATTTCTGATTCACTAGCTTGGCATCAGGATAAAATACTAAGTGATGCACAACCACTTCTAGATTGAGCCCTAACATATCTGTGTATGACCATGCAGAGTTAGCTCTTCACTCTTTTAGGAATGTTGCTAAGTTATTATGTTCTTCATCCAACAAGGATTTGACATAGAAAGTGATCTTGGGTGCTTCTTCTATTCCCACGTTGACTGGGGTGGCCTTTTTTTCCAATACTACTGACTTTTCTAGATGCATCACACTAAAGGGGAGATTGAATCCCTCATCCTTGGGTACCTCAAAGAGTTGTTCACCCTCAGATGCATCCTTTCTTTTTTACTATTTTAGGGTCAGAAAGTGCCATAGTGTGGTTTTCACTCAAATATATGCATGTTAATTGCATGCCATCATTTTTGTGGCTGAAGGATTCAATCATCTTCCCACAGTATTCCCTTATGTCAAGCTCTATGTCAAAACCTGCTTTGTGATCTACCCATGATAATTTGTCACAGAGTCCCATGAATTATGAGATTACTTCATTGTTTTTTAATAAATCTAGAATTGATGGTCCTCATTGGTCCAAGTCAATGAGTTGTGGGTATACTAGACGTACTTCATTGGTTGGTTGCTTCAGGTGAAGGATGCTATAGATATCATGAAGAGGGAGTTATTCTCAAATAGGTTAGTAAAATTTATGGGTAAGTCATCTAAGGTCATATCATGCGATGTTGGTAGCCAAGAGGAAGCCTCAACCCATTTAGTGGAAGTACCTTTTCCAATAAGGGTGACCTTGCTAGTAGTACAACCTAGGCCAAGATTCTTTAGGTGTTTCTCAAGAACGATGGGTTCTAGCTAACTAGTATCATTTTGTCCTAGTTTCTTGTTCTTTTTATAGCCCCATCACTTCATTAGTTGTAAGCCTTTGTTGTCATCTTCAATGGGAAGAATAGGGATGGGTCGTTCATCTTGATATAGAAGTTTAGAGACATCCTCCTCATTGACATATTCTTGGTTCAAATCCCCCCACTCGGTGAAGGTAGTAGCCTCCATTTTGATAGTTTTAGAGACTTTCTTAGTGTTGGATGTAGATTTCCCATGAGATTTTGGAGAAAGAGGTAGCTCTCCCAACACAAAAGTATCCTTCATTAGCTTATAGTCTCCACAACCATCATCCTGAATCACTGCTTTGATGTTGGGTATGTTCTGCACAATGGGTGTTTTTCATTTTTGAGGTAGATGCAAGGGATAATGGGTCAACAAATGAGGAGGATGGTGTAGGACCTTCATCATTTCTAGGGATATGTTGTATTTTTTAAAACTTGGCCTCAAGGTTCTTGCAATAATAAAAGGGCTTAGGATCTCCATGGATAGTAACTTATCTTCCCTCAAAAGGAAACTTTACACATTGATGGTAGTTCAAGGCTAAAAAATTTTAGGGCATGGATCCATGGTCAGCCAAGTAGGATGTTATAGGGGA
>VDFB02373365.1:54611538-54762652 GCA_007258455.2 Sequoia sempervirens | reverse complement strand
TGTCATAACAAAATAGATCTAAGATGAGACAGTCTAGACAGGATGAAAGTAAAAGTGTAGGCGCCAAATTCTTCTTATTTTCCCTCATTCAGCGTTGAAATGTCATACAGCTGGCCACATTGATCAAGTATCTGACTCTCATGCCCATATTTCAAAATTATTTCCTCAATTTACAATAGAAGCTTTTGTGAATCGGGATGAATGTCAACCTACTTGGTTGGATATGTCATAGGCGTTATGTCCTTTGTGAAGAGATGAAGGTAATGCTACAGTGCATAACCCTACCAAAGAAAATATCTATTGTTGTGTCCAAGAAGGACAATGGGTAGTTTCAAGAAAAAACAAACCAAGAGCATCAACCAAGGCATTCCGTAGTCAGCAAGCTAGAGAAGTAATTTGTTTATCATGTGAAATCTAGATGTGATGTTTCAACTCCAAGGTCAAAAGTCATGTCAAAATAGAATGCAGATATGAATGACATGCCTCCTATGGTTGCTAGGTTGGATAATGCTATGTGTTCAAAGTTACATTCAGATGAAGGCAACATAATTAGGGAGGCTTATGAAGCTGAAAAAAAAGAAGTAAAGCTCAAAATATCATCACAATAGATAGGATTTGTTGATTCTCTTACACAACAGAGTATGGGCGAGGCACAATATTAAGTGCTTTGATTGCCCCCAGAATACACGATGCTTTTTCATTGAGATAGGTTGGCCAACACCCAAAGAGAAGGGAATTATTGATTCCTTGTGCTTGTTGTAGCTACTCCGAAAAGAAAAGAAATCTTGGACCAAACTGTAGCCACAGGGAAGAAACTAGCAAGTTAGGATGTGCAAGAGAAAGCTCGAATGAACACTTTCCATATTGTAGCAAGAACACAAAGGCAAGCAGAGTGGCAGGCCCCCGCTATAAAAGTCTAAAAAAAAAATTGTGCACAAAGAAAGATCAAACAGACAACAATACCCACAAAGAAACCAATGAAATGCAGGTCGACCCTCACTCTAATATGCAATTGAAATATATGGCAGCACACAATTTTGACAAAAAGAGAAATGAATCAAAGGACTTGAAGCAATCAGATGGTGTTCAAGATGGTAATAAGCATAGAAAAGAATCAGATGATGTTGAATACATGCAAAGTGCAAAGGCGTGGTGTCGGGTAAGTGGAGAACAGGTTTGGTAGATGCGTGGACAATCAACATGCATGGATAGAAAAGTAGCTTATTCCAAAAGAAGAGTTGCAAATCAGTCTATCAACTAATAAACCCTTATCAATGAATCAATTCAATTTATGAGTTAACCGCAGCCATAGCCCCAGTTCCAATAACAATGTCAGGTCCACCAAATGTAGATAGGGAAAAATCAGGTTTAAAGGTGTTGAAAACAACAAACTAATTAAATCCTATCAAGCACCATGAAGCACAAACTAGTATGGAAATGCAAATAAAAAAGGAAATGCAAACCCGATTCTCAAGCTAGACTTGATTTAGGCTCATGGCTCTTCTCCACCTACATGAGAATATGATATTTTTGAAGCATTGATAATGCTGGAGGGATATTTGGGTGCTCAAATTACACAACATAACGACTTGACAATGAAATGACAAATGGAGAATGATAGATAGATGGATTGAAGAATGATTTTAGCGGAGTCGAGGGATGCTAGATGAATCAACTAAATGGTTGTGAGAGGTCATATTTATAGAGTCATGATGTGGACGAAGATAATATTTGACAAGATTCAATAAGGATTTGATTTTTGACAAAAGAGGAAATACAACGAGATGAGATAAGATGTCAAAAAGATAGAAAGATTTTGATTTTCTCTTTTAAAGGAAATAAATCCTAAAAAAGATGAGAAGGATAATTGATGAATTATCTAATTAAATTAATTAATTAGATACACATGATTTCAAATTTTGGAAAGAAAGCGAGAGTATCTTTTTTAGATTTTATTAATTAAACAAATATTTGATTTATTTAATTAATGTTAAATTTATGATTTCATTAATTAAATAATATAAATTATTTAATTAACATTAGAAGAATGAATAGAAATGATTTAATTAATTAAATAATATAAATTATTTAATTAACATTAGAGGAATGGATGGATTATGTATAGGAAGGGACTAAATGAAATTAGTCAAATAAATAAGATTTATTTAACTAATTAGATGATGACACAGGTACCTAGGGAAAAATATGTTACAACATGCCTAAATAATGTAATGTCGGGACAAGGTGTTGTAAGAGGACATTTTTGGGTGTCTACAGATTCATCAGGGAATTCATATATTAATAGATTATTTGCATAGATAGGTGCCTCTACCAGTTGGTCTGTGATCACTTGTCCATTGATTTCCTTGTGTTCCACATACCCTATGTCAAATTCAGTCAAGATCATCACCCATTTCACCATTCGCCCAGTAAGAGTAGCTTTGGATAACAAATATTTCAATGGGTTGATCTTTGCAATAAGCTGGACTTGATGTCACAACATGTAATATCTGAATTTTTGTGAAGCAAAAACCACCACCAAGGATGCTTTCTCAATGGATGAATAGTTCATTTCATATCCCACCAAGCTCCTATCGATGTAATAGGTAGCTTTTTCTTTTCTATCTTCATCACGTTGTTTTAGAAGGGCACCTAGTGCTGCTAATGTTGTTGAGATATATAGGATCAATGGTTTGTTTGGTATCGATACTTGTTGAATGTGTAATATGAAAATTTGGTGAAAGGACGGGAGGGCTCGCTCTGCTAAAATAACTACTATGAACCTTGCAACCTACGGTAGTTTCCTTTCCTCTGAAACTACCTGCGCCTCCCCCTTTGCAATGCAAGATGGTATTCCTGCAATGACGAGCCATGATGCAACGAGGCAATGCAGTTCTCATTTTCATGGAAAATGTTCCAGTTCTATGCAGAAGGAGACAGCCTAATGTATCTCCGTCCTCTTTGATAGACTCTCGTCTTACTACATCCAAAACTAAATTGCATTCTAACTTTAAGTTTGCGTTGGCTTCTGGGTGTTTGGAGGTCACTTCTGGTTTGCCCTCTTCTCGTGGGGGAGCAAATCAAAACCCTTTTTCAGTCCGCCTTTCTTTGAATGCTCCAGAGGTTTGTCTGGATAGTGCTGCTAGTGACAGAGAGGTCTATTTAGAAGCCCATGCTTTTATTTTCAGATTCACGAAGGTATGGCCAAAATTATCTGATCTTCATTCATGGATAAGCACGAATTGGAAATATTATTCGGAGGAAGAAATTAGTATCTATCCTTATGCAAAAGGTTTTTTTATTCTGGAATTTGACTCAGTAGAAGATAGAGAAATGATTCTTAATACTGGGCCTTGGTTTTATCAAGGTGATTTCTTATGTATGAAACCCTGGCTCCCTTTGTTCAATCCATGAACAAAGACATTTTCTTCTTCCTTTTTGTGGGTTCTTTTACCTTATCTTCCATTGCAGTTTTGGGAAATTGAGTATCTAAAAGCGATTGGCAATGGGTTGGGAAATTATTACAGTATCTCAAAGGAAACAATCAATTTTGAAAATTTGACTTTTGCTCATCTTTGTGTTGAAATGGATGTTACAAAAGGGCTTCTGGCAAATATTTTTCTCAAAGTTGGAAATAGACGATGGTGCCAACCAATAGACTATGAAAAATTTGCCTTTAGGTGTAGAATATGTTTCACAACTGAAAATGCTACTGCACAATGTGGTAGGGGTCGATCTAAGGATAGAAAGTCATCTTGGTGAGACGGGGTGGAATCTCGTCACTATGTAATTTCTCCCTCTGAGAAAAATGATGTCGTTCATTTCCCAATGTTTCAAGAAAAGATTCCTACCTCACCACATCTATCTCAAGAGGTCATTCTTGAGAAGAATTTAAAAGAGGAACTCGAGTTGGCTTCTCCAACCCCCTTAGAGAAAACAATTTCACAACTCAAGACATTGAAATTTCTTCTATCTCGTTAATTGTAGGTATTAATAATTAAAATTTGAAAGTGGAAAATAGTAAGGATCCTCTTGAAACTGAACAAGAATGGACAGAGGTGAAGAGGAAGAAAAAACCATCAACAAAACAAAAGCACTCGAAGACATTACGTTCTTCTAAAAAAGAAAAAAATATGTAATATGTTTTGAAATTTGGGGTCGATGAATTTTTTATCTAAACTATGTAATCTCAAACTTTAAAGTAATTGAAAGAGTGTTATCCTCTCTGATAGCAATTTTCTGAAAATAAATAAATAAATGGTTTGTTTGGTATTGATGACATGAGCACATGAGGTGTTAATAGATAGTCTTTGAAATGTTGGAAAGCTTTATCACACTTCTCATCCCATTTGTAAGTTATTCCTTTATGGAGAAGATGCGAGAAAGGGTGGATTTTATTTGACAGTTGTGTTATGAAACTTCTGATGGACTACAATATTCCTTGTAACCCTCTAATTTTCTTCAATGTTTGTGGTGGTTCTATGTCTAGGATGGCTTTAACTTTTGCTAGATCAATTTTTATCCCTCTTTGTGAGAAAATATAGCCAAGAAGCTTCCCTGATATAACCCCAAAGATGCACTTTTTTGGATTCAGTCATACCTTGTATTCTTCGAGTCTATCAAAGATGGGTCCCAATACTTCTATGTGCTCACTCCTTTTCTTTTCTTTTTCCAAAATATCATCCACATAATCTTTGACTTTTTTGTGGATCATGTCATGAAAGATGAGGGTCATTTCTCTTTCATAGGTGGCTCTTGTATTTTTCAGCCCAAATGGCATCATGTTCTAGCAATATGTCCCCATGGTCAAGTGAAGGCAGTTTTGTGTTGATCCTCCTTGGCGATCATGATTCTATTATAGCCTAAAAAACCATCCATTCAAGTGATATAATTTTATGCATTGCTATTAAGTCCATGATTAGGTCAATGTTAGGAAGAGGTAAATCATCCTTTGGGTATGCCTTATTTAATTCTTTGAAATCTTTGCATATTCTAATGCCCCTAGTGGGTTTGGAGACTAGTACCAGGTTGGAAAATCACTCAGGATAATCAATTGGTTGGATGAATCCAACGTCAAGAATATTTTGTAACTCAAGATTCAACAAGAGTGCTATATCTAAGGGTGCATCTTCTATAATTTCTGATTCACTAGCTTGGCATCAGGATAAAATACTAAGTGATGCACAACCACTTCTAGATTGAGCCCTAACATATCTGTGTATGACCATGCAGAGTTAGCTCTTCACTCTTTTAGGAATGTTGCTAAGTTATTATGTTCTTCATCCAACAAGGATTTGACATAGAAAGTGATCTTGGGTGCTTCTTCTATTCCCACGTTGACTGGGGTGGCCTTTTTTTCCAATACTACTGACTTTTCTAGATGCATCACACTAAAGGGGAGATTGAATCCCTCATCCTTGGGTACCTCAAAGAGTTGTTCACCCTCAGATGCATCCTTTCTTTTTTACTATTTTAGGGTCAGAAAGTGCCATAGTGTGGTTTTCACTCAAATATATGCATGTTAATTGCATGCCATCATTTTTGTGGCTGAAGGATTCAATCATCTTCCCACAGTATTCCCTTATGTCAAGCTCTATGTCAAAACCTGCTTTGTGATCTACCCATGATAATTTGTCACAGAGTCCCATGAATTATGAGATTACTTCATTGTTTTTTAATAAATCTAGAATTGATGGTCCTCATTGGTCCAAGTCAATGAGTTGTGGGTATACTAGACGTACTTCATTGGTTGGTTGCTTCAGGTGAAGGATGCTATAGATATCATGAAGAGGGAGTTATTCTCAAATAGGTTAGTAAAATTTATGGGTAAGTCATCTAAGGTCATATCATGCGATGTTGGTAGCCAAGAGGAAGCCTCAACCCATTTAGTGGAAGTACCTTTTCCAATAAGGGTGACCTTGCTAGTAGTACAACCTAGGCCAAGATTCTTTAGGTGTTTCTCAAGAACGATGGGTTCTAGCTAACTAGTATCATTTTGTCCTAGTTTCTTGTTCTTTTTATAGCCCCATCACTTCATTAGTTGTAAGCCTTTGTTGTCATCTTCAATGGGAAGAATAGGGATGGGTCGTTCATCTTGATATAGAAGTTTAGAGACATCCTCCTCATTGACATATTCTTGGTTCAAATCCCCCCACTCGGTGAAGGTAGTAGCCTCCATTTTGATAGTTTTAGAGACTTTCTTAGTGTTGGATGTAGATTTCCCATGAGATTTTGGAGAAAGAGGTAGCTCTCCCAACACAAAAGTATCCTTCATTAGCTTATAGTCTCCACAACCATCATCCTGAATCACTGCTTTGATGTTGGGTATGTTCTGCACAATGGGTGTTTTTCATTTTTGAGGTAGATGCAAGGGATAATGGGTCAACAAATGAGGAGGATGGTGTAGGACCTTCATCATTTCTAGGGATATGTTGTATTTTTTAAAACTTGGCCTCAAGGTTCTTGCAATAATAAAAGGGCTTAGGATCTCCATGGATAGTAACTTATCTTCCCTCAAAAGGAAACTTTACACATTGATGGTAGTTCAAGGCTAAAAAATTTTAGGGCATGGATCCATGGTCAGCCAAGTAGGATGTTATAGGGGAGATCAAGGTCTAACACTTGACATGTAGTCTCTATAATGATGGGTCCCACTTGTATGGGTAGTGCAATGATTCCTTCTGATACCCGCTCTTGGTCGTCATATGCTCTGATGGTGGTACTCTTTGCTTTCTCAATAGTATCCTCTGAATAGCCCTAGGTTTTTATCAACTAAATGGTGCAAATGTTAAGACCAACACCTCCATCTACAAAGACTCATTTAACCTTGTTCTTATGAATGATGACCTCAAGGTACAAAGAACAGTTATGAGATGGCTAAGATGGTAGGTCTTGTTCCAAGAATGTGAGAAGATGATTAGTGATATGCCCTACCATAGCTTGAAACTATTCTATATCAATATACTTGAGGATAGATGATGAAGACAAAGTGTTTTCTAGGATTTCCCTATGTGCGGGGGATAGCTTCAATTTTTCTAAGATAGACATCTATGCAGGGGTCTTCTTAAGCTGATCCAGGAGATTGTACTTGCTAGGGTTTGACATTGGAAAAGTATGTTGTGCCCTAGATTGAAATGGGACTCCTTGGATGGTGACTTTTCCACATCGTGTGGTGACTCCACACTCTGTACTAGGCCCTTTGATGGTGAAAAAAGTGATGACACTATCACAAGAAGCGACTACATTGGAATAGGTATGTTGTATGTTTGTGTAATCCTTAGCTTTTCCAATGTTGTTTCCTTTGTTATGATTTGGCATAGGGTTCTTGCATATATTAAGATCCTAGTTGCTAGCTAGTACCTCAATAGATATGACTTCGCTCTCTATAAGATCTTGGATAATATTTTTGAGCCTCATGTAGTTCACTATTTTGTGTTCAAAATTGGGAAGCGTTTTCAGGTTTGACTCTACCAACTTCTTCAAGATAGCTTTGATAGGTTATGACAACTGTGTACTTTCATTTTGGATAGTTTTTCTTGTTGGGTGTTCATCATTGTTACATTTTGGTTTTGATCTAATTGTTTTGTGATGGTTTTTTTTGTTGCATAGTTGGTAGAATGCTAGCTATTTGATTGTTGTTCGACCTAGGAGCACTCGAGAACACCTTAGCATCTACCACACCATCATTCATTACGTTCTTGTTCTTAGCCCAGACACAAGGCTTGTTGTTTGAATTGGTTGATGGGTGGTTGTCTTTGTAGGCTTGAGTATTTCCCTGTGAGATTAGAGCTCTCTTGATGTTAAGGGCTCTAGGTACAAGGTTCTCATAAGATGTGATGCACTACATTTTCATGCGGGAGGATAGATCTGAATCTAAATTTTCTATGACGATCCCCACTTGTTGTTCATCGGGAATCGACCACTTGCTCTTACTAGCTCTTTATCTCCATTGTTGCAATAAATTGGAGAAAGATTCTCCTTTGTTTTGTTTGAGAGTATATAACTCTTCTAAGCTTATGTCCATGTCAAGATTAAAGGAGAAGTGATCTATGAATTTTTCAATGATTTCTTGGAATGTTTTGATACCTAGAGGCAATTGAGAAAACCAATCCATGGCAAGAATTGTTAAACTTTGGGGGAAGAGGGACATTAAATAAGAATCATTGTAGGAAACCTCCATACACATGATGTTAAACTCTTTGATATGGTCCACATGACTTCCTCTCCCTTTTTATTTATCGAATTTGGGGATTTCAAAACTTAGAGGGACAGTACCATTGCAATGTTTTGATTGAATGGATATGGACATACGTTCTATGTATGGGGCTTCTTCATCTTTCCCATCCAGAGATCCTAAATTTCTTGTGATAATGCCTTAAGTTGTGATGCTAGATTGTCTTGCGGTTTTTGTGGAGGAACATACATTGTGTATTGTGGGATGGCGGATGGGTTGTATGCAAGATTTTGATATGATAAGGTGTTGTATGATGTGTATCGTGGTGTGGGATTTTGCGAAGGTGATTGTCATGTCAATGTATATGTTCCTAATGCATTTGGGTGTAAGATGTTTTGTTGAGGATTATAGTAGAAATTTTGTTGTTATTGTTGTTGTTGGGCATACTGTTGAGCTAGTAAGGCTTACTATTGTTTTTGTTGCTATGTTAGTAAGGTTGCTTGTTGTTGTTGTTGAGCCACTAGGACTTGTTGTTGGGCTTGCTATTTTGTTGTGCTACTAAGGCTACTTGATGTTGTTGTGCTACTAAGACTACTTGTTGTGCTACTAAGGTTGATTTTTGTTGTTGCTATTCTTCGATGGCTGCTAGGTCTGCTTACTATTGTTGTTATTGTTGTTGTGTTGCTAGGCTTGCTTGTTGTAAAGATAAGGCATATTCTTGCAATGTAGGATTAGTTGGTTGTTGAGACATCTATGATGGATTGTGGGTGTTGATGTTTTTAGTGGGTTGCAGGTTGTTGATGAGAGGTTGGGGGTTCCCTTGGTTTAACATTCCTTATAAGGTGGTGGATTGAGATGGTAGAATGTAAGTTTGAGGTCCCATTTAATGTTGCATGGTGAGAGGAACCATGGGGAAAGATGATGATGCCATTAGATATTGTGATGTTAATGATACATTAGGACCTTGAGTCCATTGATTAAAAGGTTTCCTTGACCGATGTATTAAGGATTTCCTTGTGTTAGGGATGTGCTCAAGGTATTACCTTGGTTGAGCGGGTTTGTGACCGAGGGATTGTTTTTATTCAAGTTGATGATGGATGGGATGGATGTGTTTTGTTCAACCGACATGTTTGATGTATCAATGAGAGGATTGGATGAAGATGTTCCATGTTGTGTTAAAGGATTATTTTGCATGAGGGTATTCCCTTTCCCTTTTGGGTCTACTTGTAACACTTGGTCCAAACTTCCTTTCATGATGTTGGGAACACTTGTGGTACTTGTGGGGATGGATGAAGATGGGTACCCTTGATATGTTGAGGTTATTGTGGATTCATGAAGTGTAAGTGGTTTATGTTGATGTAAGGGTTGTTCAAGAATAGTAGAAGCACCAAATGTTGATGTCCAAGTTGTGTTTTGAGGTGGATTGGTGTTAAGAATCACTACAAGTGTGTTTCTTTCAAATGGAAGAGTATGACCAAAGTCTTCAGCAAGACTAGCTACAAGACTAGGAATGGATGTTTGATTTAGCATTAGCAATGGAGTTGTTTGCAAGTTGGATGAAGTTAAGTCTTGTGCCAATGTGCAAGAAAATATGGGGAAATTGGAGCAACATTTTTTGAGGCTTGGCATTCCATGATTTCCTCCCTAGTAAGTTCAAATGGATTTTTTGTAATTTCTTCAATCTCATATGGTCCTAATGGAGATGAGGGTTGTTGTGATGGGCTAACTTGACTTCTATGATCAAATTCTTGAAGATTTAGATCACTTGAGGTGAATGTGACTTTGGTTTTCTCCATGATTCTCTTATGTTGTGATCTTGTTTTTACCATAAATTTTGGGTCAGCTATGGGAGAGTTGTGTTGAGATTTGTAATGTTTAAACTCTCTATGATGCAGAAGCATCCTTGGTTCTTGGAAATCTTGCATCAACCAAAAATATTTTTATTTCAGTTTGTTGTTGTTTTTGTTCTTGTTCAGGTCAAGTTAGAAGATTCAACATTTTGTCATATTTGCTCACTAGACCCTACGGATCTATATTTGTATCATGGACATGTTCAATATTTTCCTTATTCCAAGACTTTAGGTCAATTGGATCATTTTCCGAAAAGTTATCACTTCCGGATTAAGTGGCAGTTTCTTGATCTGGCACCAGAATAATTTTCAAGCCTAACGAGTAGTTTGATCACTTGTGGACCTTTCCTGTAACTTGTAGATCTTGACAGTGTGATTCAAATTGTTTTGTGGAGTGTCCCCGACCTTAATTATAGTTCCACAATTCATTCTATGCATTCACCAATGAGTAATTCAAATTTGAGGCCGACATATTCCATGCACACATTACATTTTCTTTCATTGGAGATTGTAATGATCTTTGTCCAATGTGAAAGATTCTAGATCTATGAACATTATATAAAGCTTGTAATAGATCATTAGGATATAAGAAGTTGATTATATAGAACAATATAGATTTGATACTTAAGTAATATTTTCACTTGCACTTAGGAGCATATAGGAAGATGGTATTTTGAGCATGTTGTATCAGGCTTGTGAGCCCAATTTGTAAGCCTGAATGTTATCGGTTGTTTGAATTTGAAATTTCTATTAATAAGAATGTGTGAATCTGAATTTTCCTCCATATTCCATGTTGGTTCTATTGTGTGACTCTTGTTGCACGGTCTGGACCGTCCTCTTTGAGGACCCTCCTACCGTGGTTGCACCAGATTGGTATCCAAGTGAGATTCATTCCGTGAGATATTGTCAAAGATTGTAAAGTCCCTTGAAGATCTATTGTGGAGTGGTGGACTGAGGATCTAACCTACAACTATATAGGACTTGTGTAAAGATGGCGGGAAGAAGAAATGTTAGAGGAAATGGAGCGCGTGGAAATGCAGACCCAACTATAATGGAGATGTTGAGAGGAATTGCTACCAAATTAGAAGCAGTCAAAACGGCCCAGAGGAGAGGTCAACTAGTTGATGATGTGAGTGATGAAGAGGTAGAAATATAGGAAGAAAGGGAAAGAGAAGATCAACTTCGATTGGATCAGGTAAAAGAGAGGTTCATAAGAGCCCTAACTAGGGGAAATACTAAACCATATTTCAATCCACTTTATTATAGTGGTAAGTTGGATTCAGATGAATTGCTTGATTAGATAATGGAGATGGAAAAGTATTTTGATTTTGAAGGTACCGCTGAAGAAAAAAAGGTGAAATTCACTTGTACAAAGTTGAAAGGACAACATCCCTTTGGTGGGAACATTTGTAGATAGATAGGAAAATAATAGTAAAGGAGAAGATAAAATCATGGGATCAGATGGTGAATAAATTAAAGTCAAAGTTTATGCCTACAGATTATCAAATCAGTTTGTTCTAGAAGTTGTAGAATTTGAAGCAAAAGGAATCAAGTGTGACTGAGTATACTAAGGAGTTCTACAAGTTGAATATGAGATCCAGACATTTGGAAGATGAGGTCGAGCAAGTAGCTAGATATGTGAATGGCTTGAAGCCGTCTATAAAAGATGACATTAGTTTGATCAAGTTACTAAGAGTGGAGGAGGCATATAATGTTCCCTAAAAGAAGAAGAGAAGCTGAATAAAAGACATGAGCAGAGACAGAGAGGAAGAGGCAGAAGATTTCAGAGAGGAAGAAATTTTACTGAAGGAGGAAGAGTAACTTTTGTAGATCAGAATAAAGATAAGGAAGTTAGTAAGAATGATAATTCATACCATAGAGATGATGGAAACACTTACCAGAAAGGAGGATATGGTGGTCACTGGAATGAGGGTTATAGAAAAGATGATAAAGGATAGGCGAAAAGAGTATTCAAGGGAACTTGTTTTAAGTGTGGTGACATAGAGCATTTAAATGTAATCAGGGAGAGACAAGTAGAGAGACAGAGAATAGTAGAAGAACAACCTTTGTTGAGGAAGATCATGTCAGATCATCTAATAAACTGGGAGAGGGAGAAGTGTTGGTGAACATAAGAGTGTTATGTCAAAGTGAGATGGAGCAGGAATCCTTGTAGAGAAAGAATTTGTTATGGACCATATGCAAGGTAGCTGGTAAATGTTGCAAAGTGATTGTTGATAGTGGAAGCTTTGAGAACTTGGTTTCTGAAGAAATGGTGACCAAATTAAAGCTGGAAAGATTGAAACACCTGAAACCCTATCAGATAGCATGGATTCAAGATGAGCATAAGGAATTGGTAAGTGAACAATGTTTGGTGAAATTGAAGATAGGAAATTATCATGATGAAGTTTTATGTGATATCATGCCTATGGATGGATGCCATGTTTTGTTGGGAAGACCTTGGTAGTATGATAGATAGGCTATTCATGATGGAAAGAAGAACACATATACCATTGTTACTAATGGGATGAAGCACACTTTGTTACCATTGGAGGATGTTCCTAAAATTGAGGTTTGTATGAATGGTAGAATTTTTTTGGTTGATGGAAGGAGATTTTTGGATGGACTGAGACATGAGAACATGTGTTATGCCTTGGTTCCTAAGAAGACTGTAGACTTAAAGCATGTAGAAGAACAACTGGGAGAGATAAAAGAGCTATTGGCAGAATATGAAGAGATCATTTCAGATAATGTACCTGATGGATTACCTCCTATGAGGAGTATTAGTCATTGCACGACTCTGATTCCTAGAGCTAGTTTTCCTAAGAAAGTAGCAAACTGAATGACACCTGCAAAGAATGAAGAGTTGAATAGACAAGTGCAAGAGTTGTTGAGGAAGGGTTTGATCAAAGAAAGCTTAAGTCCTTGTACAGTACCTACTGTGTTAGCACCTAAGAAGGATGGAGAATGGAGTATGTGTATAGACTCTAGATCCATAAACAAGATCACAGTGAAGTATAGATTTCCTTTGCCCCGTGATGAGTCTAGTTTATGGTCTAATTTTTTGGTACAATTTATGATTTAGTTGTTGAAGTTATTATGGAATTTGATGTTAAGTGTTGATACTTTTATGATATTTCCTCAAACTATAGACATTGGGCCTAATCCTATTTCTAAAAATATTTAATGATATTGGCATGTTATATGGACTATCTATATTAATCCTTCATGTAGTTAATGAATTTTCTTTAAGGTGGTTATAGATATGTAATTATTGTGTGGACTAACATTGCCATGTAGATATAATTTGAGGATACTAAATTGAGAAAGACACCACCAGTTGTGCATGCACCATAACATCCAGCAAGGGAATCATTCAAAGCTCAAAGGAGGTCAATGGTAGGAGATTCCCCATTCAAATCAAATGTAACCACCTTGTAGTGGTCTCTATTGATGTTGAGTGAATATAGGTGTTACTGCTATGCTAAATCTGCGGGCACGTCTGACCAGATTCCATGCATGCATAACTGCCTCTCCACTTTCTTTGCTTTCCCTAAATGGAATCTTCCCAGTTCATGGAGTTGACCACCTTGCTTAGTTGGTAGTATAAATAAGGATCATATGCTCCTTATCAGGAGGTTGCATGATCTAATATTGTACTTGAACTCTTAAAAATTTTAGCAATATAGTTATGATACTCTTTTGTACTCATGAATTCCAATGAATTAAATGAAGTTCTAAGTTTGAGCATCTGAGTTCTCATTAGTTTTAGAGGATACCTATCCAAGGGGGCTCCAATAATCTATCCTTTAGTTTACTATTAGTTAAGAATCTAGCACCGACTATTCCTATAGCCACTAGAATTCCATTATGTGACTGTTCCTACAGCTAAAGCAGATAGAGTAATTTCTTCTTTTCCTACTCATATTTTCATTTTTGTCATGCATTTCAGCTTAGTGTAATTTTTGGTTGATGTTCAACATTTATGTTATTCCTTTCCAAGCAATTTACTTTCAACATTGTGTCTTTCTTAGCTGTAGAATGAAAATGGCTACCTTGGGTTCCTAGTGCACATACTGTGCTAACCCATTTGAAGTTCACATCCCTGGATTGACAAGTTAAATGCACCTTCATGATGATTGAAATAGATATTCAGGTTAGATGTCCAATCTCTGAATCATGACTATAAATTCCTAGTTGTTAAATCATTGTAGGAGGCTGACATTTTTTTGGCGCCGTTGTTGAGGATGGCATCAAACTAGGAAGTTCTTTGGAGTCATTAATAGTTTTCTTGTTTTAGTGTTTCTAAAAGTTTCTCTTAGTGTACCTCTCATTTAGTAAGTAATGACCCCCTTATTCTTTACCAATTCTTTGTGTGAGCTAGCTAATAGTGAGTTGATACCGCATGCATAGAGGAAGGAGAAGAGATGCTTATGGAAGATTCCTCCCTAACAATCCTAATCCATTTCAGCTAGAAGAGCTTCCAAATCTGCTGAGGAACAAAGAAGAAGAAGAGAAAAACCCCTTTGCTGATGCATTTCCTGATTTGACCAGTTTTGAAGCTTCCACTAAAGACGAAAATCAGTTTGAGAATCCCTTTGCTTGGGAAATCCATCAAGCAGGCATGGGTGATGCAAATAGAAATAGACCTAACCAACCAACTTTTCCTTTCCCCATTTCCCATTAGAATGAAGTTGACAATCTTAAAAATATCCCTTCTTCATCCCTTCCTAAGTTTTATGGACTTGTTACAGAAGACCCTAATACCTTCTTGTTCGAGTTTGATATACTCTACAAGAGTTATGACTATACCAGCGATGCCCATAGGCTTAAGCTATTTCCTACCACTCTAAAATAAGTTCCATTAAGATTGTTCACAAGACTAGGAAAAGATACTATGGAAACTTGGGAGGAAATGAAGACAAAGTTCCTTGAGAAATACAAGGAATATTGCAGGGGAAGTGACATGAGAGATGACATTTTCAAGATGCAGCAAAAGGAGGATGAGAGCTTGGAGGATTACATTTCAAGGTTTTTTATCTACTTACAGAAATATCCACACCATACCCTCAACAAAGAATCACAAAAGCTTTTTTTCTTAAGAGGAATCAATGAGAGTTGCATTGATGCCTTGGACCTGATGGCAGGAGGAGATATCACCCAAATTCCTTGGGAAGACATCAAGAAAATATGCCAGAATTACTCTAGGGCAGCTTCAAAGAAAGGGAGAGCTTACCAATCCTCTATGGGTAAGTCATCTACCAATGAATTTTCAAGGATGGAGATCAAACACTTGCTGGAATATTTCAACCAAGACATCATAAACAATCTAGCTACTCAGCTAGATACATTTCAGGCCAAGAAGAAACAAGAGAAGGCAGAGGAAATGTTGGTAGAGTATTGCCCCCATTGTAGATAGAAGGACTACAAATACAAGATGGTCGCTAATATTGAAAGTAAGAAGATTCCACCTGAGTTCAAACCAATCCAGATTGAAGAAGACCAAGTCTACTATGTTGCACAAAGGAAGCCTTGGGCTCCAAGACAAGGTATGCCACCAGATTCACTATCTTATGTTGGGCCATATTTCAATTCCTATGCATCTAGTAACCAATGGAAGCCCCCATATCCATCTAGCTATGGAGGATATCCACCACATCCTTGGGGTAAACTATCAAATGTTTGGCCCAATCATCAAAACTCTCCTCCCCAGTGGCAGCAACCTCAGGGGAATTGGAAGCAATATCAAGGGAATTGGCAACCACCTCTAGGAAATTGGTAGTAAACAAATCAATGGAGGGGAGGACAACAATGGCCAACCTGGACAACCAGTTACATGCAGCCACCTTCTCAGTCCCAACAACCTACTATAATTCCTTCACCTACTAATTCAAGCTCAAATGCACCTAAACCTACTCAGCTACTAGTTTAGGCCACACCCAATCCAAATAACAAACCACAACAACAACCTGTATACTTTGCTAATTCAAATCAGTTCCCTGCATATGCTATGAGTGTAAGTGACATCCACTTGTGTTCAGGAAATAATTTACCAACCCCTTCCAATCCCATTATCACTAAGCTTCCTATGGAAGAGGAAGATGAACCTCTGAATGATCCCATTCAGCCAAGCACACCAAAAAATCCTGAACCAGTCCCAACCAAGTAGACTAAACAAGAACTACCATTTCCTTAGAGATTGGAAGTTTCCAAGAAAAAAGAAGAAAAAGAGGACACAAATTTTGACATCTTGGATTAGCTAAAGCATATATGTGTCCAGATTTCTCTATTCCGTACCATAAATGATGTCTCAATCTATGGCAAGGCAATCAAGGAAGCATGCCTCAAGAAGCAATGCAGGAAGAAGAAAGACCCAACTATAGTTCATGTGGTGGGAAAACTAGCTGACATCATGCTTGGAAAAGTGACTATTCCCAAGTACAATTACCCAGGTAGTCCTATGGTAGTAGTTGTTATAAACAAGATCCAAATAAAGAATGCTCTGATTGATTTAGGGCCAACAATCAATGTAATGACTAAGTACATCCTACAACAACTAAACATTGCAAGCATGAGATCTACTCCTACTGTCCTACAACTTGTTAATAGTTCTACTGTTAAGCCTGATGGTATAGTGGAGGATCTTGTGGTAGTTCTAGACTCCTAAGAGTACCCACCAGACTTCATGATTCTTTCTCCTAAGGCTACACTAGGCGTGTATTCCATTATTCTTGGAAGGACATGGTTAGCAACTACAAATTCATATATTAGATGTTGGTCAAGAGAAATGACCATTTCTAATGGGAAGAGCACCAAAAAGTTTGTTCTTTATCCTCCTGCTCAGCCATCCCATGATGAGGATAATCCCGTATGGCCGCATGTTGGTGAAGAGGACGAGGAAGTTAATTCTATGGCACATCTTATGATGTTAGGCAGAAGATTTTTTATGCAACTTCAACACAAATATAAAGTATTGGCTAACATCATTCAGAATCATTGTGAAGTGGAAGAAGCATCATCTTCTCATTTTGTTGCTCTAGTCAAGGCACTTATGCCTACTCTTCCTACAACCACTTTTCCTATAGACGTTCTTCCTACAACCACTCTTCATGCAACCACTCTTCCTATAGCTATAATTCTTGTAGTAACATGTATGTCCCATACATTTCTGTCATATGAACTCAAGGTACCATGGATTAATGAAGCAACCATGATAGAGTTAACTACACAAGTGTAGGTGTTAGAAGGAAAATATATGAATTTTAACAACAAATTGAGTGAAGAACAACAATTGTTATTGGAAAACTTATTGAGGACATACATTTTCATGGGATTATCATGATATGAAGGGATTGGACCCTAAGCTTTGCACTCACAAAATTTACATCAGAGATGATTGCACCCTAGTGAGGCAGCCACAAAGAAGAATTAACCCTACATTGAGAGAAATTGTAAAAGGAGAACTATAGAAATTGCTAGATGGAAGATTTATCTACCCCATTTCAGATAGCTAGTGGGTGTCTCCATTAGTGATTGTTCCCAATAAAGGAGGGAAATGGCGAGTTTGTGTTGATTATAGGGAACTTAATGTTGCCACCAAAAAGGACCATTTTCCTTTACCTTTCATAGATCAAGTTTTGGACTCACTTACAGGAAAGCAATACTTTTCTTTTCTCGATGGATTCAATGGCTACAACCAGATCCAAATTGCACCAGAGGACCAGGAGAAGAAAAATTTTACCTATCCATGGGAGACCTATGCCTACTTAGTACTCCCATTTGGCTTATGCAATGCACCTGCAATGTTTTAGAGGGTAGTCATTAGCACATTTTTAGATATCTCTCTTGATTGCATGGAAATTTACATGGATGACTTTACCACCTATGGTGTTGATTTCAATCAGGCATTGGAAAATCTCAAGAGAATCCTACTGAGATGTGAAGACAAAAATATGTTCTTAAACAATGAAAAGTGCTTCATGATGATGTAGGAAGGTGTAGTTCTTGGCCACTACATCTCCCACAAAGGAACTCAAGTAGATCCTGCAAAGATTGAGGTGATCACAAATCTTCCCACACCTACAAAACAAAAGGATGTTAATATTTTCTTGGGCCATGCAGGATATTATGGGTGTTTCATCAAGAATTTTATCAAAATAGAAGCACCATTGTATACTCTTCTCACTAAAGATCATAAATTCCAATGGACTGGAGATTGTGACAAGGCATTTTCTGATTTGAAAGCAGCCTTGACTCATGCTCCTGTACTAAAAGGACCTAATTGGTATCTTCCTTTCCACATCCATACATATGCATCATATTATGCCATAGGAGCAGTTTTAGGAGGGAAAGAAGGAGCTATTGAAAATGTCATTTATTTTGTCAGCAAAAATTTGTAGGGAATTGAATTCAACTATACAGTGATAGAAAAATAAATGTTGGCATTGATTTATGCCCTGAACAAATTCAAGCATTACATAAAAGGGTACCAAATATTTGTGCACACAGATCATGCAACCATTAGATATCTCATGAATAAACCTCTAATATCTAGTAGGCTGGAAAGATGGTTATTGTTGATGCAGGAGTTTGACATAACCATTGTGGATAAACAAAGGAAGGCCAATGTTGTTGCAGATTTTCTTTGAAGGATGACTACATCAGGGGATAATCAAGCCATAGATGACTATTTTCCTAATGAGCATCTATTCTCTATCAATTTATAAATACCCTGGTATGCTGACATAGCTAAATATCTGGTCACAGGTACAGTTCCTCATCACTTCTTTCCAAAAGAGAGGACACTCATTGGAAAATCTTTTCCTTTCTCATGGATTGTAGGATGTTTGTTTTATATTGGACCAAACCATGTCATGAGGAGATGTGTGAGAGAAGATGAGACATATGACATTTTTCATGCATGCCACAATGAACCATCCGAAGGACATTTTACAGCCAAGAGGACAACAATCAATATTTTAAACATGAGATATTACTGGCCAACACTCCACAAGGATGCAGGAAGGTATACAAGAAAATGTGACATATGTCAAAGAATAGGTAGGCCAACCAAATTTGATGAGATGCCACTTTACCCTCAGGTAGTAATCACTCCCCTTAACAAGTGGGGATTGGATTTTGTAGGACCCATTGACCCTCCATCAAATGGTAAGTCCTATATCCTGGTATGCACTAATTATGTAACAAAGTGGGTAGAAGTTAAAGCCATGAAACATGCAAGAGATAACAAGGTTGAAGAATTTATTTATGAGGAGATTTTCACAAGTTATGGAGTTCCAAGAGAGATAGTGACTGATCAAGGGGCTCAATTCACATCAACCCTTGTTGCAACACTAGTCAATGAGTACAACATAAGACAGAGAAAGTCTACTCCTTATCACTCCTAGGCTAATGGCCAAGTTGAGGTGACCAACAAAAAAATTGAAGCTATTCTGACCAAAACAATAGCCACCCATAGAAAGGATTAGAAAAACTGATTACTAGAAGTTGTTTGGGACTATAGAACTACCTGGAAAACAACTACAGGCTTCACTCCATTTGAGTTTTTGTATGGAAAGACAGCCACGATGCCCATTGAATTTGAACATAAGACTCTTAGGACTTTAGTAGATTTGGGGATGGATATCTTTGAGGCACAAAGAGAAATAATCATGCAGCTAAATGCTTTGGATGAGATGAGGAGAGTGGCCTTGCATCACATAGAGGTAGTGTAGAATCAGAGAATCAAGTGGCATGACAAATTCATCAAGGACAAGAAATTCCAACTAGGAGATTGGGCCCTACTCTATGACTCAAGGTATCAAGACAATGCAAGAAAATTGTAGACAAGGTGGCTAGGACAATATGAGGTTGTTGAAGTATTTCCTAATGGTGTTGTACAACTCAATACTATTGACCCAGTCAGATTTAGGCTACTTGTCAATGGTCATCACCTTAGATTCTATCACAAGCCAACTTCCAAGGAGGAGTTCCTACAACAATCCACTCATGATGCAACACCTGAGCTTCCTGCATCTAAAGGAAGTGGACCTAGTGTCCCTCCTTCTGGCTAATTAAGGTATGAACTTGTCATAATAAAGACTTACACTTCTGTGGGAGTCCACTTCTTCACCCATCCTCCCATCTACCCATCCATCTCCACCTTTCTCCATAATATTTGCAATGAATCCTCCACAAATTCAAGTATGTGTGCATTAATTGATATATCTTAATTGTATTTAAGTGTAATCTATTAGCTCTCAAAAATGTAGGTTTGAACCATGAGAGGTTGCCAGGCTCTCAAAACGTTTCAGGGTAACAAACAAGGCCAAATGGTTTAGACCTTCTACTCTTCAGGATCTGCCAAACCTAGGTAGGTGTACCTATAACAATGAAGAAGACTTGGCTTTTATTTATTTCTTAAAGTAATTTACCCATGTAGACATAAAAAAATTGTCCTCTTATGATACCTTGCCACAACATTACATCACTTAGGCATCTTGTAGCATGCTTTTCCCTAGGTACCCATGTCATCATCTATTTAATTAAATAAATTTTATTTATTTAATTAAATTCATAATCATTTCCATCCATTCCTCTAATGTTAATTACATAATTTATATTATTTAATTAATTAAATCATTTTCATCCATTCCTCTAATGTTAATTAAATAATTTATATTATTTAATTAATGAAATCATAAAATCAACGTTAATTAGATAAATCCAAATTTTATTTAATTAATAAAATCCTAAAAAGATCTTCTCACTTTCTTTCCAAAACTAACTCGTGTGCATCTAATTAATTTATTTAATTAGATAATTCATCAATTATCCTTCTCATCCTTTTTATGATTTATTTATTTTAAAAGAGAATCAAAATCTTTCTATCTTTTGAAATCTTATCTCATCTCGTCATATTTCCTCTTTTGTCAAAAATCAAATCCTTATCGAATCTTGTCAAATCTTATCTCTGTCCAAATCAAAAATCTATAAATCAAACATTTCACAAGCCATTTGCATCGATCTTCTTCTGACATCCTCATTATGTCAAAATCGTTCCTCCATCTTTCATCCGTTTCTATCATTCTCCATTTGTCATCATATCAAGTCGTTACGTTGCGACAGTGAGCAATCAACATTCCTCCTCTATTGTCAACCCTTTGAAATCTTGCATCCTTGTGCAGGTGGAGAAGAGAAATGGAGATAAATCGAGTTAGCGCGGAGATCGGTTTGCATTTTTGCTTCGTATTGTGATTTCCTTGTTGTTTTGTACTCTATTGTGCTTGATAGGATTTAGTCATTTTATTGTTTTCATTACACTAAAAATCTAGTTGATTATTTCCCTATCTACATTTTGGCGCCCACCGTGAATAACCCTTGTTCTTTTGAGCCTTTGTGTGTTTGATTTTGCAAGTCAAGAGTTTTTCTAAAGAGGGCTTGGAGATCAAGTTTTTTTTTTTTATAGGAGCCCTGAATCAGAAAACTAGCCTCACCATTGCGATCACGGGGGTTGAGAGACAACTTTTGACATATTTTTCTTGCAAGAAAATTTTTGATTTTTTTTAACACCATTTTGCTTGCAAAATATATACACAGATTTAAAAATTTTGCTACAGGTATATACTCATAAATCCACCATATATACAAAAGTTTATTTGTAGGTAATATACACACAAAATATTCATCGAGGGTTTCATGGCTAATTACAGATATATATTCAACTAGTTGTGCATAAACACCCATTTTTGAGGGTATACTTTCACGGATTTCTGTGTTTATATGTCTATTTAAAAAGCTAAATTTTGCTGGATCTCTATATATGCATCTTTGTAGGGGTTTATCTTATATACATATACGTGGACGCTTTTAGGAAGTGTGGGATGTTCTATTTGTATATGCTCACAAAGGCCCATGGCCTGTGAAACATACACAATCTACAACTTTTTCATAGTTTCACGGGCTCACTAAAAATTCATTTCCTTCTCTTTCATAGCTTGAAAATGGTCACTTTAAGCTTTTAAAACTTAGAGGCTTAAACAACTTTTTAAAAGAGAAACTTGGGTCTTTTAATTTTATGATTACTTTTTTTTAGAGTTTTAAAATTTATTTAAATTTAACTTTTTCTTAATTTTTATTTTGCAAGGGTCTTAGCCCTTATTCATATGGTAGATCAGGGGCTGCACTAAATTTCCAGCACCTTTCAGTTAGCCTTTTGTCACATGGGATTATTTTCAAGCGTTTAGGGGCTAATCAAATTTACCCTCTTTTAAATGCATGTTCTTTAAATAGCAATTTTACTAAAACGGACATAACTTTTGCATAACAGGTCGGATTTTCAAATTTCAAAAGGCGTTGGAAAGCTGACTCAGCAAGCTACACAGTGGAAAAGACCATTTTAGGTGACTGTATCATTTTCAGTCCTCTTTTATCATTCAAATTCAAAATTGCATTTAAACTTCAAACAAGCATATCTTGAGCAAAATTGATCCAATTTCAACGATTTTTTTTTAAAAAGTTCATGAAATTTGCTGAATTTTCTGTTTATACAATAAATTCAGCTCTATCAGGTCATCTCAATCATATTTTATCAAAATTCTTCTTTTTCACTTAGTTTCCTTCTATACAAGTTTACTTGGTCTTTTTCGATTTTGTGACTTGTAGGTGAATCAAAGGAGCTATAGAAGCATTGAGATTAATCACAACATCAATTTGGAAAGTGAAAATAACCAAGTTCACTCATCTCATCCTTCATCTCATTAATCTTGTTTGTAACACATTTCGATTTGGGACATAAAATCAAATCTTGTTTGATCACATCATTGCAATTGGTTTAAAATGAATCTTGTCTTCAATCACATATCAAAAATTGGGTCTAAAATTAACCACTATCTTCCTACACATTTGATTTGGGATCTAAAAAGAACAAGTGCTTGAACCGTTTTATAAACATTTCATTTCTAAGGGTCAATTAACAACTATGAGTGTGAATCAAGTGTGTGTGTGATCACAAACACCTCACTTGGTTTGCTTCTGTCAAACCCTTCATAGGAGGCCTGCTAGGGGATTTCATCACCCCTGGGGATGACCTCAATCGAAGAGTGAATCGAAAGACACGCTTGTTTGGGAGTTGAAATCTTGTCACTCTTGGCTAAGCCCCAAAGAACTTTATACCTTTGGGAAGTGAAGGTGAAGGGTGGGTTACCCCTTTCTCCCGGCTATGTGACATGATTTTTCTTTCAAATCATCCTTAGTCAGCCTTGTGTAGCCAAGCTTGAGACCTAATTGTCCATACCCCACTTGACTAGTCATAGGGCTTGTTGATGTGTCTTCCATGTGTTCTTGTTTAATAATCATCATTACATTCTTCAGATTTCAAAATTTAAACTTGCTTATGTGTCTTGTGTGATTGATTTATGTGTGTACATGTGTGATCATTCATTTAAACATTTCCAAATCAAGCTAAACACCAAACACATAAAGATAGATCACTCTATACATTCTTCCAACACATTCATATCCAATCACTTTCATCCTAATCATTCTTCTTAGCCACATCCTATCCATTTCATCCTAATCAATCAAGTCATCCAATCTTATCATTCCACATCATCACCATCACCACTTTTCAAAATGATCATAATCATAAACAAGCCCAATCCAAATCATAAGCCCAAAATCATAATCCAAGGGGGCTATCCCTCTAGGCCAAATCATGAGACAAAACCTAAGCTCGAGATCATAATTCAAGGAGTCCCTTTCTATAGTTCAAATAATGAAACAAAACCGAAACCTAAAATCATACTTCGAGGGGCTCCCCCTTCCACCTCTAATGATGACATGAACTATGTTGCATACTTTGAATAACAAATCGATATGCAAGAGCTTACACACATGTGTGACACCATGCCCACATTCAAACACAAAGCCCTAGCATCCCAACTCCAAAACCTCCTTCAAACACTTCACCAAATACCCCAACCCCTAGGCCACCAAACCATACAAAGCTTTCAAACCCTCTTCCAAAATTTTCAACAAACTAAATCACCTCAAATCCAACACCTCCTAGCTCAAGCCAATCAATTCATTTCCACTTTTCAAACCCAACACCCACAACATCATCCCCTATCCATTTATTATCAACCTAATGTGCCATCTCCTTCCACCCCATACTAATCTAATCCATCCACTTCTTCATATGTCAATGCCACATCAACCTATCAAGCCACATCACAACAAACAAATGTGAAATTAAGTTCTACCTTGCAATTAGGCCAAACTTCCTCAAGTCTTAATGCCACTTTCGACAAGGGGAACACCAATCTAGTTCATGCAACCTTACCATCATCCGATCAAAACCAAAACCCTAAGCCAACACCTTCCACCCATACACCTACAAAGGATGTGACCCAAGGGCTACTAGCAAGGAATCAAACATCGCCATGTCATCCAACTCATATTCTTGAACATACAAAAGAGTCATCAAACATCGTGCCAAGTCCTTCAAACTAGCCATGTCATCCAAAACCACTTGATCCAATTCAAGAGTCTCCCCTCGTAAGTCCAATTCACCCTCTATCATGCTCCTATGTTGTTGACCATCAAGAACATGACAAGTCTTTCCATGAGAAATCCCCTTCCACCTCCATTCAAATAAGTCATGAGGTATGTCAATAGAAAAATCCTAAACATGAGGAAACATTACCCCATTATCCACATAAAGATCAACACCCTCCTAATGATTCCATTCATAACATACCTAATACTATTCATGATCAATATTACATCTTTGATCAAGACCCCTTTTATGATCAAGAAGACCATGATGATCCTCTTAGCCAAATTTATGCATTCCATGATCAAGAGCCTATCACTTCACCTATCCATGAGCAAGAAACCTCCATTGCTCCAATCCGCCCCCTACCTAGCCCTATCCATGATCCATCAACATCCTCTTCCCTTGATGAGACATATGCCTCCCAAGCGCACATAGAAGATCAAACAAATATCTTGGATCTAAGTGAACACAATGCTAATCAAGATCCTAATGATCCTCCATCACCCACTATCAACCCCATTGCAAGTCCTCCATCATATCCTATTAGTTTTTCTACCCCCATTCATGAATGTTCCTCCTTCGAACAACAACCATTATCTTCTCCATCCAATAAAGAACTCATGTCTAGTGTTTCACCTACACCTAGTCCCACTGTCCATTGCACACTCCAAAATATGAACCACCAAGGTAAAGGTCTAGACCTTCATAAACAAGGTATTTTGGAGCCCATCCATGTCAAAGTCCCTCCACGCTCTTATGGCCTTGGACCTACACCCCAAGGACATCAACCTAAAGATGTTGGTATTTCCTCCATGCCTCCTAAGTCCACTTTCCATCATAAAGCCTATCATATCCCTAAAACATATGTTTCCATTCCACCTCCATCATCCTACAAATGTCAAAAGCATGTGACCATACACCTTCCACCATCAACTTTGCCACCATTACTTCCAACTCCTAATTTCCCACCATCAACTTTACTACCATTACTTCCAACACCTAATATCCCTACCATCCAATCCTTTTATCCATTTATCCATAAATACCCTAACATTCCTAATCACGACCAACAAATGCACACATTGTATAAACATGAAGCTTTCACCCATTCCACCATACCCATGGGATTCAAAAGCAATAATTTCAATTCCTCTACCTATAAAGTAAAAAATCCTAAGGGTTCTCATGCCTTAGGACATCAATACAAAAAGTCAAAGCAAAATACATCCAAAAAGTCATATAAGCCCATACCTCCAAAAGAAAAGTCCAAAACTAAATTGGTTTGGGTACCTAAGCAAAAAGAAAGCAAGTCAACTAAGGAATCTACATTACAAAAATCCCAACCATCCCCTTCCATCCAAAATGCACATTCTATTCAAAAATCTCAAATTCCTAAAATCCACAAGCCAAACAAAAGTCATAAAAATACTAAGTCTATGTGGGTACCTAAAACACTTCATCCACCACCTCCTAAGCAAACATCTCCATTGCTTCCCACACCCCATCCACATCAAAAGCTTCAACATTTATCATAGTGTGTGCAACCATTGGTCATGGTTCCATTCCATTTCACAACAATTCCACATACCTCCATCTCCCCATCCTTCATGCATTATCCTACATATCTCCCCCACCATCTTCCTATGGTCCATGCTTTTGCATAAACCTTTCACTCATCTTTTTCATAAGTCCCATATAATCCCTATCATCTTCCCTACATAATCTGCATCATAATCCACTATTCCCCATCCATTCCTACATAAGACATCATAATCCATCATCTACCTACTCCATCTCCCTTTCATGTCATCCCTTACCAACATCTATGAGCATAATGACATTTGACATGGTCCATGCAATGACATCCATCCCTAGTGGGACTATCACCTTTCATGCAACTATAAACTTGAGTCCCTCCTATCCATATTCCCTCCTATCCAAAAGTCAAAAAGTCAAAAAATCAAAAAAATAAAAAGTCAAAAAAGAAAAGTAAAGAGAAATCCCTTCGTCCAACGGTGAAAACCTAGTAAACCGTCACCCTGGATAAGTACCATGATGAAAACCTAGCAAATAGGCGTCATGTGTAGGTTGATCTTCTATGTCACTTACACTTGGGGGCACAATGCCTTATCTATCCAACCTATCATTTTCATGTCATATCATTTCCATCTTACCTACCATCTTTAGCCATCATACATATCTATCATATTAAGTCCACTTATCCACCATTCTCCTTTTGATCTTGATGAAGATATAGGGCCAAAGGTTGAAACATGTTTTGGGTATCTCTTGACATACCTCACCCTACCTAAACCAATCATGTCATTATCATGTTGTCATACATTTTGTCTAGAAAAATCCTAAGTCTTGTACCTAGAATGGGGCATGTTATTCCTATGCAACATAGTCTTTGGAAATCACATCCTTGCTCTCTTATGATGCATACATCCATTTCATTCACTATGACTTATCATTTCCATCCATCCATATATCATGAGCCTTTTATCCCTTATCCCATCACCCACCCTTTCATCCATCAATCTCATTTATCTCCTTGCACCTAGACTTGGTTTTCCCCTTGTCATTGGTATCTAGCACAAAGGCTACTCATAAGTCCAAAAAAATCAAAACATTCCAAAAGTCCAAAAAAATCAAAACATTTCAAAAGTCCAAAAAAATCAAAACCATTTCAAAAGTCCAAAAAAATCAAAACATTCCAAAAGTCCAAAAAAAATCAAAACATTTTAAAAGTCCAAAAAAATCATAAAGTGTCAAAAATCCAAAAGAATCAAATATCCATCAAAAATTTGAGCAATAATTCAAATGCAAGTCAGTCCTTAATCCATACCAATCAAGTCAATCAATCTTGTCAAATTATCCAATCACATCCTTTGGCCTTGACCCTAATCTTGTCGTAAACCAAATCAACCAACCAATCAATCAATTATCATCATCCTTGTGTTGCTCTAGGGACATGTCGCTCCCCACAATGACGACACTATCATCATCATTAATCAATCAATCAATGGTTTATAGCTTGACAGGGGCAATATCTTGTTTGTTTTTGTATCATTTGTGCATGCTTGCTTGCTTGCTTGTGTGTGTTATCACTTTTATCTTGCATTTGTATCAAACCCATATCATTCCAGCTAATATTCATATCTTGTGTATGTTAGAGTAGCTTTTTGCACTATCCTTTGCATCTAAGGTCACATCATACCTTTTGTACATTAGGACTTTAATGCTCTAAGTCTGCTTTCTCATATGTCTAGACAAGGTTGTATTACGTTGGGGCACATGACGCATCGTCACCTTGGTCCTAATATCTTGGTGGATAACACCTAGTGCTATATCAAACATCATGGTTGCTCACCTTCATTGCAACATAACGTATCATTCATCTCCTTCATCCACTTCCTATCTTGCATCATTCGTCTTATTCCTCCCTTTATCATTTCATTTCAAGAGCCTACCCGTGTTTGTTCAACATGCCTATCCTCTCGAGGGGGCATTATCATTCCATCATCCTATCTTCCTATCATTATCCATTTTTCCTCTATCCATACCTTAACTTCTTTGAAATGATGTTACTCGACACAAATCTTATCATCTCGAACATCACTTCAAAGAGGGGAAAAATGTAGACATCAAAAAATTGTCCTCTTATGATACCTTGCCACAACATTACATCATTTAGGCATCTTGTAGCATGCTTTGCCCTAGGTACCCATGTCATCATCTATTTAATTAAATAAATTTTATTTATTTAATTAAACTCATAATCATTTCCATCCATTCCTCTAATGTTAATTAAATAGTTTATATTATTTAATTAATTAAATCATTTTCATCCATTCCTCTAATGTTAATTAAATAATTTATATTATTTAATTAATGAAATCATAAAATCAACGTTAATTAAATAAATCCAAAATTTATTTAATTAATAAAATCCTAAAAAGATTTTCTTGCTCTCTTTCCAAAACTGAACTCATGTGCATCTAATTAATTTGTTTAATTAGATAATTCATCAATTATCCTTCTCATCTTTTTTAGGATTTATTTATTTTAAAAGAGAATCAAAATCTTTCTATCTTTTTGAAATCTTATCTCATCTCGTCATATTTCCTCTTTTGTCAAAAATCAAATCCTTATCGAATCTTGTCAAATCTTATCTCTGTCCAAATCAAAAATCTATAAATCAAACCTTTCACAAGCCATTTGCATCGATCTTCTTCCGACATCCTCATTCTATCAAAATCATTCCTCCATCTTTCATCTATTTCTATTATTCTCCATTTGTCATCATATCAAGTCGTTACATTGCAATAGCGAGCAATCAACATTCCTCTATTGTCAACCCTTTGAAATCTTGCATCCTTGTGCAGGTGGAGAAGAGCAATGGAGATAAATCAAGTTAGCGTGGAGATTGGTTTGCATTTGTGCTTCGTATTGTGATTTCCTTGTTGTTTCATACTCTATTGTGCTTGATAGGATTTAGTCATTTTATTGTTTTCATTACACTAAAAATCTAGTTGATTATTTCCCTATCTACAACCCACACAGGAAAATGGGAGTGGATAAATGAATTTTATTCTGGTACAAATTGTATAAGCAATATCAAGGCTAAGATCTAATATGTTCATGTGTAAAAATGAATGAAACTAAACCATAGAATGGTAGAGACTAGTACCTTATTGGGTGTGCGGAGTCAAATGAAAGATCTAAAATAAGTAACTTCTTTCTAGCAGATACTCTAATTGTTTGGCATACAAATTTGAGTTTATAACTTGTATAAACATGCAATAATATGATTACCAAGTTCTTCTTCATGATCCAAATGAGATTCCCTAATTACTATGATTGAATAAAAGGATTTAATCTTTCCTTTAAAGAACCAATTAATCAAACCATACAGATAAATCAAGTGTGCACTGATAAACTAAAAAAAATCCTTGATATATTAGTTTAAATCATTAGAAAACATCAACCTTGGAGACAACTTCAGCAATACTTTCAATTAACACAACAAAAAATTGATACCAAAAATATGCCACCAAATAAAATAGCTTCCATTGATATCTCCATTATTTCAAACATGCGTCATAGTCTCAGAATTGTAAAACATTATATCTACTATATTTTTTCCTATTCGCTCTCTGCTCTCCTATCACTACCGAAAATAAATATTTATACATCAGTTGTTCGAAAGGACGCATCCTTTCATATTTAAATCTCGTGCAATTATTTAATTTGGGATTTTACCAATGTTCAATAGAAATCCGCTATGGCATCCTGTAGTTTCCCCAACACTCTGAGTCTCTTCGACTATCATAGATCAAATATCGCTAAGGTGTCCTACATTTTCACTAACACTCTGAGTCTCCCCAACAGTTATCCTTTCGGTCTTAAGTATAGTTGTGACTCCCACCAATGCAAACATGTCACTATGAATTTGTAAGTCAGGAAAACGTTCCTCTGCTAACTTCATGTCTCACCGAGATATTTCCTTTGGTCTATTTTTTTATCACCAAGACATAATGATTTTCTTTCCGATCGAACTACACTTGGTATGACTCTCATATCCCTCTCCGATGAAGCTAGTCTCGCCGATGATCATTCCCTCCAAACATATCACCAAGTCCCTACCAATGCAATCCTGTCGGTATGACATATGGGGTCAAGAGGACTCCCTGACTTCATCCTGATAACAGCGACATAATCCCCATCTGCTTTATCGGCGAGACTGAATGAATGCTTTGGGACGTAACTCCGATGGCTCTTGTCTCGCCAATATATCTTTTTGTGCTTCGATCAGTAAGACACACATAGGCTCGATATGACTTATCTCGATGAACATTATCTTGCCGATAGGATCTTTTTGTCATTATGACTGTGAACTGCATCTTCCCGATGTGTATCCTTAGATGAGATCATATCGGTAAGATATTCCCGACCTCTTGCCGATAGACTAAAAAATAATATACGTTAGTATAAAATAATCTTTTGGGATAGGTGGGACCTGCAACATGTTACGGTGATATAGTTTATACATTCAAATGCTCAAGGTTAGGTGAATTCTATAGGACCAAATGATAAAAACAATCTAAAACATGGGAAAAAATGTTATGCAGAGCGGATTCTTGTACTTATGGTATGGGCTTCTTAAGAAACTTATGGGTACAGACAGCCATAAAATTTTCAAAATTTTACAGTTCTAATAGTGGCTCCATCTGGAGATGAATGATTGTGAGATCATTGCAAGGATCTAGATCTCTGGATGAGCAGGCCAAACTTTCAAGGTTATGGACTAGCGAGCAGGATGGAATGAATGGAAGTGGAAATGAACATGATCCTATACTACTGTACATGGAAATATTTATTTTGAATGAAGGAATATCAAGATTGTCCATGTACTGGAAATTCATGTTCCTTTTTATTTCCTAAACTACTATACATGGAATTTTTTTTGAGAGGATTGTCAAGAGTTGTCCATGCACTAGCAACCCTTAATCCTCTGTATTCCCTTTTTAAGAGAAAAATTGCTTCAAAAATTTCCCATGTACAAACAACTCTTGTTCTTCACCAGTCATGTTTTGTAAGTAATATGAATCTTCTCCTTTCTTACTAACAATAACAAAGGGTCCCAACCACAAAGCTTCAAATTTCCTATGTTTTCCCTTTTCCTAACATCTTGCATTCCACATTAGCACCAAATCATTTTTGTCAAATTTTCTATCTTTTGCCCTTTTTATCAAATAAATACTTTATTTGTGCCTGCAACTTCACATTCTGGTTTTGAGCTACTCTTCTTATTTCATCTAGCTCTGCCAATTGCTCCATTCTTTCCTCCATTGGTTCTTGAATATATATATATCTTCCTAAAGGATAAATTTATAATCTGGTAACAAATTTTGTAAAGGCCTCCTAGCTTGTGTTCCATATACCAATATAAATGGGGACTTTCCAATTTCCTTTTTGACAGTTATCCTATCAGCCCACACAACCATCTTCAATTTTGAATCCCAAGCTTTTTATTCCCACCTAGCATTCTCCTTATGATTTTTAGAAGACTCTTGTTGTTGGACTCTGCCTAACCATTAGCTTACGGATGGTAAGGAGCTACATAAGAAACAGTGATACCATGTGTACTGCAAAAATATTTGAAATCATCAGATTTGAAACACATCCCATTATCTATAATCAATCTTAATGGTGTACCAAATCTAGTAATAATGTTATCCATTAAAAAATTGAACACAACTTTACTTGTTGCTTGCTTGGTCAGGATTTCCTCTACCCATTTGGTGAAGTAATCAGTAGCTACCAGTATCCACTTATGTCCTCCACTTGTTTCTCTTGTATCTACCCAATAAAATCAATCCCGCACTGATGAAAAGGGTCTTCAACCTACAAAGGTCTGAGTGGTAAAGCTCCCTAATACTTCATTTTCCCCAAGAACTTCTGGCATGCTTCAAATCTTCTTAAGTATGAAAAAGAATCATTAAAGAATTTTGGCCAGTAATAACCTGCCCTGAGAATCTTATGTGCAGTTGTCTTTGTAGAATAATGGCCTCCACAGACCCCTCCATGCATCTCTCTTAAAGCATGCTTGGCTTGTGACTCATCTAGACATAACAACAGCATCCCATCCCTATTTTTCCAAAACAAATCACCTTCCATGAACACATATTTTGGCGCTTGCAGCTTCAGATTTCTTCTTTGATTATCACTTAATCCTTTAGGGCACTTCATGTATCTAAGGTAATACATGATGTTTGTATACCAAGAAGTATGCTCCATACTCACAATTGCATTTCCTTCATTTTGGACATTACAAATTTGGTTTGCTTCAATATTTGTTTCCTCCATTAATTTGGCCAAACCCTGACCTCTTACTAATTTGGTGATTTGTATTTCCATATAAAATTCTTGAATTTTATTAATCCACCAGCATCTCTTTCTAGTTACTTCTGATTGTGTCAAGATATCTTTAACAACTGCATGAGGGACACAAGCAATCACTTTGGCTCCAACAAGATACGGTCTAAAAGCCTTTGTGGCTTTTACGAATGCAAACACTTGTTTTTCCATTATATCATATTTCAATTCTGGCCCCTGCAATGACTTATTGAAAAAAGACACAGGCTACTCATGACCTTCCTCATTCTTCTGTAACATAATAGCAGCTATAGTGTGCAGTGAAGCAAATGAAAATATTTGAAAGGGTTTTGCAAAATCTGGAGATTTAAGGACAGGGGCTTCTTTGATGGCCTTTTTGATATATATAAAAGCTTCCAATGCTTCTGTAATCCACTCTATTTTTTGTCCCTTCCTTAGCATCTTTGATATGGGCTTAATAATTTTAGAAAAATTAGACACAAATCTCGTAACAAAGTTGACCTGTCCAAAAAATGATTGGATGGCCTTGACAGTTTTAGGAATAGGGATTTTATCTATGTCCTCAACCCTCTTAGGATCTATTCTAATTCCCTCCTTTGACACAATATGTCCTAAGATTTTTCCCTTTATGACTGCAAAATGACATTTTTAGGGTTTAGACTAATACCATATTCTAAAGCTTTAATAAATATTTTTTCCAGATGTTCTACATGATCTTCAGCCCTTTTTGAATAAGCAGTAAGGTCATCTTGATATACTCCCATTATAGCATTAATCCAGTCTGCAAATGCTACGTCCATAGCTCTTTGAAAGGTTGCACCTGCATTTGTGAGACTAAATGGCATTCTCACATAAACATATGTTCCCCATGGGGTTGTAAAAGTTGTCTTGTACTACTCAGATTCTTTGACTTTGACCTGATTGTAACTAGAGAACCCATCCATCATAGATAACAGCTCACACCCTGTTACTTTATGTAGTACAACCTCCATATTAGGTAGAGGGTAATTATCCTTGAGGGATGCTACATTTAGATTTTTGAAGTCCACACATAATCTGATATCCTAGTTCTTCTTCCTCATAGGAACATGGTTTGAAACCCATGTTGAATGCCTGATTGGTTTGATGATACCCCCATCTCTAAGCTTTGCCAATTCCTCCTATATTTTTGGTTCCAATGTTGGGTTAATAGGTCTTTGCTTCTGCCTAAATGGATTTGCATTTGGTTTCAACGAGATTTCATGTTGAAACAAATCTTCCCTATATGTTTTGAGATCTTCATAAGACCATGCAAACACATGTTTATATTTTCTCAATAATGTAATCAACATTCTTCAAATTTTTCAGGCTTAATTTCTTTTCAATGTATACTTTTCTTGGTACCAGCTCAGTCCCTAAATTGACCTCTTCAATATCCTCCCTCTTGACTGGTGTCTGCTTCATGAGGGACTGATCATTTCCATCATATAACCTCTCTAATGCTACTAGCCCTTTGGGGAGCTTATTAGTTCTAATTAGCTGTAAGATCTCCTTCCCAAATATTGCCTACTTTCCATCTACTTCTTCAACAAAGGCATTGAAATCAATTTCTTGAGCTTCGTATTGATCTATACAGTGGAGAAATTTTAGGAGGTCAGCATCATCATTAAAAACATGCCAACTGTATATATTGTCAGGCACAACGGGTCTTATTTTGAACTCAATTTGAGACACTCCAGCCAATGTGATGTCATCTCTTCTTAGTGCTACATTGGCTAAAAAGTCTGCCATTATGTTTTTCAACCTATCAATCCACTCAATAGAGAAAGCATCAAACAACTAAATTGTGTCCCATACAAAATTCCTATATTGCTTCAGCCTCTTGTGTTTTGCTGCATATTTTGATTTAACTTGAGAAACAACTAGCTCTGAATCCCCTAGAATAGCTAGCAGCTTAATCTTATGTTTTACAGCCATATTCAAACCTGTTAATAAAGCTTCATACTCTACCATGTTGTTCGTATTTCAAATGCTAGAAAAAATGAATATTTAAATGTAACTCCTTCAGGTGAAACAAATACTATTCTTGCTCCATTACCTTCTTGGCTACATGCTCCATCAAAGTACATTTTCCACACACCGTCGTAGTTTTTTTTAACATGTTTATCAATTGGATCAACATTGAATAATTTTTGCTAGGCTGGTTCTATCTTAAAATTTCCAAGATCCACATCACAAAAGCAATTGAATTGATCTTTAGGTACACAATCTACAATTGGGTTCATCCTTGGCTCCTTGTACAACTTAACTTCCTGGCCATTCACTGGAATTGTTGCATAAGATAAATCAAATTGGACATTTCCCCCAACTGTTGTTGTCCATTGTCTTGACAGAAGCATCCCAAACTAAGGAGGGGTGTCAATTACAATTATATATATATTATAGGCCACCTGAGGATAAGCAACTTGCTTGACTTCAACATCTTTCATAACACCTACTACTAGAATAGGCCTATTATCCATTGCATAGCACTTACCTCCATTAGTATCTACCCACATGCCAAGTTGTTTCATAACTCCAATTGGCATGATACTGATAGCAGCACCAAAGTCTATCATGCAATTCCTCAACAGTTTGTTGTTTATAAGTAGCGTGGTGAAAAAAGGATCAACCTGTGGGGAATTTACCAATACATCATTTAGACACTTCTGGGACAATCACCTTCTCTTGCTTGCTAACCATTTTCATGACCATCTAATTTTAAGAAATTGTACTTTTATCATTTCCATTTGATATCAATTGAATTGTACTATCCCTATACACCTTAATTCTCATCATCTCAAGTAGTAGGACAAACATTTTTACCTGAGATAAAGCATGAGAGAAGTCAAAAGAAGAACCCTCTGCCTTAATTACTTTCTTTTTCTCTATTGTTTCTCCTTTGTTTTCTTCCTTCTGGACAGGCTTCTGATTTTCTTTGTGTAACTCTTTATTCCCCTCCTTTTGGACAAGCTTTTGTTCAATCTTATCATGTTGTTTATTTTCTATTTTCTTCAAAAATCTTGGTGTTACTTCTTTGTCTTTCATAAATATTCCCCTGGGAACAACTTCTTTTTCATTCACTTTCCTATTTCTTAACCAATACTCACTCTTTGCTTACTCAACTGCAACAATGGTTAACCTCTTTATTTCTTCTTCAGTGGGTCTCCTTATATTGCATTGTGTAGGCACCTCAGTAGAGTGTTGTTCTACATTTCTTTCTTCAGAATCGAAAAAAACTTGTTGTTCAACCATGTGGACATTGCACCTTTGATTTGAAACATCGTACTCACAACCTTCATCTTCTGAAGATGAATATTTTTCCTCAACGAGTTGAAAAGTATTTGAGGTCAAATACACTATGTGATCCTCTCCATTGTTACCTACTAGCATTCCTTCCTACATTTCTTGGGCTACAACACAGTGATCTGGGGAATGTGGCCCGTCACAACCTTCACACCAAAGATTACTGTAGACCATATACCCTCCCTTCTTCTTTAATGGATTAGGTGTTTCTTTGTTCCTAAGTCTATCTATTACAAGTTTTCCATCCTTCCAATTTGTATTGTAAGGCATGTCATGTAACCTAGGCCTCTCATTTCTGTACGTGTTCTCCTGTTTGTACTGATAATTATTGACTTGCTGAGGAACCCTAGGATTATCTCTCTTACTGATCATCCCAGCAGCCTTCCTATTTTTTTCAATGGTTAGTGCTATTTTTTGGGCTTTAGCTAAATCTCTTGGAAACCTATTTCTCAGTTCATACCCTATTTTTGGATTGAATGCATTCAAATAAATACTCAATGCTGTAGAGTCTGGCAACTTTGACCCATGTAGTATCTTATTCTGCAATTTGTTGAATCTCCGATTAAAATCATAAATTGACTCATTCTGATTTTTCTGAATCCATACTAATTCATGAAAAGCAACATCTAGTGCACATAGATTTCCATACTATTCGAGAAATCAATCTTGAAATTCTTGGATAGAATCAACAGAAGTTGTTGGCAAGCTATTGAACCAATCCCTAGCTTCTTCAGTGAGTGACATCATGAACAACCTCATATGTAAATCTTCATATGGTATATCCAAATCTTGGACAAAAGCATTAAAATTCCTCAAATGATCTTCAACAGTAATTGCACTACTCCCTGTAAACTTAGGAACAAGACTTCTCCAACTACTATCCATAAGGTAAGGCTATAATTGAATCCCTATCAAATCAAATTATCTAATCATTTTTGTGTATTGCTGAGGGGGAGGGTTATGCAAGTGTTGATACTGGTACACTGGATTATTGTATTGTGTATGAAGATATGGCACATATTGTTGACCATGAGGTGGTTGGGCATTGGTATGTTGTGATGCGGTATACAATGGATGGTTTGGCTGCTTGTATTGATTTCCTATCTTACTCTGAGGAGCCTTTGGTTGATTTGAAGGCCCTACATAATTGTTCCCTTCCTTATGAGGTGGTACACACTTTGAAAGACTAGTTGTCTGAGCCTTAATTTTGGCTTCCTATAATTTCATGTCTTTGATTTCCTTTATCTTTTGGAGCCTCTGTTGTTCCAGTTCTGCTTTTACTCTTTCTACTTCTTGTTTCTAAAACTCCAATTGTATGTCTAATTCTTTGTTAGTCAAGAAATCAAAATTTTCTTGAGGGGTTACATGACCAATAGGCTCATTTTGGTTACCCTCCATTTTTTGATCATTTTCCTATTGATACTTGATTCCTTCAGCTTCAAGTTTAGCATCAAATTCCACTTGTTTATGAGGATTATCAAAAGGATTTCTTTTTTCTTCAGGAGTACAAGGTTCTCCACTTGAACTATCTCTCCATGTATCATAATGGTCATATGTCTCACAACGTGGTCTTGATGCTTTGTCTTTGTTTGTTATGCACATGTCATCAACAATCTTCTTACCCTTATCATCCTTATGTAGCTACTTACTATTGCCAGTAGGACCTCCTTTGTGTTGGGATCTTCTACCATTCATGTTGAATTGATGCAATGTTCTTGTCAGAGTCGCCACTCACTTTGTTAAAAGTGAGAAAAGTGAAATTATTCTTGATTTTATCCCCATCGGAATCACCTTTTCTAAAACTTCTCAAATTATGAATCTTTCTTCAATGACTCTATATGATGATCTTCAACTAGATATTTTGCAATTACTCCCTAGTAGAGTCACCAATTCATTAGCTCTCAAAAACACAGGTTTGAACCACGAGAGGTTGTCAGGCTCTTAGAACGTTTCAAGGTAACAGACAAGGCCAAATGGTTTAGAACTTCTACTATTTAGGTGCTACTAGACCTAGACAGGTGTACCTATAACAATGAAGCAGACTTGGATTTTATTTATTTCTTAAAGTAATTTACCCACACAGGAAAATGGGAGTGGATAAATGAGTTTTATTCTAGTACAAATTGTATAAGCAAAATCAAGGCTAAAATCTAATATGTTCATGTGTAAAAATGAATGAAACTAAATAGTAGAATGGTAGAGACTAATTCCTTATTGGGTGCGCAGAGTCAAATGAGAGATCTGAAATAAGTAACTTCTTTTTGGCAGATACTCTAATTGTTTGGCATACAAATTTGAGTTTATAACTTGTATAAACATGCAATAATGTGATTACCAAGTTCTTCATGATCCAAATCAGATTCCCTAATTACTATGATTGACTAAAAGGATTCAATCTTTCCTTCAAAAAACCAATTAATCAAACCATATAGATACAACAAGTGTGCACTAATAAACTAAAAAATATCCTTGATATATAGGTTTAAATCATTAGAAAACATCAACCTTGGAGACAAATTTAGAAATACTTTCAATTAATAGAACAAATAATTGATACCAGAAATACGCCACCAAATCAAATAACTTCCATTGATATCTCCATTATTTCAAACATGCTTCATAGTCTTGGAATTGTAAAACATTATATCTACTGTATTTTTTCCTATTCTCTCTCTTCTCTCCTATCACTACCAAAAATAAATATTTATACATCAGTTGTTCGAAAGGACCGTCCTTTCATATACAAATCTCAGGAAATTATTTCAGTCGAGCTTTTACCAATGTTCAGTAGACATCCGCTATGACAACTTGTAGTTTCCTCGACACTCTAAGTCTCTTTGACTATCATAGATCAAATATCACTAAGGTGTCCTGCATTTTCACCGATGCTCTGAGTCTCCCTGACAGTTATCCTTTCGGTCTTAAGTATCGTTGTGACTCCCACCGATGCAAACATATCGCTATGACTTTGTAAGTCGAGCAGACATTACTCCAGTTACTTTGTGTCTCACTGAGATATTTCCTTTGGTCTCTTTTCTGATCGCTAAGACATAATGATTTTCTTGTCGATCAAACTACACTCGATATGATTCTCATATCTCTCTCCGATGAAGCCAGTCTCACCGATGATCATTCCCTCCAAACATATCACCAAGTCCCTACCAATGCAATCCTGTCAGTGTGACATAGGGGGTCGGCAGGACTCCCTGACTTCATCTCAATAACAATGACATAACCCCCATCTGCTTTATCAGCAATACCAGATGAATGTTTCAGGATGTTACTCTGATGGCTCTTATCTCACCTATATATCTCTTTTTGGTTCGATTGGTAAGACACACATAGGCTCGATATGACTTATCCCGATGAACATTATCTTGTCGATAGGATCTTTTTGTCTTTGTGATTGTGAACTGCATCTTCTGGATGTGTATCCTCAGATGAGATCATATCGGTAAGACATTCCCGACCTCTTGTCGATAGATTGAAAAAAAATATGAATTAGTATAAAATAATCTTTTGGGATCGGTGGGACCTGCAACATGTTACATCGATATAGTTTATACATTCAAATGCTTAGGTTTAGGTGAATTCTATAGGACCAAATGATGAAAAAAAACTAAAACATGGGCAAAAATGTTATGCAGAGCGCATTATTGTACTTATGGGTACAAACAGCCATAAAATTTTCAAAATTTTATAGTTCTAACTCAATAATTTTATTGTTGTACATTGATATGGACATTCACCATAGCATGCCATTATTCCTTGCCCTTGTCAAATCATCATCTCACATGTGAGGACACATTCCTAAATTTAGGTTGGGGGGAGGAAAAATATGTGAATACTTTTCCCATATGTTAGTCCATGCTGGTCTACATCAAAAAAATTTAAATTGAGTCTATTTGAAATCTGAGTGAGAGGACAACTCGCATGTGTGAGGTGACACCAACAATTACCACCATTTCTCTCCATCATAGATTTCCTTTATTACTCCTTCCTTGCCATTATTGACCCTATCATATCTCAAGTTACAAACAAAAGGTAAATTAGAAAGGGAAAATTCAGTTGACATTAGCATTAGAAATTTAGCAAGTGTTGCAGGAAGGTAAATTTGGTTTTTAGATGAGAATTGTAGGAAAGAAACCATAGAGTGTTTTTTTGATTGCATACAATGGGAGGTGGGTTAATTCAAAATGAATCCACGACGCAGGATGTATTACTACAGGATGCACCCTGCTTGGTCAAATTCAGAAACTGTAGGTGGATAGACTACTTCCTGAAGCTAGACAATATTGATGAAGAAATTGCACTAGAATTCACCTAGACATTGTCTGAAGGGAAGGCCACAATAAAAGGACTAGGGGTCATGGCGAATGAAGAAATAATTACAGAAGTTATAGGGTTACTTGCCGACAGTGAAAATTACCCTACTTCCAAAGATGCCAAATCAATTAGGGCTGAATTTATAGAACCGTCCGACCCTCCATTGAGCATAGATAAACTGGGTGTGAAGAGAATGTCTTTGCCTAAGCCATGAAAGCATATAGCTATTTACATCATAAAATGTATCACCTATGAAGGTTGCCAATCGAATCTTCATTTCATGCGCTTCAATCTTTAGAATCACATGAAGCACGAAGGAGGATGAATGTGTCGAACATACTGTACAACCTTCTTTCAATCATGGTGGTTGAGACTCAGAAAGGTAGGGATAATTCTATTTCCCACCATTGTCTGATTAAATTTTTAGTTGAGAAGTCTTAGCATGATGTGTTTGGAATGACCTGGGAATAATTCATAAAAATTGATCAAATTAGACTTGAGCATTTGCAACCTATGGTTTTACCTCAACCTCGTAGGTCTAGCAGGAGATTGAGCACAACTGAAGCCACTCTTGGTGCTTCAACCTTTGGCGCAGGCCCTAGTGTAAACCCTCCTGCAGTAGAAGAAACCGTAGAAATTAGCTCTTCTGGGATAGAGAACTCAGGCAAAGAAAGTTCTTCCCCTGATTTTGATGATGATGTTCCACTTGGCATCCTAATGAAAACTAGGGCATAGAAGAGAGGAAAAAATGAGAAAAGGAAAAGCTAAAAAGTAGTTGGTAGAAAAAGAAATACTAGGCTCTAAGAAGTGGAAGGCTAACACTGTTCATCCTATAGCCAAAGAAAAACATGAGAGCCCTCCTAAAAAGTCAAGACTAGTAAGGCTAGCCTTTGGTATGCCTCTATAGGAAAGTCCTAATTCTAGAGAAATATCACAAGGGGACACATAAGCTCCAATGGGGTAGGTGAATGTTGAGGAAGAGGATATATTTAAGACGACAACAAACATAACATTGGTAGATCTTGTTGACATTGCAAAACAAGTCAAAAATTAAGGGTATGACGAAAATCAGGATTTCCTATAGGAAGAGACCCTGCAACAAGAGATCCTGCAACAAGATATCCTACACCAAAATCTAGAACAAGAACACGAACAAGAGTCCCTACAACAACAACAAGAATTGGGAGAACAATCAGTACCTCTACAACCAAAATTGATGGGATAGCCTGAATCCTTGCAACTGGTACCATATCAAGAGAAATCATTGCCAGGAAAAATTCCGGTAGGAATACATAACCCCCCTGATTTTTCAATGCACTAGGTAGCTATGCATTTATGGAAAAGACGCAAAGAAGGGAAGAAGAATGGAAGGAGGAAAAAAATAGGTTGGAGAAGGAAATTCAAAAGAAAGATGAGGAGATTGAAGACAAGGATGTAAAGATTGCTACCTTAAAGAAGAAGGTGGATGATATTGAAACTTTGATACCACAAATTTTAGAGTGCAAGACCCCTCCAAGGGTCTATCCTCTACATTTGAAGGAGAAATATCTTTCTTTTAGGTTTTCAAGAATTGTCTCAGGTTCACACCCTTCCATTGAAACCCCTACTAAATTTTTCAATGCTTATCGGATTGCTTCCCCTGAAATGAAGAAATTTTTGTGTGAGTTTTATTTGCATAATTATGTTGTGACTCAAGACCATGATTGGAATCCATTTTTGTATGTTGGGGATGTCCAATTAAGGGCATTTATGTCCTAGGTGCAAAATGAGATTAGTTGGGGACAACAATATGGGGCTTATAAGAAAATTGAATCCAACATCCCTTTATCCATCAAAGATGAATCGAGGAATCGAAGGGACATTTTTAGGGAATGGCACATAATGCTTTTCAGACCTAGCTATGGTAATAGGATTATGCCTTGGATAGAAGCAATCTATAGTGAATATGAGGCAAAGTAAACAACAAGAGAGGAAACCATGAAGAGATACCTCTCACAAAGATGGAACAACCTAACTGATGAGCTAAAGCAGGCTGAGCCTCATTCCATCAAGAACTATGTTGCAACTCTTAAAAGAATTGATAGATATATTCATATTGGAAGGAAAAAAGGGCGATTTTGGCTTCCCCTAACTTTTTAGCCACCCATCCTATTGTGGCCTATACCAAACTTCAGGTTTTACCACTATGACATTGTTGCAGAGAGACAGAGATGGAGCACATTGGACAAATTAGGAGGATTCTATTGGGACCCTAATTCACACACAACAAACACTGATGTGGGATAGTTGTTAGTTGCAAATTTCAGAGCATTGACTAAGAAGAAGAACATCCCTTCCCCTGCTCGAGGACCAACAAAACCTTAGGTTGGGGGAGTGATGAGTCTAGTTTATGGTCTAATTTTTGGGTAGAATTTATGATTTAGTTGTTGAAGTTATCATGGACTTTGATGTTAAGTGTTGATAATTTTATGATATTTCCTCAAACTATAGACATTGGGCCTAATCCTATTTTTGAAAATCTTTAATGATATTGGAATGATATATGGACTATCTATATTAATCTTGCATGTGGTTAATGAATGTTCTTTAAGGTGGTTACAGATATGCAATTATTGTGCAGACTAACATTGCCATGTAGATATAATTTGAGGATACTAAATTGAAAAAGACACCACCAGCTGGGCATGCACCATAACATCCAATAAGGGAATCATTCAAAGGTCAAAGGAGGTCGACAGTAGGAGATTCCCCATGCAAATCAAATGTAACTTCCTTGTAGTGGTCTTTATTGATGTTGAGTGAATATAGGCATTACTGTTGTGCTAAATCTGTGGGAACGTCTAACTAGATTCCATGCACACATAACCGCCTCTCCACTTTCTCTACTTTCCCTAAATGGCATCTTCTGAGTTTGTAGTTTTGACCACCTTGCTTAGTTGGTAGTATAAATAAGGATCATATGCTCCTTCTCAGGAGGTTGCATGATCTGATATTGTACTTGCACTCTTAATATTTTTAGCAATACAATTATGATACTCTTGTACTCATGAATTCCAGTGAATAAAATGAAGTTCTAAGTTTGAGCATCTGAGTTCTCATTAGTTTTAGAGGATACTTATCCAAGGGGGCCCCACTAGGTGAGTAATCCATCCTTTGGTTTAGTATTAGTTTAGTATTACTTTATGTTCAGTAATTAGTTAAGAATCTGGCACCGACTGTTCCTACAGCCAAAGAAAATAGAGTAGTGTCTTGTTTGCCTACTTAGATTTTCATTTTTGTCATGCATTATAGCTTAGTGTAATTGTTGGTTGATGTTCAACATTTTTGTTATTCCTTTCCAAGTAATTTACTTTTAGCATTGTGTCTTTCTTAGCTATAGAATGAAAATGGCTACTTTGGGTTCCTAGTGCACATATTGTGCTAACCCATTTCAAGTTCACATCCTTGGGTTGACAAGTTAAATGCACCTTCAAGATGATTGAAATAGCTATTCAGGTTAGATGTTCAATCTCTAAATCACGGTTGTAAATGCCTAGTTGTTAAATCATTGTAGGAGGCTGACACCCCAGATGGATGACATTATGGATTATTTGAGTGGAGCTAAATACTTTACAAAGATAGATTTGAAGAGTGGATAACATCAAATCATAATAAAAGAAGGGGATGAGTGGAAGATAGTGTTCAAGACAAATGAAGGATTATATGAGTGGTCGGTGATGCCTTTTGGACTAACAAATGCACTACGTACTTTCATGAGGCTGATGAATGAGGTATTCAAGAAATTGTTGGGTAAGTTTGTGATTGTCTATTTGGATGAGATCTTGATTTTTTAGTAAGACTAGAGAAGAACATTTGTTGCATTTAAGACAATCTTTGCAAAGGTTGAGAGAAGAGCAGTTACTGATAAACATTAAGAAGTGTAGTTTCATGAAGGAAGAATTGGTATATCTGGGATTTGTGATATCTGTGGATGGATTGAAGATGGATCCTAAGAAGGTAAGAGCAATAGTTGAATGGCCTACAGTGGAAAGAATTGGAGCGGTAAGATCATTTCATGGATTGGCTAGTTTCTACCAAAATTTCATTAGGAATTTCAATTCTATTTGCAGTCCTATGACAGAAATAGTGAGAGGAGATAAGAAAGATTTTAGGTGGACATCAGGGATCAAACAAGAGTTTTGGGTTGTTGAAACCCAAGTTCATCCTAGAGGTATATTAGAGTTATGAGACATCAGTAAAGAAGATAAGAGTAAAAAAGAAAAGGAATTTGTAGAACATATGAAGAAGGTGCATACTCAAATAAAGCGGCAATTCAAAGATATGAACCGAAAGTATAAGGAGCAAGTAGATGAAAAGAGGAGACACAAGGAGTTCGAAGTTGGAGATGAAGTGATGGTGTATTTGAGGAAAGAAATATTTCTAGTTGGTACATATAATAAGCTTAAGATGAGGAAGTTTGGACCCTATAAGATTCTGAAGAAATTTGATTCAGGAAATGCATATGAAGTAGAGTTACCAGATGGCATGGGTATATCACCTATATTCAACATTGCATACCTACATCAATACCATGAAGTGGAATTCAGTGAAGACAATGAAGAAAAATTGGAGAATCAATTTCCTAGGCAATAATCAGATGAGATAGAAGAAATTTTGGATACCAGAAATGGGAGGAGAATGCGTGGAAGACAATACAAAGAATATCTTGTGAAATGGAAGGGCAGACTAGTGGAGGATTCTTCTTGGATTTCTTAGGTTGAGGTCGACCGTATTGGTTTTCCTTTAGCCCCAACAAAGTGAGGGAATCACTTTTCAATCAACCCTAGATGTCTGATGCAGGAGAATCCTTGGTTTTTTCCAATCTTGCATCAACCAAAAATATTTTCATTTCAGTTTGTTCTTGTTTTAGTTCTTGTACAGTTCAAGTTGGAAAATTCAACAATTCATCATATTTGCTCACCAAACCCTGCGGATCTATATTTTCATCGTGGACATGTTCATTTTCCTTATTCCAATATTTCAGGTCGATTGGATCATTTTCTGGCAAGTTATCACTTCTTGATTAAGTGGCAGTTTCTTGATCTAGCACCAGAATAATTTTCAAGCCTAACGACTAGTTTGATCACTTGTGGATCTTTCCCATAACTTGTGGATCTTGATGGTGTGATTTGAATTGTTCCATGCAGTGTCCCCAACCTTTATTATAGTTCCACACTTCATTCTATGCATTCACCAAGGAGTAATTCAAATTTGAGGCCGACCTATTCCATGCACAAGTCATATTTTCCTTCATTGGAGATTGTAATGATCTTTGGCTGATGCAGAAGATTCTAGATCTGCGGACATGATATAAAGCTTGCAATAGATCATTAGGATAGAAGAAGTTGATTATATAGAACAATATAGATTTGATAAGTAATATTTTCACTCGCATTGAGGAGCATATAGGAAGATGTTATTTTGAGCATGTTGTATTAGGCCTGTGAGCCCAATCTGTAAGCCTGGATGTTGTTGGTTGTTTGGATTTGAAATTTTTGTTAATAAGAATGTGTGAATTTGAACTTTCCTCTATACTTTGTGTTGCTTCTATTGTGTGACTCTTGCTGCACAGTCCAGACCATTCTATTTGAGGACCCCCCTACCATGGTTACACCACTCTAGTTAACTCAAATCTAGGTAAAATCAATGCTGTAATTATTTTTGAAGAAATGATGATAATGGGAGATTAAAAGGTTGATGATGTGGGAAATGATCTTTGCAATATTTTTGGGGCAACACTTTTTACTTAAGATTTTGATGTTTGATGTCTAGATAAAGGATGTTTATGAACTTGTGTATCTTTAGGGTATACTCATGACCTTCAAGATAAACTAGTTCAAATATGATAACTAACTTAAGAAAATTCATGGAAAATGATTCATTTCACATAAAAAGTAGCTAAGTTAGGAGTTGGTTTGATAGATGTTTAAGTCCAAAGTGTTGGTGTATTCTAAATTTTTGCAAAGTTTGGTGAAGTGAAGTTTGGATTTTGATAAAGGGTGGATGAAGGTGTTTGAACCAATGTTGACCCAGAGTGAACCTTTGTTTTCCAAGACCAAGGTGGTAAGAAACATGCTAGACCTCTAAAAGTGTTCAAATCCAAAAGACCAATTTTTACTTAAATGAGGGGTTCATATTGAGCATACATGTTTGGATTATTCAATGGACTACATCTATAAAACCTCCTTACCAACTTATTCATGTTGCGGCACTATCTTAGGATATGCCTTATAATGTACTTTGCACTATGATGTCTAAGTTTGAAATAGTAGCATGTAGACCTTCTCTTGGGGATTTTTATTTTGCATGAGATCATTTAGAGAAGTTCAAGATCATGGAAAATACCAATGTTTTTACTTTCAAATAGGGCATACAATTTTGGATTATTCCTTGAAACATGTATATAAAAATTCCTTACCAACCTAGTCCTATTTTGGTAGAGTTCCACAAGGTGTTTGATAGCTTTTGGACTATCATGCCTAATTTTGAAGTGATGACATGTAGACCTTCTCTTGGGAATTTTTATTTTGCATGAGATCATTTAAAGAGAAGTTCAAGATCATGAAAAAAAGGATATTTATTTCCATGTGGGGGTGGTAATATGGGCCTTCCAACCACAATATCAACTTGTTCCTCTTCTTCGTCTATGATGTATGTTGTGTTTCTCCACTGGGTTGGTATTTATTTTGTTTCAAAAGTGATGCTTCTCAAACTACTAATTATATTAGTTTGTTCTCCTTCAATGAGCTCAAAGTTTGGTTGAATAATAGTAGGTGTAAGGTTGGGTTGTTTAACCAAAGTGATCAAATTCCAAATGGTCATGTGGGGTTTAATTTGTCAAGTTGTATTGCTTAAATGATTTTTCTTTTTACCAAAAACACTTATCTTTCTTAAGTTCAAACTAATGTCTATGTCAAAAACATCATCAATTCCATAAAGTCCATTTTGTGAAAAGGAGGAAGTCAAGGGCATAGTTACCTAGGTTAACTTTGGGAAGTCAAGGGCATATTTAGAAGTCTCTAAGAATAAATTCTTAGAACAAGTATCAATATCAAAGTTTTCTCAAAGGATATCCATACTTAGACCAGAGGGTTTGAAATTTTGAAAAGACTTTGTTGATGTTTGTTTTCAATTATTTTGGAATCAAGCAAGTGTTAAACTGACTCTCAAACATTTACAATCCTAGATAGATCAAGTACATATTTTTTGGTAGGATTACCATCATCGAAAGAGATGATTAATCCATGAAGATGAAATGGAAAAATAGGCTATGTCAAGGAAATGTAATTTCTTGACACACCAAGCAATAGATTCCATTCCCCATTTTCTTTATGGCTCAATCAAAAATCAGATATGGTAAGTAACTTTTGGGCACGGTGCTACTCCCATGCACTACCTTGAAATATTCTTTAGAATTAGACTTGGTTAGCCACTACAAACAAGGATTTAATGATCATATCTGGGATAAATTGGTGCCATACACATGGCAATTCTACTCAATTAAGAGGCCTCCCAAACCTTAAAAATATCTAAGGGTTTTAATGCATCATAGGGATACTAAGGGAGACATTCATCAGTATGAGACAACCACAACCAGCTTGGTTAGTGACTTTCATCACAACCAATTTTATTTATATAGTGAGACAGAATGAAAGCACCACTTTGAGTCGTTCCATCTCACAAGTTGGGAGGTAGGCCCTTTCTAAAGGTGACACATGTTTGAAACATAAAAAGCTTTTCATCACCCAAGATTGTCAATAGGTGCAAGGGGATAGGATAAGTGCTTCCAAGCAGAAAAGTAGACTTGTGTTTTTTTCTTCACCCAAGATCACATGAAGCATAAGGGGATTGGATAAGCACAACAAGAATAGATATAGAAAAATCAAACACATGTTCATTTTAATCCATCATAGCAAAATGAATTAATTTAAACACCAATTTGAAGTGTGAAAGTTGTGTTGTTCAATTTTAATCCAACAAACATAATGATGTGGGGGTTCAATTTTAACCAATTTGAACATTCATTTTAAAGCCCAAAATAAATCTAGTTTGGTCCTAAAACGTGAAATAAAAAGCATCATAAATGTGTTATAATTGCCCCAAAAGTGTCAAAACACTTGTTACAATTATAAGATTTAATGAAAAGAGTACTCCTTCACTTCAAATTTTATTGTCCAAACCTGCAAAATCAGTTAGTCTAAAAAAGGAAAACAAGAAGTCAAAGATATGTTAGTGATCATATAAAGCTAAAAAAATGAAACATATGTCAAAAAACAAGCTCTGTTCTATTTACCAGTAATTTGTGATGCTGAAATCAATTGCATCACTGAAATCCATCAATAAATTGTATAGGATATGCATCTCCATATTGAAAAATTGATAGTGGCCCTCTACAACAAATAGAGAAGTCAATTGCATCACCAAATCAATATCATCACTAAAAAATAAATCATTCTGCGTTAAAAAATTAAATTAGCATCACTATATTAATTTGTGACGAAATTAATTATGCATCGCTATTTTAATTATACATCGATAAACTAACAATTCAATTGTGTTGGTATAGATTGATGTGCTATAAAATGTGTCGATTGATAATCAATAGAATTGTTGTACCTGAAGACACAAGAAAAACAAAGATTTGACAAGAAAATCAGTAGATTAGTTAGTTCATGCCCTCCTTCTAGTTCCAAAATGTGACCGAAGGATTAGTATGGGATAACTACACTTGATCCATGAGGATATGAATCATATTCAAGCCACTAAATGTCAATCTCAATAAGATCAATCAATAAAGACTAAACTAGGAATCCATTAAAACTAACATATATTAAACTATGAAATCTTTAAAAACACCTATTCTAATCCATTGAAACTTATCCTATTGGGGGAGTGGTGTCATATTGATGTGGAATGATGACCCTTTCCCAATCTTGTGGATAAATGAGCCTATTTTAATCGATTCTATTGAAGATAATCAATGAAACTAATGATAGATGTGTGATGAAACATGATTTAAAGCTAAATGAACATGATGCCAGCTATTTTAACATGATTTAGACTTAGATGATTGATATGGATGTATGAAAAGCTAATCTAAATGAATTTTAAGCTAAAAAAATTCAAGCCCTAATTACCAAATAAGCTAAATGGATGCATCTATATTATCATGAAAGACATTAATGGAAGCTAAGCTAATATGCAAGTAAATTAAGCTAAAATGATGTAAACTATGAGTGCAAGTGCAAATGATTTTAACAACATAAGTTTGTTGTTAAAAGATGGATCCATTTGTCTCCAAATAGTGACCTATTTATAGGAGAACAAATGAGAAATGAAGGGTTGAGATTAAAAAGGTTAATCAATGGTCAAGGATGGAGGAAGAATGAAACATGGATCATGAATTCCCATCAACGGATGAGAATCAATGATCACATGGATCAATTAAAGAATTAAGGGGCCATATTCTTCCAAATAAACACGCCCAAAACTTGCAAAAGAATTCTTGTAAGTTAACTTGCACATGAAGTCTTGTAAGTTTGTTACAAGGAAGAATATTCCTTTTTTCAAATGAGTGAAGAAAGAGGATATTCATTAGGATATTCTCATGGGTGAGGGAAATATATATTTAGCAAATTAAACAAAGTTTTAATGTGCAAATGGGGAAGGAATATAACATGGGAATATTCCTTTTGGAGGAATGTGCAAAGGAGGAATATTCCCTTGCAAGTGGGGGGGGAATTATATTTAATTAGGAATTTTGATAATTAAATAAGGTTTTAATTATGCAAATTAGGCGAATTAGGGTATTCATTAAATAATTAATTTATTTAATGAAAAGGGGAAGGAATGTGATATTTAATTAAATAACTTAGGGTTGTTTAATTAAATAAGAGGAATTTAGGGATTAAATTAAATAATTTGATTTATTTAATTTAATAGGATGAAATGTTAGCATGAAAGGGGGTGAATGAACCTGATTAGAGTAATTAGATCAATAGATGAATATGATGCAATTAATTAAATAGCTAGGACAATTTAATTAATTAAGCGAAAAGAGGATGGGTTTTAGGATGAAATTATGTTAGTATATCTTATTCGAGTGCATGATATAATTCAAGATATTTTAAGTGTCTACACCCAAAATACAAGGAAAATATTGTATATATGTAGTGGTGGACTACCTTACCAAGTATGCACATTTCATTGCAATGTCTATAGACTATAGAGCTCCTTAAGTAGCCAATGTTTTTTTTCAAGGAGATTTCTAAATTACATGGCCTACATAGAAACATCATCAGCGACAAAGGCAATTGATTCCTTAGCTTGTAAAGCTTTTCCAACTAGTAGGAAAAAAACTCACACCAAATATAAATTACCGTCCCCAAACTAATGGGGAGATGAAAATTGTAAACAAATGGGTGGAAGGATACATAAGGAACTATGTTATAGGGTAAAAAAATAAATGTATCAAGTGGTTACACCTCAAGGAAATTTTAAATAATACAACCCATCATGTTTCAATAGGGATGAGTCCCTTCAAGGCCTTGTATGGGTATGAGGCAACATCATTTGGGAGTTTAATCCTCCAAGGAAGTAATGTATGAGGGGCCAAAGATTTTTTGCAAAAAAACATGGACATTATGAATACACTTAAAGATAATATACATAAAACACAAATCCAACAAAAGATGTATGCTGATAGAAGAAGGACCGAAAGGACATTTGAAGTAGGGGACTTGGTTTTTCTAAGGTTATAACCCTATAAGCAATCATCAATCAAGGTAAGTGCAGTAGGGAAGATTAAACCTAGATTCCATGGACCATACAAGATTTTAAGAAGGATAGGAGAGGTTTCCTATCAATTGTAACTACCGATAAATAGTAGAATTCATAATGTCTTTCATGTGTCTCGACTCAAAAAGGTGTTGAGATAGCATGTTACCTCATGTTTATAATTACCAAGATGCTTGATGATGAAGATAAATTAATTTTGTATCTTAAAGCTATTCTTGATATGTGAAAAAAGAGATAGAGGAATAAGTATATTCCTAAGTATCTAGTTAAGGGAAGGTTCTATCTATTAAAAATGCCACTTTAGAAGGAACCAAGATCTTTGATCATCAAAATTTAAAATTTCTTGAGGGAAAGCGATCTCAAGGAGGGTGGACTGCCATGCCCTCACCATGATACATTCTCACACCCATCCTTAAAACAAAAAACAAAAAACAAAAAATTATCTTATTTATAAGACTTCACAATTTTCTAAATATTAAATTCAGCACCCATACAAGCGTTTAATAATACTCATTCCTTTGATTGGAAATATTTTATTCTTAACAAATCATTGGAAAAAGTAATTTCCAAAAGTTGTGATGGATGAAGAGGCATGGAGTTAGTTTAGAAGGGTAGTGATTAATTTAAAGAAGGAACCTCCTTTGGGGAAGAGGTAAGGGAGATGTCTATTCAACCTCTTTGAGTTCCATATATAGAAGAAATTCAATTGAAGAAAGGCATAAAAGGATATCAAATATTAAAGGAATAATATGCATTCAAAAAAACAACCATTTGATTTAATAAGTGAGTGGAATGCAACATGATTGAGTATATTTTTTAATATATAATCTTTTATGTATCTTTAATCTAGTTGCTAAAGGGAATTGCTAATCTATTTAGACTCTAATAGTTATTGATTCAATCTATTTATTTCCCTATAAGAAATCATGCATGGATTACCAAGGAAACACGATTGGGAGAGGAAGCAAATGGGTTCCCACAATATAATTAAGCCACCCTATGTTGTATGGATAGGATTTCCTACCACTTGTGGGCCAAGGGGTGTTATACCACTCTCTTGGGCTTAATTGTGATGAGAAGTCTCCATACGACCTATCATGCTTTCCTCTCCAATCCCTACTATATTTGGTTATGAGAAATAGAAATATAGATTAGATCCAATTAGGTGATGTTATTTATATTATTTTTGATTTAATCTTAAGTTCAATAACTTTTATATGATTTAATTTTACATGGGGACTTGCAGGTACTCCAAGTTATATGCTTACAACTTGAAAGTGATTCTATTAATCTTGAAAAACTATGCATCTATCACTTTCCACATTCCTTCAAACTACTTCATCCAAAAGAAATTATAAAAGATTAAGAGAAGAGAGGAAAAAGCCTAAGAAATTAATCTCTTCAAATAATCCACACGTACACACTAAAAGATAATTAAATAGAAGCATAAACTATTTATATTTCACCAAAATATCTTACAGCTACATACAAAATGTAGTAACCAAAAAAGTAGCCTTTCCCTTGCTTGTTTGATACTTGAAATTAAAACTAAATTAATGCAATACAAAGGAAGAAAACAAACTTTCACAATCTGCTTTGTCAAAACTCAAAACATCTTTGATTGATTCTTCATCATTAGTTTACTTTTCCCTTCACAAATCACTTATCTCAAGCACTCAAACACCAATTTTGTTTCCCAAGGCTTAAAAAATAAATCCAAAGATTAATGCATATTCATTAAATTTATCAAAACATGGTTGGACCCCTCATACATCCCAAAAACACAAATCATTTGCATATTGACTTCAAAACTAGTAAATTTCCTCTTAGGTTTGCTGAAGCTTTATTTTTTGTTTTAGGCTTCATATCCAAACTGTAATATACCTTTTGGATACCCATTTAAGAGTTTTAAAACATATCAAAAGATCAATATAGGTTTTTTTGAGAAAAAATTCTCAAATAAAGACTTTACCGTTTCAAACTAGGCATAAAATTATGTATTTTTCCAGACTGTAGCAGCCTTTGGCTTCAATTCTCCACACCTAAACCTTATTCCTTCGACCTAAAACTCATTTGAATATGAAATATCATGAATCTAAGAGTAATATCACAAAAAATCATGAGATTCCACTAGGTAATCAAGGAGAAACATTAATTTCTTGCTTACTGGTTACCCTAAACAAGGGTTTCAACTGCTTTTAGTAAAAATCCAATATCTCACTCAAAACAAGGCCAAATTGCATAAAAAAAAACTAAATGGAAGATTATTGAATCCTCTAACATTTGCAAACATTCAAACCTGCATATAATTTTGTACAGATCCGTACAACCACATAAATTAGAGAAATTATGAAGAAATATGCAGAAAACTATGATTTTATTCATCTAGCTTCTTGCCTTCAATCACCCACACCTCAAAATTGGTTTACAATGCCTTTATAAAGGAATTACATCTGTATTTTCAGTTTCTAACTTCCTCCCAATGAACCAAGCCTATGTGAATCTTCACCTTCCATTATTTCTTTTAAACAACTTTACAAATATGTGTAGACAACTTTTTACAACCTTGCAAATTATAACATAATAAACTCAAATGACCTCCTAACAACTTCAATACACAGAAAATGACTTAAATGATCTCCTTAAAATGTGGAGAAAATAAAATTGAATCAGATTTCAAGATTTTTCCTATGGAGGCATAACTTTGTCAAGGTGCTCATGTACCATACTCTCGGCCATGAAAAGAATCCAAGTCCACTTGGATTGATGTTGTCAACAATCTTCATTTCTTGTATGCTCTGCCTCATATTGAAATTGCTTCTAACCACCTTCATTTTCACCTTAGGTTTGAACTTGTCCATTCAAATCAGCTTCATGCCTTTCTCACCAACTGAAATCAAAATCTTCACTCTTTGGTGCATCTCAATATCATGCTTGTCCCTTTGTCCTCTAACCTACAACTTGATCCTTGTCCAAAAGATTAGTAACATAATAAAATAAAACATGATTTCTAGCATCGTACCTCCATCATTCATCAATTCTCTACAAACCTCCAAGGTTAATTCATTCACAATCTACTCTTTAATCAACTCAACCTCTGAAATCAGGTCTCTTATTTCTGTCATACCTTCATCATGCTTGGGGATGTCTACAATACTTTGACCTTCTTTATCCATGAACTCTTCTTTAGAATCTTCAAAGAATTATTTTTCTTTCATCCTCATGTGTCTTCTTCTCTTCTTGATTATCTTCTGTATGGGCCATGAAAATTTCCTTTTCACTATCAAATTCCAACTTGTTGTTTGCTTAATCATCTACTCCATCCTCTTCATGGATTCTTGGAACTCTTCTTCAAACCTCTTAAGCTCTTGCCTTAACTCAACAATTTCTCTATCAAACTTTTCTTGTCTTTTCTTCTTCTTTCTCTCTTCCTCTACCTACAAATGCCTCTTCAAATTCTCCATCTTCATAAGCAAGCTTCCTCCTTGCTTCAACTTCTCAACTTCTCACAACTTTCTTTTTTCCTTCTCAATGGTAGCAACCAGGTTCTCACATAACCTACAACCAACCACAACACAACACGAAACAAAAAACCACAACTACAACTTATCAACCCAAATCTTTCCTAGGCTCTGATACCATTTTGATGCAATACAAAGGAAGAATACCAACTTTCACAATTTTCTTTGTCAAAACTCAAAACATCTTTGTTTGATTCTTCATCATTAGTTTACTTTTCCCTTCACAAATCATTTATCTCAAGCACTCAAACACCAATTTTGTTTCCCAAGGATTAAACAATCAATCCAAAGCTTAAGAAATATTCATTAAATTTATCACAACATGGTTGGACCCCTCATACATCCAAAAAACACAAATCCTTCTCATATTGACTTCAAAACTAGTAAATTTCCTCTTAGGTCTGCTAAATATTTATTATCATTTTAGGCTTCATCTCCAAACTATGATATAATTTTTGGATACCCATTTAAGATTTTTAAAACATATCAAAATATCAATATAGGTTGTTTTGAGAAAAAATTCTCAAATCAAGACTTTACCATTTCAAACTAGGCATAAAATTTTGTATTTTTCCTTACTAAAGTAGCCTTTGGCTTCAATTCTCCACACCCAAACCTTATTCCTTCAACCTAAAACTCATTGAATATGAAAGATAATTCATCTAAGAGTAATCTCACAAAAAATCAGGAGATTCCACCAAGTAATCATGGAGAAACATTAATTTATTGCTTACTGGTTACCCTAAACAAGGGTTTCAACTACTTTTAGTAAAATTCCAATATCTCACTCAAAACGAGGCCAAATTGCATGAAACAAAAACTAAATGGAAGGTGATTGACTCCTCTAACATTTAAAAACATTCAAACCTACATATGAGTCTATACAGATCCGTATAACCACAGAAATCTGAGAAATTCTAAAGAAATATGTAGAAAACTATGATTTTATTCATCTAAATTCTTTCCTTCAATCACCCACAACTCAAAATTGGTTTACAAGTCCTTTATAAAGGCATTACATCTGTATTTTCAATTTTGAGCTTCCTCCTAATGAACCAAACCTATGTGACTCTTTACCTTCCATTATTTTGCTCTTTTTAACAACTTTACAAATATGTGTTGACAACTTCTTACAACCTTCCAAATTATAACATAATAAACTCAAATGACCTCCTAAAAACTTCAATACATATAAAATGACTTAAATGATCTCCTTACAATGTTGAGACACTAAAATTGAATCAAATTTCAAGATTTTTCCTAAGGAGGCATAACTTTGTCAAGGTGCTCCTGCACCATAAACTAATGATGTCTTGGAGTGATGTTGTAATGTTTTGTACACATTCACACTATTATAGGACCTTTATTTAACTAAAAAATGCATTAATTGATCCTTTCCAAAGGTTTTGTAAAGTGTTGTAACACACTTTCACACTTTTCTAGGATGTATTTGCTTAATTTAGCCTAATGGGTCCCCTTTCTAAAAAAAATGTACATAATATGTACCTTGTTTAAGTGTTGTAAAGTGTTTTAAAACACTTTCACACTTATCTAGGTGGTATTAATTAATTTTGGTTAATTGGATTTATTAACCCACTTTTAATTCAAATTCAAGCCTTAATTTTGACACCTCCCGAAGATGTATTCGACAAACATAATTTAATTAGAAAATTATTTTATTGGGAAAAGTTTGGTCCTAGTAAGTTGAGCTAGGTCCCATTCGCCCTTAATGGTGAATGGGTCCTCCTTTAACAAGACCCTCCTTAGTTGATCTAGAATGGGTTTTTAGCATTCTTTTAGCTCCCCAAAGCTTGGTCCTAGAAACTTAGCCAAGACCCATTCACCCTTAATGGCGAATGGGTCCTCCCTTAATGAGACCCCAATTTTTTAATTTCATTCTAGTAGGAATTTAAATATGTTTTTGTTATCAATTTTTCACCACAACTCAAATTGACAGAGCTGGTTATTCAAATTCATTTTAAGGTGAAAAGTTTTAGTTATTTCTATTGTTCTTTAAACCATTACATGTTTTGAGTTTTGAGTTTAAAACAAAGTGCAATGTGTTTCAGTTTTCCATTCATCATTTCTAACATTAAATATTGCATGAAGTGTACAAAGAAGTACTCTATTATGTATTCAGTTGTTTATTACACAATGTTTCATACATTTGTTTCAAAACAGAAGTACAAAATTGAACAAGAATTGCAAAAAATGTTGTTTTGTATTCATTGGGATAAAAATGAATCAAGAGTCCAACACAAGCCATCTGAGTAGCTAAAACAATGATCCATAAAGAGTACACTACTCTATTGATGATTAAAAAGAGAAAATAACACATAAGAGGGAACATAGCCATCATTTCTTGAACTTGTCTCTAAGCTACCTTCAATGTTGTTCCTTCTTCTTTTCCTTTGTTCTCCAAGTGAACCTAGAAGTGGATGAAATTTTTTGATAGAGCTCGGGTTATGAATGGTCCTACATGATCCATCAACAGTATTGTAGAATAATATTTATGATGCATTGAATCAATTGAGCAAAGAAAAGAGGAGTGCAAGATAATACCAAGGAGGAAGCATCATAAGAAACTTCAGAATTTATTGTTTTAATCTAACACTGTTTGTTTCTTGTGTAGGTATAGGAAAAGCAATGTTGTTGATATGTTTTGAAGATTTTAAAGCATGTGATGTAAAATGGACTCCCACAAGGGTTGAGATCCACGTGTTGCCCCTCAACATTCCATAGAGGGGTTGACAAAAGAAACAATTTAGTATTGCTCAAAAGAGATATGCATCTGAAGGAGTGCATTAAAAATGTCATAAGAGCTCAAGCAAGTGATCATCTAGGACAATCAAGTATGAGAATGCAATGAATTGGGGATCATAGATGATCAATTACTAAAGTCAGTCATCATGAAGAGTACATCACGAGATAGTGAACATGCATACATAATGCCTTGTTTGTAAATCAACAATAACAACTGAAGCAATTTGAGAAGCTTCAGAACACCTTAATCATGGTGTTGTATTTCAAAATCTTATATGCAAGAAAAAATCCATATCAACATTTGCTATTCAAGGGAGATAAAAATGCATGAAGAGTACAAAAGAGAGATTTCTTTCATTTAGAAATAGAATTATTGATGGTTGTAAGTGAAGCTTGAAGGTCAAAAGTGAAGGAAAAGGAGCACTATTGAACTAAAAATGCAATACACTAACTGCTTGAGTTGAGTGTAAGGTGAAACAACATCATTGATAGCAATGGCATACAAGAAACTAAAAGTTGGATACAAAATAATTGATGCTACAAGAGCCATCTCTTTGCATTCTCACATGAATTTGTGATGAAGGTGGAATTAGAGGTGCATTTATTAAGCATTTAAGTGAATAAGATAAGTGACAACAAGCAGAAAAGTAATCTACAGGTGCACCATGATGGCTGAGTGCAGCCTTACAAGTAAGTGAAATGAAAGCATCAATTTACAATACATTTGAGAGAAAATAAACTTTTTCTTTGTGCAAGTGTGTGCAATTGTCGTGCTACAATTCATGCTAAACAATAAATTGAAATTGCATGGAAGAGAAAGCATGTTTGTTGATAAGTAACTGAAAGCATCAAATTAAGATGAGCTTCATTGTATCTATGCACTTCAAGGAAGAATGAAAGGAAAATTAATTCCTAACAGTGTGTGCATCATGTTGGAGAGATACAAACAATGCAAAGAGGATATTTGTTCCATTAAGAATGATCTCTAAGTTAAGTGAAATCTGCATTATGAGAACAATCAAATAAAGCTACAATAGTAGGTGTTTGTGCTTGAAAAGGTGAAGTCATTTTGGCTTTCAAAATAGTGAGCTTATGCTATAGTGAACTAGGGTTTCATAATGGAGACAAGTGAAAAAATGCCCAATTTTGAACTTTTAAGAGAGAATCCACATTGGTTTACATTAAGAAGATTCAAAATGCAGAGATAAATGGTAGTTCAAGCTCATACATAAATGTCAAATGAGCCCAGTTAAGCTCTCATGGCCACAGTGTGAGAGTAAATTTCTTTCACAAATGGTGATACCCATTTAGGGTATTGAGCTCCAAATGCAAATACAGAAAGAAAACAACCATGGTTTGAGCTCATGCCAACATTGGAGCTCTATAAAATGAAGTTATTGAAGTTAATGGTTTCAACCATGATTGGTTTGCAAACCTAGAAAATGAACAACATATTGCTTATGCATATTCAGTGGAATATATGGGAAATAAGAAATGCATCGAAACCCTATTCAGTGCTCTCATGGTTGTGGCCTGAGAGGAGGTTTCTCTTCACAAAACACCAAAAAAACTTGGATTTTTCATCTCAAAAGCTCGAAATGCAAAGATAACAAGGGTTTGAGTGTATTCAATAATGGAGCCTTTCATAAAAATTGACATTTTAAAGCTAATAGTCGTGGCCATGAAGGGTCTGCAAGCTTTTAGAGACAAAATAAAATGCATAGTTTTCTCCAAGTTTTATCTCCTTTGAAAATTCCATATATTTTTACATCATGGGTCGAGCCCAAAAGGATATTATTCTACAGAAACCAGAGAAACATATATGGTGAATATGCAGCCTGTTCAATGGCCAATCTCAAAAAAATGCATTTTTCACCTGTTTTGCTCAAAAAGCTCACAAATCAAGCTCTTATTAAGAGGGAAATGCTTTTAAAATGAAGAAATAAAATATTACCTTGGTTGTAGATCAAAAAACTAGTCCAAGCCCGCGGTGAAACTCCAAAAATCTTGTACAAAGCATTCTCATGGCATCCAATCAAGCAAAGAAGCAACATAAGCAAAGAAACACACAAAATAAATAAAAAACCAGTCATGGTCGTAGCCTAAAGGCCCATTTCTCTCTGTCAAATAAAGGAAAAAGGACACCAAAATGAAAAAAAACAACTCACCATCAAATGTAGAGAAATATGCATCAAGAATCGACATGAAAGCAACTCGAATGGTGAAGTTTCTAGCTCAAACCCTAGTTCTCCATGGCAGCCAAGAACAAAGCACTATTTTCTTCAAACTTGGCTGAGTGAAATGATGTTCAAAATGTGAGATATGGTCGGTTTTGGTGTTAGGGTTTCCCCATGTGCACAATTTGAATGTGATTTTAATCACATTTGTTTTAAAAACCAAATTCCATATTAATGCCTTGTGAGTGCTTTTTCCTAGGTCGAGCCATGCCTTAGGAACTTTTAGTGATTTTTAAAGGAAATCAAACAAAAACCATACCTTTCCCTTATGTTTTTCATGTGGTCCATATACACATTTCCCTTCCACTAGGCTAGGTTGTCAATGCCTTAGTTTTTTTTTCTTTAGGTCTAGGGCTCATAATCATTTTTATGATTTTTTTATAAGAAAATCAAATACATAGGAGCTTTCACATTATGTTTTGATTTTTTGCAAACATCAGTTTTTACTCAAACTACATAAAATCAAAGTATTTGAACTCAAGATGAAAGAGCAAATGTGTTAGGAGAGTTTCTATATTATTTTCTAAAATTGTAGTGATTGTAAGACATCACTAATGGTAATTTTTCTATAAATTACCTTAGTGTTCGTTAATGTTTAAAATGCAGTTGGTACACTTGAGTCCCTAGTGAAGGTTTCTATTTTGAGTTGGAGTTCTTGGGTGGATTTGGAAAAGAGATGAAAAACTAGACTTTCTATTTTTAGTTCTTGAATTGTTTGCACTTAATTTTGAGGATTTTTACATGGACCCTTTGGAGATGGAAAGTTCTCATCTTTTTGATGCAGTTTGGAGTAGATTTTTTGCACTATTTTTCTAGATTTTTCCTTGAGCTCGAAAATTGAAAAGTTGTCATTCTGAGATGCAAATGAAGTTGATTTTTTCTATTCTCACCATTGATGTCACTTGATGGCTATAAGTTTGATAAATTTTAATTTCTCAGGGTTCATAATTATGTTTCTTGCTCTCACACTCACTGAGGAGAGACTTCTAAACTTATTTGAATCAGATTTTGATCTTGTGCTCCTTCATCTCAATAAAACAATGAGCTTCTCCTTCCCATTTTCTTGTTTTGAGTTTACAATATCAATTGATGTTGACTGGGATTCAAGAGGTGAATCCTCTTTATGTCTTGATAAATTGTGAATTTTTTTCAAGAGTCTATTCTAATTCAAGTTGAATATTTTTTTCCATTGGTCAGACTTTGTACAAATTACTGATGAATTAGGTAGTTTCAAGGTGGGATTGTGAGAATCAAAGTTTTAAAAGAGATTGTTGTGAGTATTAAGTTGTCAAGACCATTGATTTTCTAGTTGATCATCTTAGGCTACAAGATTTGATTTTAAGTTTTCTTCCTCCCCTTTTCCCATGAAAGTATTTAGATTAGATGGATTACTAGAGGGAACCGTCCCACTCTAGAGATTTTTTCTCACTCATTCATTTACCCACAAATCAGAGAGCGTTTCCATGTTGCAACAGGATAGCCAAGCTCAACTTGACTAAGGGTGCAATCCTGATTGCCAACAGTTTTTGGCACGCCCAGTGGGACTCTAGAGTCTTGTCTTTAGAGTCATTTTTCTAAGTTTTAATTTGTTGTTTGGTATATGCAACAACATTTTCTACCTATAGAGGTCTAAAAAATGTACCTGGTGACTCCTAATTTCTAGTTACATTGCAGATTTAGTGCAGATAGCTTATGCGAAGGATTCAGACCAAATCTATTCTAGCACCTTTTGAGTATTTTCAGCTCTCCCCACGAAGAAGGAGATGCAGAACACCAAGAAGGACCTTTGATTCAATGAGAAGAGAAAATTCCACACCTTCGGAGCTTAGTCCCATTGTCTTTGTGAAAAGGAACCCAACTCCAATATCTCAAGCACCACTTATGGCGAGACAATTTTCCTTCACACCATTCAATTGGGGCAACTCGTTATTGTTGGATCGACATAATGAAATTCTAGTAGCAACACTTAAAGGACTACCTCACTTCACTAGTGAAGACCAAACTACCCTTGATGAATGCATCTGAGATGTGGCAACACAAATTTTGGTGCACAATATAGCAGAAGAGAACATGGCTATAAGATTGTTGGATGCTTTGTTGAAGGGGAAATCCCTTCAGTGGTTTAGAGGACTCCTAGCCAATTCCATTGCAACATGGGACTAGCTTGGCTATGGTCTTCACCGAAAGTTCATGGAAAAGTTAGACCACCTTTCATTGCTTGAGCAGTTGAACACCATCAAGCGGGCTCTCCACGAGCATATGGTTGACTTTAATTATAGGTTTCAGAGAACCTAGGATAGGATACCTTTGATAGTCAAGCCCCCACTTGAACATGTCTTCTTATTCTTCCTAAAATCCTTGAATAGTGAAATCTCAGTTATGATACAGTCCATGGGGGGTTTTACATTGCAAAATTCCCATGACATCACAATAAGGGCTGAAAATTTTCTCATTCAAGCCGAGAAGATAGCACCTAGACCCCCCACACCTTATTTTCCTAAGATTCAGCCACCTACCCCTATGAATTTTCCTCCTAGTGTTGTTGTTCTGCCAATCCCAACAATAGGTTATAAAGCTTTGTTCAAGAAAATGTCATTCTGGACCAAACCAAAGAAATCCAAGAGATAAAAAATATGCTACAAAATTTTGGTAAAACCTTTAGCAATGAATTCATGAGCCTCAAGAAGCATGCTAGTCATGAAAATATGCCCTACCAAGCTCCTTACCAGTAGAACCAGTAGAGTAGGCCACCATTTCAAAATGATTTCCAAGGACAAAAAAGGGGTTTTAACCCCAAGCCTTTTCAGCCTTACCCAATGTTGCTGGCCCCTCAAGAGAGCTAGTACCGTAGAACAACTTGGCTCAAGAACCTGATTGGTGCTACCCATGTAATCAACCACACAATCAGGTTGTGTGCATGAGTAGAGCGAAGAATCAAGCTCTAATGGTGCAAAATAATTATGGTGGCCTATAAAATTTACTAAGCAAGAATGTGGAACAACCAAGCAACTTCGAGATTGCTTTAGTGAATTGGAAACGTGTTAAATATTGTGGAGTTAACCATTTCCAAGGTCAGAACCAACAAGTTTCGCCCATTGTAGCGAACACAAGGTCCAAATAGAGAGCAATTGAAGCAGAAAAAAAAGCTATAAATTCACAATAGTAAGTTGCAAGAGACAAAAATTGTGCCATTCCACCTCAAACTGTCCTTGCAACACAATCAAAGGTGTAAATTCTACAGAGAGGACTACAAAAGGTAAGTCTCATTTCTTTCAATGTGGTTGAGAATTTAAAGAAAGCTACAGTCAGCATGTCCATTATGGATGTACTCCATATTCCAGGCCAAAAAGATTGTTACAAGATGCATTGGCTAAAATTTCATCTTCAGATGTTGTTAATGTAGAAAAGAGCAGAATGTTACTTGCAAACAACCCAGAGATCAAAGCTGGGCAACAAAGTCAAGAGGTGAAACCCCCACAATTCTATCTAATTCTGATTATAGGGGATAAACTTGTCCATAACTGAACGATATACTCGAGAGCTAGCTGCTCGGTCATGCCTAACAACTTAGCTAATAATTTAGGCTTAGTTTACGAACCTGTGTCAAAAGGAGTTGTGCAATTAGATGGATATGTTATTCAAACATTAGGAATCATTAAAAATTTGGCCCTCACATTACATGCTTGTCCCAACTTTGCAATTTCCCAAGATGTTCTTGTGATTGAGTTGCCTCCCCATTTTGCACTTTACCTCTTGGGAGAATTTACTACCAAACTCGGAGGTTTCTTATCAGTTGATTGGTCTCACCTTTTCTTTAGAACTAGATATGGAACCAAAGTGACCATTAGTTCTAAGCCATTAGTGAAAGACCATGTTGAACCCTACATTCCTAGCCTAGTAAATGCTAACCTATACTCCACAAAAGGGTTGGAGAATCAACCCATGACCGCAGACCCAAACACACCCAACAAAGAAGATGATGTGGATGAGTGGGCTACACAAGATTATGACCTTGAACCTTTCAATCACACTGAGGAGGAAAGGATAGGCATTTACATAATCCATGAGTCTGGTACAATAGTCCCTAACCTAGTTAAAGGCCAAGGTTAGCTTTTGGTTGGTGACACAAGGTTGTTGAAAGATGAGGAGGTGGTTAAAGAATGGAAATCGATGCTCTTTGAAGGTTAAGTTTTAGATCAAGAGGAGGACCTCAAAGAAGATGAAACATCTATTCAAGAATGGATGAAATTACTCTTTGAAAATGAAGCTTTAGATAAAGAAGAAAGCCCCAAAGAATATGGAGAGGTTGATCAAGAATGGATGGAGATGCAGTTTGATAATCAAACCTTGGATCAAGAGGAGGTCTTTGAAGAATAATTTCTCATTTAAGTAAGTAGGGCCATTGAAAACTACTTTGAGAGGGAAGATCATGTAACTAGAGAGAATCTGTTTCTAGAGGATTTTGAGTTCCCTAAAAATTGTGAAGAGGCAATCATTGTTGAACCACAACTTCCAACCGAACGGTCAGAAGGATTGCCCAATTTTGATGTTGAATTTCAAAGGATTATGACCACGATGGGGTCAATGTCTACTGGTGAACAAAAATTCTACAAAAATTACTTTGACAAAGTCTTATCCCAGAAAGCTAACTTTCAATTGAATGATGAGCTGAATGATAACATGATAAGAGAATTTTGTGAATAAAAGTTCAGAGAATTTTATGTTGGAGACTTTGTGCTCAAGTGGGATGAAAACAAGAATAAACTAGGAAGGCACTCCAAATTTGATGCAATTTGGGAGGGCCCATATGTAGTAACAAAATGCAGAGGGCATAACTCATTTCAGCTCTCAAGGTTAACTGGAGAAGTGCTTCTGATCCCAGTCAATGGGATCCATTTGAAACATTATTTTTGAGGTTCTAAGTTCTACCCTTATACTATAGTAGAGTAGTTGCTGCTAATAAGTGTTGGGAGCACTTTCTTTTCAATAGGTTCTTTTCCATAAGTGCTTCTGCGCATTATTTTTTGGCCACTAGGGCCATGTTCGTTTGATTCTGTTTGTTTTGTTTTTTTTTTCACTGTTGTTTGGAGTTACAAGTTTTATATTTTTTAGAGCTTTTGAGTTTTAGAAGGGTAGAATTGACTCTATTCCCAATGGATCTACATAAGGCAACTAGCCTAATGCTTAACATGCAAGCATTTAGCAGAGGTCGCCGAAAGTGTTATAAATTTTTCACCATAGGTCAAATTGATAAAGTTGGTTATTCAAATTTATTTTAAGGTGAAAAGTTTCAATTATTTCTGTTGTTGTTCAAACCATTGCATGTTTTGAGTTTTGAGTTTAAAAGAAAGTGCAATGTGTTTCAGTTTTCCATTCATCATTTGCAACATTAAATATTGCATGAAGTGTAAAAAGAAGTACTTCATTGTATATTTAGTTGTTTATTACACAATGTTTCATGCATTTTTTGCAAAAGAGAAGTACAAAATTGAACAAGAATTGCAAAAAATGCTATTTTGTATTCATTGGGATAAAAGAGAATCAAGTGTCCCACACAAGCCATGGGAGTAGCTATAACAATGAGCCATAAAGAGTACACTATGCTACTAATGATAAAAAAGAGAAAAGAACACATAAGAGGGAACATGGCCATCATTGTCTGAACTTGTCTCTGAGTTGCCTTCAGTGTTGTGCCTTCTTCTTTGCACCCATTCTCCAAGTGAACCTGCAAGTGGATGATTTTTTTTGTTAGAGCTTGAGTTATGAATCCTCCTACATGATCCATCAATATTAATGTAGAATACTATTTATGATGCATCAAATCAATTGAAAAAATAAAAGAGGAGTGCAAGAGAATACCAAGGAGGAAAAATCATAACAAAATTTTGAATTTATTGTTTTAATCTAACATTATTTGTTTCTTGTGTAGGTATAGGAAAATCCATGTTGCTAATCTTTTTGGAATATTTTAAAGCATGTGGTGTAAAACGGGCTCCCACAAGGGTTGAGCTCAGCATGCTGCCCCTCAACATTCCATAGAGGGGTTGAGAAAAGAAAAAATTCAATATTTCTCAAAAGAGATATGCATCTAAAGGAGTGCATTAAAAATGTCATAAGAGCTCAAGCAAGTGATCATCTAGGACAATCAAGTCTGAAAATGCAATGAGTTGAAGATCATAGATGATCAATTGCTCAATTCAATCATCATGAAGATTACATCATCATTGAATGAGATAGTGAACAAGCATACATAATGCCTTGTTTGCAAATCAACAATAACAACTAAAGCAATTTGAGAAGCTTTGAAACACATTCATCATGGTATTGTATTTCAAAATATTCTATGCAATCAAAATTTCATATCAACATTTGTTGTTCGAGGGAGATAAAAATGCATGAAGGGTACAGAAGACAGATTTCTTTCATTCAGAAATAGAATTATTGATGGTTGAAAATGAAGCTTGAAGGTCAAAAGTGAAGGAAAAGAAGCACTGTTGAACTGAAAAATGCAATACATTAAGTGATTGAGCTGAGTGTAAGGTGAAACATCATTGATAGCAATAAAATACAGGAAACTAAATGCTGGTTACAAAAAAATTGATACTACAAGAGCCATCTCTTTGCTTTCTCACATGATGTTGTGATGAAGGTGGAATTAGAGGTGCATTTTTTAAGCATCTAAGTGCATAAGATAAGTGACAACAAGCCCAAAAATAATCTACAGGTGCACCATGATGGCTGAGTGCAGCCTTACAAGTAAGTAAGTGAAATGAAAGCATCAATTTATAGTACATTTGAGAGAAAATAAACTTTTTATTTTTGCAAGTGTGTGCAATTGTCACTACAATTCATGCTAAACAGTAAATTGAAATCACATGGAAGAGAAAGCATTTTTGTTGATAAGTAACTGAAAGCATCAAATTAATATGAGCTTCATTGTATCTATGCACTTCAAGCAAGAATGAAAGTCAAAGTAATTGCTAAAAGTGTGTACATCATGTTGGAGAGACAAACAGTGCAAAGAGGATAGTTGTTCCATTAAGAATGATCTCTAAGTTAAGTGAAATCTGCATTATGAGAACAAGAAAATAAATCTATAATAGTAGGTGTTTGAGCTTGAAAAGGTGAAGCCATTTTGGCTTTCAGAATAGTGAGCTTATGCTACAGTGAACTAGGGTTTCATAATGGAGACAAGTGAAAAAATGCCTAGTTTTCAACTTTTAAGAGATAATCCACATTGGTTTACATTAAGAAGCTTCAAAATGTAGAGATAAAAGGTATTTCGAACTCATACATAAATTTCAAATGAGCCCAATTAAGCTCTCATGGCCACAATGTGAGTAAATTTCTTTCACAAATGGTGATACACATTTAGGGTATTGAGCTCTAAATGCAAATACATAAAGAAAACAACCATGGTTTGAGCTCATGCCAACATTGGAGCTCTATAAAATGAAGTTATTGAAGTTAATGGTTTCATCCATGATGGGTTTGCAAACCTAGAAAATGAGCAACATATTGCTTATGCATATTTAGTGGAATATGTGGGAAATGAGAAATGCATCGAAACCCTAGTCATTCCTCTCATGGTCGTGGCCTCAGAGGAGGTTTCTCTACACAAAGCACCAAACCAACTTAGGCTTTTCATCTCAGAAGCTCGAAATGATAAAATAACAAGGGTTTGAGTGTATTCAATAATGGAGCCTTTCATAAAAGGGAGATTTTAAAGCTAATAGCCATAGCCATGAAGGGTCTACAAGCTTTTGGAGACAAAAACAAAATGCATAGTTTTCTTCAAGTTTTATCTCCTTTGCAAATTCCATACTTTTTTACATCATGGGTCTAGCCCAAAAGGATATTATTCTACAGAAACAAGATAAACATATATGGTGAAGTTGCGGCCTGTACAATGGCCAATCTCAGAAAAATGCATTTTTCATTTGTTTTGCTCAACAAACTCACAAATTGAGTTCTTATTAAGATAGAAATGCTTTTAAAATGAAGAAAGAAAAGCTTACCTTGGTTTTAGATCAAAAATCTAGTCCAAGCCCGCAACCAAACTCCACCAAAAAGCTTGTTCAAAGCATTCTCATGGTGGCCAGGCAAGCAAAGAAGCAACAAAAGAAAATAGACACACAAAATGAATAAAAACCCAGTCATCTCTGTGGCCCAAAGGTCTAGATTTCTCTCTGTCAAATGAAGGAAAAAGGACACCAAAATTAAAACAAACAACTCACCATCGAATGTAGAGAAAGATGCATCAAGAATTGACATGAAATTAGCTCGAATGGTGAAGTTTGCAGCTCAAACCCTAGTTCTCCATGGCAGGCAGTAGAAAAGCACTATTTTCTTCAAACTTGGCAGAGTGAAATGATGTTCAAAATGTGAGATAGGGTCAGTTTTGGTGTTAGGGTTTCCCCATGTGCACAATTTGAATGTGATTTTATTCACATTTGTTTTAAAAACCAAATGCCATATCAATGTCTTGTGAGTGATTTTTCCTAGGTTGAGCCATGCCTTAGACATTTTTAGTGATTTTTAACAAACAAAAACCATACCTTTCCCTTATGTTTTTCATGTGGTCCATATACACATTTCCCTTCCACTAGGCGAGGTTGTCAATGCCTTGGTTTTTTTTCCTCTGGGTCTAGGGCTCATAATCATTTATATGATTTTTTTTATAAGAAAAATCAAATACATAGGAGCTGTCACATTGTGTTTTGATTTTGTGCAAACATTAGTTTTTACTCAAATTGCAAAAAATCAAATTATTTGAACTCAAGATGCAAGATCAAATGTGTTAGGAGAGTTTCTATATTGTTTTCTGAAACTACAGTGACTGTAAAGCATCACTAATGGTAATGTTTCTATAAATTACCTTAGTGTTTGTTAATGTTTAAAATGCAATTGGTACACTTGAGTCCCCAGTGAAGGTTTCTATTTTGAGTTGGAGTTCTTGGGCGGATTTGGAAAATAGATGACAAACTAGACTTTCTATTATCAGTTCTTGAGTTGTTTGCACCTAATTTTGAGGATTTTTAGATGGAACCTTTGGAGATGGAAATTTTTTATCTTTTTGATGCAGTTTGGAGCAGATTTTTGGCACTATTTTTCAAGCTTTTTCCTTGAGCTATAAAATTGAAAACTTTCCATTCTGAGATGCAAATGAAGCTGATTTTTTCTATTCTCACCATTGATGTCACTTGATGGCTATAAGTTTGAGAAATTTTAATTTCTCAGGGTTCATAATTTTGTTTCTTGCTCTCATACTCATTGAGGAGAGACTTGTAAAATTATTTGAATCATATTTTGATCTTGTACTCCATCTCAATAAAACAGTAGGCTACTCCTTCCCATTTTCTTGTTTTGAGTTTACAATATCAATTCATGTTGATTGTGATTCAAGAGTTGAATCCTCTTTATGTCTTATTTTGTGAATTTGTTTCAGGAGTCTATTCTAATTCAGGTTGCATCTTGTGTTCCATTCGTAAGCCTTTGTGTAAATTACTAATGAATTAGGTAGTTTCGAGTGGGATTGTGAGAATCATATTTTTAAAAGAGATTGTTGTGAGTATTAAGTTGTCAAGACCAGGAAATTTCTAGTTTATCATCTTAGGCTGCAGGATTTACTTTTAAGTTTTCTTCCTCCCCTTTTCTTGTGAAAGTCTTTAGATTAGATGGTTTACTAGAGGGAACCAATGCACTCAGGATATTCACTCTCACTCATTGATTTACCCACAAATCAAAGAGTGTTTCCATGTTGCAATAGGATAGCTAAGCTCATCTTGACTAAGGGTGCAATCCTAATTGCCAACAGTTTCTTCCTAGATTTGGTGTCTACCTTAATTCTTTGAATTTTGAGGTTAATCTCCTAATTTAGTATAAATAAGGGGTTAATTCACATTGTTTCTCCTTAGAACAAGATCTAGCAAGTTTATGAAGAATTCAAGCATTCAAGTAAAAATCGAGCATTAAAGAGCATTTCAAGAGCATTCATAAGGCATTTCAAGGAATATTTCAAGTGTTTTTTTGCAACAATTCAAGATCATATCATCATTTCAAGGGTTTGATGAATGCATTCATGTTGTTGAGTTAAGAGGTGGATGTAGCATTGAAGATCTACTTCCAACTATTGTTCACATCATATTCAAGGATCCTAGATCTACATTCTTCATGGCCACTACACGATAGTTTGTAGATTTGTTTCACAAGATATCATCCAAGGTGATATCAATTACATTATTTCATGTTCATGCTTCATTTCATTCATTTCATAATTTTCTTTTATTACCTAAAAGGGGTTTGAATGAGGCAAACCCCCATTCACTAACAAATAAATAATTTTGCTTCCCTTGAGTGTGTGATTTCATATTTACAGGTTGAAGATCAGATTGAGGAAGATTTTGAGAAAAAATGTCAAAGTTGCAAAATTGTAAAAGTTGTCATTCAAAGTGCATGATCATGGAAAGATCTCTACAGAATTGCATACAAACTTCCATAACTTGAAAACAAGGAATTCAAGAGTCCAGATATCAAGGAACACGATCTTGAAATCAGTTTTTCGAAACCCTAAAAGGATCCATTCACCACTGAAGGCTAATGAGCCCTCCATAGCTCAAAAATATCGACTTTCTAGCTAGGTACACAACATTTTATGCTCTAAAAACATACACCATAGTTGCTATAACAATTAGGTTGTATTTCTAATTGTTACTAACATTTTAATTTCCATAAATTTAAGTGTTTAGGGCCTTAGAAAAATAAGTGGTAGATCCTCTTGTTCATACATTTCAAGGGTCGACCCTATTTTTCCCCTATACATTTATTGGTGAATCCAACTCATTCAAGATTGCAATTTTTTTATTTTTAGTCTTTCATTGCATCTTAAGTTAAAATATTGCATTCATTGCATTTAGATTTGCATTGAATTCTCATTTAGGGTTTCTTCTTTTCCATTCAAATCTTGCATATCATATAGGATTTAGATTTGCATTGCTTTGCACTTCTTAAATCTGAAAATTATAAAAACAAATCATTCATTTTGCATCAAACTTAGACCTCATTTAATTGCATTTGAAAATCAAAACAAAATTGCATTTCAAACTAGGTATTGCATTTCATCTTTTCATTACATTTTTTGCATTTAATTTCTAGAAAATCTAAAGCTGCATTTCACTGCTTCAAAGCTGGAATTGAACGATATAATTGAGAACTTGCAAATCATTAAAAAAAATTTAAAAATACCTAACTAGGACCCATTCTCCTTTACTAGTGAATATGTCTCTGATTAGGTCTGATCTGTACCTTTTTGCATCTAAAAATGCATTAAAATTGACTCTAAAATCCATAGAAGGATCCCAGAAAGACCTAACCAGGACCCAGTCACCCTTACTAGTGAATGAGTCCCTGTTAGCTACAAATCTACATTTTAAAGACATTAAAATCTCAGTTTTTAGCTTTTGTTTGCTACTATAATCTTACTATTTTAGTTTCCTGATTTTTTGTTTCATCAATTTCATTGCATTTAACTTAAATTTCTTCATTGTAGTGCATTGTTAGAAGTTCAAAATTGCATCAAAACATTTCATTTTCAGCTCATTGCATTGCAATGTTTCATTTTAGTGGGTAGATGCATCCTTCTCCCCGCACATATTCAAAATTATCATCATTTGAGAAAATCCATCCTTAGGTAATCATCCAAACATCTTAGGGTCTATTTGTTCAAAAAACCAAACCAAAATCAAAATAAATCAAGGAAAAATCCCAAATCAAAATTTGAAACATATCTGAAAGTCCCAAAAGCCTAGTATCTCCTTCAAGATTTACCAAAAGATAATAACATCCACATCTTCCATCTTTTGCATCATCATCATATCACCTTTCGATCCTCAAGATATCCTAAAATTTTCTACTTTGAGGCATAAAATAAAGTTCAATCCATAGAATCAAGAGATTCATCTCTCATTCTTAAAAATTGATCCTTGTTTTATGGTTCAAACTAGATCTCAATACAAGAAGAGCATGTAAGCCAACAAAGAAACACCCGCTTCAAGTGATTTAAGTCAAGCCACTCTTGAAATGAATCCCATTGGGTCTGGAACTCTCATAGTTAACTTTCCAACATCATCGCAAAACCCACAAGAAGAATCCCAAGGAGAAGACCTCACCTTTGGGATGTCTCACGACGAAATAACTGAAATGCTTCAAAATCTGGAAAACCATAAGATCGTCAATATCATGATGAGGCTTAACCCTTCATTATACATGCTTGAACTAGCAAAGCAAGGGGCCAAATTGCCTTCGGATTTTGACATGAGTACCATAGTGGAGACATCTTTTCCTCCAATCTCATCCACCATTCCCATCTCATCCACACCCCCATCTCAAAATATCACTCAAAATATTCCGCAAATCACGACATCTTTTGCTCCAACCCAACCTAACGTTAATAAAGGAAATGCATTTCTCAATGCTATTCAAGCACACCCCCTTGTTAATAATCAAAACTTGGATGCAAACACCACCTTGGAAAAAAAATATCCAAAAAACCATTACATAAGAATGTTCCTCTCACCTTCCATCATGATCCATCATCATCATTTTTCCACACAACACCTCAAACTTCCCTCCTCACAAATTTGCAAGAGGAAGGAGACATGTTCAGACCAGGGGGCATTTTTGACACCACAACATTTTTGCAAGGACTCACACCCCTTACATTTCCACCACTTCCGCTTTTTCCATCATCATCCACACCACTCCTTAGCTTAGGGCTTTCCCCCCTACCAACTATCAACCAAACCAACATCCCAAATATCAATCAAAGCATTATGCCAAACGCTCAAAATTTGTCGTCGGCATCACAACAACAGACGAAAAATGCAAAAGCAATTGCAACATCATCAAACACCCCCATAACATCGCAAAGCATGGTCACTCAAGGGCCAATCACATCAATAGCACCACTTATCACTCAAACCACCACATCAACAATACCATCTACCACTCAAATCATTAACATGACATCACCATTCACCACCACCACAAATGCCATTCCAAATCCACCACCATCCCACCACCACCAAATTCCACCACATCAAGTCAATACAATGCGGCATTGCAAGCTACTTTTCAAAGGGGATTCCAACAAGTGCAGAAACAAAAATTAGTACAACTAGCTGCTCAACAAGCCGCTCAAGCTGCACAAGTTTCCTAAGCAGCCCAAGCCGCCTTACAAGCGCAACAAGCCCAAGCTTTATTGCAACAACAACAACAACAACAAGAAGCTGCAAAAGCCACTCAAGCATTGCAAACATTGCAAGCACAAAAGACTGCTCAAGCACAAGATCTATTACAACAACAAGCAGCACAAGCACAAGCCCAAGCACAAGCAGCACAAGTACAAGCTCAGGAAAATGCCCAATATCAAGCATAACATGCACAAGCAGAAGCACAACTTCTTGCACAAAGACAAGCATTGCAATTACAAGCATATTAGCAAGCAATTAAGCAATATCAAGAGCAGCAAGAAGCAGCCAAATTGGCATCCCAACAACAAGTGTTGTTGGAACAACAACAAGCACAACAACAAGCATTTTTGGAACAACAACAAGCACAACAGCAAGCACAAATCTTAGCACACCAACAACAAGATCAACAATAGGCATTGTTCATACAAAAGCAGGTGGACACCTACCTAGCTCAGCAGAACATACAAATACCATCAAACAACACAACGACCAACCCACCCATCCAAGCCACAATTGAAACACCCCAAAATACCTTCATCCCACCACCTCATCCGCAAAACAATGCAACGACATAAATCAGGTTGCTCTCGCAACAAGTGCTCGATCTGCAATCAGGGTGAACAACGAAAACATCAAGCAACTTGTGTCCCTATCCATTTGATAGGAGCCTAGTGATGAAACCATTCTCCAAGGGATTTGAAATCCCCAAATTTGACAAATATCAAGGGATGGGAAACCCTGAAGACCACATCAGGGAATTCCAAGTTCATTGCATGGAAGTCGCATATGACAATACTTATCCGATGCATGACTATTCCCTAGGAGTTTAGTAGGCCATGCTATGGAATGGTTCTCACGCTTACCTTTAGGCATTAGGACATTCCAAGAAATTATAGACGCATTCATAAAAAACTATGCATGCAACATTGCAATGGATGTTAGTCTAGAAGAACTCTCAGCTTTGAAACAAGGAAAGGGTGAATCATTCACTTCATTCCTACAACGATGGCAATCCAAGGCCAATAAGAGCAAGTGGACCATGCCAAAAGAACAACAACTTTGCACCATCATCACCAACCTTGAAGGCCTCTTGGAATTTCATCTCAAGGTTCAAGGAATCACCACATATGACCAGTTGATCCCCAAGGCACTCAGTATCGAACGAGCCCTCATGAACCAACACGCGGGATCAACTTCATACCCCAAACAAAAAAACAACCACCCACACTCCAATTACAATGATAAACCTTGCATGTGGGCAAGGAACAAAAATGTTACTAATGATGGTGTCGTCGATGCCAAGGTGGTCATTAGTGCCCTTCACCAAAAAACACCCTCACCACAAATCCAAATCCAACACCAAAATAGTCATCACATAACACAACAACCACACAACAATCCAACAATCAATAATCTCAATGATCAAAGAGGACCACCCCAATGCAAGAGTTATCCCGAGAAAAAATACACCACTTTGGGAGAACCACTTGAAGACATGATGAAAAAACTGATAGACGAAAAACTCATCAAGGCTCCTACCTTTGAAAATTACCAAGAACCGGATGTGAAACCTCCTTGGTATAATAAGAATCAACTTTACGAATTCCATAAAATCAAAGGCAATACTACAAATAGTTGCATGAGATTGAAAAACATCGTTCAAGATCTCATCGATAAAAGAATCATAAACATGGAACAACCTACAGGAAATCAAGATCTTAAGATATATACGAATCCAATGCCGAATCATGGCAACAAAAGGAATAACAATGATAAAGGGAAAGGCACCCACTCAAACGTAAATCATGTGTATGAAACTGTTGTTGCCTCCCTAGATGAATACTGCACAGTCATCACCATCAAAGGTGCCCATGGTGATTGTGGAGTCACCACAAGAGGCAGCAAAGTCACCATCGCAAGATCATCCCAGCAAAATAGAGTCCCTACATCTAGATCTACCCCTAATGGCTACAATGTCCTAGATCAACTCAAGAGAATGCCACCACAAATCTCCATCATGGAGTTGCTAAAAATCTCATATGCCCATAGGAAAATCCTTGAAGAAGTGTTGGCCTCATCCACTATCCCCGCAGATCTTGATGTGGAGCAATTCCAAGCTATGGTCAGAAATATCATTACACCTCATCTTCTTACATTCTCTGACCAAGATTTCCCCGCTCAGCCATCTCACAACCATGTACTTCACTTAGAAGTCATAGTACATAAGAGAAAATTCAAAATGGTCTTGGTGGATGGAGGTGCAAGTTTGAATATATGTTCTCTCAACCTCATCAAACAATTGAAAATATCAGAGGATTCTATTGACAAAGGAAAGGGTATCACAATAAGAGCATATGGAAATCAAGAAAGAGTGTCCCAAGGCACAATCAAACTCCCTATTCAAGTAGGGTTGGCTCTCATGGAAACCAATTGTCGGGTCTTGGACCTTGACTTACCATATAACATCCTTCTGGGACATCCATGGATTCATACAATGAAGGTGGTAGCATCAACTTTCCATCAATGTGTGAAATTCACACATGAGGGAAAAGAAGTCACCATCCACGAAGATCACGAACCCTTCTCCTATTGCAAAAATATTGAAGCAAATTATTACAAAATCTCCCAAGTACCAAAAAATGATGAGGGCCCATGCACACCGTATATCAATCCTGCCACTCTCACATCCACTTCTATGATAGAGACACACACCACTCCCGCCATTCCCACCATCTTTGACATCAAGCTCATTATCCAAAATAATGGCTATAGAAACTACAAACTCCCTAATAATACTTTTGTGGTAGGAGAGTTACCACAATCTCCTAGATCACGGGGACACCCACAAACAAATGGAGCTTCCACATCCCAAACGTCTCCTACAGATTATCCTGAATTTACAAGTTGGGGAGATCTTGGCCAGGAGGTTATTGAAGCAGATTTATCTCACATGCTATATCAAGATGAAAGACTAGTACTGGATTTACCAATGGATGACATAAGCAAGGGTCTACAAATGATGCTCACAATAGGCTACGACAGAAATCAAAAACTTGGACAAAACGATAATGGGCTTATAACACCTATCATTCCAGAGACGCGACCAATAAAAAACCTTGGTCTTGGATGTATCCCTTCGAGTATAACCATACATGGCCGAAGTCCTCCAGTTAGAACTGTTAACAATCCTCCTTATCCAATCACAGCAGAACTACGACTACTAATATCTACAGGTAGAGACATACATAACTTTATAACTGGTATTTGTAGTAGTAGTGATGACAAGGATACCATGACCAATCTACCTAGGCTATTTGAGGATACCACTCTTTGCATGATTAGCACCCTATCTTTTGAAACAGACCACCAATATCATGAGATCGGCCTAGTATATCCCCAACTCATCGACTACGACCAACGAGGACCACTAGTTCTCGATACATTCAAAAATGATGAAGCGCTCTCAGAATTCATGGGATTGCGGGACAACATTCCATATGGGGATCACAAAGCAAGGTTTATAATGGAGCTGGACACACATGCCTATTGTGGGGAAACGATTGAATCCTTTAGTCGCAAAAATGAGAAATTAAGAATAATATCCAAGCCCTTGAGTGAAAACCACACTGTGGCACTCTCTGACAATAAAAAAGTAAAAAGAAAGGATGTATCCAATGGTGAAAACCTCTCTGAGGCGCTTGAGGATGGGGGATTCAATCTTCCTTTAAGAGCCATTCATCAAGAAAAGTCAACATTCTTGGCTGAAAAGTGCAATCCGGTCAAACAAAAGCTTCAAAAAATGCACCCTCAAATTGCCCTACTAGTCAAAATGGAGTTAAAAAAGCTATTAGATGCAGGATTCATCCAACTGATAGACTATCCAGAATGGGTATCAAACTTGGTACCTATTTCAAAACCCGACGGAAATATCAGAATCTGCACAGACTTTAGAGACTTGAATAAGGCATGTCCAAAAGATGACTTCCTGCTTCCCAACATCGACATGATAGTAGACATGACAACGAGACATGAAATCTTGTCACTAATGGACGAATTCTTAGGGTACAATCAGATCATGATAGCTAAAGAGGACCAACATAAAACAACTTTCACTTGTACATGGGGGACCTACTGCTGGAACATGATTCCATTTGGCTTAAAGAACACAGGGGAAACATATCAATGGGCCATGCCATTGATATTCCATGAAATGATCCATAAGACAGTTAAAAACTATGTTGACGACATTCTAGCTAAGTCTAGAAAGAGAAAATATCACATAGCAACCCTAAGTGCCATCTTTGACAGACTGGAGGAGTATAAGGTCAAACTAAACCCAAAGAAGTGTGTCTTTGGTGTACAATCAAGAAAATTGCTAGGATACATAGTGTCAATGAGGGGCATCGAGGTGGATCCAACAAAAGTAAAAGCAATCCTTGACATGGAGGCACTGAAAACATTAAAGCAACTAAGAGGTCTACAAGGAAGACTCCAATCCATTCGTAGATTCATAGCACAACTGGCAGACAAACAAAACCCATATTCTCACCTACTCCACAAGGGAGTAGCATACAAATGGGATACCAAGTGTGAAGAGGCATTCAACAAAATAAAAGAATATCTACTAACACCACCAGTCTTAATGCCACCCATCCCAAAGAAACCATTGATCTTATACGTGTCAGCAATAGCAGTAGCCCTTGGAGCTCTTCTAGCTTAGCACGATGAAAATGGAACGGAAAGGGCTATCTATTACATCAGCAAGACAATGGTTGGGCATGAGCTAAACTATTCATTCATCAAGAAAGCATGCCTCGCAATAGTGTTTGCATCACAAAAATTCAGACATTACATGTTGGCACATAAAATAAAACTCATTGCCAAAATTGACCCTCTCAAGTATCTACTATCAAAGGAAATGCTCATGGGAAGAATGGAAAAATGGGTGATGATACTATCAGAATGCGACATTGAATATGTGGAGAGGAAAGCAATCAAGGGACAAGTCATCACAGACCAACTAGCAGAAGCACCTATCTATTCTAAGAATCCTCTTGTCTCAGAGTTTCCATATGAATCCATTTTCAATCTCAACGTAGCTAACCATTGGAAACTATACTTCGATGGCTCATACACACAACATGGATCAGAAGCTGGTGTCTTCTTCATCACCCCACAAGGGGATTGCATACCAAGGTCATACAAACTAGCATTTCCCTACACCAAGAATATTGTGGAATACGAGGCTTTAACGATAGGTCTCAGAATAGCAGTGTAGTGGAACATCATAGCTCTCAAAGTATATGAAGACTCCCAATTGATCATAAATCAAGTGAACAATGAATACCAGACCAAGGATGACAAGCTCACTCCATACAAGAAATTGGTGGAGACTCTCAAAGAATCCTTCACCGAAATTACATTTGAGCAGATACCTAGAGCCAACAACAGAGTAGCAGACACCATGGCAACAATTGGGTCCCTACTGGACATCCCCAACAATGTTCCAAAATATGAATTTATGATAGAGCAGCTTCTTGTGCCCGCATTTGAGGTACCAGAATCAAAATTCGTGTGTGAAATCATTGGTCCCAGTGATCCTTGGTACCATGACATTTATACATACCTTTGAATAAGAGTCATACCCGCCAACTTACCATCAAACCTAAAACAAACCTTTGTCAAAAAGGCATCCAGATTTGTCATCCTAGGAGATACCCTATATCGTAGGAGCATAAAAGGAACCCTACTACGCTGCTTAAACATTGAGGAGGCATTAACCGCTCTAACTGAAGTACATAACGGTATCTGTGGTTTGCACTCGAGTGGAATGACCATAGCTAAGAAATTGCTGAAGTTGGGGTATTATTGGCCAAACAATGGAAACAGAAGCACATGACTAGGTCAAAAAGTGTCTACAATGTTAACAACATGGGGACCTCATCCATGCTCCAGCTCAAGAGCTTCATCCTATCATCACACCATGGCCCTTTTCGCAATGGGGACTTGATCTCATTGGCAAAATCATGCCCACTTCATCTAACGGCCACAAATTCATCATAACTGCAATGGAGTACTTTACTAAGTGGGTGGAAGCCATACCCATGACGTACATAACTGGAAAGCAGATTTTAAAGTTCATCCTAAACTATCTCATTTGTCGATATGGTGTTCCACAAGCCATTATCCCAGATAATGAGACAACATTCAAAAATTAGGAGGTTTGTGACTTATGCGAGAAATTCAAAATCCAACATCACTTCTCCACCCCATACTATCCCCAAGGCAATGGCCAAGCAAAAGCTACAAACAAAACCATTCTGAAAATCCTCAAGAAAACAGTCAATAACGTAGGTCATGACTGGCATTTATAGCTTAATCCCGCCCTTTGGGCCTATCGAACCAGCATCCACACACCCACTAGTGCCACCCCCTTTTCCTTGGTCTACGGATCAGAAGTAGTACTCCCCATAGAGATCGAGCTCCCATCCCTTAGGATATCACTGCAAAACCTCATCACAGATGAAGAGTACCGGGTATCAATACTAAATGAGCTGGAGCTACTAGATGAATGAAGCATAGATGCTTTGAATCATTTGCAAGTCTATCAGAATAGATTCAAAAGGAGCTACAATAAGAAAATCAAAAGCAAGACGTTCCAAGACGAAGAACTAGTCTTAAAAGAAAATCAGAAGAATGTCCCAAACCCAAGCAACAAAGAAAAATTTGAACCCAATTGGCTGGGACCATTCGTCATCACAACAAGTTACAAATCAGGGGCATATCAGCTGATGAGCTCAAAATATGCTCATAATTTGAGGATTATGATGTATTTTTAATATCCCTACTCTTATTGCTAATGGATTTTTTAACTATGTGATTAAAGACTTTTTATCTGAAATTGGGTAGTATCCTGTAGCAATACATTCCTATATTACTGCAGCTTAATATCTCTATGTGTCTTTTTAATTACCCTGTTTGGCCTCCCAAATGACTAATATAATGCATATGGTTTTTGAATAATGAAATAGATTTAATATGTGATTAATGAATGTATCATGTTGTTGCCATGCGTGATTTCTTTTGCTTATGTCGCCTTGTGTATCGCATGTTGTTGAAGGAAGCATGAACGAGTCAAGCGTAGCAGATCTTGGCCCTACAGTAAAGTCCATTTCCTACACGACATCGAAGAAGTTGTTCTAGAAAAGACTCTCTAACCGGGTCGTTGGGAAGAAACCTAAATGATCATTAATTTGGGAAGAGTGGAATGTTAAATTCTCTCTGGATCATGTTGAATGGATATGCTTTCATTTATGAGAAGTTTGTTCCTCGGTTTCAGGATACACTTATGTCCACATCTTTCTCTGTTGAGTTAGTTAGTTAGTTGCTTTTCTAGTTTAAATAAGTTCTCCTACGCAAGTGAGTAAGTAGAATATGTAAGAGTTAGTATGATAATAAGAAGCAATGTTTTGTGTTAGTTTTCTTGTGAGCAAAACAATCAATGTATATGGTTTCAAGTTTATGAATAAAAGATGATGAAGTTTTGAGTTCAATTCTTGCATAACTGGTTGATGCTTGCTAAGGGGGCCCACTTAGTAAGTATCTATAGTTAGTTAGTTGTTTATCTTCTGTTGATCATAAGTTAGATTTCATTCTAGAAAGTTTCAGTGCAAACTCAGTCTTATATTGTTCTTGCAGCATCGGGAATCCATCCCTGTGTTTGTTCCTGCAGCATAAGGCTAGTTCATAGTTTGTTTCTTAGTAACATTTGTCATGATGTCTGCTTTGATTAAGATACACTTAAGTTAAGAAAGATTTACGTTACATTCCTGTAGCATAAGTAGAATTCCTTTCACACATTTATTTCTGGTAAATCATGACTGAAGCTGGTTCTTAGTGCACATATAGTACCACTCCATTTCAAGTATATGTTCCTTGGTTTGCAAATGTAAATGAATGACCATAAGAAGATGTTAGTCACCTGCTGGAATGTCCAATTCCCAGGTTAGGATTTGTCATGACTTTTATATCCTTTTGTGGACGTGACCATTTTTGGTGCCATTGTCAGGGATGGTGTCAAGCTAAGAACCTGTTATAATCATTGTTAGCAATAGTTTAGTCTGTTATTCAAGCATTTTCAAAATTCCTTTAAGTTACAGTTCATTCTATTGCATGCATAGAAGAAGAGATGCTCTGGGAAGATTCGTCCCTAGCCTTCCATTCATTGATCACAATCCTGAACCAGCTTATAATCTATTTGAGGAAGGAGGAGACCAAGATATCAATCCATTTGCTGAAAACCTGCTTGTTGAATTACCATTTGACCCAGCTGATGAAGAACCTGAAGAAAATCCATTTTCTTTGATACTTCGTCCAGCAAATATGGCACGTAACCCACCTAATCGACCTCCTGCTTTTGAATTCCCCATCATTGCTTAGCATGATAATGATAACCTTAAAAATATTCCTTCTTCATTACTTCCCAAGTTTTATAGACTAGTTATAGAGGACCCAAACACTTTCTTGTTTGAGTTTGACATCCTTTGTCACAGCTATGATTACACTTTAGATGCTCATAGACTAAAGTTGTTTCCTGCTACTTTGAAGGAAGGAGCTCTTAGATGGTTTATGAGTTTGGGAAGGGATATTGTTGATAGTTTGGCAGCCATGCAAACAAAATTTCTTGAGAAATACAAGGAATATTGTAAGAGTGGTAGTAAGGGTGATGATATATTCAGAATTTAACAAAAGGAGGATGAAAGCCTAGAAGACTATATCTCAAGATTCTTGTTTTCCCTGAAAAAGAATTCAGACCATACTCTCAATGAAGAATATCAGAAACTACTTTTTCTAAGGGGAATCAATGATACCTGTATAGATGCCCTGGACCTAATGGGAGGAGGAGATATAACCCAATTGCCTTGGGATGATATCAAAAAAACATGTCTCAACTACTCTCGAGCAATTGTTAAGAAGGGTAGAGGTCATCAAGCCACAATGGAAAAGTATTCTATTAATGGAGTTTTACAGATGGAGATCACAAATTTGCTATATGATTTCAAGCAGGATATCATAAACAACATGGCTACACAGTTGGATACTATGCAAGCTTGGAAGAAACATGAGGAAGCTGAAGCAATCTTGGCTGAGTTCTGTCCACATTGCAGATAGAAGAAATGTGACTACATATGTAAAATGGTGGCTAACCTAGAGGCTAAGAAATTACCTACTGACTTTAAGATGGTAGAGAGTGATGATGACCAAGTATTCTTCATCGTACAAAGGCGACCATGGGCTTAAAGACAAGGTATGCCTCAAGATCCTTTAACTTTTGGTAATCCTTATTCTAATTACAATAACCAATGGCAACCTACATATGGTCCAACACCACCTTGGAATACTTCTCAACCACACTGGCCTAACTATCAAAGTCCTCAAGGAGGTTGGCAGTAGCCACAAGGACAATGGACTCCACCCCAAGGTAACTGGTAGCAAAATCCTCAATGGAGAGGTTCTCAGCAATGGTAGAACCAATCCCCTGGATCTCTATCGTTTCAGCAGCGACAACCTCAGGCCCTCATGCCACTTCCTGCACCACCTACAACAAATACTAGCCCTCCAAAACAAACGCCTATGCCTACTCAACCATTGCCAAATCCTAATAATAAGCAGCAGCAACAACAACCAATGTATTTTGTAGAAGCCAATCAATATCTAGCTTATGCCCTGAATATTCATGATATCCATCTCAAGTCTAGAACCACTCTCCCTACTCCATAGCTACCTGTAATAACAAAGATTCCAAAATCTGCCTCTAAGCAACCTACTGATCCTGCAGAACATATACCTGTATCAGATACTATCTCTAAGGAGCATGTCCTGCAGCATTAGACCAAACTGCCTTTTCCTCAGAGATTGCAAATTACTACATCCAAGTCTATGGAAGAGCCTACTTTTGATATTTTGGATCAGCTAAAGAATGTACACATTCAAATTCCCTTTTTTCAAGCCATTAGAGATGTTCCAATTTATGGAAAAGCCATTAAGGAGGCCTGTTTAAAGAAATTAGGAAGAAAGAAAAATGATCCCCAAACTATCCATGTTCTAGGACAGTTGGTAGATATTATGTTAGGGAAGGTAGTCATTCCAAAATATACTGACCCTGGGAGTCCTGTGGTACAAATAAATATTAATGGACAGATAGTAAAGAATGTTTTTATTGACCTTGGTATAGCCATCAATGTAATGACCAAGAATATAATGGAGTATTTGAATATCTTAAATGCTTGGTTTACACCTACCATCCTGCAACTTGCTGATAGTGCCACAGTAAAACTTGATGGAATGGTAGAAGATGTTATTATCATCCTTGAGTATTGGGAATACCCAACAAATTTCACCATATTTTCCACTACGAAAACTTTGGGAGGATATCTTATCATCCTAGGTAGACCATGGTTAGCCACAACTGATGCTTTTATAGGATGTTGTTCAGGAGACATGACAATTTTTTATGGTCAGTCAAGAAAGAAATTGGCTTTATACCCACCTACTCAGCCTTAGCCAGACTTGTCTCAACCAATTTGGCCAGATTTAGGAGAGGAAACTGAAGAAGTCAATTCATTGGCTTAGCTAATGATGTTGCAAACTAATCCGTTTTCCCAGCTTTAGAGTGAGGATGACCTGCTTTTACACATTTTGCATTCCAACTCTGATCTAAGTAGCCCATCTATTCCAGATAGCTGTCTTCAGCAGTGTTTCCTATAGCAACTGAATTCTGAGAGCCTACCACCTGAATTTCTTGTATTTTATCATAATTTACTTCCATATGAAATACATACACCACATTTATCAGTAGCCTCCATGAATGATCTTATCAAGCAAGTAGAAGTGTCTCCAGGCCACTGTCTGAACATCAACAATAAGCTACCTCAATCTCAACAAGCTACCATAGTCATAATGTTGCAAGAACAACACAAAATTTTTGCATGTGACTATGGGGATATGAAGGGAATAGATCCTCAACTCTGTACTCATAGGATCTACATTAAAGAAGATTGTTCACCTATCAGGTAGCCTCAAAGAAGGATAAACCTAGCACTCAGGGAAATAGTTAAAACAGAGCTCCAAAAATTGCTTGATGCTAGTTTTATCTACCCCATTTCAAAAAGTCAATGGGTGTCTCTATTGGTGATTGTTCCTAAAAAAGGTGGAAAATAGAGAGTTTGTGTAGACTACAAGGAGCTGAACACAACAAATAAAAAGGATCACTTTCCACTACCATTTGTTGACCAAGTGCTAGACTCATTGTCTGGTAAAAAGTATTTCTCCTTTTTGGATGGATATAGTGGGTATAATCAAATTAGAATTACCCCTGAGGATCAAGACAAAACAACTTTTACCAGTCCATGGGGCACTTTTTCCTACTCTGTCTTACCTTTTGGACTGTGTAATGCACCTGCAACATTTCAAAGGGTAGTGATCAATATTTTTGCTGACATTTCTCATGATTCTATGGAGATCTACATGGATGACTTCACTACTTATAGAGTTACTTATGAAGAAGCATTAGCCAATTTGGAGAAAGTGTTGAAAAGATGTAAGGAGCAAAATTTATCTTTGAATAATGAGAAATGATTTATGATGATGCAAAAGGGAATTGTTTTAGGCCATCATATTTCTTAAGCAGGAATTCAAGTTGATCCTGCAAAAATTGAAGTTATTTTAACTTTGCAAAAACCTATGAAACAAAAGGATGTTAGAAGCTTCCTAGGAGACGTTGGATATTATAGAAGATTCATCAAAGATTTCAGCAAAATAGCCAGTCCACTATATGCCTTATTGACTAAGGATTCTAAATTTACCTGGACTAAGGCCTGTGAAAAATATTTCCTGCAGCTTAAGAACTTACTCAGGCACCTATTCTTCAAGGACTAAAGTGGAGTCTGCCTTTTCATATACACACAGATGCTTCTGATTATGCCATAGGGGCAATTTTAGGATAGAAAGAGAATTCCATAGAGCATGCCATATATTTCATTAACAAAAATCTTCAAGGCCCTGAATTAAACTATATTGTCACAGAGAAAGAATTACTAGCAGTTGTGTATGCCCTGAACAAGTTTTGACATTATGTCACTGGTTACCAAATATTTGTCCATACAGATCATGCAGCAATACGATACCTCATGAATAAGCCTGCCATATCTGGCAGATTAGCAAGATGGCTCTTATTGTTGCAGGAATTTGATATCACAGTTATTGATAAGCTAGGCTGGACTAATGTGGTGGTTGATTTCTTGTCAAGACTTCAAACAACTACACCTGCCACCCTTGCGGTAATTGATGATAGCTTTCCCGATGAACATCTATTTTCTATTGTTGTTTAAACTCCATGGTATGCAGATATTGCAAATTATTTAGCAGCCAACAAGATCCCAGCTCACTTCTCACCAAAGGAAAGGAAATTGTTGGTTGAGAAAAATTTTTAACTTTTCATGGATTGCAGACTATTTATTTTACATAGGACCTAACCAAATCATGAGAAGGTGTGTTAGGGAGGATGATACCTATGACATTTTGCATGCTTGTCATGATGAGCCATGTGGTGGGAACTTTGCAGCGAAGAGAACATCTATGAAAGTGCTTGCTACCATATACTATTGGCCTACACTCCACAAAGATGCTATAGACTACACCAGAAAATGTGACAGATGTCAATGCATGGGGAGACCAACAAAGTCTAATGAAATTCCCCTGTATCCTCAAGTGGTAGTCAGTCCCTTTGACAAGTGGGGCATGGATTTTTTTGGGCCTATTGATCCTCCATCCAATGGGAAATCATATATTTTGGTTTGTACTGATTATGTAACCAAGTGGGTGGAAGTGAAAGCAATGACACATGCCCGTGACAATAAAGTTGTTGAGTTCCTATATGAGTAGATTTTTACTCGGTTTGGAGTCCCAAGGGAACTTGTTACTGATCAAGGAGCTCAGTTTACATCAAACTTAATCACTGCATTGATGAATGATTACAAGATCAGGCACAGAAAGTCTAGCCCCTATCACCCTCAATCCAATGGTTTGGCAGAGGTTACCAACAGAGAAATTGAGGCAATTCTTACTAAGACAGTCCAATTACACAAGAAGGATTGGAGCAGTCACCTTCCTGAAGCAGTCTGGGCCTATAGAACAACATGGAAAACAACTACAGGGTTCACTCCTTTTGAATTACTCTATGGAAAAACTACCATGTTGCTAATAGAGTTTGAGCATAAGATCTTGAGAACTGCTCTCCAACTTAACATTGATGTTTCAGAAGCTCAAAAGGAATGCCTCCTATAGCTGAATGCATTGGATGAGATAAGGAAAGCTGCCCTGCAGCATACTGAAGCTATCTAGCAACAAAAAAAAAATGGCATGATCACCATATCAGAACTAAGCAATTCTCTACTAGTGATTAGGCACTGCTCTATGACTCCAAATACAAGGAAAATCAAGGTAAACTCACCACAAGATGGCTTGGTCCTTATGAAATAGAAAATGTGTTTGATAATGGTTCAGTTCAGTTAGCTACAATAGATCCTATCTGATTCAAGCTACTAGTTAATGGACATCGTCTTAGGTTGTATCATAAGCCAGCGTCCAAAGAATATTTTATGAAGCAGTTTGTTTTGAATGCGGCCACTGATCTTTCTGCAGCAAAAAGCTTCATCCTTTCTCCTACAACATCTCTTTAAAATTTCATGTTGCATGCCCATAATAAAGGTTTCCTTTTTAAGGGAGCCACTTTCTCCACTTTTCATCTGTCACCACCATTCATTCTCTTTTCTTCCACGTCATCCATCTTGTCGTACCACCCTCATTTATGGTTTCAATACCAGCCGTCATGTCATGTTGAGTTGTTATCTTTCCCATCATGTATGAGCATTTATTACAAGGTACGCGATATCTTTTGTTGTCACATCATTTATTTATTTCATTTATTTATTAACTACTATGTACATATCAGTCATTATTGCCTGATCTTCACCTATCCTTTCGCACATGTGTGGACACATGTCAAATTTTAAGTAGGGGGTGGGGTTAATCCATTTCAAACCTTTCTTATGTCACTATCACAATTGATAGGATATTTTTATTTTCTTGTACTTTCCAAATATGACTGCGTGTTTTTATCCTAAACATCAATTAACTGCTTGATTTGGGTAGTTCGTAACAATCATTTCATGCATGTATTCTTTGAGTCATTCTTGGAAAAGTAAAGGAAAGTGACGACAGAGCAAAAAGAAATAGAGTAGAAAAGTTTTTTGAATTTTCAGAAAAAGTTTGAGCTAGAATAATTTGTGAATATGGGTGGCCAATTAGTAAGACATGAGTCTGTAGCTCATGAGCTCTTGATACAAAATCCTCAAATGGTTCAGACATTCAGGAATTGCGGATGGTTGAATTATTTTCTGAGGTTAGATGCCTTTAATGAGGAAGTTGTAGGCAATTTTTTGAGAACTCTTTTAGAAGGAGAAGCTATAGTGTGGGGTTTGAAAGTGGCTGTAATAGAAGAACGGATTGCAGAAGTAACTGAGCTCCCAGTGGTAGGAGAAATTTTTTCTTTAGATGTTGTTTCTACTAGGGAAAAATTTACAGTACCAACTGATGGACCCTTGGAGGTTTCGAAACAAAGATGCAAATGAGTGTCACTGCCTTTTCCATACTCAGAATATGCCATCCTCATAATCAGGTACTTGACTTGTGAGGGACGCTTTTCCTATTTACATTCCTACCATTTTAAATTATTGAGTCATATGAGGTATGGTTTAGCTGTCAATGTACCAAATTTTTTGTTAAACCTTTTGAAGCAATGTGCCCATGAAACCCAAAGGGGTAGGGACAACTCTAAAGCCCATCATGCCCTCATTAAACTCTTGATTGAGTGTTCCCTAAGGGATGTATCACCCCTTTCCTAGCAAGCATTTGTTGCCCAAAAGGGTCTACAACTTCTAGAGTCTCCTAGAGCACTCCCTACATAGCCCAAGAAAACGAAAAAGAGAATAGAATCTATAAGTAGGGAAGTAGAGCAAGAATCATCTGCTCCTACAACACCTGCTCTTACAACCACCACACCAGAGCCCTCTACCCATGTACAAACCAGGTCTGCTAGTAGAAGAGAAAAAGGAAAAGCAAAGGTAGGAGAGTCATCTAAGGTAAAAAAAACCCCAGAGTCTGACCCTCATGTTCAAAAACAACAGTGTTCCTCTCCTACAACACCATCTCCTATAGCAGTTTCTCCTACAGCAACACCTATTGCCACTACAAGTTCACCATCATCTTCTTCTGTTGAGTTTGAATCCTCTAGGCAAGTTAGAAAGAGGAAAGCCACGAGAGTGCCTCCTGCAGCTGCAACATTGCCAAAAAGAGTTTCAGCAAGGAAACAATGGAAAGTCACCTCAACCTCTACTCAGCCTGAAATTATAATCATTTCTGAGGAATTTGAAGAGCTCAGTCATAATGATTCTCAGAATGTATTTGAGAATGTTCCACATATCCCACCTATTGTTTCTGAGGAAATGTAAAATGAGCCAATGGAAGTTGAGGAACCACATGTTAGTGGTAATGAAAGGGGAATGCCAAGTATTGATGACTTGGCTGAGGTGGCTAGGCAAGTTTCTGAAGTAGCACAATCTCTTCCAGTGCAACAACATGAATTCATCCTGCAGCAAGAGGAAGAACAAACTGAATAATTAGAAGTGTCCAATGACACACTGTTACCCCTATAACTTGTCAAGCAATGGTTGTTTATAAGAAGACATTTTTGATTGAATTTTTTGAATACCTTAGGACCACATGGAGACCGGTCACATTTCAAACCTTGAGTTTCCGCCACTTAGCCAAGACTAAAATTCAACAAAGTCTTTGGGAGGAGGAGAAGAAAATTTTGAAAAGAGAAATTGAAAGGAAGAAACAGGAAATCCAAGAAATGAAAAAGAAAATGTATGAAATGATGAAAATAATTGGTAAAATTGTGGAATGTAGACCACCACCTAGGGTTTATGCTATGTGCTTAAAAGAGCAATTTCTTTGGTTTCAATTAATGAGAATTTCAAGGAATTTAGATCATGTTATTCATACAGCCAAATAATTTTATGATGCATACCAGGCAGCCCCTAACTGGCTGAAGAATTCTTTATGTGAATTTTATTTGCATGGATTGATAATTCCCTCTGAAGCAGAGTGGAATCCACTTCTGTATATTGCTGATATTCATTTAAGGTCACTCATGTCATGCGCGGCCAATAAAACTAATTATGGCAGACAATTAGAAGCCTATGAAGAGGCTGAAAGGGATGAACCTCTCCCACTGCGACCTAAAAGCTCAGATCCCTACACAATGCTGAAAACTTGGCTTACAGTTGCATATGGGTTCAATGATCAAACACAAAGAATAAAAATATTCAATATCAGGAAGCAAGTGTATGAAGAATTCAAAGGCCAACCATATCTATTTTGGAATCTTGCCTCTTCTAGAATTGAAAAGAGATGGGAGAATTGACTATTGGGCTGAGGAAATTTGAGCCACATAGCCCCCTGAATTTTAAAGCAGCCCTTGGAAGGACATAGAAGTACATGCAACTTAGTCTTCAGAAGAGGTTCGAGTTATGGTTGCCAATAACATTTCGACCTCTGATTTTAATGTGGCCACTTTATCCTTATCGAGCTACATGGTTGCCAATAACATTTCGACCTCCGATTTTAATGTGGCCACTTTATCCTTATCAAGCTACAAATGTTAATAAGGATACATAAACCCATAGATATGAAAGATGACAACATTTTAGAGGTTTCTACTATAAATTTGGAACTTCAGTCCAGAGTCATACTGCTCCTACGGATTTCAGAGAAACAACCAGGAAGCTTAATGCTGGGAACCATCATTAGGTTAAGTAGGGGGCAGATGATGAGCTCAAAATATGCTCATAATTTGAGTATTATGATGTATTTTTAATATCCCTAATCTTATTGCTAATGGATGTTTTAACTATGTGATTAAAGACTTTTTATCTAAAATTGGGTAGTATCCTGTAGCAATACATTCCTATATTCCTACAGCTTAACATCTCTATGTGTCTTATTAATTGCCCTATTTGGCCTCCCGAATGAATGATATAATGCATATGGTTTTTGAATAATGAAATAGATTTAATATGTGATTAATAAATGTATCATGTTGTTTCCATGCATGCTTTCTTTCACTTCTGTCGCACTGTGTATCGCAGGTTGTTGAAGGAAGCATGAACGAGTCAAGCACAACAAATCTCGGCCCTGTAGTAAAAGTCCATTTCCTACACGACGTCTTGGAAGTTGTTCCATCGAAGACTCTCTGACTAGGTCGTTGGGAAGAAACCTAAATGATCATTAATCTGGGAAGAGTGGAATGCTAAATTCTCTTTGGATCGTGTTGAACGGATATTCTTTCTTTTATGAGAAGTCTATTCCTCAATTTTAGGATACACTTATGTCTACATCTTTCTCTATTGAGTTAGTTAGTTAGTTGCTTTTCTGGTTTAAATAAGTTCTCCTCCTGCGTGAGTGAGCAAGCAGAATATGTAAGAGTTAGTATGATAATAAGAAGCAATGTTTTGTGTTAGTTTTCTTGTGAGTAGAATAATCAATGTATATGGTTTCAAGTTTATGAATAAAAGGTGATAGAGTTTTGAGTTCAATTCTTGCATAACTGGTTGATGCTTGCTAAGGGTGCCCACTTAGTAAGTATCTATAGTTAGTTAGTTGTTTATCTTCTGTTGATCATAAGTTAGATTTCATTCTAGAAAGTTTTAGTGCAAACTCAATCTTATATTGTTCCTGTAGCATCGGGAATCCATCCCTGTGTTTGTTCCTGCAGCATAAGGCCAATTTATAGTTTGTTTCTTAGTAACAGTTGTCATGATGTCTGCTTTGATTAAGATACGCTTAAGTTAAGAAAGCTTTACATTACATTCCTATAGCATAAGTAGAATTCCTTTCACGCATTTATTTCTAGTAAATCGTGACTGAAGCTGGTTCTTAGTGCACATACAGTGCCGCTCCATTTCAAGTATACGTTCCCTAGTTTGACAATGTAAATGAATGACCATAAGAAGATGTTAGTCACCTGCTGGAATGTCCAATTCCTAGGTTAGGATTTTCTATGACTTTTATATCCTTTTATGGACATGACCATCAATTATCAACACCCGAAGGAGAACCTCTGCAAGAGCCCATGAATAGCTCTCATCTCAAAAAGTTTCTATGCCTAAATCTTTTAAGGTATATAACCAAAAAATCCAAAAAAAATAGAAAATGTCCTAAAAAAATGGTTACTTCAGTGAAAACCTGGCAAACAGGCATCTTGGTGACAACAAAAAAATCAAAAAAAGCAAAAAATCTAAAAATTAGAAAAAAGATCAAAAAAATAGTAAAGAGAAAAAAGTCCTTTAGTGAAAACCACTTTGGTGGCACTTTGGACCATTACAAACATGCCTTGTAAATAAGCTTTTCCATCCATCAGGATGTTTATGGCTATTCGCATCATCCATCCATTTCGCTTCCATCATCCATCGCATTCAGGTCTCCATCCATCACTCATTCACTTGCATCGCACCATAGGTCTGTTTTCATATCATGATCCCTCCTAGTACTACTTGGCACATCCTCAAGGTCAGTTTGTCCTGCCTTTATCGAGTAGTCTATTACATCACGCTAGGGGCATGTTCTTATCGGATCAGATTTGTGTATGATCTTAAAGTCCTCAAATCAAAAAATCCAAAAACATCAAAAAAATCAGAAAATCCAAAAACATAAAAAAATCCAAAAACATCAGAAAATCAAAAAATTCAAAAACATCAAAACATGTCAAAAAAATCCAAAAACAAGTCAAAAAGTCATTCAAAAATTCAAAAACAAAGTCATCTTGTCAAACTACATCATCTCTGAGCTTGAACGTAGGCAAAGTTGATCTTTGATCATCCCCCGAGACACTTAGGTTAGTCCTTTAGGAGCTTGTCATAATAAGCTGACAATTCATCATGTATATCTTCATTTGTAAATCGGTCAAGTTGTCAGTCGAACTACGTGGTCTTTGCGTGTATAACGTAGGAAAGGCTAATCTGTTGATGAGCCCCTGAGGTCCCTAGGGTAGGTCTTTACGTTAGTCTCTTGGTCAAAACCTCAGAAAATCCCAAAACATTCAAAAAATAAAAAATTAAAACATTTGTAAAATCTTGAAAACACAAAAAATAGCCTCAAAACATTGTAAAACTCCAAAAAATCCAAATATTTGAAAAAATTCCATCCGTCTCATCTCGCTTACACCCGCAATAAACACCATCCATAATAAACTAATCGTCATCCTCAACCTTTGGTGAAATAGTTAGAAACAAGTTTAGCAGGCTAAAAGTAAAACTCCAAACATCAAGTCTCAGGTTTAAGTCAGTACGTAAGCAAGTTGGTCAATTCTTTGTGTCGATATCCCATCATCCAATCAGTCCCATATCAATCATCTGATAACATCATGTCCTAGGATGTATCCTTCCTACAATGGGCATATTTTATCAGAAAGAGCACTTTGGATAAATGAAATGACGTGCCGCCATCCACTAACATGTCCTAGGATGTATCCTTCCTACAATGGGCATTAAATTTTGGCAATAAGTTTCAGTTCTTATCCTTAAAAACACATTCCCTTTTGGTTATCGGTATTGAAGAACATCAACTTGTCCATGTGTTTTATCTTTGTCTTTTGACTTATCTTATTGTGCTCAGTCCAAGGACCTCTCGATGATATCAAAACAAATGATTTAGAGAGATAGGAATGGGGCAATAATCATTATCCTTTTGTCTACTATTCTTGTTGGACGTTCTTGTAAAATAACCTTGGCAAATACTTTATTTGTTAGATATGTATAGAGGATGTTTTGGACAGCTTGTTGACTATTGCATTCATTGGTTATACCTTTCCATGTTTTGGTCTGAGGCATTTGAAACTTCTAAAGTGCATCCTAGCAAGGTTTTCGTATGTCAGGTGTGAACAAAAATACTCCTATCTATTTGTCGAGTCAAATTCCATCACACTAAGTACAATGCCATCCTGGTCCTTTATACCTTGATGCATCGTACTTATGTGTGTTATCAAAGATAAGGTAAGTGACCCTTTTAAAATTCCAATCCTTGATAAGAAAATCATCCATCATCATCATTTCTCATCATCATCTCTCATAAAGTTGGCTTGTTGCATCCTCTTGTCATCATCTAATTTCTTCTTTTCCACACTAACATCACATCACATGAATAGTTAATCATCATCACCAGTGCATCCATCCTGCATCCACGAACCATCTGTATTCTACATATCATCCCACATGCATGTTCATCATCATAATATAGATTTGTTAGTCTAAGCATCTCATAAATCATATATTTGCATAAATCATACATTTGCATAATCACAGCATATCACATCATCAATCTCATCCATCTCACATCATATCATTATTTAAGTTGTTTAAGATAATATAGATTTGTTATTCTAAGCATCTTAAAATCATCTCATTTGCATCATCATCCATAACCATCCATTTTGAACCTCTTTATCGCGAGATCAACCCTCAAATAGAATCTTTTTGCTCGATCTCTTGAGGGGGCAATGTACTAGTGTACTTCTTTCCGCTGGGGCAACCGAAAAAATCAGAATTTTTTTGAATTTTGATCGCGGCAAGTTTATTCTTTGAACCAACGCAACAAGTACATTGCTTCAAAGAGGGGCAAAATGTAGACATGCAAAATTAACATTATGCACTTAGTTCATATTCAACCACTCATTAAATTAATCAAGCTCATCAAATCCATTCACCAAGTAAATCAGGACTATTTAATTCATTCCTAAGATTATTCATTTATATTAAATAAATCAAAGTCTTGCATCATCCATTTAATTAAATAAACCAAGACTTTATTTAATTAAGTCTCAAAATTCATATTTCTCCCTATTGATTTAAATAAATCAAAATATTTAAGTCAAGTGGATCAAAATCAACTAATCATCACCTAAGCTAATCTAATCATGATTAACTTAACCTAACCACCTATCACATCCTGTAGTTTTTCCCACTTGCACCAATAAATCATTTTAATCCATTTATAAATTCATCATTTTCTTTCAACTTGGCATAAAAATGGAATATTCCCTCAAGTTTGAAAATGAGGACAAGTTGACTTGTCCCTTCCAACATTGCAATAAATTCTCTCTTTCATGTCCCCCTCTCAACATTTAATTCAGAAATTCAAATTTGAATCTCCCTCTCTTGGGCACATTGGCCAAAACTTGCACATTCCTCAACCTATGACAAGTTGACAAGTGGCCTCATCTCATTGGTCCAATCTTTATCCCACATTTCTCTATTTTCAGCTCTCTTCCAATTTGAAAATCTATAAATAAAGGGTTAATTCTTCATCAAAACAAATACACTCTCATGCAAAGTTACTCTCTTAAATTGAGAACTAATTTTTTTCTTCATCACTGCATTTCATCATTTGAGTTTTAGCAAGGATTGGGAAAGGGTCATTGGCACATTTGACACCAATCCAATATGGAATAGGTAATTGTTATGCTTTAGTAATGTCTTTTGATTTCTTTTGTCATTCGTTGCATTTCTTGAGCATTGACATGTTATTCTATAGAGGTATTCATAGATTTGCATGTGTAAACTAACCCCACTAATGAGTGTTGGAGAGGGTTCATTTGCAGATTTAGGGGTGCTTCACTTCCTTCAGGAGAACTTGAACAAAAAATAAGAATAGTAACATACATGCCACAGTCAATCCTCCTATTAAAATCCAAAACAATGTTAACATGGATGATGATATGCAATTACCTCCCATGGAGAAGGTGATAGCATTTATCGAAACTAGACCTCATAGGGGCTTGACTAGACAACCTCTTGACATTTCTTTCTCACAAAATGACATACCTAAATGTGCACCTGATGGTCCTCTTTACATAGCTAGCCAAATCAATAATAAGCCCACTAATGGGATATTGATTGTTCCTATCTATGGAGAGAATATGATCACAGAAGAATTCTTATATGTGCATGAGCTATATCAATAAACATATGACAACCCAAAAGCATGGATCAAGACATATAATGGATTTTCTTTCCATACAATAGGATCAATAGATTTTCCTTTGAAGGTGGAACCAAAATCATTAACAATCTCATTCTCCATCATCCCACAAGCGAGCCAATTTTGTGTGAAGCTAGGCTATCCATGGATTCACTCCATGAATGTCATACCTTTGGTTGTGCATAAATGTCTAAAGTTTCCATTTGGAAATGGCATCTTCACTATGCATCATACAAGATTCCATCTTGCCTCAACAAAAGGGAATTTTTCACTAGATTACTTTTGGCCCTAGCCTATGGAACCTATCAAGCCTCATGAAGATTTCTTTTTCAAATCATATTAAAAATTCAAGGAAAACAAAATAGCAGAACTATCCCTTGGCAATATGCCTCAACCTACAACCAAACCAACCATCCTTATGAGACATTGATTGAACCAAAAACACTTCCAAATATACAAGAACAACCTTTAGGTAAACCTCTTGCAATTTCATACAAGAGACCACGAGATAATACAAACAACCCCGTTGTCCCTCCCAGATTCAAACAAGTTTACAAAGTCAAAGAAAAAGTGGTCGAGCAACCTATTGTTGTTCCCTCTAGTCCTCCCAAGGAAGAGAAGGAACATTTAATTGACAAACATACTCTTACACAAAAACAAATTGACAATAAACTGAAAAGAAATCGAAGTGTTAGAGAGTGTAGACATAGACATCGTGTTGTTGCTCATAGATTACAAACTCAAGAAAACAACAATAATATAGAAAATCAAAATCCAACCCTACCTGAAGAAATGCATGATGACTCTTAACCCTCGCCACAACATAAACAAGAACATTGCATGGACATTGTTATTCGACCTCCTGCTGCAATTAACTTAGATGATGACATTGACATTGCAAAGATGGTTACAGGACATAATAACCCAACCAAAATAACCCTGGACAGAATAACCCAGTCATAATAACCCAGGGACAAAATAACCTAGGGTCATAATAACCCAAGCCAAAATAACCCGTGGTCAAAATAACCCATGGATAAAATATCCCCATAAGAATATAGAGAAAGGAAAACAAAATTTATAAATTACATGTATGTTGCTAAAAAAACTTTATTATTCAAATTTTCAATTAAAGTGTCAAATTATGAGCAATGCTACTTATATAATCTAAAATGTTAAGGTTGTCATATCCATCAACCAATCTTTTTAGTCTTTCTTTGAGTTCACAGTATTTTTTCCTGCTTGGTTGCCCAGTGTATCACCAGATTTTGTTTGTGTCGTAGTATAGCATCGACTTGAACATTTATTTGTAAAATATTCCACACAACGCTAGATCATTTTATTGATGCCTTGTCGATGAAACAAAAATGTGTAATCATCTACAATAAGTAAATTCTTGCTTTTTTGACTTGTTAAAAATTGAAGAGGCATTGTATATATTAAAAATTATGAAGAATGTGTTGGTTCCTTAAAAAGTATATTGATTTTTTGTACACTCTTTTAAAAATCCCTAGGAAAATTTAAAATAATGTTCAAAAAAATATATTACAAAATATCTTCTTTTATGAATTTGGATTTCTCCTCTTCTTATCACTCTACACACTCTTACTTCTTCTCCCCTTCTTCCTTTCTTTACTTCTCTTAATTCTACCACTTTATATATCTTCTCAATGCATTTTCATTTATATCTTTTCATAATAACTCTTAATCAACTTATTCCCACGAAATTGCCTTTATTTTTATAATTATTTACCATTTTATAGGTTATTTAAGCATATTAAAGGTGTTTTAAGGCTATTTTAGGGTATATAATGGATATATGGTCTAAAAATGACCTAAATAGCCTCTATGGTGCCTCACAATCATATTTATAATTTTTATGTCATTTCTAGTTTACTAGGTTGATCTAAAATGACCATGGGTTATTTTGTCCATAGGTCATTTTGACCACGGGTTATTTTGTCCATGGGTTATTATGACCTTGGGTTATTTTGTCCTTGGGTTATTTTGGTCGGGTTATTCTATCCAGGGTTATTTTGGTTAGGTTATTATGTCTTGATACCTGCAAGAATTGATGAACAAGTGCATGATGAGTTGAATCCATTGTTTTCTTCTTCTATGAGATTAGATGAAAAATATCCTAAAAAGAGTGTTGAACTTGGTGTGTGTCCTAGTTCGACACTTGATGTTGTCCCTTTGGCTAGTTTTTCACCTTCCGTTTATACTGATTGAGATTGGAAGGAAGACAACCTGCTTTAGGTTGACTCGCCTGTTCCTTACTAGTCTTTTTCTTTTTCATTTTTCTTTGGGATTGCATGTGTGTAATTTGATCCCCCATGATGTTTCATTTTATGTTCCTCTCTCTTTTGTGAATTCTTCTATTTGTATCTCTATTCTTCTCTATGGTGTAATCATGTTTCATTTGTCTTGTGTTTTCCTTTTTGAGATGATGCAAGGAATCAAGACATTCATGTATATTCCATGTTGGCCCAAATGCTTTTTTTTCTTTTTCTTTTATCTCATGTTTTCCTTTTGGGGATGACACAAGGCGTTGAGACATTCAGGTCTCTTCCATGTTGACCTGAAAGGCTTTTTCTTTGTTTTCACTTTCTTTGTGTCATTCTTCTAGTTCCGTGAGTATTTGGGGAATGATGATAGTTTCATGCTCTATGACAACACTGTAGCATAGACATACTGACCCCAAACACATATATCCCTTATGTATTTGTGGGGGAAACCCTTCCTTCCTATTTCATGACGTAGCTTACTTTGGAAACATATGAATTGGCATAGGGTTTTTCGAGGAAAGCTCTCATGTCTTAGGATAAAAAATATTGGCTACTTTAAAGCAATTACTCACAATAATAGTGTAGCAACCACTTTAAAGTGGGGACATACATCGATGAAATCTTTTGGAAAATTTCATGGCATGATTTTCCTTTTTCTTGTGATGTTTCCTCTTCTTGGTGGTGTCATTGGATTTGATGTTGTCCAAGAGTGTATGATCTACTGACATGGCATGATGCAAATGAGGCATCCCATGGGTGATGATCTGACACTTTTGACTTGTCCTCTCTTGGAGGCATTAGGCACAATGCACCCCAAGAGGATGATTGTTACACAAACAAAGAAAAATCCCCTTTAAGAAAAAAAATTACATGACATTCAAAATCATTTACAAAAGAATTTTCATTGTGGTGCCTTATCAAAGTTGTCAGGAGGATAACTTCAGTATGGTATGAGAGGCTAATATGATTCTCTCATTTGCCACCTCGTTGGGATATCTCACCTAGTGGAAAGACTGAGGTTCCACTACCCCAAAGTGAGCATATACATATTTTGGGACAACTCACCTACTGGATATATTGAGGTTCCACTACCCTAGAGTGAGCAACATGTTATGGACAAACATCCAGTGCCTCACATCACATTGAATCGGTTGTGATTGATCCTTTGTTTTTGTTTATTTTTCTTAGCCTTTGATAGGGTATAATCATGTATCTTTGTTATTGCTACATACTTAAGTGTCTTGAATGTCTACTTTAGTGTGAGTTTGACATGGGGTCATCCTCTCACTAAAGTGGGGGAAAAATGTAGTAATAGAAAAAGTAGCCTTTTCCCTTGCTTGTTTGATAATTGACATTAAAGCTAAACTAATGATGTCTTGGAGTGGCATTGTAATGTATTGTACACATTCACACCATTCTAGGACCTTTATTTAACTAAAACATGCCTTAATTGATCCTTTGCAAAGGTTTTGTAAAGTATTGTAACACACTTTCACACTTTTCTAGGATGTATTTTCTTAATTTAGCCTAATGGGCCCCCTTTCTAGACAAAATGTACATAATATGTACCTTTTTTAAGTGTTGTAAAGTGTTTTAAAACACTTTCACACTTATCTAGGTGGTATTAATTAATTGTGGATAATTGGAGTTATTAACTCCATTTTAATTCAAATTCAAGCCTTAATTTTGACACCTCCTAAAGATTTATCCCAAGAATCATAATTTAATTAGAAAATTACTTCATTGGGAAAATTTTGGTCCTAGTAAGCTAAGCCAAGACCCATTCACCCTTAATGGTGAATGGATCCTCCCTTAATAGGACCCCCCTTTCTCAATTGATCTGGAATGGATTTTTAGCCTTCTTTCAACTCCCTAAAGCTTGGTCCTGAAAACTTAGCCAAGACCAATTCACCCTTAATGGTGAATGGGTCCTCCCTTAATGAGACCCCATTTTTTAATTTCATTCTAGTGGGAATTTAATTATGTTTCTTCCTAGTTCTGGTGTCGGCCTTAATTCTTTGAATTTCAGGGTTAATCTCCTAATTTAGTATAAATAAGGGGTTCATTCACATTGTTATCCTAACAAAATATAGAGAGTTTATGAAGCATTCAAGCATTCAAGTGATCAAGAATTAGAGCATTTCAAGAGCATTCATAAGGAATTTCAAGGTAGATTTCAAGTGTTTATTGAAGCAATTCAAGATCATATCATCATTTCAAGGGTTTGATGCATGCATTCATGTTGTTGAGCTAAGAGGTGGATGTAGCATTGAAGATCTACTTGCAACTATTGTTCACATCATATTCAAGGATCCTAGATCTACATTCTTCATGGCCACTACATGATATTTTGCATATTTATTTCACAAGATATCATCCAAGGTGATATCAATTACATTATTTCATGTTCATGCTTCATTTCATCATTTGGTCTGATTACCTAAAAGGGGTTTGACTGAGGAAAACCCCCATTCACTAAAAAATCAACAGGTTTGTTTTCCTTGAGTGTGTGATTGCATATTTATAGGTTGAAGATTAGATTGAGCAAGATTTGGAGAAAAATTGTCAAAGTTGCAAAATTGCAAAAAATTTCATTCAAAGTGCAAGATCACAAAAAGAGCTCTATAGAATTGCATATAGACTTCCAAAACTTGATAACAGGAAATTCAAGAGTGCAGACATCAAGCAATAGGATCCTGAAATAATTTTTTTGAAACCCTAAAAGGACCCATTTGCCACTGAAGGCGAATGAGCCCTGCATAGCTCAAAAACAACTTTTTGGCTAGGTACACAACTTTTTGTGCTCTAAAAACATCCCCCGTAGTTGCTATAATAGTTAGGTTGCATTTCTGATTGTTATTAGCATCTTAATGAAGTGTTTAGGGCCTTAGAAAAATAAGTGGTAGATCCTCTTGTTCATGCATTTGGGTCTACCCTATTTTTCCCCTATACACAAAATAGTGTAAGGGTTCAAAGAATTCAATCATTAACCAATGAGATAACTTTAAAATAAACCAAAAAATGGTGCAAAAAATTGATTATTTCACCATGATAAATAAATTGTAGTCATGCAAGAATTATAATTAGGAATGACCTTGATTTTGTTTCAACATTATAAACATCTATAGTACATGCACAATTCTTTACCGAATTGAATATAAAATATGAAATAGGAGTTAAATTGGTGATGTTCTTGTGACATGGGAAAATAAATGGGAATAATGAAAGCATAACAACAACAACAATCACAAATTTCCTAATCATGCTAAGATTCCCCATATCAATAATGAAGTGCAATGCAACAAAGAAATTAAATATAAACAAGAATACGATCATCTAATTCCCATGCTTGCTTGACTCCTCTCCATTATTCTTCTCGACTTTGTTCTAAAAAAGCTCAATGCTCTCATTTTTTGAGTGTGCAATATTATCCTGTAAGTATTTTGACAACAAAACTTTGAAGATTGTGATTACCGAAAAAAAAGTTGAAAAGCTTCTTTTATAGAAGTCGAGCATAGATTTGATGGTCAAGATTGATTTGAATTTGAATGGTACAGATCGAGTGTAAGGATCTGATTGAATAGTTAAGTCCTTGATTGATTAGATTGATTAGATATTTAGAAAATTTTATTGAGATTTTGATTGAATAGTTAGTCAATATAATTGATCAGTTAAGAGGTGTAACTAAAAGAATGTGTGAGTCAAAAGGAGGTGACAAATTATTTAGGTGAGTGAACTGAGAGAAAGTGTTAGTCAGGAATGGAGAAAATAATGCATGAGATATTTAGTTGAAAGGGGAGGAGACATGTGCTCAAATAGAAGAATTAGTTATAAAATTAATTCCATTTTTTGTGGAAGAAGTTGTGTATGTGATTCCAAAATCAATTAAATGACTTATTGAATTTATGGAGTCACTTTAGATAAGAAAGTAGAATAATTAATTAAACGAATAATCATTTATTTAATTAAATGTGGGAGAAAATGAAATAATTAGATGTGTAATTAAATAAATTTAAGAAAATTATTTAATTAGTAAGAAGAAGAGATTTAATTTAAAGGAGTAATTAAATAAATTTAGAAAATATATTTAATTAGTAAGAAGAAGGGATTTAATTTAAATGTGGAATTAAATAAATATAAGAAACTTATTTCATTAATCAAAAGAAAATATTATAATTAATTAGTGACATAATTAAAGTAAATTAATGTAATTTACTTAATTAATCAAATTTAGAAGAATAGTGAAAATGAATTAATTAAATGTTTAAAACTATTTAATTAATTTAGAGGAAATGCAGTGTTAGATTATAATTAAATGATAAAATCATTTAATCATTTTGCAGGTATCTTGAATTAATAATGAAAAATGCAGTTGCAGGCCTAAGCCATTTTTTAGTGTCTACAGTTCCAATTCAAGCTCTATTGTCTCAACAATTTTTAATAATTAATAAAAGATAACCTCTTGACTTTTATAGAACTAAGATAGAGCTTAGTTACAATATTACACATGGCAAGATAAAAATAAGTGAATAAACATCAAACATGTGACATGAAAAATATATTTTACACATGCGTTGTCCATAGATAGTTTGATAAGAACTGATCAAATTTATATCCTCTTTACTTAGTCATTGTTGATGGTTCACTAACACTTCAAAATTCCAAATAGTAGTCATGTATCCTTATGGTTGACAAAATCCTAGTACAAATCCCTCAATTCAAACTCTAGTATCCATATTTGGTCAATTGTTTGCCTTTATATCCTTATCCTTTATTTTTTACATCATCTATACTAAAAGTTAATTGTGTTCCAACATGCTCTAAAATAACCACAACTTACTATATGAGTTCATGCATTGAGTTATTTTCCCACATCTAGATCTGGAACTGGATTTTCACCATCCCATTTGCTTCTTCCAATATTACTTAGGATATATGTATCGCTTTATAAATCACTCTCCTCAACTATGTCCAAGACACCCTACATCAAATCAATTAATTCAATATTACTTCACATCAACCTTCATATGAAAACATACAAATTCATTTATCATTGAGTCAAATCTCACAATATAAACCATTTGAGCCACACCAATCAAAGAACCCTTGCATTTACATTCATCATTTGTGATTTTTACTCTTAAATCACTTTTAAATCCATTTAAGTGCTTTTACAAAACCTTTATAGAGATTTTGGTTGGTAGAAGACTCTTAGGAATTTTTAATGGATATGGAACTTAGATGATATTTGGTATTGGGTTCCACAATAAGCAAATTGTTCGACAACCTAGCTTTGCTTCTTTTTCTCATTAAAGTAATTGGATATGCTATCGATTTTATTAATCATCAAATTATTTAGAGCTTATGCCTTAATTTAGATTTCATTTGGACAAACCCCTTCCTTTTTCACTAGCATCTGGAGTAAGAACAAACATCCTTCATCTAGTTTAGTTACCATTGCAATCATCGAACAAAATTTATTTTTACAATTTAAACATATTTTGAGTCCAATTGATTATGAAGGAATGACTTGGTGATGCAAACCTTGTTGGGTTACTGTTAACTTTCTTCTAAGATTTATAGGCATTATTATGGGTACGAGACACAATGCTTTATCAAACATTAACCCTAAAGTACAATATCTAGTTCCGCAAAACCCAATTTCCCACAAAATATAACTATTCAATATTGGTCAATTTTAAATTGCTTCAATGAGGAATTATTGTCATTTTAAGAATGTTCTAAATTTTCACCAAATAAGCTATCAAAAGGACAAATCCTTCATCCCCTCAAGATGACATAAGAAAAAATTCTTAGGGTATGGGTTCCCATGCTGCTTTAAATGAAATAGGGCATGTTGTAATATCACACAACAAAAGATATTGCACCTTGTTCAATTCCTTGAAATTGAATGATTTAAAAGACATAACTCATTGTTCATGCAAATGCCTATAGAAAGATTTTGCAACACTGAGTTCTTTTGAAAGTGCCAATTAAAGTCTGTAGATGCAAATGGATTCCTTATATGACTAGAATTAATGCATTAAACATCTTTAAATATAAATAAAAAACAATATATCACATAAATTTATGCTTAGTTGGCCCTAGACATGAAGGGTAAGGAAGATAAGTTGGTCAAAATTGAATTTTAAATTAGGGAAAGACAAGTCCATGACTAGAAGGATAATCTTGTAATCTTGAATTAGTTTCAAGATAAAAGAAGGCTAGATCCTAGGGGATACATATTCCTAAAAATACTTGTGAGTATAAAACATAATAAATGAGCTAATAAAGAACATGTATAAGAACGTGTGAATACAAAAAAGATGAATAATGGATATATGAAAAAAAATAATAAAAACCAGTTTGTTAATACATCTATATATCAAAATACTCCTAAATTAAACACTAAACTATATATATATTCTTACTTCATTAATTAGAATTTGTTTTGTATATTCAAATATATAGAGTGGATGGTGTAGATTTCAACAATTCATGGCAGACAGACGAGTAGATATGCAGAATGACAAGTGTAGAGGAAGGGAACTATTCACTCAACTCATTGCTTATGTCTTTTATTACCATAACGCGGGGATGAGCACGACCTTTTGTTTCTATCAATTTAAGTTTTCTCCACATTTGACCTCTTCTCCAATAAAAATAGCCAATCAAGAAATAAACAAGAAGGTATCTACAATGGAAAAAGGACTGACTTTCTCAGAGGTATGCTGTTCGTCGTATACAATGAAAAAGAAAAGAAACTGACAACATATTGTTTTGGCGCTCCTATCGCAGCCTACAGGCCTGCCATGCGCTTGCTGCCAATCATACACGTATGTAGCCTCTCACAAATAAGAAACTCACAATATATTGGCAATTGCAGCAGCTTCTTGCACTGTGCTGTATTTTTTCTTTCCAATTTTGGTATTAAGATTAATTCTTTTGATGTAGGTATAAATAAAATTTATTATAAAATTTTAAAATATATTTCTTACTGTTTTAGGAAAACTCACCCTGAGCTGATGGAAAATTCACCTAAGTAAAATTCACCTCAGCAATTCATGGTCATGGAAAATTAATTTTCTATATATTAAAAAATATTAATGCGATTAATTCTGGGTGACGGTGAATTGATGGTTGTGAATTTTACTTGTGATGAATTTGTCATGACAGTGAATTTTCGATTGGTGAATTGCTAGCAGTGAATTTGCCAAATTTGCCTATGCCATTTCTTACAGTTAAATTTAAAAGAAAACAAATATTTAAAAGAAAGGGAATATTTTTTTTTTTTAAATGTATTAATAAAAGAGAATCTACATCTAATTATAATCTATAGATTCTCAGAAAGTTATACTTGCAAAATAGTCAAGAAAGAGTCAAGCGGATTTCAAAATAAATGAGAGAAAAGAAAAGAAAATATTTGGACCACTGTATATATCAATAATGATTGCAATCTAAGGGTACACGATAAAGGATGTTACGACAGAATAGGGAAGTAAGTGACACTTGTCAAGCATTCAATCGCCAATCAGATAAATTATACAAGATACTTTTCTGTAATACAGGGCGTATCTTACCGATCAAATATTTGTTCTGGAAGTAAGCGTATCTTTAGTGAAATAAACTGATTGAACGTAACAAAAACAAAGGAACAAAAAATATGCTGCAGCTTGTGAGTTTACACTAGATATTTATAATAATTACAAACGAAAATGAACTTCGAGCACTCTTATATATAATAGGAGATTCGGGCTCCGAAAGTATTGGGGAGGTTATCTGAAGTGCCAAGTCTTGTGCCCTTCGAGCGCCGGGCGGCCAAGTACTTTCCGGCTTTGAAGTGGAAACAAGATGGTAAACTTTATACTACAGCTGAATCCATGGCTTTGTTTTACCTTTATTTCTCAGAGAATGAAAGATTTGGTAGCATAGATTTTGGATTAATATAGAAGATGAATTTGCAGGTGGAAGTCCAAGGATTTTCAACGGAATCCAAATACAAATCCGAGGTTAATGAGTTGCAAGGTTTTGTCGACTGGAAAGGAAGGCCTGCACGTAAGGGCCGCCATGGTGGGAAGCGCTCCACCCCCTTTGTTTATGGTATGCCCATTCTATTTCCTTTAACTAATCAGATATATAACTAGTAAATGAAGATCTAGAAACAAAATTCTACTTTTCTTTGATCTGTTCTAAACAGCACCTTTTTGATGAGTTGCAGTGATGACGGCACTGGACCACTTAGCTTATGTGGCGATAATCATAAACCTTGTCACATATTTCTCTGCTTTTATGAATATGGAAATTGCCGAAGCAGCCACCACGCTGACCACTTTCGTAGGTACCACTTTCCTGCTGGCCCTGGTTGGAGGAATTGTTTCTGACTGTTGGCTTACCAGATTCAAAACAATCGTTTTCTCAAGTCTTATACAAATAGCCGTAAGTCCATGAGATCATTTTTTTTGCTACTGATTTCGTATTCTCAGATAATGATTCCAAAAACAGTTGAAATAACGCATCTTTTTGTTGGACAGGGATATCTTGTATTGTTAATACAAGCGTACTATAAGTCTTTAAAGCCTCCACCCTGCAACCGATTCGTTCCGAATTCGGTCTGTGTGAAAGTGAGTGGCGCGAAAAGTGTCATGCTATTTGTTGGGCTGTATCTGGTAGCTATTGGAAATGGAGGCACCAAGGCTTCTGTGGCGCCTCTAGGAGCAGACCAGTTCGATGACAGAGATCCCCATGAGAGAGGAAATATATCCTCCTATTTCAACAAGTACTTTTTCAGCGTTACCGTCGGCTCAACTCTTGGAGTCACGGTGCTAGTTTGGATTCAAGACAATAGGGGTTGGGATGTAGGCTTTGGAATTACAGCTGGGGCCATTTTCTTTGGAATGATATGCATTTTAATCGGGTGTACCACTTATCGTAACAGAGTTCCTGGAAACAGCCCACTAACCAGAATTCTGCAGGTGTGTACATAACTATGTCTAGACATTAGTCTATCTTTATATTTTGTCGCCATGTGTTTGAATTGTTTATTTTATAATAATGCATACTAGCTGGCATTATACCAGGTATTCATCGTCGCATTCAACAATCGAAATCTTAAAACGCCAGAGAATCCCAATGATCTGTACGAGCTGTATGACGAGGAAGCGTATTTGCATACCGAGAGGCTTCTGCATACAAACCAATTCAAGTGTGCCACTCAATACTACGTTACTTAGTAATATTTCATGCAAAAATCATGCACATCAACCACATGGATTAACTGTTTTTTGTGTGGAGAAAACAGATTCCTCGACAAAGCGGCTGTGGAAACAGACAATAGCAAGGGGGGAAATTCTTGGTATTTGTGCAGTGTGACCCAAGTAGAAGAAACCAAAATTATAGTACGAATGATGCCCATATTTGTAAGCACAGTATTGCTGAGCACATGCTTAGCTCAACTACAGACATTTTCTGTTTCTCAAGGGGTGACCATGGATAGAAGCATGGGAAAGCATTTTAAAATTCCAGCAGCATCTCTGCCTGTAATTCCTCTAGTATTTCTAAACATCATCACTCCAATCTACGACAGATTTTTCGTTCCGCTTGCACGAAGATTCACGGGACACGAATCGGGCATTACTCACTTGCAGAGAATTGGAGTTGGATTAGTATTGTCTGCCATATCCATGGCCGTAGCTGCTATGGTGGAGGTGAAGAGGAAAAATGTGGCAATAGAGAAAGGAATGGTGGACTCAATACCTCTGCTCATGCCGCCCATTCCAATCAGTGTATTCTGGCTGGGATTTCCCTACTTTGTTTTCGGAATTGCAGACCTGTTCACGTTTGTGGGTATGCTGGAGTTCTTCTACAGCGAAGCTCCTGCGACGATGAGGTCCTTTGCCACTGCTTTTACATATGCTTCCTTGTCATTGGGTTACTTCCTCAGTAGTGTTTTTGTTGATGTTGTTAATGCTGCAACTCGCAACATCACCAAGAGCCATGGCTGGCTTGGTGGTAACAACCTCAACCGCAACCACCTTGATCTATTTTACTGGTTTCTTGCTATTCTTAGCATGCTCAACTTTTTCAATTACCTTTTCTGGTCACGGTGGTACAAGAACAAGCCAGTAGTTGCATATGAGCCTTCTACAAAACAATGGCAGAACGAAACCTAAATGTTGAAATAGCCATTCGGTTATTATCTCATTATTCCCTGAGTGTAATCCATGAATAGAATGGATAACTGTTGTCTACGTCATCTTTTATCTAATTTTTACCCCGTTTGTCTTAAGAATATTCTCATCAGTTGTAGCCCGTGTCTTATTATTTGATTTTCACCCCGTTTGTCTTGAGGATATTCTCATCAGTTGTTGTAACCCATGTCTTAGTGATGTCAATTTCTACAGGTGAAAAAATAACTCTCTTCATTTGTCCCACCACGGTAAAATGATCTTTTATTTCTTGGATTGAAACATCGTACACTTTGAATATTTTTTAATTTTCTTTTAAATATTTAGATTATATCGTTTCAAATGATTAGCAAGGGGAGGCTACTATAACTAAATATGCTTGCCTGGAATAGCTTAACAATTCTAAATAAATAATAAATATAGTGATCAAATAAACATAAATCTAAAATCATAATTTTTTTAATTTTTATTAGTATTATAAAATATCATTTTATATTTCACAAATTATATATATAATTATAAGCATGAAAATTGCATATCTTATATTTTTTATTTTGAATATGATTTGACATAATTCTTCTTAATATGATAATGCATCCATAAATAGATGATTCAATTAGAAAATATTCAATCAAATAACAAATAAAAAAATACTTTATAGATTCACACAAAATAGAGTGAACATAATAAAACAAATGAATAGAAGAAATATTTTATTGATTTGTAATTTGAATTTCACTAATGATCCTTTCTATAAGGGATTATTATAGTATGGTTTAATTTCAAAACTTGATTTTATGAACTTTAGTTATGATGACAATATAGTTTTTTTTTTAGATTTTTGCATGGTTATTAAGATTGATTTTATAGATTGAGTATGGAGTTGGCTTGGATTGGGTTGACCAAAAAAAAAATTTGTAGAATAGACTTCCTACACTAATCTTTTAGAGGAAGTATGTGAAACACTTAAATTAATCATACAATCACACAAAAATAAACACAAAATAAATATAACATAACACAGTGTTTATGTGGGGAATATCTCTTAGAAGAAAAAATCCACAACTCATTGCAACAAATGTGTAGGAAAAGATCAACAATTCTTAATTATTTCATTCATAAAGAATTACATTCCAAGATTGGAGACAATTACATTATAGTATGTATTCATATATGCCTCAAATTAAGCTACCAAAATAATATAATGAAATGACTTACAAGTATGTAGTACACCTACAACATACTTAGCATGGTCTTTATTTTTAGAGATTTTCCAATTTTCCAAAACTTCATAACTAAGAGGGCATGGAGTCTGGTATATGCCTTAAAACTAATAGTCAACCTTACAATGACCCAAAAAATATATTTTAAGAGAGAATATAAAACCTAGATTTACTACCCAACTAACGTTTGACATAGTTTGGTTCATTGATCTTGCAACTAAATGTCTACATGAAGAAATATGCCATTATATCTTTAAATTTTCCCCTTATGCTCTCTCCTTTTACCAATTAAAATTATTTTTAAAATCTATTTCCAATTCCCATGCATAATTTTCCATATGATAAAAATTGATTTACTAGTCATATTTTACTTTGCAAGTAAAAAATTGTAGGGGAGAGGTAGAGGAGAAAAAAAATGAACCCAGAATAAATAAAAACAGAGAGCAGAAATAGAAACACAAAATTTATCCAAAACTGATTTTTGTATTATATATTCAAATCTTATACATTTGATTTCATAAAAGAGAGTTGTTGCTCTTTATCTTCACAATTTTGCTTCTATTGAGCTATACCACTTTATTTCTCTCTTCTTCTTCTTAACATTAAAACTTCTTACTAATATAGACTTCAAAAACCATAGTAAATTCACCAAAAAGAGGTGAAGTAAATGTCATTAAATACAATAATAAAAGCTTGATAGATATGCCTAGATTTAACCATCTAATCATATTAAATATAGTCCTTTCATATTAAATACAAAGCAAGTGACCAAAGACACTTCACGTCAAAAAATGCCACGAGAAGAAATCTTTAACCGCACCACCACCAGACCAATGGGACAAGGTTATGAAACTACAGGGGCACCACTCCACCGCACATCAAGGAAGAAGGAAGAGCAAGACATCGGTAATCACTGCACCACCACACAGAGTTGAAGGACGAGTCGCGGGAATGCGAGGAAGGCAGAAAAGGAATGACAGAGTTGGGATTAAATTCCAACACTCCCCCTTAATCACAACTGCTACAATTTACAATGCCCAATCGATCTCTTTGATAGACAAAACCTTCTTTTCCTAAGGCCTTAGTAAAAATATCTGCACATTAATCTTGAGACCTAGAAAATTCCAAAAAGATATATCCATTGTTAATCAGTTCTCTGATGAAATGATATGATGTGTCAATGTGTTTACTTCTCTTGTGAAGAAATGGATTCTTTGACAGTGCTATGGCTAAGTTTTTGTCACAATATATCTCTGTTGCATCCTTTTGTTCATGTTTCAACTTTTTTAACACTCTTCTCATCCAAACTTCTTGACATGATGCACTTGTTGCTACTACATACTCTACTTCTGTTGATGAAAGGGTACTATGGGTTGTTTCTTTGAAGCCCATGATACTACAATAGTGCCAAAGTGAAAAACATAACCCAATGTGCTCTTTCTATCATCGATGCTTCCAGCACAATCACTATCCATGTACCCTGTGAGCTCGAACTCATTTGAACTTGAATATTGAATGCCATAATCCTTTGTTCCTCTTATATATCTTAGGATTCTTTTCCCAACTTTCCAATGTGAGTCTTTTGGAGACTCCATGAACCTTGAAATCAAGCTTACACTATACATGATATCCAGCCTTTTGGCTCTTAAATACATGAGACTACCAACAAATCTCTTATACAAAGTCGAATCCACATTGGAACCTTTGTCATCCTTACTTAGTTTCAAACCTATCACAATAGGTGTGGGTGCTGATTTGTAATTCAACATATGAAACATTTTCAAAATATCATTTGCATACTTGGTTTGAGAGATGAATATACCATTTTTATTTTTATTCACTTCAATGCCAAGGAAATACTTCATGAGACCTAAATAAGTCATTTCAAATTCTTTCTTCATGTCTCCTTTGAATAGATCAATTGATAAGTTAGTCGTGAATATCAAGTCATCAAAATACAAACATATTATAAAAAATTCACCTTTTTCATTCATCTTAATGTACAATGTAGGCTTTCTACTACATCTATTGAATCCATTTTGTAAAAGATATGAATCAATTATATTGTACCAAGCTCTTGGAGCTTGCTTGAGTCCATATAGTGCCCTTTTCAATTTATAGACTTTGTCTTCTTGACCCAAAATCTCATACCCAATTTGCTGCTTCACATAAACTTCTTCTTCAAGATAGTCATTTAAGAATGTTGATTTTACATCCATTTGATAAAAAAACCACTTGTTTTGAGCTGCTATGGCAAGTATCATTCTTACAGTATCTAGGCATGCTACAGGAGCAAATGTCTCATTGTAATAAACTTCAAGCTATTGTGAATATCCTTTTGCCACTAGTATTGATTTATGCTTTTGCACATCACCATTTGCATTTAATTTGGTTTTGTAAACCCACTTTACTCCTATCACATCCTTATCTTTTGGAAGACTCGCGAGCTCCTATGTTTGATTCTTTTCAATTGCATCAATTTCTTCATCCATTGCACATACCCATTTTTCATCTTTAATTACATATTCAAAATGAATTGGATCATCTATTTGTGAATATAAAGGAAAAAGAGAAATCTAATTAGTATTATTTTCACCTCCATTTTTCTCATATATGTCCCTTAAACTTATGCTTTTTGTCTCCTCAAGCTTTCCAATGTAGGATTTGACATGTCACTTGATGTAGAACCCATGGAATATGGACTTGTTGGTCCCGCACTAGAAATTCCTAGTGTAGATGGTGTTTTTTGTCCAGTTGTTTGAGTGTTACTATGTAAACGTGAGGCTGCCCTTACACTTGATGATGGTGTCACTTGTTGACCACTTTGTTGAGCTTAAATGGGTGTGGAAGGAGTCACATTAGTAGGATTATTTTCTGGTATAGAAACTTTACTTTCCTCTTGAGGTATACTTGCTGATATATTGATTGTTTTTTCTACACTTCCATCCCATGCTTCATCTTCTAAAAACTATACATCTCTGTTGATTACACCTTTCTTGATTAATGTTGGATTATAGAGTTTGTATGTCCTGTATTCATCACTATATACAACAAATATATATTTTTCTCTTTTGTTGTCTAACTTTCTTCTTAGTTTATTAGGCACATCTGCATATGCCACACATCCAAATACTCTAATGTGAGCAACATTATGTTTTCTTCCATTCCATGCTTCTTCAGGAATCATATTCTTGACACTTATTATTGGAAACCTATTCATTTTATAAGCTATACATGATATAGCTTCAACCCAATATTCATTTGGAAAATGTTTGGCTTTCAACATGCTTCTAGAAATTTCTATGATTGTTCTATTTTTTTCTTTTAGCTACCCCATTTTGTTGAGGTGTGTATCTAGTTGTAAACTACTTGTGAATCCCATGATCTTTGCAAAAGTTTAAAAACTCTTTTGAAATGTATTCACCACCTCTATCTATTGTCAATGCTTTAATATAGTACCCACTTTGTTTTTCAACAAGAGCCTTGAATTGAAAAAAATATTCAAATGCCTCACTCTTATGCTTTAGAAAGTAAACCCATGTTTTCCTTGAGTAATCATCAATGAATGTCAAAAAATAGAATCTACCACCAACTGAAGGTGTTTGCATAGGTCCACACAAGTCTGAATGTGCAATCTCCAAAGGTGCTTTTACTCTAATTGAGTTACCTGTTGGAAATGATTCTCTATGTTGCTTTCCTAAGATGCATCCTTCACATATTCTTTCTTGTTTCTCAATTAAAGGCAATCCATTGACCATTCTTTTCCTATGTAGCAAATTTAGACCTCCAAAGTTGAGATACCCAAATATTAGGTGTCGACCAATTTTCATCTTTTATTTTTGCTTGAAAGATTGTTTGCATGACTTGTAGTTTATTCTCTATCCACTTGTGAGTTCATTAAATGTTGTGCTTGAGCATAATCTATGTTCAAATCTAGCTTAATATTCAAGAGAAACATTCTATTACTTGTCATTTTGACTTTGGTAATGAGCTGCAAGGAAATTTATCTAAAATTGTGCACAATCCATTCTTGAAAGATACTTTAAACCCTTTTTAAACAAGTTTCCCTATACTCATTAAATCTTCTTTTAGACCAAACATAAAATATATATCTGAAATATACTTTTTCTCCACCTATTTAGTTAGAATGTTTACATTTCCTTTTCCTTTGACTGACACTTTGTTGTCATTGCCCAATGTGACATCAAATTTTACATTTTCATCTAAACTTAAAAACATTTCTAGATTTCCTATCATGTGATTGCTACAGCCTGAATCTATAAACCATACGTCTTTTTCATTTGCTTGTGCAACATTACATGCCAAAAGCATTATGCTTTTTTCTGACTTTTGGTTTTGATTTTCTTTTGTAAAATTTGCATTTTGTTTACTGAAATCATTTTGCTTCTTTCTACACTCATTCATATAATGCATGAACTTTTTATAGTAGTGACATTGGATTTGAGATTTGTCATACCTTTGACCCTGTGATTGATTTTGAGATGGGCTTTGGCTTGAATTTTTACTGTTGCCTCTTCCACTTGATCTCGATGGGCTACTTCCTCCACCTCTATAAGAGTTTCTTCCTCTTCCTCTAAAATTTGAGCTACCTCTACTTCTACCATGGCTAATTGAAGCTTGTGTCTTAAAAATATGCTCCAGTGATGTGTTTGCTGGCCTGCTCATCCTAGATGTTCATGAGAAATGAGAGATGTGTGGAGCTCATCAACTAAAAATTGTGAGAGGTTCTTTGTTTCCTCTATGGCCACAACAATTGACTCAAATTTTGTGGGAAACTCCTTAGAATATTTTCAACAACTCTCCTATCTTCAAGATTCTCACAATGTGATCTGATTTGGTTTACCAGTCCAATGATTTGGGTGAAGAATGAGTCTATTGATTCATTGACCTTCATATATATTGTTTCAAAATCCCTTCTTAGCATTTGTAGCTTTGTTGTTTTAATCTTTGCCATTCCTTGGTATGTTGTTTGGAGAATATCCCATGCTTGTTTGGACCTAGTTGCTGTTGTAATCCTTGGGAAAATTCTCTCATGCACTGCTTGAAATATATAAAAAAGAGCCTTTGAATCCTTCTTTTTGTTATCTCTCAACAAATCTTTCTCTGCTTGAGTCAAAGCATTGTATGTTGCTGCATCAGTTGGCTCTAGAAATCCATTCTCAACAAGATCCCAAATGTCTTGAGAGAAAAATAATTCCTTCATGGTGACTGCCCAGTAGTCATAATTTTTCCCATTAAGCTGTGGAATTTTTGGGTGTGTCAAGCTTGTGCTTGCTGCCATTTTTACATCTTTGGTACTTTGAGAAAAACCCTTTTTCTGTGATGAACCTAACCTAATACCACGTGAAGGGGAGAGGCAGAGGAGAAAAAAAAAACAAAAAAAACAACCTAGAATAAACAAAGAACAATAATAAAATAAAAAAATTTATCAAAAATTCATTTTTGTATTATATATTCAAATCTTATACATTTGATTTCATAAAAGAGAGTTGTTTCTCTTTCTCTTCATAATTTTTCTTTTGCTGAGCTATACCAATTTCTTTCTCTCTTCTTCTTAACATAAAAAAATCTTACTAATATAGACTTCAAAAACCATGGTAAATTCACCAGAAAAGAGGTGAAGTAAATGTCATTAAATACAATAATAAAAGCTTGAGAGATAATGCTAATATTTAACCATCTAATCATATTAAATATAGTCCTTTCATATTAAATACAAAGCAAGTGACCAAAGAAACTTCATGTCAAAAAAGCTGCCAAAAGAAATCTTTAACTGCACCACCGCCAGGCCAATGAAACAAGATTGCAGGACTATGGAGGCACCGCTCCACCGCATAGCAAGGAAGAAGGAAGAGTGGGACAATGGTAGTCACCGCACCACCCCATGGAGCTGAAGGAAGAGTCGTTGGAATGCAGGGAAGGCAGAAAAGGCACAGTGGAATTGGGATTAAATTCCAACAAAAATTGACTTCTAGATAGTTGTCCTCTTTTTTGACAGTGAATACATACTTCAAATCAAGAATTTAATCTTATAGAGTCCCAAGTTCTTCCCTTTAATTACATTAACATTTTTTCAAACAATTTTGTAAAATCCTTTTCACTTTTACATCTGTCCATGAAGAAAGTACTTGAAAATGTCTCAAATCTCTGGTTAGATGGTCTGTAATGTGCATAATACTTGGATAGTGGTGAAGCATTTTCAACTATGTGATTCATGGAAGATCATAGCAAGGAATTTTAAATATTTTTCAAACTATTTTGCTCTATTTGAAATTTTTAATAGCTACAATAGTGCTTGAATCACCTATGGGGCGTTTTTATTACCATTGGTTCATTTTTGGCAGTATTGAGTACTCTAAAACACTTAAAACATCCCCAAAATGATTCCAAGGTGTGAGAAATGCTCTAGGTAGAATTTTGGACATGAGTGTAGTGTTTTTGGAACTTTAAAACATTAGAAAAAATCATCTAAGCCTCCTCCATGTGGCATTATTTTACTACATTGTTGAGTGCATCTACATTGCATGTATGAAGGAGAGGGGCATTTTAGAAATTGTGATGGTGTGATGGTTTGAATGATAGAATATAAGGTTTGAAAAAGGCACATGAAGATGTTAAAATATGTTGTGTACCACTTATATCCAAGTCAATAGTGAGTTCGACCAATAAAAAGTCTAGCACTAAAGTTTCTTGGAGCACAATTTTGAGTGCAAGGAAAATTCTAAACCAACACTCATGCGCTAGATCTCCATGTGGAGTTAAAGAATTTCACTTTGTTTTAAAACTTCAAATAGCATGTAAAAATAGGAAAAGCTTGAGTACCAATCCCATTCCAATCAACAAAGGTAGAAAATCATAATCTAGCATTAGAGTTTAGTCATTCTTTTAAAGAATTTAAAATGCATGTGAATGTTAGCATCATATTACATTATGGCTGGTGGTTTATTATTTTATGGTTGGAATTTTACATTGTAGCTGGTAGCTGGTTTGGTAATGTTGTTATTACTAGCATAAATATATTAAATATTAATATATATAAAATATGTCGAGATTTATCCTTCGCATGGATTGTGCCTACAAAATAAAATTACAAAAAGAAATGAATGTAGTAACTATGAGCCTCAATATTTTATTGTAAAACATATGTGATATTCTCTGTAGATGAATGACTACAAAAGAAAGGTTTCACTCATTCCATGTAACATATGTTCATGTTAAATTGATTTTACTTTATTCTTTTTGCTAATGTATGTAACAAAAATGGAGTAGCTGGTAATAATGGGTATTTTTGATATGAAAGTTCTCTCTTATTCTCTAGGAACTATCAAATAGAATTTTATTCAGATCTACATGTGTCTGATTTAAACAATGATTTGTTTCCTATCAATATTTAGAGAAAAAAAAGGAGAAGAAGAATATACAGTTAATTGCTATCAAAACACTATCCTTAAAATGGAATAGTTAAATGTTTAAACCAATTAAAAACTATACAAGGGAAGGAGCTTGCAAAAATAAAAGAAAGGGATTTATTATTGTTTTCCATCTATAGGATACTCGTAATAACATTGCAATAAATTATCTTTGTTACTACACATTTTAGGTAGTAATGTAGCTAGAACATATTGTATTGTGAAGCGATGTTTGTAAAGAAATAAGTGTATCTTTTGGTTGCATTTAAGATCTTCTCACATGGATGAAAATAAAATGAATTAATTGCAGCCTAAAATCACATCTCCTATATAGCTATGCATAATAAACAAGTCTTGTATCCCCTATGCATTTGTACATAGACACATTTCGTGGTAGACCTAGTTTTGGGTTGTAGATTGTGCATACATACGGATCATGGGAAAATGCATCACCCAAATCTCTAGAGCACTCAATCAATTCAAACCTATTGATAAAATAAAGCATTCCTTACATAAATCATGAGGAAATGAAACATTACCATAGCACACAAGACAAATAAGGGAGACTAAAGCAAACATTCAATAAGTAAATAATGTGAAGTTGTGCTCATTAATTTATTGAGGGCTTTATAGACCTATGGAGGCCATGGCTGCCTCATGGTGATAGCCTTGTAGAGGGATCAACCTCTCCTCAAGCCACCACACCATGAGGAAGGTCCAATAGGGGCTCGCGAAACCCCTCCTCCACTGTGAGATAGTTGTTACATACAAAAATAATAGAGATCTGCATAAGAAGAAATTCTTGCATTGGTTGCTAGGTGATTCCCTAGGTCGTCATGCCTCTAGGAATGAAAAAGAAAACAATACAAAAAAAAAAACATTAAATTTCCATATAGAGGGATCTACAAACAATTGAGTTAGTCAACTTGCCTCACTTCATTGTTGATTTTTGTAGCTCGAAAGGTGGGATGTGGATTTGTTTTAAAGCAACTCAAGTTGGATATGCTTTAAATCACTTTAAAGCAACTCAAGTTAGATATGCTTTAAAACAATTCGAGTTGGATTTTTAGCAACAGTAGTTTTTTATTCTTTAATAGAATTTTTTCCAAGTTTGTGAGGATAAGATAAATCCAAGAGTGATTTTATGTGTAATTAAAGCCAAAGAAAGCAAGGAAAGATTCTTTTCTTGAACGCTAAGTAAAGTAGCTAGGCTCTATAAATGTAAGATTGTTGTAGCAAACTCATATTGTATTTTCGAAAGAAAAGTTTGTTGTTAGGCTGAATAGAAGATCCAACATTTGCAGGTTTTTCCCCTCATTAGGGTTTCCTAGGTAATTCCTTGTTATTGTCTTTTTGTGATTGGCTTCTTGTTATTTTTGCTTCCACTATTATTATTTGTTAATTAACCCAGTTGTATTAATTGTTATAAACCAGATATTTGATTATATTCTATGAATTTATTGAGCAATTAATCTGTTGCTAGGTTATAGAAATTAACATGGTATCAGAGCTCTAAACTTTGAATACAAAGCCAAGATTTGTGACGCAGATTTCAAGAAAATAAAATTAGATTTTCGTCTCCAGTGCTTTTGTGGCTATGGTAACCAGTGTTCGATACAAGGATAGGCTTGAGGGTGTGTCTAACTTCTTGTAGTGGAAGGTTCGAATTACATCCATTCTCAAGGAGAACAAGCTGTGGATCTATGCGAGTACAGAAGTGACACCACCAACAAATGATCCCATTGCCTTAGAATCGCATGAAGTCAAAGAGGCCAATGCTCAAAGGATTATCCTAGATGGAGTAAGAGATCATTTAATTCCTCATTTATCAGGGAAAGACACCGCCAAGGAGATGTGGGATACACTCACAAAACTTTATCAAAGCGACTATCAGAGTCATAAGATGATGCTCAAGGACAAATTGCATAATACCAAGATGTCCAAAGGTGAGAGTGTGACCTCTTACTTGTCCAAGCTGACACAGGTTAGGGATGCGCTTGCTTTTGTTGGAGAGACAATTGATGAAGATAAGTTGATGCGTATAGCCTTGAATGGTTTTTTGAAGCACTGGAAAGTGTTTGTCAAGTGTGTTGTTGGTAGAGATCGGCTACCTAATTGGGCAAGACTTTGGGATGATTTTGTTCAGGAGGAGATCCGTGAAGGTGCTCATCGGGGAGATCAAACAAAGAAGGGCCAAGATGAAGAAAATCTTGCTCTTGCAAGCAAGGGTAAGAAGAAGTCCAATAAAGAGCAATCAGAAGGTTCTTCTTCCAAGAGTGGGAAGAAGAAAGATCTGAGCAAGATTAAAGTTTTTGCTACCATCAGATGGGTCACTATGCCAGTCAATGTCTGAATAAGAAAAATAAGGACAAGCAGAAGAAGCATTTTTCTTCTACAGTAGAGGTGGACAAGTTTGCATCACAATTTTAGAATGAGTTTTCACTCATTGCCTGTCTCTCAAGTTCAATTGCTAATAGGGTATGGTATATTGACAGTGAGGCTTCTCGCCACATGACGAGAGTTAGAGAATGTTTCTCCAAGTTGGAGGAGAAGAAGTTGGATTTCTATATTAAGCTTGGAGACAATGCCAAGTACCATGCAACTGGTATTGGCACCATCAAGTTTCAGAGGGAGTCTGGAAAACCTTTGTTGGTGGAGGATGTGTTGTATTTCCCTGGCATGACAAAGAATTTAATCTCAATTTTTGCTTTGGAAGACAAGGGTTACATCATGAACTTTGAGAGGGGAAAAGTCTATATTCATCCCAAAGATTCCAAGATTGCAAAAGTGATTGGAGTCAGGCATGACAACTTGTTTCGGTTACAGTTTGATCCAACAAATGCGTTGGTTAGTAGCTGTAAAGGGATAGGAGAATTGTGGCATAGGAGGATGGCTCACCTTCACCATGGAGCACTTAATATTCTTAAGGAAATAGTGACATGGCTTCTTGAGATGAAGACAGAAAAGCATGAGGTGTGCTCTTGGGAAATATGCCAAGACCTGTTTTCCAAGCAGTGACACTAGATTCGAAGGGATTTTGGATCTTGTACATTCATATGTGTGTGTGCCCATGTCAACAACATCCTTGAATGGATATGAGTATTATGTTACTTTCATTGATGACTTCTCCAGGAAGACATGGATATATTTTCTGAAGAATAAAGATGAGGTCTTTAGTAGGTTCAAAGAGATTAAGGCTCTCGTGGAGAACCAAATAGGGAGGAAGATCAAGATACTAAGGTCTGATAATGGAGGCGAGTATACCTCGAATTCCTTCAAAGAATTTTGTGCTCAGGGAGAAATCCATAAAGAGTTGATAGTTCCGTACAACCCGCAGTAGAATGGGGTTGTTGAACGGAAGAATAGGGGTGTAGTTGGAGCAGCCAAGGCCATGCTTCATGATTAGGATCTTCCTTGGTTCTTATGGGAAGAAGCTTGCAATACAGCTGTGTATTTGCAGAATAGGAGCCCTCACAAAGTGTTGGGAAAGTTAACTCCAGAAGAGGCATTCACTAGTAAGAAACCAGATTTGGGGCACATTCGCATCTTTGGATGCCTTGTGTATTGTCACATTCCTGTGGAGAAGAGAACTAAGTTGGAACCTACTATAGAGAAGGGTATCCTTGTTGGGTACAGTGAAACTTCTAATGCTTATCAGGTTTACATTCTTGCTCTCAGGAAAATAGTTGTTCGCAGAGATGTGAAGTTCGAGGAAGAGAGGGCTCTTCAGAAGTCAACCAACTTGATGAATGAGGAGGAACAATCACCCATAGTTGAGGTAGCACAAATTCCTCAAACTTTAGTCACTAAAATAAAACTAAATTTGGTTTCATATTCTATATAGAATACTCACTCAAATTAAAATTAGGAGGAAATTATTCAAACTCTTTGCAAGGTTTTGAATTTTTAGGGTCCTTGGACCACTCTCACTTATTTTTCATATTTTGACATATATCGCCCAATATTTGGTCACTTAACATTATATTTTATATAGGTAGCTTAGTTTCTAAAGTAAGATTATTATATTTGTGCACAAATATTTGGAACCAAAAATTTGCCGCAATCATTTGTTGGTCCATCCAAGATATAAAATTAGGATGTTATAACATGCTTGCATTATAACTTGATTGTAACCAAGCCATTATGTACTCATGTTATAATGTCAGCAAGTTATGTTTGTGATAGAAAGAATAAAAATCAAAGAATAAGCTCATTTGAGCTCAACCCCCTTTCTCTCCAACAACTAAACATGATGACAGAATACTTTTGAGTCATTCAAGTTTATTCAAGCTAGGACAATACTACCATGATAACCATGAGGTCAAGGAGGAAATTTTTTAATGTTTTTAGTGATTTAAATTAAATTAAATATCAATCTTATAATTGTTTTGATTTAATATTTTTTAATTTTTAGGAATTTAAAATTTTCAACAACTCCAAAGCCCTAATTAACCAGTTGTATGCATGACATTAAATTTCCTCGTTTGGCTTTTGATTATTAAAGTATTAATTTTAGTTATCTCGTGAAATTATTTAATGAAATTTTTAGACAAATTCAAGTTAAGTTGATTGTTCCAAAATGAGTTATCAATTAAGAAAAAATGGAAAATTAACTTATATGGTTATTAAATTAAATTATGTAAATCAATATTTGAGAAGAATCTAAAAAGTAGGGTTTAGTTAAAGTTGTTATCTAGTCAAAGTTAATTCTTAGTGAAGTTAATGTAATCAATTTGGGATAAACACCTATTTAATGTGGTTAGGCTAGTTAGACTCAGAGAATTTAAGAAACTAATCTCAGTATTTTGTTATACTGAGCATGAGAATAGTGATTTTTTGGTGTTTTTAAAATAAAAGAAATTGGTTGTGTGTGTTATGTCTAGGATAAAATGTAGGCATGACACTTTACAATTTCTTGAACTCTTTCACAATGATTTGGTTTGATCATTTTAATCTTTTGTTTATTACAATATTGTGTTTTGTTTTTGAAAAGGAAAAAACCGGTTTTACAAGGACCTGAAACCACAAAGTTTAAACATACAAAGATAGAGCAAAAAAAGTCCAAGTAAACAGATAGATGTCCCAAAAAGAAACGACAGCAACAAAGAGACAACAGGGTCCAGAAAAGGACCGCCAAAAAGCCAAAGAAGACCACAACAGCACTACTCCATGATGTTCAACAGCTCCTTGGCTTCCTTTTCAACTTCACTCATATCTCGTATTCCCTACTTGAGGATTTGAACCGTATGTGGAGATGCAGGGGCCTTCCTCTTCATGTTAGCCTGGGTACGAGTCGAAATCCCTTCAACAACAGCTCTACTACAACCTCTGTCTGCATCCAAGTCCACAACTAGCGAGCCCTTTTGATTTTTTTCCAACTTTTCCACCATAGCGTTAATGATAATGGCGTTGTGCCAAGCAATTTTATGATTATGCGCCATAGTAGCGCTGATATTTTGGCCTATCTTGGACATATTGCTCTCCAGCCTAGTCAATCTTTCCTCCTACAACTGTTGTCTTTTCTCCGTTAAGGGGGTGTCCTGTCCTTCATTCTCATTACGGCTCCAGCTCACCTTTTGCTCCAACTCCATGACTCTGTTGCTGAGATCTCTATTACAGCCACTCAAATCACAAACTTCCTTCTGGGCCCACTTAAAAATAGTGAAAAGGCCATCAGCACTTTTTTCTGCCACACTCATTATGTCATCAGGCCTAAAGTTATTCAGGGAAGAATTAATTTCGTCCTGATTTGGGGGTCTTTTAGGGGCATTCACAAATCTTCCAGATGCAAGGGCACTAGGGGCTGACTCTTTACTGGCCATAGGTTTTTCAGAATGAATTTCCAAAGAATTCCCAAAGTACGAAACCAATTTCGTAACCGAGGTTCCTTTAAACCCATAGACCAAACCCGAGGTAGGGCAACCAGGCGAAGGCTGGGGATTAAGACAAGATGGCGGAGCAGAACCCGGGGTAGGGCAACCAGGCGAAGGCTAGGGATTAAGACAAGAAGGCGGAGCAGAACCCTCAAGGACATTCGGACAAGAAAGGGACTGGGGATCAGTGATTTTAGTACCAACAATATTGTGTTTTGTTAATTTTATGAATTATATTATTTATTGAAGATTGTGAGTTCATAAAAAACCTTTTTTAAATATGTGTCCTATATACTTTAATGACAATTACTACTATTTTAAATTTTTTTTTTTTTTTTTATCTGACTCTTAAATAATATTTATTTAGTAGTCTAATTCTGAACCATTCATTCCAACACATGAAAGACATTGTGAATAAATACCTATCAATTTAGGCTAGACATTGAAATTTATCCCATCAAGATCAATCCAATAGATTTGGATAACCAATTATTAGTAAATGAATGTGACAATTATTTGGTATTCTATCTGAACCATTCCAACACATGAAAGACAATGTGAATAAATACCTATCATAAGAAAATTTTATTTAGACGAGACATTGAAATTTATCCCGTCAAGATCAATCCAATGGACTTGGATAACCCTAATCATTAGTAAATGAACGTGAGAAAATGAATATATACTCAACTTGTTGCTATCTTTTCTAACTGCGGGCTGCTTTTCAATATATCACAGTGACCACTATATACAACGCATGGCTGAGCTCAACTTAATTGTTGTTGATTCCTCAACATCTGGACAGTTAGCGAATGAAATAGACCGAATTCGAATCAACAAATAAACGAGAAGGTGCGTACAATAAAAAAGACAAAGCAAGAGGAATCCTTCTGTGACTGAAAATTCCAGATTCTTTTGGGGCTCGGTGGTCACACCACAGGCCTGCTCAAACATCAATTATATACGTGGCTTTCCATAATTTTCAAATTATATAAACGTCGTATACTTATTCTAGCAGCCATCTATGTATTTTGTCTTGGATCTTCTGATAGAAGGCGGTTTGAACTTGAGACGAATGCTTGCTGGGCATTAATTTTGTTTCAAATGTCACGTAAAATTAACCTTAATTGTAATGAATCGAATTAGAATACAAATTATACAAGATCCTTTTCTGTCAGGCTAATTAGAACTTCCAAATTTGTTCTATAAGAGGTGAAGATTTCTTCCAATATCTTTTTGAGTAGTTAACCAGTAAAACCCGTCAAGTTTGCAAATAAAAATGAAGTACGATTCCTTCTTTCCTACATAAGGAAAGTGAGAAGCTTGTAATAAATACTCTCTCTAGTATTTTATAGTTTATACTGTATTTTGAAATTTTACTTGCGAATGTATTTTGAAATTTTAAGTTGAATGAAATTGTCAATTGTAACAGCCAAGTCGAGAAAAGAATAAGTGTGTGTTTTGCACTAAGACTTCTCTATCGTAGGTTTCAACCAACGCCCAATTTGATTGAGATGCAGATCATAGAGAGTTGTTCTAACTCAGACATAAAGCTAACTGGCACAGTATATTCGAAGCTATAAAGATGAGCAGAAAATAACGGCATATAACCCTGTAGGCAATGAAAGACAAATCCAGTCACTAATCACCATTTAGAACTACATAGGAATGGGTTTAATACCATTAGTATTTGCTACAAGGATTTGGGAAGCTTTTGTTTGACACACATGCACGGGCCATGCCATGTTTCAGACGCTAGCCAATGTTGGATTGTGAAAACAAAGAAAGCAAAAATCTAATCTTATGTTGTAAGAATCTATTTTTTAAGAGAAAAATCTATTTAATTCTACGTTTGAAAATGATTGTTATGTGGAAGATAATATATATATTGTTTATCCTTGCAAGGCAAATGAATTTTATAAAAGCGGCTGCACAAAGATTATATTAAGACCAATTTCCACACAAATATAGTAGAAGAAATTACATTTCTCTCCATGTGATTAGAAAGGCCCAGAGGTTTTCCAACGATAATTGCAATAGAATGTTAAATATCATGTCTCTATAATTTTGTCAAAAGATGAAGAAGATGAATCCAAACTAGAATCTTAGGTGAGAGATCTTCAACTCGATCAAACCCCACATACCAATGTTTAATGAACAAGTCAACTTGATTATAAAAGTAAGGTGCTTCCTTGAAAATTAAATTCTAATCAGTCATTCTAGAAAGATCCACAAAGAAGAAATCATTTGCAGCTAAAATAACCTCCACATTTGTCTCTGGCTACTAATCATGACATGTCCAATTCTCAAGAAAATGTAACATAGCTTTAAAATCCATAAAATATAAATAAAGAACATCATTATCTAAAACCTCAACATTAAAATATGAATTAGATGAGTCTCATTTTTTTCAAAGAACCATTAGATCAAGGATGATTATCAACCCCATTATCATATTTAGCTTCATGTGTAGCCTACATAAAAAAATTAAGAGCATTTTCATGGATAGAATTCATATCCTTGTCAACTCAAACAACATTTTTAAGAAAAAGGCAAGGGATCCCCTAGGCCCCTTTAGATCTTGTTATATGTAGACCCCTACAACCAAAGAAAATGAAAAAACTAGAAAAAAGAAGGGAAAAAAATAGACCAATATAGAAAAAGCTAGTCAATTCATAACAACCAACTAAAAACTAAAGTCTAGAGTCTACTCTTACATGCACTAGCATACAAAGGTCATATAGTGAAAAAGATGCCCCTTCTATCATAGCCCTTCCATCATAACTACTCTAGGGATTCATTATTGATTATTTCAGATAAATTAAAACTTGGTAAGAATTCTAAACTATAGCTTCCCTTGGAAAATGAAGAGTCACCACACCTATATTCTCATTGGAAGTTGAAATAGGTAGCCACACAAGGACACATTAGCTACAAAATTAAATAAAATATATAAAAATATTTATTATCGGTACACCAACTTGGTGGGACCCTAACTTCTATCCCATTAGAAAAAATTAGACTTCATTTGTTGGTTGGAAAGACCCCTCAAAGACCTATGTCAAAAATAAAAAAATGTAATATTTTTAGAAAAAACTCTCACTTAGAAATACTCTAAGACCTAAAAAATGCAATTTATCAAGATGTAGAAAATATCAAAAAAATGAGATTTTCAATTTTTTATATATTTGACCATATAATCCACACATTATGTGTTATTATTGGAAATAGGCCACATCGGGACCGATGATGGGATAGCCAAAGAAGGGCCAATAGTTCAGTTGGTAGAGCACTCCAACATCAAATGGAAGGTCCTAGGTTTGAGTCCTAGCTAGTCCATATGAGTTGTAGCTCAACAAGTGTTATTAGAGCCAAGCTATCAGCCCCAAGCACCAACATTGTCACTTAAGGGGGTGTTGGAAATAAGCCACACTCGAGCTAATGATGGATTGGCCAAAGAGGGGCTAATAGCTCAGTTGGTAGAGTACTCTAACAGCAAATGGAAGGTCCTAGGTTTGAGTCCTAGCTAGTCCATATGAGTTGTAGCTCAATAGTTATAACCCTTGGACCAATAGAAATGTCATATTTTCTAAGGCATGACTTATGGAAAAATTTGTTTTCTATCATGCAATACTATCACTAAGTTTATCATAAAATCATTTAAAATGTAATGGCATAGCACATTACAACCTATGGGAACTAAGATTTGATCAATTTATTAAACTTCCTTTAAAGATCTAAACTTTTACTTTCATTTTCTACTCACTAAGATAAAATAGAGATTTCACTCAAGTTCTCAGTAAAGGCACATAGTTGGTCAATAAAAAGTTAGAAATAAAATGGTCATGCAAACAAACAAGCTAGGAACATCTTTGATAGACTACCATGATTGTAATATAGAAGCTTAGCAATTGTGTACACCATTGAGAACATCATAAAAGGCCTAGAAAAGTATGAAGAAGGATGTAAGCTAATGTAATAACATTTAGAAGGAGCATTGAGACACAAGCTTGCCAACATTAAATAAAACCCTAACTTGCATTTTTCTTAAATTAGTTATCACCATGGGCTTATTACAGTAACATGGATCAACATAAAAGCCAAAAAAATTCATTTCTAGACTTTGTGCAAACATGAATTATTAATGCATAAATAATGAAGAAGATCGAAATCTAGAATGTATCAATATTATAAATGGTAGATATAAGATTAGTAATTTTCTATTAATCAAAAAAAAATTGTTGAATTTTTATAGGAAAAAATATAAATGCTAGTTATAGGTCTGCAACTATAAATTTTTCCTACACTTGTGAACTTATCTTATGTGTTCACTAGACTATTCTTTTTCACTTCACTTAAGATGTCTTGATTTCTTTCATGCTCCTTGATATTTATATTTGTTAGTAGTATTGATGAATACCTTGTGAATTTGTCATATAGCTAAGTCATAAGGGCATTGTGCCTCAATCAATCATTTTAAATTGAATAATATTAAAAAAACTCTCCATTCATACAATTTCCTATAGAATAATTATGCAACATGAGGTTCCTTTTAGAGCATAAAATAAAGTTTGTAGATGAAAATTGATTCCTTAATTTTAGATTATTAGAATAAATAGTCTGAATCTCTTAATATAAGGACAAAACAACATCTCACCCAAACTTAGGAACATCTTTGATAGACTATCGTGATTGTAATATAGAAGCTTAGCAATGATATACACCATTGAGAATGTCATGAAAGGCCTAAACAAGTATGAAGAAATATGTAACGTAATGTAATAACATCTAGAAGGAGTATTGAGACACAAGCTTGCAAGCATAAAATAAAACCATAACTTGCATTTTTCTCAAATTAGTTATCACCATGGAGTTTCATATTAGAGTAACATGGATCAACATAAAATCCAAAACATTTAATTTCTAGGGTTGCTCCCAACGTGGCTTATTAATGCACAAATAATGAAGAAAATTTAAATCTAGAATGTCTTAATGTTAGGAATGGTAGATATAAGATTAGTAATTTCTTATTAATCAAATATTTTTGTTGATTTTTTATAGGGAAAAATCTAAATGTTGGTGATAGATCTACAACTATGAATGTGACCTACACTTGCGAACTTGTCTTATGTGTTCTATATACTATTTTTTTTTACTTCACTCAAGATGTCTTGATTTTTTTAAAGTTCCTTGATATCTATATTTTTTGGTAGTATTGATGAATAGCTTGTGAGTTTGTCATACAGCTAAGTCATAAGGGCATTGTGCCTCAATCAATCACTTTACATTGAACAACATAAAAAAAATCACTTTATTCATATAGTTGCCTATAGAATAATGATGCAACATGAGGCTCCTTTTAGAACAAAAAATAAAGTTTGTAGATGAAAATTGATTCCTTATTTTTAGATTATTAGAAAAAATACACCAAATATCTTAATATAAGGACAAAACAAGATATTACACAAACTTGTATTTTTCCAACCATATGAATGAAGGGTAAAGGAGAGTAATCACTCAAATTTGAGTTTAAAATTTTAAATTAGGGTGAGATGAGTCCACAATCATGAGGATGACCATGCAATCTTGAACTAGTCCTCAAATAAAAAAGAGGCTTGATCACAATGGATAGCATGTGTTTAGAAACAAGTTTAATCATAAAAGTAACAAATGAGAGGATAGAGAATGTATAAGAATGTCTAAATATGACAAAAAAGATTAATATTTGATGCATGAAAAAGTTCAAATAATTTACAAGAACCATATAGTTTATTAATATATCTATACATCATAACACTATCCTTAAAATGGACACAAAACTAAATAAAACCTAATATAAATTTATATATTACAATTATTATTATTTAATTAATTAATTAACCTTACATATTCCCAAAAAAAAAAAATTTGTATCTCTTCAAATATATAGAATGGATGACGTGGATTCCAATAATTCAATGGCAATATCAGATAGGCAGAATGGCAAGTAACTATTGCCTTCAATTTGTTGCTTTCTTTTCCTACTCAGATGACCACTCAACTCATTGCCTACGTCTTTTATTACTGTTGGCATCGGTCATATCGCGGGGCTGAGCCCAACTTGTGAAACTTTTGTTCTTATCAATTTAAGTTTTCCCTACATTTAAGCAGTTGGCGAATAAAAACTAGGCAATCAAGACATAAACAACAAGGTATGTACAATGAAAGAAAAAGACTTTCTCAGAGGTATGCAGTTCGTCGTATACCATGAAAATATAATAAACTGACAATATATTCTGTTGCGACTCCCAATTACAGCCTACTATCGTCTACGCCATACACACTGTAAGTGGCTCCAAATATTTTGCTTAACAATTGAAAAAATAAAATAATGATTAATAATAAATAAAATATTTGAAACCACTATAGGATAAAGGATGTTGTGACATAACACATGTCAAGCATTCAATTGCCGATAAGATAACCCTTTGTATCGAATCGAATAAATAGATAAATTATACAAGATATTTTTCGGACAAAATAATTTACAGCTCAAAGTTTTGTTCAGGAAGAGTAAGCGTATTTTTTATGAATAGTTTTTACAATAATAATAGTGATTGAAAGTTACAGTTTGTGGGATGTGCATTTTGGATCAAAATATATTACATTTAGAAATTTTGAATAGTGATGGATGAGAATTAGAGAATATACCATGACTTCATGGATGTTTATATCATACTCATTAATGTTTATATTAATTGAAAATGAAAATGAAATTCGAGAACTCTTCTATATAATAGGAGGAGGAGGCACTGAAAGTATCTTAATTGCCGAATTGTTGTGCCCTTGGAGCACCGGGGCGGCCAAGTGCTTTGCAGTTTTGAATTCGAAGGAAATGGTAAACTTTATACGACAGCTCAATCCATGGCTTAGTTTAACTTTATTTCTCAGAGAATTATAGACGAGATAGCATAGTTTTTGAATTAATGTAGAAGATCGATTTGCAGGCGGAACTCAACGAACTTTCAACGGAATCCAAATACAAATCTGAGCTTAATGAGTTGCAAGGTTTTGTTGACTGGAAAGGAAGGCCTGCACGTAAGGGTCGCCATGGTGGGAAGCGCTCCACCCTCTTCGTTTATGGTATGCCAATTCTATTTCCTTTAACTAATAAAAAATATAGGCCGTCGACGAAGATTTGTTTAAAAAAAATCATACTTTTCTTTGATCTGTTCCAAACAGCACTCATTTGATTTGTTGCAGTAATGGCCGGAGTGGACAACCTAGCTTTTGTGGGGATAATCGTAAACCTTGTCACATATTTCTCGGCCTTTATGAATATGGAAATTGCCAAATCAGCCACCACGCTCACTAATTTCGTGGGTACCACTTTTCTGTTGGCACTGGTTGGAGGAATTATTTCTGACTGTTGGTTTACCAGATTCAAAACAGTCGTTTTCTCAGCTCTTATACAAATAGCTGTAAGTCCATGAGATCGTTGTCGTAGTGATTTCAAATTCTCAGATATATTTGAAATAACGTATATTTTTGTTGGGCAGGGATACGTTGTATTGTTAATACAGGCGCACTATAGCTCTTTAAGGCCTCCACACTGCGACCCACGCGATCGGACTGCAGTGTGTGAGAGAGTAAGCGGTGCGAAAAGTGGCATGTTGTTTATTGGGCTGTATCTGGTAGCTATTGGAAGTGGAGGCACCAAGGCTTCTGTGGCGCCTTTAGGAGCAGACCAGTTCGATGAAAGAGATCCCCATGAGAGAAGAAATATATCCCACTACTTCAACATGCTTTTTTTCAGCGTTACTGTCGGGTCAACTCTTGGAGTCACAGTGTTAGTTTGGATTCAAGACAATAGGGGCTGGGATGTAGGTTTTGGAATTGCAGGTGGTGCCATTTTGATTGGAATGCTATCCATTTTGCTCGGATGTACTACTTATCGTAACAGAGTACCACAAAGCAGTCCACTAACTAGAATTCTGCAGGTGTGTACGTAAACATGTCTAACCGGTAGGACTGCTCTACGGAAGGGCTTATCAATTTTGCCATTTATTTATTTTAGTAAATTATTTATCGACACTTGTTCTTTTCCACTGGAAAGTAGGAGTTTTTTTTATTTCAAAACAATTAAAAACTTTGTGATTGTTGGATAGGTCTTTGATCTAGTTCTTTCTTACGGACTGTTTTCTGATTGTTTTCATACCCAGGGGGTTAAATATTTTTATGAATCAAGGGTACCTGAAAAAAATTTAAGAAATTTGTTTGAAAGATGAAAATTTAGGATGATTTATCATAGATCCATCATTCCTAGGATATTTGGTGATTAATTTTTTCTATGACATTATTAATTTTAATTGGAAAATGTAAAATTGTAAATAGAGTGTTCTAGAAAAAGGAAAACTAATAGACAAAGATGGAAAATTGTAAGTTTTTAAAAAGAAGTCATGAACAGACAAGATAAAGATTAGAGAGTTCTAGATGAGTAAGTTTGTAGAAGGAAAAACAATTAAACAAATTGTATTAGAATATGTTCATACAATCTTTTTAAAAGAGGCATGATGTAATAGTTTTGTGGGTGTGTTTATGTGATCAAGTAATCATGTGATGAAGGAATAGAAAGAGTTTGGTGAATGCTGTAGCATTCTGAGTCTCGACATCTGTAATGTTTGTATTAATAAAGCGATTAGTGAGAATCAATTAAAATAGAATGGTTTAAACATTTATGTGTTTCTATGTATATTTCGAGTTGTTTTTATTTACCATTAACCTCTAACAAAAAAAAAGAAACAAAATAAGAAAACCAATTCATTGTGTAGCAGTTGAATTGATTGATTTCAAAAATAAAACCATATAATAAATTAATAAACTAGCAGTACTTTTATATATAATATATCCAAAATATATAATATTATTATTCTATTTGAACTCCAATTCCTATGATTACAATTTATAAAAATGTAGCAAACTTAAATTTCTTAATTAAGATCTAAGTTAAAGAATATCTGATCTAATTCAATCTCAATTAAAAGATTTTTAAGGTAAATTAATACCATTCTTCTTTATTTGCATCAAATACCTTCTCAGGACCTACTGCAGTAACCATAGAATGTTATGTTGAAATTTTATATGCATATCCAATTTTAGTTATTGTATTGTTTATCTTAAACTTATTTTTTGCTTATATTATAATACTTATTTATTTGAGGCCCCCACGGGTTAGAGTAGTTGGTCTCAAGTCTCGGGTTTGCTCCCCGAGGTCTTGGGATCGACTCTCAAGCCCGGTATGAACCCCGTCACGGACACTAGGGGGGCGGTGCTGGTTATCCCGTGACCGTAGGGATTAGTCTCGCCTCCCGCTCGCACCTCCCTGAACCAGTGTAAGGGTGGGCCGCTGGGCGGGGGCCGCGGGGATACCCTTCGAGACCAAAAAAAAAATAAAAATACTTATTTATTTGATGGTACAGTTTATATATCATAATCGAATCCTTTTTTAACTGTGTCTATAAACTATGCAGATCTTCCTGATTTATTTTGATACCTCTTTGTGGGAGAAAGAGCAAAGCATCATTGCATAATTTAATCTTTGAGTTCTGGGGAACATCAGCATTATTCTAGCTTTATACTATAACAGTCAAAACTAATTGGCATTACACCAGGTATTCGTCGTCGCATTCAACAATCGAAAGCTCAAAACGCCAGAGAATCCCAAAGATCTTTTCGAGCTGGATGACGAGGAAGCGGATTTGGATACGGAGAGGCTTCTCCATACAAACCAATTCAAGTATGTAACTTAATACTACGTTACTGAGCAATAATTCATGCAAAAACCTTCTACGTCAAGCACATGGATTAACTGTTGTTTGCATGGAGAAAACAGGTTTCTCGACAAAGCAGCTATAGAAACAGACGATAGCAAGCGCAAAAATTCCTGGCATTTGTGCAGGGTAACACAAGTAGAAGAAACCAAAATTATAGTACGAATGATGCCCATATTTGCAAGCACAGTATTGCTGAGCACATGCTTAGCACAACTACAGACATTTTCTGTTTCTCAAGGGGTGAGCATGGATAGAAGCATGGGAAAGCATTTTCAAATTCCAGCAGCATCTCTGCCTGTAATTCCTCTAATATTTCTAAACCTCATCACTCCAGTCTACGACAGATTTATCGTTCCCCTTGCACGAAGATTTACAGGACATGAATCCGGCATTACTCACTTGCAGAGAATTGGTGTTGGATTAGTATTGTCTGCCATATCCATGGCCGTAGCTGCTATGGTGGAGGTGAAGAGGAAAAATGTGGCAATAGAGAAAGGAATGGTGGACTCAATACCTCTGTTCATGCCGCCCATTCCAATGAGTGTATTCTGGCTGGGATTTCCCTACTTTGTTTTCGGAATTGCAGACCTGTTCACGTTTGTGGGTATGCTGGAGTTCTTCTACAGCGAAGCTCCTGCGACGATGAGGTCCTTTGCCACTGCTTTTACATATGCTTCCTTGTCATTGGGTTACTTCCTCAGTAGTGTTTTTGTTGATGTTGTTAATGCTGCAACTCGCAACATCACCAAGAGCCATGGCTGGCTTGGTGGTAACAACCTCAACCGCAACCACCTTGATCTATTTTACTGGTTTCTTGCTATTCTTAGCATGCTCAACTTTTTCAATTACCTTTTCTGGTCACGGTGGTACAAGAACAAGCCAGTAGTTGCATATGAGCCTTCTACAAAACAATCACACAACGAAACATAATTGTTCAAATATTATCTTATCATTTCCCGCAACTCGGTTCTTTAACAGTAGTTTGTGAATAGAATGGATAAAATTTGTGTAGGTCATCTCTCTACTTTGTCTTATTGGTATAACTCATCTCTCGTTGATGTCGATTTCGTGAAAGAACTGTTTTGGTTTGTCTCACCACGGTAAAAGGATCGTTTTGGCACTACGTTAGTGATCATATTTAATCGTAGCTGTATCTATCAATCAATTATTTGTTCTAGTTTTTTTTTTTAATCTATAATCATTATTTATTTTAAAATTAAATGAAAAATAATAATAATAAATAATAATTTATTAAAAAAGTTATTGATTCTAAGCTACCTAATATTCTGAAATCAACATTTTAAATCATGTATAAAAATATATATCATTTAATAATTAATATATGAAAGCAATATTTTTATTTATTTTAAATTATTGAAATTTTATATATTTTAAATATAAGTTATAAAAAAATTCAAAATCTTAAATAATTTTGTAATGAACAAAATAAAGTTATACAACTCTTTTACATAGATTTGACAATTCTTTAATATTATTTAAAATATATAATATGATTATTATTTAAATTGGTAGACATATCAATTTCATACTTTATACTTTAAAGTGAAGGGGTATAGACAATGACAATTTTTATAGTAAACAAACATGATCAAAAGATTTTAAATTGGTAGATATCAAATATATCAATTTCATACTTTATACTATAAAGTGAAGGGTATAGACAATGACATTTTTTATAGTAAATAAATTTTATCAATAGGAGAAAATGATAAATTCTAACTTCTTTTTTAAAATTTATTTTAATAAAATAAATATTAACTCACATAAATTTTTGAAATATATCTATTTAAAAGATAGAGAAATATCAAAGCTTTAATAACTTTATTTAAATTTAAGAGTTGTTTTATTTTAAATTTAAAATGTTTTATTTATTATATATATACATAGACACATAAATATCAATTTTGAAAGTATCCTATTTAATTTAAAATTTAACTTTACTTATTTTTATTCAAAGAGGTACTTTAATTTTGTATATAAGTTTTAATTTTACTTAAGAATTATTTTTATTTTAATAAAATATCTAATTTTTATAGTAATAAAATAAATAGTTGATAATAACAATAATGACAATTTAATGAATAACAAATCAAATATGGAATAATATTCTATAATAATATATATTTTTCATAATAATTATATTATGTATTGAAAAGGGTGGTGGGCCTAGCTCAATTGGCTAAAGCATCCTATTGTAGGCAAGAGGTAATGAGGTCTACTCTCCCCACTGTCTCAGTGGTATTGGAGGGTGTATCATTCTAGCGTCACCGGTCACGTGAAAAAGTTCACCAAGCACACTGTAGTTAATAGCCGACTGATTCCTATAGTCTAAAAATAAATAAAAATAAAAATAAAAAAATATTATCTATTACACTATGGATTTTATAAAGTCTCTACATAATAACTTCCCAAAGTTAAAATATTATGTATTACACTATGGATTTTATAAAGTCTCTCGATAATAACTTCCCAAAGTTTCATCTTATGGGAATGTAATTAATTATTAATAACATTAATAAACTACTAAAAAAGTACAATACACTAAGTTGATTTTATCACTGTAAACCTTAACATTCCAACACCCACCCCCCTTAAGGTTTACATTCCACACAACAAAATATTCTATTTGAAATAAATAAATACATATTCTTTAGAATCTTTTCTTTGATGGTGATTGTACTAGAAGGAATAGAGTTATATGTGGTACTATTGGGGTGTAATGAAGGAAAAACACTAGTGATTTGAGAGAGGGTGTACAATAATTATGTGTTGAGTAATAGTATAATAACAAGTCTAGACATACCAAATAGCCTAAATTATAAATTAGAACAAGGAGAGGATCAATCTTAGAGGTAGAAGGAGGAACTAAATATATACAATATTGAGGAACATATTTTTAAGGCAATAAAGAAGATGAGGCTTGGGTGGGAGGTGAATTGATGCACCAATTAAGGAATCGTGGAATTAACCTTTTTCCTTATTTATAAATAAGAATTTTTAAACTATATATCTTTTTAATCAATAATATGGTAAGAATATCAACCAATTTTTGTGGGATATACATCATTACCTAACTATAAAACATAAAAAAGATAAGATGTGTGTAGTCAAAGAAATATCTTGCTTATCTATAAACTCAACATGGGCATCATGATCAATATTTCTTATTTGCTATGTTAAGCACTACCATTCTAATTTTAATCACCTCAGTTGTAACATGACTCACAATTATTTTAGGATGTAAGGTCCAAATTTAGTTTGACTCGAAGTTTTCTTTTAATGAAGTAGTATTGTTACACATATGGGATAAATTAAAGGATTATTATCAAGTGATCATGCATACCCCAAACTTTAAGGACTTCTAGGAATAATTCCAATCTTGGGGGGAGTGCCAGACCCCATCTTTTCATGATCTTGTTGATTCTATGTGTTTTTAATATTTCTTCTTCAATGTTTCATATGCTTCTATGTTTGGACACTATACATGAGTTTTGTGAGTGATATTTGTTCTTATACATCAATAATGTCCATATGCCTATTTTTTATTAGATATGGATTACTATCTAGTTTTATTTAACTAATGGTTGTTTTGATTTCTATGTGATAGCCAAATAAGTTCCTTTCATTTATTATATAAGTATGTGTTTATCTAGATTTTCATTTATGATGGGTTATTGGTTATATGTTGATTATTGTTAGTGGTAGTGTTAGTATTTTTATCAGATGGATTACATTATGTTGATAAGAGTTTTTGAGATGATGGATGTTCTTATTAGATGATTATATAATGTGGATGTGTGAGTAGGTGATATGGTGGAGATGATATTTGATATGTTAATATTTTTGATATTAAAAGAAAGGGAAGGGCCCTAAACCTAAGTTTAAAGAGAAAAAAACAAAGGAGAAAATTCCAACCAATCATAACTAACAAAACCAAATAGAAGGAGGAATACAGACCTCATATTAACATAAAGTAGAAATTAGTAGAATGGGCTAGGCATGCAAGCCAAAGAGATGCTAGAATTTTTAGGGGAACTAATGAGATCCCAATTTGTCTTTAGTGTGTCAAGAGTAGTCTTCTAGTCCTTCTCCTTAACATTATCAGTATCAAGTGTCCTCTAAGTCATCTCCTGTTGGTCTTTCCCAATTTTCCTCTTAATTTTCCTTATCTTAGATTTACCAGACACATTACCAAAAATTTCATGTTGCATGATCACATCCATGATAATAGTTATATTTCCAATAAATTCCCCTAGGGAAACAATCTTGTTTCTTATTTTATCACCATCACCTTTAGGCATAGCTTTTAGGGTGCCGCTAGGCCTTTCCTTTGGTTGATATTTCATACCTTGTGAGGGATCACAATGGATCCCTTCTTCTTTTTCAATTTCCTCTAACTCCTCATTAATGTTTTCCTTACCAAATTCCCACTCCCACTCAAGCCCTTCAAAATCCTCTTCATTTTTTTCATCAGAGATTTCCTCTTTATCATTGTTTTCCTTCCCATCCTCAACACTTATCTCCTCTTCTTGATCCATTTGTTCATTATTGTCTTGACTATCATCATCAAAATCAAGGAGAAAATCTTCATTCAATATGGCTAGATCCTCTTCCTAAAGCACTAACATTTTTACTTTAATATCTTTGCCTCTATGCTTCTGGCTAGCACTAGCCAATTTGGAAAACCTCCTTTCTCCCAACCCACTACTATTCAAGCTCTTTTGGAAAGGATCTGGTGTTGAACACACTGAATACTAAGATTGGGGTGAACTAGTATATGCAAAAACTTAAATCCCTCCAAAACTTGAATTTTTTAGCACAATACTTCTTAACCAAATATAAACCTTTAAATAGATTAGCAATAGACAAAAATATTGTAGTTTAAACCTTCAACACTTTCAAAAATCTTCAAAAATGAAAATATATAGCAATTCTATCCTTAATTAGATCAACAACAAAAATAAAATAAAAACACACATCCACAAGATGACATCAGATTTACTTGGAAAACTCAATGAGGGAAAACCACGATGAGAGTTAACTCACAATATAAAGGCTCACTACCAAAAAGGACTTGCAAACTAAGGATCACTACCTTATAGTAAGATATAAGTGACTTCCAAAACTAAAGCATAAACAACTCTAGGGGAAAGATACAAGGACTTGATGAGATTCACTATCTTAGAATAAGATACAAAAGTTTATAAAAAATTATAATATTTGTCAACAATTCACTCTACTAACTAAGGCATTAAGGAGAATCTAATCTTCCTTCTTCAAACTTTATCACTATTTTTCTTGGATATTCAATGCATTCCACACTCACACTTATTCGTACTTAATAACCCATCAATCACATTTGCATCTAAAATGTTCTTGTATTTATATCCACTGCAATACTTCAAAAATTTAATTAGGTTGGTTAGGAGGAAGATAATTAATAAAATCAATCAAGTTGGCCACAAAAAAAGTAGCAATATCATATCCAAAAGATAAAGAGGACCAAAAAAATCTTATTAGATCTTCTAATGTGATCCTAAACAATTCACACATTGGCACACATCAACCAAGTCAGCAATAGGGAAACATGTGAAGCAAATAACTAGTCGACCCAAAAACATACTTCCAATTGAATTATCTCAAAGGGGTCCTTAGAAAGATAGGTTAGGACAAAAATTCATCATAATACATATTCAAATGTTGGAACAAACCTCCAAGAACATGGAACAAGCAAGATAACAAGGCCTGTCACCTAGATATCCACAAATGACCCAAAAATCCAACTCAACACAACACTCGACAATAAAGAGATCAAACATTAACATGTGGATCATATTGAGATGTTCCATGAACATCCAACTCCACTTCTAGAAACTTCTTCCATACTGTCATACCACCAATAGCCACTGCAATCCAAACAGGAAAATAATACTCCATCTAGAGACACATAATGCATAAACATGCTTAATATAACATTAATAGATCAACTTGTGGACCACTTCAACACATGAAATTGAAACTGAGACACTACACAAATATTGAAAATATATTCACCAAGCTACAAGATTAGAGACGTCGATATGGAGAAATACAAAGCATTTTTTGGACCATTCCAAACAACCAACAACACTACCAACCTTCTACAATTCACAGAAACCTCCTTGATAATATAGGTGACCTAAAAAGATAGGAGTGGAACATCCACATAACACAAATACTAAGTTCCAAACCACAAGATCGAATCTTCAATAGTGGAGGAATGTAGAGTATTCTCTCAAATAGACTTCACCACAACTTCCTGAAACATAAACACTCAATCAAATTATGGAGGAAAGAACTTTATTTTAGCAACATATACTTGATCAAGAACAATAGGAGAGAGCATAGAATCAACTATAGACCATCAACAACATATCTCCACCACCAACAACGCATCTAATCCTTACTTTAATGCTTCTGATCCTCATCTTAATATATCATTATGAGATCAACTCTGCTAAAAAAAACCATGCTCAATACTTCTTTCATTATCATTAGAAAAGGCATAGCATCCAACCATGAACTTAAGCAACACCATCATCTACCAATGTTAGCCCAAATTGAATGTTGTCAAAAATGACAACCAATGTAACAATCTTCTAAAGACTGACAACCATGCCAAAAAACTCACCAAGCTAAATCTTCTCAAGTGTAGAAATCCATGACAATCTAGTGCCAACAATCTCACAAACACATGTAACAAACTCACAAAGTGTTGACAACAAAGGTAACCAACAAACAAGTACCAACAATCTCCCCCACTTCTCAAGTACTGACATCAATGAAAACCATAAATAATTCACCAAATATTGACATCAATGACAAAAACTACCAACAATCTCCCCCTTTAGCATTGATGAAAACACAAACTTGTTCACTCTCTCCCTTTGACATCAAGGACAAAGGGCCACATATCTTCAATTGAAATAATAGCACAAGATCCCCTTTGACCAACAACACTTCTTCTTAATACCTTCTCAACTCTCCAAGATCTCCCTTACTACCAACTCCCCCTAAGAGGTAGCACACATCAATCTAGGAGAAAAGGATATGACATGAATTTCTCCACTTGGATAGATGCAATAACCCCCAACTTTTTCCAAAGATGGGTAAAAGCACAACCCTGTGTCACACTTTATAAAGGAATCAACCAACAGCAAAAAAAATTGAACTTCGACCACATAAAAGTTGTCTTTATGTTTTGAATTTCAAAATGGTGTAAACTAATGAAATGTAGAACTTTTGATGAAGTTTATTCATGTAATTTTTCAAAAAAAATTTAAAATTGTTTTCATTATATTTTTATCAATTTAAGGATAGATTTTGGAATGCTAAAAATTTCAAAAAGAGTGACTTCATGGGCCATCAAGAAACACATTTTAAAAAACTTCATTTCTCCCTTTTTTTTTTCTCCAAATAGGTAACTTCAATATCTTGTGCATGGAAAAAATAAATAAATTTTGATGTACATATTTTTCTCGTAATAACGTTTTAAAGTCAGACTTGTCAGAATTTGATAATTTTCACAAGCTGTCAACTATTGTCAATTTTTTTAATCATTTTTAAGAAAAAAATTATGCCCTTTTGAATAAGACTCTCTCCTCTTGTGCCCCATATAATTTAAAAAATAATAATAATATGTTTTACCATTTTTTTGATTTTTTTTAATTAGCCTCTTTTCTAATTTTAACAACCTACTTACATTATATTAAAAATAAAATATATTAAAACTAATCAAAATATTAAAAAATATATATATTTGGATTCACCACTCCAAGCTCTATGAAAGGTTTTTTTTTTTGCAGAAAAATCATTTTGACTGGAAAAATACTCTGGCAAATTTGAATATTTCGAAAAAAAATGAAAAAGGATGAGTTGGTGGCCAAGTAGGATGCCAACTAGACATGCTCAATCGAGTATGTTTCAGTCGAGCATGTTTTGGCCAAAACATACTCAACTGAAAATTGCTTGATATTTTCAAGCTATATATAACCAAATACACTCACTATTTTCACATTTTTGGCTAGATGTATTCGACCGAGTGACTTTGGCCGAAATATCTTTGGCCAAAACAATACTTGCCACATTGGTGCCATGTGGTTTTGGCTGAAAGCCACTCAACTAAATATCATCTGACTAAAAATAGTTTTCTCGAAACTATTTATTTGGCCAAAAATGTAACACACTATTGTGCTTTTACCTAGATACTCAAAAGTATCTTTTGAAAGTACCTTTGTGAAGATATATCTACAATCTAATCCTTGGTAAGCACATATTCCAATCTAACTTCATGCTATGCAACCTTCTCTCTCAAAAAGTGATACCAAATAGAGATATGTTTAGTTCTTGAGTGCATCACTAGATTTTTGGAATATTAATTACACTTGTATTATCACACAATATTTGAATGGGTTCATTATATACCATATTTACATTCTTCAAAGTTTTCTTCATCCAAAATACCTGGGTTTAGAAAGATGTTGCAGCAATATATTCAACCTCTATTATGGATAAGGACACTGAGTCCTACTTCTTATTAAGCCAAGAGACCAAGTTGTCCCCCAAGAAAATACACTACCACTTGTACTTCTCCAATCATCAACACATCCTATCTAGTCAGCATTAGTATAAGCACTCAAGGAGAAATTTTGATCCTTCTTATACTGTGCAAACCATAATCTAGAGTTCGCTTCAAATATCTGAATATTCTTTTCATTTTTTTCATATGAGATTGCTTAGGATTGGCTTTAAATCTAGCAACCAAACATACTGCATGCATAATACCAGGTCTGGAAGTAGTCAAATACAATAAACCTCCAATCAGACCTATAAAGAGTATGATCGACTTTTGGAGACTCATCATATTTTCTCAAGTGACAATCACTCACCATATGAGTACCAACTGGTTTGGAATCTTTTATGCCAAATTTCTTCAACATCTCCTTAACATATTTATCTTGAGAAATAAAGATACCACCATCTTGCTAAATAATTTGAAGCCCAGGGAAAGAGGACAACTCACCAATCATTGGCATCTTAAATTATTTCTACAAACATCTTACTCATATCATCTCCACCAAAGATGATGTCATCAACATATACAACTACAATCAACATCTTGTCTTCCCAAATCTTAATGTAAAGATTGCTATGGGTGATCCCACAATACTAGTTTACAATTTTTGGTCAAATTGGACACTGAACTATTTTTTTCTAACTAAATCTTCACTTTCGAGCACCTATAGAGGATAAACCAAGAGGAATTTGAAGATGGTGCAAACTAGTAATTTGTGACATGTTGTCTATAGATTATAAATATATTTTTTCAAAAAAAATGGAATCAGATTGCACTTCTTTTTCCATCTCCTTCAAAAACTTGTTTTTTTAGTAAACACCATTTTTTAAGGAGTGATGCTCACCGTATACAACATAACATTTTTTGCATGAAGGATAAAATTCTATTTTCTTCAAATTTAGATTTGTAACTACGATATATAGTGATTTCATTTGGTTTCATAGTTTTTTAATGAATAATTTTTCCTTAATCAAATTTCAAAGTCAAACCAATTACAATTCAAACATAGGCAGACTATATACAACATAACTTTTTTTGCATGTATTGAAATTATATTTTTTTTGTTGGATCAAGGACTTCAATATCTAGTGCACTGATATTTTTTTTTTTTAAATGATAATCTACTATTTTTTCACATGTGCATAACAAAGAGCTTGATTTTCGATGGAAAACCTACATTCACAAGAAATGAAAAATAAATATAATAATAAAATTAAATTTATTTAAAATTATACTTTTTGGGAAGCTTATAATAAGGACTACACACTTACAAAAATAAATTTTAACTGAATTCATTTGATCCCCCAAAAGGTAAATCAAAAGTGGGTTTTTATCCTCATTTTGATAGGTGTAATGGATACTCTGTTATAGGTTTGGTTTAAAACTAGAGGGGTTCTATCCAATGGGGTTTTATCTAAGGTGGTTCAATCAAACCCTCTTTAATTGGAATCATTTAAATGGAAAATTTCAAGGCTTAAATCATTATATTTTCTAAAAATATGTAATTTTAGCAAAAATCAGGATCTCTCAGAAATTGTAAACTAGTATTGTGGGATCACCCCTATCTATTGTACCTTTCTTGAATCCTTGTTGAAGTACTTATCCAACCAAGCATACCAAGCTCTAAGATCTTGCTTGAGGCCATACAAAGCTTTCTTGAGTCTGCAAACCATATCTAGATCTTTTTATAGATGGAAACCATCTGGTTCAATTTATACATCTTCCTCTATATCACCATTCCAAAATACTAACTTGACATCCATTTGGTAGACTTTGAAGTTATTATGAGTAGAAAGAGAAAGAAACATCCTAATTGCCTCTATCCTAGCTACCAAATAAAAATATTCCTCAAAATCAATACCTCCAACCTATGAATAACCTTTGCAAACCAATCTAGCCTTATTCCTCACAATTTCACCATCTTTATTTAGTTTCTTTCAGAACACCCACTTTATTCCTATCACATTCTTATTAGCAGGTCTAGGAACTAATTTTCAATTATGATTCTTCTCTATCTATTCCAACTCTTCTTCCATTGCTTTTATCCAACCATCATGTTTGCTAACATCAACAAATTTTTCGGGATCAACCTTTGAGAGTAAACAAAAATTTATTTGCTCACTTGCTCTTGCAAAATTTCTCCTAGTCAACACACCTTCATTCTTATCTCCAATAATCTAATCTATAAAATGATTCTTATGAACATATTTTGTTGGATTCTTAAGGACCTTCACTTGTTCTGGTTCCTTCTCTTCTTTCTCTTCTACTTCTTTTTCTTCTTCAATCTAGGGAGGTATATTAGATCCACAAACCTAAGGTTCTTGTGAGATCTAACATAGGACCTTCATTGAATTTAACATTTTTTCTTTCAATTAACCTTCCTAATCTCTTTTGTAGCATTTGTAAGCCTTTCTCCTAGTTGAGTAACCAAGAAAAGTTCCTTCATCACACCTTGAATCAAACTTACCAATGTTTTCTTCATCTCTTCTAATATAACATTTTTTGTATTGCTTTTGACCCTCAAATGTACCCTATTAAGAAAATAGACAGTAGTGTGCACTACCTTCCAATACATATTAGGCAAATCAACATCTTTCATCATGGCCCTAGCTATCTCTTGCATTGTTCTATTCTTCATTTCCACAACCCCATTATGTTGAGAGGTCCTAGGAGTAGAAAGATGTCTCCTAATGTTGGATGATCTTCATTAAACTTTTCAAATTCATATGAAGTAAATTCACCTCCTCTATAGCCTAACCTTAAAAATTTGATCTTATCATCCATTTCATTCTCAACTTTTTCTTTGAAAATTTTAAACTTATCAAAAAAATTTGATTTATCTCTTAAAAATGTAACCCAATTAATTCTAGTATAATCATTTATAAGAAACATGAAATTCCTTTCACATTGTTTACTCCTTGTTCTTGTAGGTCCATAGAGATTAGTTTGGATTAACTCTAATAGCATTGAAACTTAGCACTCCTTGCTTTTGAAACTAGTCCTTGTTTGCTTTCCCATTTGACATTCTTTGCATAATGTGTTTGCAAGCTTGGTTATCTTAGGCATATCTCTCACTGCATGAGTAGAGCTGATCTTCACCATATTATATCAATGTCGATATGACCCATCCTCTTGTGCCACAACCAACACTCACTAGACTGATCCAGTAAGAAGATTTTTCCATTTACCTCCTTTAGATGATAAAAAAATTCATTTGTCCTTATTCCTTTAGCAACCGATCTTTCAGAATCTTCCTTCCTGATCTCACAACCATTAGCATGAAAAGTAAGATTCTATCCTTTGCTGCACATCTAACTAACACTAAGAAGGTTATTCTTTAGACCTTTGACATAGAGGACATATTCAATTATGTCTTTTCCATCAATTGATATGGCACCCTTTCCACAAATTTGTGCAAACTCATCACTTCCAAACTTGACAACTCTACCATTGAACTTCTTGAGACTGATGAACCTTGTCTTGTCACTAGTATGTGGTGAGAAAAACCATTTTCAATCACCCAAGAATTTTCTTCTTCTTTTGCACGAAAGACAGTCCATATAGCCATAGATCTTTCATTATTTTTAACAATTTGCAAAGTATCAAACCTCTTACTTTCTCAAGTATTATCCCTTTTATCTTTCAAGGCCATGAATAGGGTTTCATTATACAAGCCATTATCCTCATCTTTTCAGGAGAAACTACTCTCTTTAGAATAGAGACCTCTTTTAACCTTATCTCTTTTGTTACCATCTTCAAATTATTTATAAGGACATTTAGATGCGAAATGACCAATCCTTCAATAATTGAAACACTTGAAAGGTAACTTACCTTTGTATTTTTTGGTTTCTTTCTTCAATTTAGATTTCCACATATATCTATTTTTTATTGTGTGAATGTGTGCTTTTATGATTTCTTGATAGATAGTAGTTGTTTTGATTCATGTTTGATGATTCATGTTTGGAGATACATGTCAAGAATTAAAGATTTTTAAATAGATCTAATATATTGGTTCACCCCACTCTTAGTGTATTGTATACCCTTCACCACTTCCTCATCCCATGTGTGGTGTGTACAAGATGGCATCGTAAACTTGGTTTCATCGAATGTGCAAGTAGTATGTTTTCCCTAGTGATATATCTTGCTTGAGTTCCAATTTAAAAAATTGGGGTTTGAGTTGTGATTATGTAGGAGAAATTTTTTGGCATGACATAGGATTTAAGGGCTTCCTCTCAAAGAGATACAAGGATGCTAAGGATTAATCATAAATATGATAAATAAACCCTAACAAGAGAAAAAGTTGAGCAATGGTATAGATGATATAAATAATAAAGAAAATAGAAAGTATCAAATCTAAAACTAAAATAAAATAGAATAGGAAAGGTACCCTATTGACCAATAACTAAGGGATTGGAAGATTGGATAGGTTCACCAAAATGAAAGAAAATAAAATAGCCTTTGAAATAATCTAGGATAAAACAATCAATATGACACAAGTAACTAAATAGATTCACGTGTGACTTGAAGACTTTATGTTATAGACTTTTTTCTAAAGTCATATTTTAAAAAGTGAATGCTAACAAATGACTAATTAAAAAAATATTTTTCTTAGTCAAACCTACATTTCTGGAAATCAACCATGTCTATAGAATCAAACTATGTGCATATAAATGAATTGTGCTCTCCTAAATATTTAGAATTTGTATTCTTTTCCTTCTAGAATTTTTATTTGTAAAATGAGGTGGTATTGATAAATGCTTTTGGGATTTTTCTAGGAAAGGATCTTCTCCTTTGGAAAATCATTGTATTTTAATTCAATATTTTTGAAAGAAAAAACAAATATAACAATTAATCAAGCACATTATAATGTAATATTTAGGGAATAAGTTTCAATGTAAGTTAATATGATGCAATGAATAGTGTATTATTGAATAGTATTATGTAATCCTAAAATAGATCTACTTGATTCACAATAGCATAGATTTTTTCCTTGTATACAACAACCTACCATGTAATTTGAAATGCTTTGTACACAATTAATTAGGTAATGGCTAATTAAGAAGGGGTCGGTTTGGGCCAATGATCAAATTTGAATTTAACCCTTCTAGAGTCATTTCCACACCATGAAAATGAATTAAATTATTTTTTGTACCCACATAATTAACTAAGTAGTTGAATGGATAAGATGAGAGTTAGGACTATCCTTGAACATGAGTACATAAAATTAAGATGAATTTATGAAAATATTAAACTTTTATATAAAAACATATATTTTAATTATACACTAATAATTATATTAAAAACAACCTAATCAAAATAAAATTAAAACATAAAAATTATATATAAGATAAATAATTTTAACCTTTACAATCATTTATATAATACACTATTACAAATTTAATAACCTTATTATGCACAATCACATTCTTTTAGAAGAAAGGAAATTTGGTTATAGTAGTCTCCCCTTCAAAAATCACTTAAAACAATATAATGTGAATAGTTTTATTAAAAAAATCATGAGTTCATCTTTCACTCTGAAGAAATTGAAAGACATCCATGAGACATGAGTTACTTGTGACAGAAAGGATGAAGAAAATAAGAAGCATGATTGAACTTTTACGAACGAAATGAAAAAGAGAGAAATGAGCTACACATGTTATCTATTCTACTCCCAGCTTAGAGTAAAGAAGCGAGTTGTGAGAAAGATGGGATAGTAACCCAATTCCCATATGAGAAATTATAGAACATTTATGTTTCGTCCTGTGATTGTTTTATAGAAGCCTCATTTGTAACTACTGCCTTGTACTTGTACCAGCGTGCCCAGAAAAGGTAATTGCAAAAATTGAGCATGCTAAGAATAGCAAGAAACCAGTAAAATAGATCAAGGTGGTTGCGGTTGAGGTTTTGACCATGAAGCCAACCATGGCTCTTGGTGATGTTGCGAGTGGCAGCATTAACAATAGAAACGAAGACACTGCTGAGAAAGTAACCAATGGACAAAGAAGCAAATGTAAAAGCAGTGGCGAAGGACCTCATCGTCGCAGGAGCTTCACTGTAAAAGAATTCCAGCATACCCACATAGGTGAAGAGGTCTGAAACTCCAAAAACAAAGTACTGAAATGCCAACCAGAATACACTCATTGGAATAGGCGGCATGAACAGAGGTACAAAGTCCACCATTCCTTTGTCTATTGCCACATGTTTCCTCTTCACCTCCACAAGAGCAGCGATGGTCATGGATATGGCAGAAAATACTAATCCAACTCCAATTCTTTGCAAGTGCGTAATCCCTGCTTCATGTCCAGTGAATCTTCGTGCAAGGGGAACGATAAATCTGTCATAGATTGGAGTGATGATATTTAGAAATAGTAGAGGAAATACAGACAGAGATGCTGGTGGAATTTCGAAATCCTTTCCCATGCTTCTATCCATTGTCGCTCCTTGAGCCACACAAAATGTCTGTAACTGTGCTAAGCATGTGCTCATCAATACTGTGCTTGCAAATATGGGCATCATTCGCACTATAATTTTGACTTCTTCTACTTGGGTCACATTGCACAAATACCAGGGATTCTTACCCTTGCTATTCCCTGTATCTATAGCCGCTTTGTCGAGAAATCTGTTATCACCATACAAACAACAGTCAATCCATGTGCTTGATGTACTAGATTTTTACATGCAGTATATCTTAGTAACGTAGTATTAAGTCACATACTTGAACTGGTTTGTATGCTGAAGCCTCTCGGTACGCAATTCCGCTTCCTTGTCATCCAGCTCGTAAAGATCTTCGGGATTCTCTGGCGTTTTAAGCTTCCGATTGTTGAATGCAACGATGAATACCTGTTTGTAATGCCAACTAGTTTTGATTATTACAAAATAAATAAATCAAGCACTTGAATACAATCTGTGCTTACTCCCATAGATCCTCAAAGGTCTCTAATGCACATAAAAAATGATTTTATTAATCTAGAGTGAGTTGGATCACTACACCTTCATAAACTTTTAATTCAGAGTGAATTAGATCAGTATCTTAAGTAAATTATATTATTATCTTAGCTTCACATAATTTGTAGCCTAATAAAGAAATTTAGGCTCGTTAGATTTTTATTTTTTTAAATTTATTGGTGAGTTACCAAAAATAGTGGTTGTTTTTCTCTTTGTCTCTTTTCTTAAATTTTAAGATTAAGAGAAACATAACAATTTTAAATATTATATTTTAAATATATAGTATTCTAAAATAGACTAATAAATTTGTAAATAATTTTGGAAAAAGTAATCACAATTTTCATTATTATTTTTGTCTTGGTTTTTAACACATAACTTTTCTTAAATTTTATTTTTAGAAAAAATGTAACAATTCTAGATATTAGATTTGAAATATATAGAATTCTCAAATAAAATAATAATTTTGTAAATAAATTTATTTGTTGGAAAATATAATTTCAACCCTCATTATTATTTTTCTCCTATAATGTCAGACATCATTCCACCATTCCCTCATTTATTGGAGAATAATTGTTGGAAAGTGATGAATGAGCCTCACCACGGTGCAATTCACCTTAGTTTCCATATACAATTCTACTTGTAGTTCTCCCAATTTGCATGAGGAGAAAAGTTAGGAAATAACTATATATAGTATTTCCAAATATATAGTTGAGAAAAGTTAGGAAATAACTATATATAGTATTTCCAAATATATAGTTTGCATGAATTTATAATCTGCATGTAATATGCATGATAAATTGCATGTAGAAGATGTAATGATAAACCACAATGATAAACCACTATAAAGAGAGGTGATATGTAATGATTTAATAATAGAGAAATAAAAGAAGATGTGTGTTTGTCAAAAGATTTCTCTCTTCTTTATTTTTTTCTCTATTCTCTATTTGTTTGTGTTTTAGATTCTACATTATTTTTTTAAGAAACTAATTTTATTTCCCATGCCTCCATCTTATTATACTCTTTTAATATTACCTATAACTCATACCTCTATAGTATGTACATACAACAAAAATGCTATCAAATGTATATTAACACAATAAGAGATTAAATCAGTTTCTGTAAGATCTCATGCCTATGATCATGGTCAAAAATGATTATTTTGTCTCCTCTATGTTAAGAAAAAAACAAAAAAACACTCAATTTTTTTAGATTCAAAAAATACTAAAGTGAGTGAAGTTTACAACACTAAAAAAGGAAAAGCTCTGTTATTTTTTCTAAATATGAATTGTAAAGAGCTCAAGCTCTTTGTAAATTTTTTTTATAGAAGCTTCATTTTATCAATAGAAGGAACTAATATATGGTGTTTTTCAATTTTTTTCTATACTCTTTATTTTTTCTTTTACATGGTACCAAAGCTAGCAATGAAATATTCTTCTAGTACAAGTCTTACAAATCCTTAAATTCTTCAATTTATTGGAAAAACTATTTTTATAGGTCAATCACCTTGAAGGATTTATTCAATTCTCAAGATATACAAGAGCTTTCTAGAAAATAGGTTTCCTAAACTTGTAAATGTAAAATCATATAATATATTATCTCAAGAAAAGAAGGATTTTCTTAGGGAAAGAAAAAAAATCCAAGGCTCATGACAAAAGGAATGATAAATCTCAAGTTCAATGTCATTACTTAAAAAAGTATGGTTAGTATTCATATGAGTGTAGAAAAATATAATTTGATTGTAAAAAGTAAAATATAATTTATTTATTTTTAAATTAGAAATAGGGTACTTTGCTTTTAGTATATAATTTTTTTCAAAATGTCATTACTTAAAAAACTATGGTTAGTATTCACATGAGTGTAGAAAAATATAATTTGATTTTAGCAAGTAAAATACAAAGGTTTTTTTTTAAATTAGAAATAGGGTACTTTGCTTTTAGTATGAATTTTTTTTCAAAATATTTTATATCAAAATTAGTCTCATGAAAAAGGTATGAGAAATCCCAAGTTCAAAGTCATTACTATAAAAAGTATGGTTAATTTTCACATGAGTTAGAAAAATATTGTTTGACTTCAACAAGTGAAATACAAAGGTTTCTAAAAAAAATAAGAATTAGGATACTATGATTTTGGTATGTATTTTTTCTCGAGAGATTCTAAGTCAAAACTAGTCTCATGGAAAAAGGTATGATAAATCTATCACTATAAAAAATAGGGTTAATAGTCACAATGTCATCACTATAAAAAAATAGGGTTAATATTCGCATGAGTGTAGAAAAGATAATTTCATTTCAACAAGTAAAATATAAAGTTTTGTAAAGAAATTTAGAATTAGGGTATATGATTTTGGTATGCAATTTTTTTCAAGAGATTCTAAAAGATGCTTGGTTTCTAGATTCAAATTGTACTAACCACATTATTAATAATTTAGAAATATTTTTCAATCTAGATAAATCAATAAAATCAAATGTTTCTTTGAGTAATGATAATAAAGTATTAGGATGGGAAAAATTATTAGAAATATTCTAATATATTGGGAAGAGAGGGAAAGCTTATATCAAACTTTTATTTTGTTCCAAGTTAATAGTAATAACTTGATAATTTTGGGTAGCTCATTAAGAAGGGGTATAGAGTGTTTTTTTTTAAATAATGAATATATAATTTGGGGTAAATTTTCAAGAGGTTAGCTAATATTCATAGTGCAAGTGACCAGTAGAAAATCTTCCCTTTGAGGTTGAAACCAAATTTGAGGTAAAATTTGTTAGAAAAAGATGTAAAATTGCTAGCTTTGGTATACAAGAAAAATATTTACCCATGAGATTAATACTTGTGCTAGAGATGATTTACCAAATAAGTGTTGGGTATGGGTTGTTGATTGTGTACTCCACATAATGAATAGATTCCCAACTAAGAGTGTCAAGAACATGATTATAGAAGAAACATGGAAAAAATAAACCATAATGTTGCTTATAGAATATAGTTTAAATATGCAGCATATGCACATATTCTAGATGATTTTAGAAAGAAATTGGACAAGGGAGAAAGTATCTTTGAGGGATATAGTGACCTAACATAAAATATTTAAAATTATATAATCAAATAACAAGAAAGGTGATAATTATTATAGATGTGTAATTTATAGAAGAAGAAGAGGAAGAAGAATGGGATGGAAGTTTGGATAAAATAATTAGTAGTTTTGTAGGCTTACCTCAAGATGATAGAGAAGTATTGATGCTAGTACATATCCCTTTCTTTGATATATTTCCACACCAAATCACAATAATTTAGTCCATAAGTGACACATAAATCAAGTATAAGGACATCCTCACATATTTAGACAAGAACTCCAACAAATAAATAAAAATAAACACCACAATATACAATTGATTTGACACCTTTTAAAGAAAGTATTCTAGGTGCAAGGCTATCAAGCCCAAATCCTTTAGAATATATTTCAAGTGATATGTGATATCCAATAATATAAATTCTAAGGAGATCAAAATAAGAATTTTTGAAATTATTTATTATCAAAATAAATGTGAGAACAATGTTGATTTACTTTCTCTTTTTTTCTTATTTCAAAAGTAGTAGATCCAATATATTTCAAAGAATTAATAAAATATTAACCAAGTCAAAATCCTTTAGGATATAATTCAAGTGATATGTCAAATCCAACATTGAACTGTCTAAGGAGACAAAAAACTAGAAATTTTAGGGATATATATGATCAAAATAAATGTGAAAACAATGTTATTTTCTTTCTCTTTTTTCCTTTATTCGCAAGTATATAATCTAATCCATTTTTAAGAAGCAATCAAAGATGATATTTGGGTACA
>VDFB02373365.1:54588700-54611438 GCA_007258455.2 Sequoia sempervirens | reverse complement strand
AGAAGAAAATATCATAGTCGAGAAGCATTTGAAAACAACCTAGCTCTCCATCCCCATTGGAAAGTGCCTAATTCAGGTTGGTCTTTTTTTTTGTATTTTAAATAACTCCTTTATAATTATGTTGTCTGGATTAATTATGAAGAATGAAATTTTGAAGTGAAAACCCTAGCAATAACAATTTTAGTAAATTTTGATTTACAACTGTAGAAAAAGAAAATCTAAAATTTAGAATTGTAAAGTTTCTACCTTTCTTGTCCTAAACAATATTAGTAAATTTTGATTTATGGCTGTAGAAAAAGAAAATCTAGACAATATTAGTAAATTTTGATTTACGGCTGTAGAAAAAGAAAATCTAGACAATATTAGTAAATTTTGATTTACGGCTGTAGAAAAAGAAAATCTAGACAATATTAGTAAATTTTGATTTACGGTTCTAGAAAAAGAAAATCTAGACAATTTATTAGTAAATTTTGATTTACGGGTGTAGAAAAAGAAAATTTAGAATTTAGAATTGTAAATTTCCTACCTCTCTAGTCCTAACAATTTTAGTAAATTTCTATTTATGTCTGTAACAAATGAAAATTTGGAAAACTCCGTTGAACTGTAGAAAAACCCTGTTGAACTGTGTAAAATACAGTCAATTTTTAGGAAAAAACAAATAAAAATAAAAATTAAATAGTACTATGCCCTACTTGTAAAAGGAACTTTTTACTAAATTTTCTTTTAGGGGCATTCTTCTTTCTAACTTTATTATTTTATTTACTAGTCTAACGATCTCTAATTGATTTAATTTTCACATCACGTATGGGTATTTGTCCCTTATTTTTGGGTAATTAGCTAAATAATATCTACTCATTTGTTCTTCACGAAAACTAACCATTTTTATCATTATGAGACATAATCTATAGATTGAAATTAAATTTACTTATGTGATCAAAAGCTTTGTAAATGTTATTTTTAATTGTAAAACGTTTCTTTTAATTTTTACATATATTTCGTTCTCAGTAAGCAAAAGAAATTTGTAAACCTCATTTTAAATTAGTTAATCTATAAAAACATTTTTATTTTTATATTTAGTTTCTTAGTAATTTATTTACTTATGTGAGCAAAAGAAATTTGTAAACCTCATTTTAAATCAGTAATCTGTAATTTTTTTTTTATTTTAATATTTAGTTTCTCAGTAATTTAATTATTGATATGAGCAAAATATTTGTAAACCTTATTTTAAATTAGTTAATCGATATTTGTAGAAAACCTTATTTTAAATTAGTTAATGTAAAAATGTTTTATTTTAATGTTTAGTTTCTGAAATAAAACAAATATTTGTAAAAACCCTTATTCTAAATTAGTTAATTTGTAAAAATGTTTTATTTTAATATTGGATTTCTCATTAATTTAATTCACGATATGAGTCTAAAACCACTTATTTTTAAATTAGTTAATCTATAAAACGTTTTTATTTTAATTTATACATATATGTAGTTTCTCAGTAATTTATTTACTTATGTGATCAAAAGATTTGTAAACCTTATTTTTAATCTGTAAAACATTTTTATTTTAATTTATACATATATTTAGTTTCTCAGTAATTTATTTACTTATCTGAGCAAAAGAAATTTGTAAACCTCATTTTAAATTAGTTAATCTGTAAAATTTTTTTTATTTTAATATTTAGTTTCTCAGTAATTTATTTACTTATGTGAGAAAAATATTTGTAAACCTTATTTTAAATTAGTTAATTTGTAGAATGTTTTCATTTTAGTTTATACATATATTTCAGTTTCTGATTAAGTCCTGATTGTGTATGTGTATATGAATTGCATAATCCCTTAGTTGTTCAATTAGTATTCAGTTGCTTGTACAAAGAGGTGTAGCGATTAATATTTATTTGTTACATGGAATGTTTCAGTAGATTAAGAAGTTAATTTTATTTATGCCCCATGATCGTTTTCGTCATTCATTTGCATTATTTTTGTTTGGAATAGATTATGTGTTTGGACTTGTTGTGAGATCATGTTGGAAACCCATTTCATTGTGTTACTCTTCTGGGAGTGTAAGGGTAGGTTGTCCTATAGGCTTCCAGAGGCTAAGGAAAGTCTTGTTCCATGTTGAACTTCCATAGTTTAATCATTATAATAAGTTTGATCTTACTATTGATTTTGAGTTTCATGTGTGGGTCAAACCTTGTATCAAGATTGTCTTTGTAAACGGCTTTAGTGAGATGGTTCATGCCTCGCAGGTACACTGGTTTTGTGATTTTAGTGCTCTTTCTATTTTGGTATACCCCTTGATGACTTAGATTTGTTTTAGGGCTATTAGGGAGAGTGGCTCTCCATGGGGGCCTACGCACAAAGGGGCGGCCTGGATAACCCATTGAAGAGTTGGTTAAATAAGTGAAAACCTAACAAAATGTACTAGTGGGTTTGGGTAGGATACATAAACTATAGATAAATAAGATACCTCACCCTCGCCATTAGTGCTTCCATAGACTAAGGGTGGGATGAGAAGGCCATGGTCGGCAAGATCACTACCTCGTCCTCATGAGAGGCTAGTGGTCCCGCATGAGTCACCCTATGGGGCTGAAGCCTAGTACGAGGCAACTAGGATAACCATAGATGGGGGCCAATGCTTGTTGAGAGGCAGCCAGGATAACCCATGATAGGACCGTGCGATGACACTCTCCCATAGTATCCCTTGATTTTCCCTTTGTATGCCTCTAAAAGCAATCACCTTGTAAGTAGTCGTTGAGAGTGTTGTTTGTTATGTTTGGTTGCTCTTGTGGTGTGGTCTTGTGGTCATTCTGCTTGTTTGTCTTGGTCATGGGTCTTTCTTGTCACTTCTAGCACGTTGGGTGGATCTTTGGGTCGACACAGTTGGGTGGAACATGCTATGCACCCCATTGGGTTCCCAGTTTGTGTTCATGATGCAGAAGTGGACCCAAAATTTCTAGAGCTTCACTTGGTTGAAGACTATTCTATGCCTTGTACCTTATTCTTCATTAATGTAATTATTGTTGTACTTGATGTACTCTTCCTGTTGTTATAAGGGAAGCATTATGTAATGTTGTAATGTATTCCTGATGTATTGTATTTGTGGAAATATGCTCCAATATTGTAATATTAAAACTATGAATTGAATTGTAATAGAATGATGTATGTATCTTTTTCATTGCTATTGCTTATGTATGGTTGTATGATTATGTTATCTTGTGAATGTATGCTTCTATTGTTAACTTCTGGGCTTTATCTTTAACAATGTTTTGGTTGGGGAGGTTTACGTGTAATGCAACCCTATAACCCCAAGGGACTAGTTAAGTTTTGTCATATAATGTATATTATGATCATCTTATATAATGTATGTTCACAATCATCTTATGTAATGTTTCTCTTTCAAAAAAAAATTTGTGTGGTATTTTGTTGTCCTTTGGGGTTAACATGGCATGGTGTTAGAACTTTGGTATCAGAGTCGGGTTTACAACTCTGGGTACTCTAGGTAGTTTGAGTCCACTATGTTAATCTTGTGCTCAACTCTTGAATTTAATTGTGTTCCCATCCAATGTGGCACATGATCATGCCAAGGGATTGGGGTCATGCCTGTGGTGGTGGCCGTAGAGCCAACCATGAAAGTACTCCATCACAAAGTTCCTATGAATTAGAACGGGAGGAACAATAGGGGTCTCAAAATCATTCAGGAGGAGGAGGCCCAAATTCAGAACAACCAGGAATAGATGGAATGCAGTTACGACAGTTGTTGGAGGAGGTGCTTGGCCGTTTAGGCCCTAGGCCAGGAGGGGAGCAACAAGTAGAGAGAGAAAGGGAGAGGTCTCCTAGGTGGAAATAAATATCAGTAGAGCAGGATTCCATAGTGGCCGGTCACACGAGGGATCTTTTGAGAGCTCATCCTCCCACTTTTGATGGTGCTAGCAGAGGACTTGAGGTAGAAACACGGTTGATAGACTTGGATTGTTGCTTTGTGATGCATCCTTATGGAAGTAATACTCAGGCTAGGTGTGCCATTATGCACCTCAGAGGATTCACATCTACATGGTGGCGACTGGAAGAACATAAACTGCACCTAGACATCAATATGGTGACTTGGGAATTGTTTTGGAGGTGCAGAGCAGATTTCCTCTTCCAGACCACTAGAGCAGGCAGGATGAATTTCAAGGTTGGGACAAATGGCAGTGGGTTGATACGATTACAAGTGTCGTTTCCTATGAGCTCAAGCAGTATGCGGGAATCGGCAATGATGAATCAATTCTTGTACAACACTTTGTCAGGGGCTTAAATGCCCGAATCAGTGGAGGATTCCGAGTCTTCAAGCCGAAGACAATGGAGGTAGCTGTTGAGAAGGATCCTCTGGTAGAGGAAAACTTGGCTATGGCTTGGGGAGGTCACATAGGTGTGCAGATTGGTAGTGCACCTACTTTTGGTTCTGGTTCTCGAGGTGGGCAACCTCAAGCTACAGGATCCTCTAGGAGTCATCATGCGCCCCCTAAGGGCGGTCAGTAGCAACAATCGCAACCTAGGCACAAAAATTCTCAGTCTCAGTAGAGTGGCAGGTTTCAGTCTAGGAAAAATAGGAATTGGCATCGAGCCCGACAAGACTGTTTCGAGCAGCCTACACAGAGCTCACAGTCAACCCCCAGTCAAGGCAGTTTTTAGCAATCTAGTGCACCAGCAGGTGGCAGAGGCTTTGGTCAGGCTACAGGTTGTTTCTCCTGCAGTCAATAGGGACACATTGCTAGGCAATGTCCATAGAAGAAGACTACAGGTTTTAGTCAGAGGCCAGCCGCTTCTGAGCTGACAGTGGGTGATGTGGGCAGATCTCATCGAGTTTTTGTGACAGTTGACAACCATTAGGCTGATCATCAAGGCACCATGGTTGAGACATCAGGTGTGTTGCAAGGTTCTAGTATATCCATCCTCTTTGATTCTAGTGCATCAGATTCATTTATTTCCCCTTCATTAGTAGAGCATTGTAGACTGGTGGCAACAAGGCAAGGTGTTAAGTGGCAAGCTAAATTGGCCTCTAGGGCAAAGGTAGCAGTTGAATCATTTGTTCAGGGTTGTGTTTTGAAAATTGAGATGTTGGTGACTTCGGTGAACCTTAGAAATCCTACCTCTTGGTTCCTATGATGCCATTTTAGGTATGGATTGGCTGAATGCTCACCGAGCGATAATAGATTGTCATCGCAAGGCTGTGCGATGTGTAGATGATTTAGGAAATGAATTGGAGATCATAGGCATATAGAGACCTATCTCATTGTGGATGATTTCCACTATGCAACTGAAGAGGTTTTTCCGTCAGGGCTGTCAGTTGTTTGCTGTGTTAGTCAATGACTTGGACTTAGGAGAAAGTCAAGAGGTGTCATTAGATGACTACCCTCTCCTTAAGGACTTTGCAAATGTTTTTCCAAGTGAAATTCCGGGGATGCCACTAAAGCATGACATTGACTTTAGAATTGATCTTGTACCTAGAGTTGAGCCTATATCTCGGGCTCCATATCGGATGACAACTCAGGAGCTTCATGGGCTCCGTTTTCAATTAGAGGAGCTTTTAGCAAAAGGGTTCATTCGTCCTAGTGTTTCCCCATGGGGAGCACTAGTGATATTCGTAAAGAAGGACAGTTCCCTCCATTTGTGCATCGACTATAGGCAGCTTAACAAGGTGAAGGTGAAGAACAAGTACTCTTTGCCGAGAACTGATGACCTATTTGATTAGATTAAGGGGGCTCAGGTATTTTCAAAGATTGATCTTAAGTCAGGATACCATCAATTGCAGATAGTTGAAGCTGATATTCACAAAACAACATTTCGCACTCGATACGGGCATTATGAATTCACTATTATGCCATTCGGGTTGACAAATGCACCATCAGTCTTCATGAGCCTGATGAATGGAGTCTTTCAAACCTATTTGGATATATTTGTTCTCGTGTTCCTCGATGATATCCTAATCTAGTCGAAGACTTTGGAGGAACATGAGGAACACTTGAGACAGGTGTTGCAGTGCCTGAGAGACAACCAGCTATATGCTAATTTGGAAAAGTGTGAGTTTTATAAGACTGAAGTGAAATACTTGGGTCACGTCATCTCTAGTGAAGGTATTTTCGTGGATCCTTCGAAGATTCAAGCCATCGTTGATTGGCCTGCGCCCACGAATGTCCCTGAAATTCGCAGCTTTATGGGTTTAGCGGGCTATTATAGGCGGTTCGTGCAGGAATTTTCAAGGATTGCACATCCCATCACTTCCCTTCAGAGGAAAGGGAAGAAGTTTGTTTGATCAAAACAATGCCAGTTAGCTTTCCAAAACCTTAAGGAAAAGTTGACCAGTGCACCGATCCTAGCAGTTCCTAATACTTCTAAGGATTTCATGGTGTGTACAAATGCTTCCTTAGAAGGCATAAGAGTCATTTTGATGCAAGAAGGTCGTGTGATTGCATTTGAGTCCCGCAAGCTCAAAGATCATGAGTTGAATTATCCTACTCATGATTTAGAGTTAGCCACTGTTGTTCATGCCCTTGTGAGATGGAGGCACTTCCTATTGGGGCATCGGTTTGAGCTACATTGTGATCATCGTAGCTTGCAGTACATCTTTATGCAGCTGAACTTGAATGCCAGGAAGAGGAGATGGATGGAGTTTCTTTGTGAATATGACTTTGAGGTTAAGTACATCCAAGGCAAGGAAAATGTAGTGGCAAATGCTCTAAGTCGGCGGAGACATGAGATATTTGCAGTAACTCTTGGTGTGGATTTGAGGAGCCATATCCTCACAACACTCCCTACAGATAGTTGGTATCAAGAATTGCAGGCAGAAATTGAGTCAAATAGGGCTCTGGAAGGAAAGTTTTCTGGTTATGCATTGGAATCTGATGGTCTTTTGCGGTATTTGGGTCGTATGTATGTACCTCCTGCAGAGAATCTTCGTACCCTAATCATGAAAAAGGCACATCGGGCTCCCTATTCTGCTCATCTGGGAGTCAAGAAGATGTATGCAGACCTTCGTTCACTGTACTTTTGGGATGGAATGAAGAGAGACATTGCAGACTTTGTGGCAAGATGTTTGGAATGTCAAAGAGTTAAGGCAGAACACCAGCATCCCGCAGGTCTTTTACAACCTAATCTAGTTCCTGAATGGAAGTGGGATATCATATCGGTGGACTTTATTGTGGGTTTGTCTATGTCTTCTCGTCAGCACGATGCTATCATGGTCACAATTGACAGGTTAACCAAGGTGGCACACTTCTCTCCTATCCGATCTTCTTATACTACTTCCTCTGTAGCCAAAATTTTCATGGAGGATATTGTTCGACTGCACGGAATTCTGTGAAGGATCATTTCTGACAGAGATCCAATGTTCACTTCTACATTTTGGACATCCTTGCAACATTCCTTAGGAAATCAACTGAACTTCAGTTCTACCTACCATCCTAAAACAGATGGTCAAACCGAGAGAGTCAACCAGGTTCTTGAGGATATGCTCCGTATGTACGTCATGGATCAACAGTCGCATTGGGAGGACTATTTGCATCTGCTAGAGTTTTCTTATAATAATGGTTATCATAGCTCAATTGGCATGGCACCCTTTTAGGCATTATATGGCTGTCCTTGTTGGACCCCATTGAGTTGGGACCGTCTTGAAGACTGAGTTCTGCTTGGACTCGAAATGCTTTAGGACATGGAGCAACAAGTTGCTCACATCAAAGAGCACTTGGTAGCAGCGCATGATAGGCAAAATAAATATGCAGATGCGCATAGGGTTGACCGTCAGTTTTCTGTTGGAGATTGGTTTTTTCTGCGAGTGCATCCGCGAAAGAGCCCAATCTATTATGGAAAAGGCTCTAAGCTTGCACCTCGTTTTGTGGGACCATTTGAGGTGTTGGAGAGAATTGGCCTCGTTGCTTATCGCCTAGCATTGTGGCCTAGTCTATCACGCATATATGATGTGTTTCATGTTTCTGTACTCAGGCCCTATTATCCAAATGTTTCTCATGTGCTTGATTGGAAAGCATTGCAGGTCAAGGACGAGCAGCTAGCACTCGAGCCCATCATCGTTCTTCAGCACATGAGGCTCGTTCTTAGGGGTAGAGACATTGAGAAGGTGCGGGTCCAATGGGACCCTAATGTTGAGTCATCAACGACATGGGAGGATGCATCCCGCATTCAAGAGTCTTATCCTTTTTTGTTTTTTGGCTTCCAGGAGTAAGCCTAGTTCTAGGGTGGGAGGATGTAGTGCCTCACGTGTTACTGCTACTCTTATGATACTGTTTATGTTTTGATGCATACTCGAGGCCTCGATGGTGATTGTTTCACCTATTTGACTTGTGTGTTTTGTTTGGATGCACATGATATTGTTTTATGATGTTGATGATATAATGATTCATGGTGTTCATCTCTACCTGATTATGCAATATTGTGTGGTTACATAAATTGATTAATGCTCACTTCATGATGTTTATGATGATGTGTTAATTGTTTGAGTCAGGTGAGAGGGACGGTGTTGCATCGCTCATCTGTGAGCACCCCGTTACACTGCAATTCTCTCTCACGGTGTGTTTGGCATGGAATATATATGTTGTTTTGACACTTGGTTTTATGCAGGATTGCAGGTACTGAGCACTGACTCCACCCGCACCATCGGGTTTGAGCGTTCCCAACATACCCAATGGATATGATGTGGTTTAAGGATTTGATAAGAAAGTCTCCTCGTCCTAGTCTGTCACCCCATCACTGTGTCTGACGTCGTCATCCGTTTGTGACCTTATTCTTGTCTTGTTATTGTTTTGTTTGAGTCGTTTGTTTTAATTGGTCATTTAATGTTGATCTATTTTGTTGTTCGAATTAATTGGTTAATTAATGTGTTTCAATTATTTTGCATGGTCAAGATTCATTGTTGTTTGGGTGTTGATTGCGTTATGTTGCTCATAGTTCTAAGGTGATTTAATTAAAATATTAAATTAAATTGTTAAATTATTAAGAGTATTTTATTAATTAAGTAAAAGAGGATAATGATTTAATAGCTTATAATAGTATTCCTTTATTAAAAATGAAAAACGTAAATAAAGCATAAATTTGTATTTATAAATAATATTTATTTTAAATTTAATTGAGTTTATTTACAAATTTAAAATATCAAAATAGATTTAATGCATATTATATCTGGGAGGATAATTTTTATTTTTTATTTTGTAAATAATAATTATAATAATTAAGGGAATTATGAAATAGTAATGATTTAATTAAATTAGATAGTGTGAACTATCGATAATCGGTTAAGTATTAAAAATAGGGTGAAAATTATTGTCCACAGTAGTGGAGGGTTAGGTTTATAAATTAACTAAAATGCAAGGATTTTCAACAGGTGGTAAAACGGGAAACAATTAAGTTGTTGGGTGCACCCTCGAAAGTGTAAATTAATTTCAAAAGTTTGCCATATGTCCCTTTAGTTTGTCGTAAAAACTGTAGAGCCGCTTCTTAATACTTGGGGAAAATTTTGATAAACAAAGAGATACAAATTGAGATAGTGTGTCTGCATGGAAGTGAGAAGAGGAATATCACACCGGGAAGCATTTGAAAACAACCCAGCTCTCCATCCCCATTGGCAAGTTTAATTCAGTTGGTCATTTATGGCTTAGAAAATGAAAATTTAGAATTTAGAATTGTAAAGTTTCTACTTTTCTAGTCCTAAACAAATTTTAGTAAATTTTACTTGCAATGAGAAAATGAAAATTGGAAAAACCTCGCTTGGAAACCCAGAAAAACCCCATTGAACTCAGAATACTTTAATAAAATTTTTTAGGGAAAAAAAAAATTAAATAGCACTATGCCCTCCTCAGAAAAGGAACTTTATTGAATCCTTTCTTTAGGGGCATTCCTCTTCTTAACTTTAATATTATTTCATTTACTAGTCTAAATTTTAGTATAAATATAATTTCATTATGATCTTTTATTTGGGGATGGCATACATTTATTACTAGCAATAATATCACAATAGGGTTGTATATTTACACTTAAATTAAATGGAAAGAATTATATTTACTAAAACCTAACCATTTTACCATTATCGATATAATCTATAGATTGAAAATTAAATATTACTTATGTGAGCAAAATATTTGTAAACCTTATTTTAAATTAGTTAATCTGTAAAAATGTTTTTATTTTAATATTTGTAAACCAAGTATTTTTAATCTGTAAAATGTTTATTTTAATTTTTACATATATTTCGGTTCTGAGTAAGCAAAATATTTGTAAACCTTATTTTAAATTAGTTAATCTATAAAACATTTTTATTTTAATTTATACATATATTTAGTTTCTCAGTAATTTATTTACTTATGTGATGAAAAGATTTGTAAACCTTATTTTTAATATGTAAAACATTTTAATTTTAATTTATACGTATATTTAGTTTCTCAGTAATTTATTTACTTTTGTGAGCAAAAGAAATTTGTAAACCTCATTTTAAATTAGTTAATCTATAAAAATGTTTTTATTTTAATATTTAGTTTCTCAGTAATTTATTTATTTATGTGAGCAAAATATTTGTAACCTTATTTTAAATTAGTTAATTTGTACAACGTTTTCATTTTAGTTTATACATATACTTTAGTTTCTGATTAAGTCCTGATTCTATATGTGTATATGGATTGCATAATCCCTTAGTTGTTCAATTAGTATTCAATTGCTTGTACAAAGAGGTGTAGCGATTAATATTTATTTGTTACATGGAATTTGTCAGTAGATTAAGAAAATTTTATTTATGCCCCATGATCGGTTTTATCATTCATTTGCATTATTTCCATTTGGAATAGATTATGTGTTTGGACTTGTTGTGAGATCATGTTGGGAACCCATGTCATTATGTTACTCTTTTGGGAGTGTAAGGGTAGGTTGTCCTATAGGCTTCCAAAGGCTAAGTAAAGTCTTGTTCCATGTTGAACTTCCACAGTTTAATCATTATAATAAGTTTGATCTTACTATTGATTTTGAGTTTCATGTGTGGGTCAAACCTTGTATCAGGATTGTCTTTGTAAATGGCTTTGGCGAGATGGTTCATGCCTCGCAGGTACACTAGCTTTATGGTTTTAGTGCTCTTTCTATTTTGGTACACCCCTTAATGACTTAGATTTGTTTTAGGGCTATTAGGGAGAGTGGCTCTCCATGGGGGCCGACGCACAAAGGGGCAACCTGGATAACCCATTGAAGAGTTGGTTAAATAAGTGAAAACCTAACAAAATGTACTAGTGGGTTTGGGTAGGATACATAAACTAAGGATAAATAAGATACCTTGCCCTCACCATTAGTGCTTCCACAGACTAAGGGTGGGTTGAGAAGGCCATGGTCGGCAAGATCGCTACCTCATCCTCATGAGAGGCTATTGGTCCTACATGAGTCACCCTATGGGGCCGACGCCTAGTGTGAGGCAGCTAGGATAACCATAGATGGGGCCCGATGCTTGTTGAGAGGCAACCAAGATAACCCATGATAGGACGGTGCGATGACACTATCCCATAGTATCCCTTGATTTTCCCTTTGTATGCCTCTAAAAGTAGACACCCTGTAAGTAGTCATTGAGAGTGTTATTTGTTATGTTTGGTTGCTCTTGTGATGTGGTCTTGTGGTCGTTCTGCTTGTTTGTCTTGGTCATGGGTCTTTCTTGTCACTTCTAGCATGGGGGGTGGACCTTCGGGTCCACGCGGTCGGGTGGAACGTGCTATGCACCCCATTGGTTTCCCAGTTTGTGTTCGTGATGCAGGAAGCAGACGCAGAATTTCTAGAGCTTCACTTGGTTGAAGACTATTCTACGCCTTGTACCTTATTCTTCATTGATGTAATTATTCTTGTACTTGATGTACTCTTCCCATTTTTATAAGGGAAGCATTATGTAATGTTGTAATGTATTCTTGATGTATTGTATCTGTGGAAATATGCTCCATAATTGTAATATTAAAACTATGAATTGAATTGTAATAGAATGATGTATGTATCTTTTTCATCGCTATTGCTTATGGATGGTTGTATGATTATGTTATCTTGTGAATGTATGCTTCTATTGTTAACTTTTGGGCTTTATCTTTAATGATGTTTTGGTTGGGGAGGTTTACGTGTAATGCAACCCTGTAACCCCAAGGGATTAGATAAGTTTTGTCATATAATTTCTATTATGATCATCTTATATAATGTATGTTCACAATCATCTTATGTAATGTTTCTCTTTCAACAAAAAAAATTGTGCGGTATTTTATTTTCCTTTGGGGTTAACACGGCGGGGTGTTACACAATGCATGAACTGAAAGGGAACTATAGGAGACCGAAGAGCTCAAATATATATATAAATGTGTTTGTACCCTAACATGCTTTGAAATGGTTTGCATGCAGTGGCCACTCTCCACTACCCTACCAGCATGATACACGTCTCACAATTTTGTTAATGAATTTTAAATCTTTCAGATTCTAAGACTGACAATTGCAGGTCAAATTTGACATCAAGAGTTTTTATTTACACATATTGTCGGCTATCACTGTAGAATTCCTTTCGGCATAATTATTATATGTGTATGTGTCCATGCTTATATAATATTTCCTCTATTAAACAAAACATTGATAGTTTATTTTAAAAAGAATTGAAATATATAAGGTTGTTAAATAAATTTGTTGTATTCAATGTTTCATACATATTTTTCAAAAGTTGAAATGGGTAGAGTTTTTTAAATTATTTTTGAGAGAGGTGGATGAAAGCTTGATTGATCATGCTTAGATTTTCTGAAAATACAGATCTTGAATATATACATTTTTGATTTCCAAATTTATGAATCCAAAGATCTTTAAATAATTTTCATATGTGTGTATGTGTGCATGTTTATATGATACTTTCTCTACTATACAAAATATAGAAATTTGATTATTTTGATCATACTTTAATGGAATTTTAAGTATTTATTAAATGTTTCATACATATTCTTCAATTGTTGAAGTGGGTAGATTTTTTCAAGTTATATTTTGGAGAGTGGATGACAAGTTTAATTCCATCACCTTCCTGCAAAGTTTATTTTAAATTGATTATGCATAGATTTGTTTTTTTTCTTATAAAACGTCAAAGGCCTAAACTATTTATATTAATCTTATAGCTGAAATACATTCTTATAAGTTAGAACATTTGAGCTAGGGAAGAATGTTCATTCCATTGGACTGAAAGTTTAACTTGAAATTCAAAAAAACTAATTGCATCCAAGGGCCATCAATGGAGAAATCAAAGATACATTTGGAAACTATGCCCCCTCCCAACATGTACTCTGAAGCAACTGCTCAAAATGCTTGGTGCCCAAACATCCATCCAAATTTAAAATTGTCTTTAAAATTTTCAAAATCCAAACTCCCAATAGCCTAGAACTGGCTTCAAAATATTACTACCAATAAAATTGTCATATGTGGCAAAAAATTATGCGCTTACAGACAAAAAAGATAGAATGTAGACCTTGCAAAATAAATTGAACTATACATTACCAATTGCTTGTATATAATTGATAAAATTGCTGACCCATTCAAAGTCTTGGACCAACTCAATATGCAACATTTTCTTCAGGAAGCTAATTGCCACCTCTAGCCACTCTCTATGTTCATGCAACATGTCACCTTGGATATTCAGTATGAAAGGGTAAAAGGTTGCTTCCTCATCTAGAACTATAAGATGCTCCAAGTCATAAGACCTAGGTATACCAAAACCAAAGGAGGCAACATCCATCACTTTCTCCAGGCCACCTAAAATTTCAGGTATAGAAAGCTTGCAAGCCATTTCCACTTCCTCTTCCTTCGGAGTGTGTAGGTCAAGTAGTGCTGCCATGAATCGTGAGGAAACGTCTAAATAAACCCTCTACCACTCATCTAACAATAGAAATTCTTGACCTAGGATGAATTTAACTACAATCAACATAAAATTCGGTTCCAACATGATTTTCTTCAATCGAAGCTCTGAGATTATGCCACAAAAGGCCATCTATCTATAGGAACTTACCAGGCTTATGGAAGCATCCATACCTCCTCATTAAAAGATAGAAATCCCTTGTAGTAGGTATGCACTCTATGAATTCTAGGCTTCTTTATCAATTAAGATGCACTGATTAATAATAATACTCTTGTGTGAGGAGGCACCCCAACTAGTGTACTAATAGATATTAATAATTAATTGACTATACACTTATTTGATTTGTGATAATGGATTTTAGCCTAAAAATAGATGTTGGCACAAGCACCTAATGTTAGTGAATGTGGCTAGCTTTCTTGATTTTTGAATGGTATCTCCATGATAGAATAATTAGTCATTAATACCTGTCAAATCAAGATTTAAATGCAAGCATGGTGTGAAGAGAAAATTTCCACCTTTGGTTGAGAAAATGTCAAAATAGTATTCCCTAAAATTTGGAAGGATTTCCTAGTGTTTACCATGATATTTCTAAAATAGAGTTCATGAGTAGTTGTGATATTGATCACATACTCCCATGATCTATCTAGAGGTGATGTACCAAGCTAATGGTGCATCATTTAGCTTTCCTTGGCCATGAACCTTCTTGAATTTGTGCCTAAGTGACACATGGCGCAAGCAGAGAACAAGTTCTTATTAGAAGATTTTTAGATCTTCTCTTATGGTCATGTAGTGATGAAACATGTGGCAATATCATGCAAGCATTAAAATAGCAAATACTGCACCTTTATGCAATATTGAAGATCAAAATACTCTTCATCTTGCACACAAATGACATGTAGCATTGTCAAGTGTCAAACTTAATATGATTACCTTTTAGAACCTCCCTTAGGGGAATACAACAGAACAATCATAGTGAAGTCAAGCAAGCATAAGATTTTCAAATCTACTCTTGGGGTCACATGACGATAAAACATGTGGTAACATCACACAAGCATTACAACAACCAATAGTGCACCTTTCCACAAGCTTCAAGCTCAAAATACTCATGATCTTGTAGACATATGACATGTGGCATTGTCGGGTGTTAGGATCAATATGTTTTCCTTTTGGAACCTCCCTTAGAGGAGACCAACACAGTAATCAAAGTGAATTCAAGCCAGCATAAAGCCTTAGCACACCCAATTTTGGGACCAAATGAAACAACTTCTACTTGGCACTTTCAAATGCCAAAATTAGGATTATGCTTCAAAATCTCCCTTAGAAGATTGTCTCTCAAAAGCACATAACATTTTTCACCCAAGTATTATAAGCCTCTATATTACTAGTCTGAGAATCAAAGACCCAACTTCCACATAATGGACCAATGTTGCACCTTTCCACAACCTTCAAGCTTCCAACATTCAGAACTTTCACATAAAAGCCACATGGCACTATCGAGAAATGGGCTTAGAGTATATGTACTTTAGATCCTTCCTTGGGGAAGGGTGGTGTTGTGGCCATGATCGTATTAGGAAGGCTTGAGGGCATCAACATAGCCATCTTGAGGACTAGGTGAAATAACTTCTGCAAGGCACTAGTAGACGTGAGGCTTAGGATTAGGGTTTATAATCCACCCTTGGAGAAAATTCAAGTGGAACATATATCATCTCACATAGACTTAAGCAATAAAAGTGAATTCAAGTTGGCATAAAGCCTTAGCACACCCAGTTTGAGGACCAAATGAAACAACTTCTACTTGGCACTTTCAAATGCCAAAATTAAGATTACACTTCAGGACCTCCCTTGGAGGATTATCTCTCAAAGAACATGAAATTTCTTACCCAAGCATTAGGTCAATGTAGGATCATGGGGGTCCAAACTAGGTGCTTAAGTGGCCATGAAAATTCAAGCAAAAAGAGTTAGGAAACTTGACATAAAAATTTGAATAAGTTATTAACATAATTTGAAAAATATGTAAGAAAAAAATTAATAGTAAATTGAATGTAGTTTCTAAGATACTATTCCTTTTTTGGAAAAAAGTAAATCTATTTGTTGAAAATTTGAAAATTTGAAATGCACTAGTACTAATTTTTTAGGAAAAAAAAGTAGGTGTATGTCTGACCAACCTAAGTACAAGAAAAAATAATATATATTTTAAAAAAATTCAATATAAGTAGAAGAAACATGCCCAGATATGCCATATTTTTTTCTAAGTAAATAATTAGTTATTAATTTTTTATTAATTTTTTAAAAATATTAAAATGTGTTTGTCTGACCACTATAACTTGGTCAAAAATTTATGAAATTTAATTTTTCTTTTTGTATCCTCTATTATGGGAAGCATAGAATGTTACTCATCTTTCAGATTCAAAAAATATGAAATCGTTTAAGAATTATAGATGTCTTTCAATTAGCCTATCAATCAGGTCTTTAGTCAGAATGTATGCAGAAAATTAATAATAATTATCTATTTAATTCCAAATAAGGCATATTTTATATTTTTGGAAAGCCAATAATTTTCTCAATAAACCCTTTTCATTTTATCAAATTCAGATTAAAAAAAGTCGTCAGCCACTTTTTTGTCATATCGCCACTTTTTAGACCCTCACAATCCTGCACTCACCCAATTATAAGCCTCTATATTACTAGTTAGAGAATCAGATAGCCAACTTCCACATAATGGACCAATGCCACACCTTTCTGCAACCTTTAAGCTCCCAACATTTGAAACTTGTGCACAAAAGCCACATGGCACTATCAGGCATTTGGCTCAAAGTATATGTACTTTGGATCATTCCTTGGGGAAGGGAAATGTTGTGGTCATGATCGTATCATGAAGGCTTGAGGGTGTCAATATATTCATCCCAAGGACCAAGAAAAACAAATTTTGTAAGGCACTGAGGGACACCAAGCTTAAGATTAGGTTTTTTGATCTAGCCTTGGAGAAAAGTCATGTAGAATGCATAGCATCTCACATAGACTTATATGCTTCTTAAGTACTATTTCGAGACCCAAACGATTAGTTACCACTCCAAAGAGGTGAAAATCATAAATGATCTAACATTAACCATACAATTAGCATGAGACCCTAGAGGCACTGCTCACTTGGCCTTCTTTGAAAATAATTTGTACAAAATCCTCCAAGTTGAGAAAATTAGATGGATTGATTTGGAGGATTTATGTCTCCATTTTACAAGCATGATTTTCTAGGGCATTTGTTGCAGAATTAGTTTCCCTATAGTAGTGTATAATTTTTACTAAAGCAAAACTATCAAGGAGTTCCCAATTTGGTTTCAAGATGTAGGAAATTCAAATGGCCCAGCTATTTTCCTGTCAGTTCTTGCATTAATTAATAATGTTTAAAGAATCTCCTTCAATGTGAATATTTTTGAGTTGCATGTTTTGTGCCAGCTTTACACCTACTAAAGGGCCATGAGCCTCTACTATATTATTATTAACCATATGTAACTTCAGAGATAAACCTTTTAGCATTTCTCCTTTGTTAACATAGATTATGCAACCTAACCCTGATAAACCCAGATTGCCTTTAGATGCACCATCAAAATTTATTTTCATGAAATTTGGGGGTGGGGTGCACCATTTGTTTCTATTGATGTCCACATTTTGAACATTAGGATGTGCCCCATTGTTTCAAACCTTCAAGAGAGACCAACACTTTAAATTTTCACTATCCCAAGTTGAGAATGAGTTGCATGGGTTTAATTTTTTCACAACATCTTCCATTACTACTTCCGATATATTTCTTTCTAATTTATTGAGGAAATTTTTAAAATCTATAAAATTATTTCTAGAAATCCTTTTATTTCATTCAAGCCATATATTCAACATTAGTAAATCTAGGATCACCACCCATAGTGCTTCAAAGAGAAATTTTATAAAGTAACAACCAACTTTGAAATAACTCCAAAATGGTATTTGGTAGGGGGAAAGCCAATGAAGTTTATTTTGGATCCGATTCCAGCATGTTTGAACAAAATTATAGTGGAGCAGACAATGATCCACTATTTCTTGATGGGCACCACATAGAATACAATTGAATGGTTGGGTTATGCCCAACCTAAAAATATTACAACTTGTTAGAACCTAGTTATGAAGAGATAACCAAGCAAAAGTACCTACTTTAGGGAGAATTGAGGTGTTACAACAAAGCTTGTATGACCATTTACCTAGTTGTATTCTATCCTCAAAGGTCAAAGTTTTTAGCCTTGTTTGACATTATATTGTCTTGATTTATATGGGGACCAAATAATTTTATCCTCAAAATCTGAAATTAAAAGAGTTCTTTTGTCCAATATTGATTTCAACTTATTTTTTTGGTATTGGGGGAATGGGAGATTATGGAAAATTTTCCATGTAATGTTGGATTTGAAATTTGCATTGCCCCTTACTACATAATTCTTGAACTTTGATCCCCAAACTCCTTTTAGACAAGCTTGAGCCTCCTATAGATGATCAACTGTAGTTAACAGATGGTTCCCATTCCATGAATCTTCCTAGAAATTAACCTTTTATCCATTGTTGACAATCCATGATAGGAAAGGTGAGAGTACATCTTGGCATGTGGTGATGAAATTCAATTGTTTTGAGCCTTCCAATGGATTTTCCAAAGTGAAGATTCTTTCCAGGGCTATCAAGTCTAGGTACTTGGATCTCATGATTCAACTTCATTTTGAAGAAGGGTTTGCATATAGCTTCCACATAAACTTCACACCTAAAGTTAAATTTCTAAATTCTATATTTTGAATTATAGCAACTTCAAATACTTTCTCCTTGCATATTTTTTCTCGAGAAACTAAAGGTATTTCTCTGTAGTTGTCCATATTTCCTCTCCACAAAAATTTCCTAGTTTCTTTGACAATGTTTTCATGAATCCATCTTGGTATTTTGAGTACTAATAAGAAGTAATTTGGAATGGTACATAAAATTGATCTTATCATAGTAAATCTCCCTACTACTGACAACCATCTACCCTTCCAGGTTGCTACTCTACTTTGAATAGTCATAAATATCTTATTCCAAAATGAGGCTTTCTGAGCCCTTGTAAAGAAAGGAATACCCAAATAGCTATAGGGCAGTTTATTTAGTCTGAATTCTAAGACAGGGAGGATGCGACCAATTGTCAGAGCACTAGTATTTTGAGAAAATATTTTTGACTTTCCCGAATTAATTATTTGACCTAAATTAGATAGTAGTTGTCTAACACATACTTTATGTTTTTGGCTTCATGCACCGAGGGATGGCCAAATAATAATGTATCATCTAAAAATAAGTAATGAGTGAAAGAGATGTCTAATCTTGGAATTTTTATACCATTCCACTTACTTGATGCATGGAAGGATGAAATTATTTGGCTCAATGCCTTTTCCATTAGAATGAAGAGGAAAGGGGAAAGAGGGTCCCTTGCCCAACTCCTTGAGAGGCAAAGAAAAATCTAGCCAGAGAGTCATTTATGAGGACTAAGAACTTAGCTGATTTGAGATAGGAAAGAATCCATTTGCACCATTTTACATTGCAACTTAACCTATTCTTTCCAAAACCTTTGATAAAAATGCCAATTTACTTTATCACGGGCCTTCATCATGTCTAATTTTATGATCATAGCTAGAATTTTTTATTGATGAATTGAGTGCAATATTTCATGAGCTATTATTTTCCTTTCAATTGTCTCTTTTCTCATAACAAAACCACCTTATTCCTCTAATATTATGCTTGGAATGAGTTTGGAAATCCTTAGAGTAATGGATTTAGAAAAAATGTTATAAATGGTATTACAAAGGGAGATAGGTATAAAATCTATAAATGAAGAGGGAGTTTTGATTTTGGGTATAAGAGAAATATGAGTGGTGTTAAGCTCTTTTAACATTGTGTTATTTTTATGAGATTCTTATAAATCCAACCAAATATCTCTTCCCACAAAATCTCAAAATTTTTAATAGAATAATGCAGTGAAACCATCTGGCCCATGAGATTTATTTGGTGCAAGTTCCAAATTGTAGTTTTAATATCTTCCAAGGTGAATGGAGCCAAGAGAAACTTATCATTTAGACTAAAAACCTGTGGGATGAAATAAAAACTTTTGTTCTTTTCCAACCAAATCAAGGTCCTGATTCATTGGTTTGATAAGGAGGTTGAAAAATAATAGGATGAACTCATTTTGAATCTACAAATCATCTTTGAACAATTCATTAGATCTAGAATTTATTGAAAATATTGTGTTAGCAATGTGTCTGACCTTGAATGAGTTGTGAAAGAACTTGTTATTCGGACTATCCCCCTCTTTTAACGAAGTTTCTCTTGATTTTTTGTTTCCAATATATTTCTTCTATAGTAAGAACTTCTTCAATTTTTTTCTAAACCTGGTTGTGACTATGGAAGGATTATTTTTCATACCATTTTGAATGACTTGCTCATTAAGCACTTGAATTTTCTAGATAAGAAGACTTTTTTTCAAAAAAAAAATAAAAAAAATGGAGATGGTTCTATAAATTGGTGCTTTTTTACTAGTTGGTAAAGTTTGGAGCCTACTACAAATGGTGCATTATCCCACCATTGTCTAAGATAAAGTAGAAAATTTTCATCCTTGAACCATATGTGCTCAAATTTAAAGGATTCTTTAAATTTGTTTGGTATCAAATTCTAAACAATATCCAGTCAGATTGGATAATGATCTAATTCTAAAAATGTGAGACTAGAAGAGGCATATTTAAAATGAGTGTTGGTCAAAATTATGGAGAGGAGAAATCTATCTAACCTCTCTACAATGAGAAAAAAATGTTTCCTTGTGTTTGTCCAAGTGAATTTACCATTAACTTTGGTAAACAATCAATCAATGCATTATCCAATATGAAATTGGAAATGTCCTCCATTGCTTTTGGATGGGGAATGATCCCTCCATTTTTCTCTTTCAGGGAGGTAATAGCATTAAAACCCCCTCCTAAGATAATCAATTCCTCCCTTAAAAAATAAAGGGTTGATGTCAAAGAGTCCCATACCTCTTTCTTATCGACAGTTGATGTAGGGCCATAAACATTGAATATCCAAAATATAAGCCGATAACATTCAATATTAATGAGCACACACCATTATTGGAATATGATAGACTCAACCTTGACCTTTCTTGGATCGCATAAGATTACCAATCCTCCTGATGTGCCTACATCAAGAATAAATAATGCTTCTCACTTGGTCTATTTATTCAAAATTTCTTTATTTTGTTTGTCTAAAAGTGTAGTTTCTTGTAATAGGAAAATTTATGCATTGCTTGAGTCAATATGACACTTTGTCAAGTTCCTCTTATTAGGGAAATTTAATCCCCTAACATTTCATGAAGGGACCTTAATTGGTCTTGAGGAGAGCGAAAATCCATCCTTAGTCTCAAATTCAAATTTTTATCAAGGGTAGTCTATAAACCCGTTGCAATCTCTTCTTGTATTTTCCTTGTCTTATTCTTTTTCCTTTCTTTGTATTTTTCTTAGGATACAAGTTTGTCACATAAAATTGAGTCTGTGAGATTGATCGTGACTGAAAGTAATCCAATTCATTAAGGTCCTCCTCGTTAATCTCATCAATGATTTCTCCTCCTACTTTTGTTAGGATCTATTTTTCCATTGTTGATAGAGTTCTTCAAGAGGGAACTTGAGGACTAGGAGGAATATATTCTATAATATCACATTTGAAATTTTCTACAAATGAAATCATTTTTTTGTTATTCTAGGTCATTGATTGGGATTAGAAGGAGAATTTAGGGTCAAGGCCTTAATAGTGGTGCTATGAGAGGATATGCCTTCTTCATCTTGCATAATTGAAACTTCAACCATTGTATTTGGGATTACTGAAGAAACAACCTAATTTTTGTTTCCTCTACCAAAGAGTTTGATATGATACTCTCAGATTGCATATTCCTTTTTTTTTTTAGTATTTGTGAATCTATAATTTCTAGCATGATGTTCAACTGCACTGAGAATTCATTCTCCCTACTACATGTTGGTACCTTTAGAGGAGAAATGGAATTTTCCAATTGGATCAAACCCTTACCTCCCATTAAATATTATTTGGAAAAATTCCCTTTGAAGCCTCAATATTGTTGATGTAGCCTCTTTAGCAAGTAAAGCAATTTTTGGGAACAAGATAAAATCATCCTTAGAGAGAATTGTTTTATCAACTAGTCTATTTTCCTAATCCTCACAAACCTCCTGAGATTTTGTAGCATAATTTAAATATTTTGTGCTAGGATGAGTCTTTAGGTGGCAGGAATGACGTATAGTTTCAGGCTCTTCAAGGAAAAATTCTTGTCTCCAAGTCCAATTCCTAGAATGAATTTAAAAATATTGTGGGAGAGGTTTAGTGGCATCTATCAAAATATAGATCTAGAACAGAGCATTGGTGTTGTCAATAAAGGTCTAATCATGCTTCAAGAAAATACCCATTTTATTTCCCAATATTTCTATTATTTATAGTTCTCTATATTCAAGTGGTAGGGCTTACAGTTGCACCCAAAATGGCACAAACTTTATAACTATAGATAAATGGTTAAATTTGGGGATCCAAGGTTGAATGTATAGTCCCACACCTTGCAAGAACCATGTTTTCACTTTGAAGATAGAATCCCTTGCTTGCTTTGAGGAAAAATAGGAATAAAAAACCCCTTGCCCTTATCCATGTAATGAACTAAACATTGCCTTCTACCCAATGGTCATCAACCCATTTAATAAAAACATTTTTGGTGGGGTTAAGATTCTAAAACTTATCAATAATCACTCTTTTCTCGAAGCTCCTTGATTTGGAAACTGAGATGTTCCTCTGAGAATGTTAC